>CM032452.1:100709124-100896624 GCA_019049505.1 Pachyrhynchus sulphureomaculatus
GAGTGATACGACCAGTAATGACTTACACATTTGAACAAAGATCCGATACAAGTATAACACAAGGGATGCTGGAATCAACTGAAATGAGATTACTTAGGAGATGTACAGACAAGACAGTGAGGGACAGAGAAACAAGTAAAGACATAAGACGCACATGTAATGTAGAAAATATCAACCAGTGGATAAGAGGAAGAAAAGTGGAATGGGATCAAAACATAGGAAGAATGGCAAACAGGATAGTACGGATAGCAAGAGACAAGTCACCAAATGAAAGAAAATCGATGGGACGTTCAAGAAAGAGATGGAGCGACGATCTATAGAACAGGGAACAAAGAAAACAGGCAGTAGTGCTTAGCTATAAGTAGGAAGAAGAAGAATAAAAGATAAAACTTTTTTCGGGTACTCCATCGTTATAGACAATCGTATTTTATTAGTCTAATTGTTTTTTTTTGCTTTATAAGAGGAAGAACAATGGAATGGGATCAACACATAGCAAGAATGGCAAACAGCAGGATAGTACAATAGAGACAAGTTGCCGAATGGAAAAAGATCTATGGAACGTCCAAGAAAGAGATATATAGAGCAGGGAACAAAGAAAACAGGCAATAATGCCTAGCTATAAGTCGGAAGAAGAAGAATTCAGTTCTATTAACCGAATAGTCAGGTTTCTGCAACATTACCTTATCAATTCAAGTTAGCTAAATTTCGTGACTACATAATAGTTTTATCATGTCATGTTATTGGCTGCTTTTCCTAACATATTTATGTAAACCATAACATAGAATAACCTGAAACTGTTATTTATTTCCATTTCCTCCAAGCCACTGTATTTTCCCCCAGTTCATGTATTTTCCAAATCGATTTAAGCTAATTGCTTATTCTCCAGGGGGAAGGCGCGTAATTTAAAATATCATTATAATAATGTCGTTTCAAAGAATATCATCAAAACAACGGCTTTACGTCAAAGACAATATTTCATAGAAGTCAATTGATTTGCAAATTTGTGGTTACATTTTTTTTTCCAGGTTATTAAAAGTTAATCGTCAAGTAGATCAAACTTTTATTAATAGTATTTTGGAAGATCTTTATTAATCCAAATATATGCCATCTTGTTCGATGACTTTTTGCCATTTTTTTGGCAATACCATATTCCTGTCACTCTAGAACTTCTGTGGTTTCTGGATAAAAAATTAAGACAAGTGGTTTTTACAGGCCTCTTTTAAAACTAACTAATGGTATTGTTTTGAGTGGAAAGTGCAGAGGCTTGGTGCATTTAGAATTATCGATCCATACTACTCCGTAGTTGATTGTAAATTGAGTTCTTTAACTAACATGAACTTTCCGATTTTCCGACTCCAAGAACTTTGAGAAGATGTTTAACATAATATATTCAAAACATACCACCTAACCCATCTCCACCAATACCTATATGTATAACTATAAGTCATCATCATCCATCAGCCGTCCTCATCCACTGCTGGATATAGGCCTCCACTACAGACTTCCACTGATTTCTGTCCTGAGCGGTGTTTAACCCAGTTTCCTGGCACTTTTTTTATGTCATCGCTTCAGTTTGTTGGTAGTCTACCTCTGTTCCTTTTGTCTCGTCTGGATCTCCATTCTATTATTTATCTACACCATCGGTTATCATCCGTACAGGTTATATGGCCTGCCCAACTCCATTTAGACTGCGTAATTTTTTGGATAATATCTATTATTTTTGTCCGCCGTCTGATAGTTATGTTTGTTATTCTATCCTTCCTCGTGATACCCAGCATAGCTTTCTCCATTGCCTGTTGCGATACTCTCAGTTTGTTTGGTGGTTGTTTTGTTAATATGAGTATCTCAGCACCATATGTGTTTACGGGCAGAACGCATTGTTCATAAACTTTCTTTTTCAAGCACACTGGCAAATTACCTTGCAGCGTGTCTCTCAGTTTCCCAAAAGCCGTCCATCTCAAATCCACATGACACTATATCTCACGGGTTTGGTTATTTTTGCCAATTTGTAATTCATGACTTGTAATTTTTAGACGTGCGCCACCTCGCTTCTGTTAAATTTCGTATTACTGGTCGTAACTAGATTAATCATAAACTTGATTTTCTGAAAGTTAATATTTAGACCAATATTTGCTGATGTTATTTGCAATTCGGTAAGCATTTGTTGAGCATCACCTAGATTGTCGGCTATTATGACAATATCATCAATAAAGCGCAGGTGATTTAGGTATTCGCCATCGATGTTTATGCTTTGACTTTGTTTCCAAATTAAATAGCTGGTATGATTCCATTAAATTCACTTACAAACTTGAGAACAAAGGACAACTGCCTTTTCTGGATATTTTAATTATTAAAAATAATAATAGATTAGAATTTGACATCTATAGGAAAGACACAGTTACAGATAGATATATTCCTAATGATTCATTTCATTGCAAAACAACACAAATTAGTCTCATTACATTTTTTAGTTCATCGTTTGGTCACCTTTCCTCTAAATAGAGTAAACTTTAATAAAGAAAGGAATCGTATTAGAAATATAACTAGAGTTAATGGTTATGAGGATGACTTAGTAAACAAGCTAATAAATAGACATAAGTTTAGGTTAAATATTCAGAATTCCACCTTTTTTACACGCGAAGAAAATAACACCAAGTATGTCTCCATACCATATAATCCGAAATATAGCAAGGGCTCAATAAGGTATTTAATAAGGTAGGCCTCACCTTAGTCTATAAGTCATCAGACAATCTGAGGAATATGGTTTTGCGAGAAAAAAGACCGAAGGTCATCAAACAAGATGTATGTTTGGTTTAGTAAACTTCTTTCAAAATACAAAAAATAATTGTCTCAATTTTCACTTTAAAAGGATGTTTTTCGACAACCTAATATATATAGAAGAAACGAAAAGAAATATTAGCATAGTAGTAGGCATAAATTAGTAAAAATATGATTAATAACTAATTATTTTTTTAATCCAACCTCACGTAGATATCTATAAAGTTCCTATGGGAAAGTAGTTTAACCCAATTTTTTTTAGATTAGATGGTATAATGTTACTATAATTTCGTTAAAGGCATTTGATAAATAAGTTTTTGCAAATCATTTTGATTTCTTGTTTTAACATTATGAATGAAGAATATTACATTACCACAAATACCAGACATAACAATAAACGAAGACACATATATACCGGAAAGAAGACGTAATAGAAGCAATGGAAAAATAAAAAAAAAAACAGTACCTAGCTATAAGTCGGAAGAAGAAGAATGTTATTTTTAAATTCAGTTCTATTAACCAAATAATCAGGTTTCTGCAACATTACCTTATCAATTCAAGTTAGCTAAATTTCGTGACTATATAATAGTTTTATCAAGTCATGTTATTGGCTACTTTTCCTAACATATTTATGTAAACCATAACATAGAATAAACTGAGACTGTTATTTATTTCCAATTTCCCCCAAGCCACTGTATTTTTCCCCCAGTTCATGTATTTTCCAAATCGATTTAAGCTAATTGCTTATTCTCCAGGGGGGAGGCGCGTAATTTAAAATATCATTATAATAATGTCGTTTCAAAGAATATCATCAAAACAACGGCTTTACGTCAAAGACAATATTTCATAGAAGTCAATTGATTTGCAAATTTGTGGTTACATTTTTTTTCCAGGTTATTAAAAGTTAATCGTCAAGTAGATCAAACTTTTATTAATAGTATTTTGAAAGATCTTTATTAATCCAAATATATGCCATCTTGTTCGATGACTTTTTGCCATTTTTTTGGCAATACCATATTCCTGTCACTCTAGAACTTCTGTGGTTTCTGGATAAAAAATTAAGACAAGTGGTTTTTTACAGGCCTCTTTTAAAACTAACTAATGGTATTGTTTTGGGTGGAAAGTGCAGAGGCTTGTTGCATTTAGAATTATCGATCCATACTACTCCGTAGTTGATTGTAAATTGAGTTCTTTAACTAACATGAACTTTCCGATTTTCCGACTCCAAGAACTTTGAGAAGATGTTTAACATAATATATTCAAAACATACCACCTAACCCATCTCCACCAATTCCTATATGTATAACTATAAGTCATCATCATCCATCAGCCGTCCTCATCCACTGCTGGATATAGGCCTCCACTACAGACTTCTACTGATTTCTGTCCTGAGCGGTGTTAACCCAGTTTCCTGGCACTTTTTTTATGTCATCGCTTCAGTTTGTTGGTAGTCTACCTCTGTTCCTTTTGTCTCGTCTGGATCTCCATTCTATTACACAGGGGAACAGCTGTTTTGGTGTCGAGGTTTTTTGAGCTGATTCTATATCAATTTGATGTCCTGAATTCAAATAACGTATTCATTTGTACCTAGGAGCTCAAATTTTTAAGATATACAATTTTAGAGAAATATAAGTTACATTATTGTAACTCAAATCCGTAAGTGTAGTAAACAAAAGTAGATACGAAATTTTTATTTTAGTTATACAAAATACAATATTATGTCGTACTTACAAACAAAAAAAAAAACATTGAAGAAATGAAATAGTCACTCAACACTTGGAAAGCTTATTTTCCGCGACATTCTTGAATGTTTTTTTAAACAGTCCCTTTTTAAACTCCAGCAGTAATCTGCCATCATGTGCATGTCCCATCTTCCTTGGTAGCGGTCCTCCATAACTTTAATATCTTGGTGAAATCTTTCACCTTGTTCCTCACTCATGTCTCCTAAATTTTCTGGAAAACGGTCTAAGTGGCTGTGTAAATAGTGTATTTTAATACTCATATTGCACCCTAAGGATTTGAAACTATTAAGCATCTTGTTAACCATTTCAACATAGTTTTGAGCTTTATGTTTGCCTAGAAAATTTTCTACAACTGCAACAAATGATGTCCAAGCTTCTCGTTCAACTTGATTCATTGAATTTATGAAGGCAGGATCCTTAATTAATTGTCTTATTTGTGGGGCGTCAAATAACCCTGCTTTGAGTTTTTCTGTGCTCAACTGATGCATTTTTACCCCTATATATGCAAAACAAGACCCATTCTTATCAAGAGCCTTTACAAATTGCTTCATTAAGCCCAACTTTATATGTAACGGAGGAAGTATGATTTTTTCTCTTTCAACCAAAGCGTCGTTAATGACATTCTTTTCCCCAACGTCCATGTTTTCTCTCTGAGGCCAATCTTTTCTAACCCAGTGGTGTGTTTTGTCCCTACTATCCTAGAGACACAAGAAACACAGATATTTCGTGTAACCACTTTGCTGCCCAAGAAGAAAGTTTACCATTTTTAAGTCTACACAAATCATCCATTGATGTTCGTAATACTTTATCTTCTGCAAGACCAAAGCTATGGTATTATATTCTTCTTTCAGTTTCGTTGAGTGAGCTAGTGGTATTGAACCATATTTATTTCCACTATGTAGAAGGACACATTTTAAACTTCGCTTTGAACTGTCAATAAATAGGCGCCAATCATCTGGAATATATTCAGAAAGTCCCATTTCTTTCATGAGTCCCCTAATTTCGTGAAAAATACAAGATTGTCTTCTTGAGAAAAGAATGGTAGCAGATCTTTTTCTCTTGTACGGTAAAAGGTAATTTTGGTTCCTTGTTCCAGTAAATTTTTGTCGTTCAACCTAGAAGCCAGTACTTCAGAAGCTTTTTTCGATAAATTGAGATCCCTGGTGAGATCATTTAATTCATTTTGATTGAAGCGTTGAGGAACTGATGACGTCCCCTCATAGTCACTGTTAGTTTCATTAGCATCAGAACTTTTATTAGCATCAGAAGAGCGATCAGAGGGAAAATATTCGTCATCAGAGATATGTGGTAGCTGATGAAATGTTGGAATCGGTATTTCATCTGAGTGCGGGATAGGGCGTATTGCCGAGTCTAAATTGGGATAAGTCCACTTACTGCGGTTATTTCGATTGATTCCATTAGTATTTACTAAACAGAAATAACAATCATTGAAGTGGTTTTTTGGTTCTCTCCAAACCATTGGTACGCCGAATTTTAGACATTTTCTTTTCCGGTAGTCCACTGCCGTAAATGCTCTGTACAAGTTTTACATACGAGATGCGGGGCCCACGTTTTGTCCTGATCACCAAGCTTAACTCCAAAGTATCCAAGATACGCTCGCTTTACAAAGTCAGTAATAGTTTGTCTGTTTTGTTGAAACATGTATTCTCCGCATATATAGCAAAACACATCAGGTTGATTTACACAACTTCTTCTTGAACTGGAACCTGAACTCATTTTAATTCTGTTCAATAACACAAAAACACTCTTTTCTTAACATAAAATAACACGCCGAATTCGATCTACTCTCATTAGTAAGAACGCACAAACTGACGAGATTTACCCGAGTTAGGTGATTAAAAGGGTCAGTTCAGGTACCTGATAGGCAATGGTTCCACTATTTATAGATTTACTGGAATTTACTCAATTACAGACTGACAATAAAACCATTGTACCTACATTAATGAATACATAATTATTTTAGAACTCTCATAAATGAATATACTGAATAAAAACCACATTGGTAGATAAGTTGATGTATCTAAAAAAGTAGAGCTGATAGAGAAAAACGGATTGCATGTATAGATTTAGCGTCCCAAATATAGTTAAAATCAGCTCTAAAATCCCAGGCACCAAAACAAAAATATTTTTTTGTTGCCCTGTGTTATTTATCTACACCATCGGTTATCATCCGTACAGGTTATATGGCCTGCCCAACTCCATTTAGACTGCGTAATTTTTTGGATAATATCTATTATTTTTGTCCGCCGTCTGATAGTTATGTTTGTTATTCTATCCTTCCTCGTGATACCCAGCATAGCTTTCTCCATTGCCTGTTGCGATACTCTCAGTTTGTTTGGTGGTTGTTTTGTTAATATGAGTGTCTCAGCACCATATGTGTTTACGGGCAGAACGCATTGTTCATAAACTTTCTTTTTCAAGCACATTGGCAAATTACCTTCCAGCGTGTCTCTCAGTTTCCCAAAAGCCGTCCATCTCAAATCCACATGACACTATATCTCACGGGTTTGGTTATTTTTGCCAATTTGTAATTCATGACTTGTAATTTTGGACGTGCGCCACCTCGCTTCTGTTAAATTTCATATTACTGGTCGTAACTAGATTAATCATAAACTTGATTTTCTGAAAGTTAATATTTAGACCAATATTTGCTGATGTTATTTGCAATTCGGTAAGCATTTGTTGAGCATCACCTAGATTGTCGGCTATTATGACAATATCATCAGTAAAGCGCAGGTGATTTAGGTATTCGCCATCGATGTTTATGCTTTGACTTTGTTTCCAAATTAAATAGCTGGTATGATTCCATTAAATTCACTTACGAAGTTGAGAACAAAGGACAACTGCCTTTTCTGGATATTTTAATTATTAAAAATAATAATAGATTAGAATTTGACATCTATAGGAAAGACACAGTTACAGATAGATATATTCCTAATGATTCATTTCATTGCAAACAACACAAATTAGTCTCATTACATTTTTTAGTTCATCGTTTGGTCACCTTTCCTCTAAATAGAGTAAACTTTAATAAAGAAAGGAATCGTATTAGAAATATAACTAGAGTTAATGGTTATGAGTATGACTTAGTAAACAAGCTAATAAATAGACATAAGTTTAGGTTAAATATTCAGAATTCCACCTTTTACACGCGAAGAAAATAACACCAAGTATGTCTCCATACCATATAATCCGAAATATAGCAAGGGACTCAATAAGGTATTTAATAAGGTAGGCCTCACCTTAGTCTATAAGTCATCAGACAATCTGAGGAATATGGTATTGCGAGAAAAAAGACCGAAGGTCATCAAACAAGATGTATGTTTGGTTTAGTAAACTTCTTTCAAAATACAAAAAATAATTGTCTCAATTTTCACTTTAAAAGGATGTTTTTCGACAACTTAATATATATAGAAGAAACGAAAAGAAATATTAGCATAGTAGTAGGCATAAATTAGTAAAAATATGATTAATAACTAATCATTTTTTTAATCCAACCTCACGTAGATATCTATAAAGTTGGGATAATAGTTTTAACCCAATTTTTTTTAGATTAGATGGTATAATGTCACTATAATTTCGTTAAAGGCATTTGATAAATAAGTTTTTGCAAATCATTTCGATTTCTTGTTTTAACATTATGAATGAAAAATATTACATTACCACAAATACCAGACATAACAATAAACGAAGACACATATATACCGGAAGAAGGCGTAATAGAAGCAATGGAAAAATAAAAAACAGTGGCTAGCTATAAGTCGGAAGAAGAAGAATGTTATTTCTAAATCCAGTTCTATTAACCAAATAATCAGGTTTCTGCGACATTACCTTATCAATTCAAGTTAGCTAAATTTCGTGACTATATAATAGTTTTATCATGTCATCTTATTGACTACTTTTCCTAACATATTTATGTAAACCATAACATAGAATAAACTGAGACTGTTATTTATTTCCAAGTTCCCCCAAGCCACTGTATTTTCCCCCCAGTTCGTGTATTTTCCAAATCGATTTGAGCTAATTGCTTATTCTCCAGGGGGAAGGCGCGTAATTTAAAATATCATTATAATAATGTCGTTTCAAAGAATATCATCAAAACAACGGCTTTACGTCAAAGGCAATATTTCATAGAAGTCAGTTGATTTGCAAATTTGTGGTTACATTTTTTTTCTAGGTTATTAAAAGTTAATCGTCAAGTAGATCAAACTTTTATTAATAGTATTTTGAAAGATCTTTATTAATCCAAATATATGCCATCTTGTTCGATGACTTTTTGCCATTTTTTTGGCAATACCATATTCCTGTCACTCTAGAACTTCTGTGGTTTCTGGATAAAAAATTAAGACAAGTGGTTTTTACAGGCCTCTTTTAAAACTAACTAATGGTATTGTTTTGGGTGGAAAGTGCAAAGGCTTGGTGCATTTAGAATTATCGATCCATACTACTCCGTAGTTGATTGTAAATTGAGTTCTTTAACTAACATGAACTTTCCGATTTTCCGACTCCAAGAACTTTGAGAAGATGTTTAACATAATATATTCAAAACATACCACCTAACCCATCTCCACCAATTCCTATATGTATAACTATAAGTCATCATCATCCATCAGCTGTCCTCATCCACTGCTGGATATAGGCCTCCACTACAGACTTCCACTGATTTCTGTCCTGAGCGGTGTTAACCCAGTTTCCTGGCACTTTTTTTATGTCATCGTTTCAGTTTGTTGGTAGTCTACCTCTGTTCCTTTTGTCTCGTCTGGATCTCCATTCTATTATTTATCTACACCATCGGTTATCATCCGTACAGGTATATGGCCTGCCCAACTCCATTTAGACTGCGTAATTTTTTGGATAATATCTATTATTTTTGTCCGCCGTCTGATAGTTATGTTTGTTATTCTATCCTTCCTCGTGATACCCAGCATAGCTTTCTCCATTGCCTGTTGCGATACTCTCAGTTTGTTTGGTGGTTGTTTTGTTAATATGAGTGTCTCAGCACCATATGTGTTTACGGGCAGAACGCATTGTTCATAAACTTTCTTTTTCAAGCACATTGGCAAATTACCTTGCAGCGTGTCTCTCAGTTTCCCAAAAGCCGTCCATCTCAAATCCACATGACACTATATCTCACGGGTTTGGTTATTTTTGCCAATTTGTAATTCATGACTTGTAATTTTGGACGTGCGCCACCTCGCTTCTGTTAAATTTTATATTACTGGTCGTAACTAGATTAATCATAAACTTGATTTTCTGAAAGTTAATATTTAGACCAATATTTGCTGTTGTTATTTGCAATTCGGTAAGCATTTGTTGAGCATCACCTAGATTGTCGGCTATTATGACAATATCATCAGTAAAGCGCAGGTGATTTAGGTATTCGCCATCGATGTTTATGCTTTGACTTTGTTTCCAAATTAAATAGCTGGTATGATTCCATTAAATTCACTTACGAAGTTGAGAACAAAGGACAACTGCCTTTTCTGGATATTTTAATTATTAAAAATAATAATAGATTAGAATTTGACATCTATAGGAAAGACACAGTTACAGATAGATATATTCCTAATGATTCATTTCATTGCAAACAACACAAATTAGTCTCATTACATTTTTTAGTTCATCGTTTGGTCACCTTTCCTCTAAATAGAGTAAACTTTAATAAAGAAAGGAATCGTATTAGAAATATAACTAGAGTTAATGGTTATGAGTATAACTTAGTAAACAAGCTAATAAATAGACATAAGTTTAGGTTAAATATTCAGAATTCCACCTTTTACACGCGAAGAAAATAACACCAAGTATGTCTCCATACCATATAATCCGAAATATAGCAAGGGACTCAATAAGGTATTTAATAAGGTAGGCCTCACCTTAGTCTATAAGTCATCAGACAATCTGAGGAATATGGTATTGCGAGAAAAAAGACCGAAGGTCATCAAACAAGATGTATGTTTGGTTTAGTAAACTTCTTTCAAAATACAAAAAATAATTGTCTTAATTTTCACTTTAAAAGGATGTTTTTCAACAACCTAATATATATAGAAGAAACGAAAAGAAATATTAGCATAGTAGTAGGCATAAATTAGTAAAAATATGATTAATAACTAATTATTTTTTTAATCCAACCTCACGTAGATATCTATAAAGTTCATTTGGGAAAGTAGTTTAACCCAATTTTTTTTAGATTAGATGGTATAATGTTACTATAATTTCGTTAAAGGCATTTGATAAATAAGTTTTTGCAAATCATTTTGATTTCTTGTTTTAACATTATGAATGAAGAATATTACATTACCACAAATACCAGACATAACAATAAACGAAGACACATATATACCGGAAGAAGACGTAATAGAAGCAATGGAAAAAAAAAAAAAAAAAACAGTGCCTAGCTATAAGTCGGAAGAAGAAGAATGTTATTTTTAAATTCAGTTCTATTAACCAAATAATCAGGTTTCTGCAACATTACCTTATCAATTCAAGTTAGCTAAATTTCGTGACTATATAATAGTTTTATCATGTCATGTTATTGGCTACTTTTCCTAACATATTTATGTAAACCATAACATAGAATAAACTGAGACTGTTATTTATTTCCAATTTCCCCCAAGCCACTGTATTTTTCCCCCAGTTCGTGTATTTTCCAAATCGATTTAAGCTAATTGCTTATTCTCCAGGGGGAAGGCGCGTAATTTAAAATATCATTATAATAATGTCGTTTCAAAGAATATCATCAAAAAAACAACGGCTTTACGTCAAAGGCAATATTTCATAGAAGTCAGTTGATTTGCAAATTTGTGGTTACATGTTTTTTTTTTTTCCAGGTTATTAAAAGTTAATCGTCAAATAGATCAAACTTGTTTTTTTCAAAGATCGTAATTAATCCAAATATGTGCCATCTTGTTCGATGACTTTTTCCCATCTGTTTGGCAATACCATATTCCTGTCACTCTAGAACTTCTGTGGTTTCTGGGTAAAAAATTACGACAAGTGGTTTTCACAGGCCTCTTTTAAAACTAACTAGTAGTATTGTTTTGAGTGGAAAGTGCAGGCTTGGCGCATTTAGAATTATCGATCCATACTACTCCGTAGTTGATTGTAAGCTGAGTTCTTTAACTAACCTGAACTTTCCGATTCTCAGACTCCAAGAACTTTGAAAAGATGTTTAACATGATATATTCAAAACATAAAAACTATCCCGTCTCCACCAATCCCAATATGTATAACTATAAGTCATCATCATCCATTAGCAGTCCTCATCCACTGCTGGATATAGGGCTCCACTAAAGACTTCCACTGATCTCTGTCCTGAGCCGTGTTAACGCAGTTTCCTGGCAATCTTTTGATGTCATCGCTCCAGTTTGTTGGTAGTCTACCTCTGTTCTTTTTGTCTTGTCTGGATCTCCATTCTATTAGTTATCTACACAATCGGTTATCATCCGTACTGGTTATATGGCCTGCCCAACTCCATTTAGATCGCGTAATTTTTTAGAAAATATCTATTACTTTTATTCACCGTCTGATAGTTATGTTTGTTATTCTATCCTTCCTTGTGATACCCAGCATAGCTTTCTCCATTGCCTGTTGCGATACTCTCAGTTTATTTGGTAGTTGTTTTGTTAATATGAGTGTCCCGGCGCCATATGTGATTACCGGCACAACGCATTGTTCATAAACTTTCTTTTTCAAGCACATTGGCAAATTACCTTGCAGCGTGTCTCTCCGTTTCCCAAAAGCCGTCCATCTCAAATCCACATGACACTATATCTCACGGGTTTGGTTATTTTTGCCAATTTGTAATTCATGACTTGTAATTTTGGACGTGCGCCACCTCGCTTCTGTTAAATTTTATATTACTGGTCGTAACTAGATTAATCATAAACTTGATTTTTAGACCAATATTTGCTGATGTTATTTGCAATTCGGTAAACATTTGTTGAGCATCACCTAGATTGTCGGCTATTATGACAATATCATCAGTAAAGCGCAGGTGATTTAGGTACTCGCCATCGATGTCTATGATTTGACTTTGTTTCCAAATTAAATAGCCGGTATGATTCCATTAAATTCACTTACGAAATTGAGAACAAAGGACAACTACCTTTTCTGGATATTTTAATTATTAAAAAACAAAATAGATTAGAATTTGACATCTATAGGAAAGACATAGTAACAGATAGATATATTCCTAATGATTCATTTCATTGCAAACAACACAAATTAGTCGCATTACAGTTTTTTAGTTCAACGTTTGGTCACTTTTTCTCTGAATAGAGTAAACTTTAATAACGAAAGGAATCGTATTAGAAATATAACTAGAGTTAATAGTTATGACGATGACTTAGTAAACAAGCTAATAAATAGACATAAGTTCAGGCTAAATATTCAGAATTCCACCTTTTTTACACACGAAGAAAAGAACACCAAGTTTGTCTCCATACCATATAATCTGAAATATAGCAAGGGACTCAATAAGGTATTTAATAAGGTAGGCCTCACCTTAGTTTATAAGTCATCAGACAATCTGAGAAATATCTTAGGAAATCCCAAAGATAAGATTCCTAATTGCGAGAAAAGTGGAATTTATGAAATTAGTTGTAATGATTGTGACAACAAATATGTTGGGCAAACTAGAAGGTCAATTAAAACACGATTTAAAGAACATTTAGCACACTTAAAATACAGTAGAACAGAAAAGTCTAGCATTGCCGAACATGCCCTTGAAGCTGATCATATTGTAACATTAGATAATCTAAGATTAATTAAAAATGTATCTGATAGGAGATTGTTGAACGCATACGAAAGTATGGAAATTATAAAATGTAAAAGTAGTTTAAATAAAGACAGAGGCCCTATTCCTTATAGTCCCCTTTACTGGTTACTTGACCGGAACTGATGGTATTGCCTATGTCATTAGTTCCGCCTGAGTAATTCAAGGATTCTACTAAGTATAAATAGGGTAGATTTGTGGTTTAGCTTTAGTCAATCATCGCTCCTGATGAAGCTAACGTGGTTAGCGAAACGCGCGTCGAGTGCAAAAATAAAGTGTTTGGTGTAGTGGTGATATATACTGAGTAGTGTTATTGTGCCAAATATTCCACATTCTCAACTTCGTTTACAATCCCAAAAAGCTGACGCCATCACTTTTCCAGCCGACAGAATTGCCTTCGCCTTCTTTGGGGTCCGTTCACCAGATTATTTCCACTACTTGGATTGTTGTTTTGACTCTAGAGTATAGTGGTGAACCCAGGTTTCATCCAATGGTACAAACCTGTTAAGAAAATCTTGCGGATCAGCTTCAAACATCTCCAAGCCGTCGCGAGAAATCGTTAGTCGAATTCGTTTTTGTTCAACTGAAAGCAATTTGGGGACCCACCTAGCGGAAGCCTTAGACAATCCGAGATCGTTGGCAATGATGTTTTGTGTTCATTCATGCGAGATGCCTATAGTGTCTGCAATCTTCCTGATAATTAATATACGGCCCTTCAGTATGAGATCAAACACTTTGCCGATGTTTTCTTCAGTCGTAGACGTCCTGGGCTGGCCGGAGCGAGGGTCATCTTTGATGCTCTTTCGTCCACCTTTAAATTCTGCTACCGATTTTTTCACAGTGGTATATGACGGAGCAGATTCCCCTAGTGTTGTTTTCATATCATCGTGCATGTCCTTTGGTGTTAATCTTTTTTTAAATAGGTATTTGATGATCGTACGTTGTTCAATTTTTTCCATTTTTCCAAAAACGCTGCACTTGGCCTCACTAAACTTGTTCTAACCTAAAGACCACAAATTCTACAGCATCAAAATTTTACACTGTGACAACCGACAAAAATATGAACTTATTGAGGGTACTATAATAAAAATATTATAATTATTTTTGGTGAGGCCGCGAACTTTTCAATCCCTCCTCGTAAATGAATATAATTAATTGATTATATCTGTACTCTATTCTCATTTGCTGCAGGGCAGACAGTATCCACGGTATCAAAAGCTTTTTTAAAATCCACAAATACTAATACGAGTAGTTTGTGGTATTCTATGGATTTCTCTATAAGAATTTTGATGATGATAAGTAATAGGGCTTAAAATTTATTCATTAATTCAACAAAAAAATCACGGAAAATTTTCATAACCCCATACTATAGAAGACTTAACACTCTTTTCCCCACTAAAATAAAAAAAAAACAGGTGTTAATTATCCTAATTAAAAACTGTTGTCGATGTATTGACCAGTCATAACAATAAGTTCTTAACTATACTTTTAAAATGTAGTTTCTCACAACAATTACGCCAATTACATTGTATACCTACTACAAAAAAAAAATATATAAGTTTATAAATGATCTTGTGGGAACTACACCTGAATACACACTTTTTTAGATTTTTTTTTAATGCAGATAAAAATTGATACAAGGGGAACTACATGAATATATTAACAATATATGTTATAATTGTCCGCTCTTGATAATACATTTAGAATAAAGACACTATCTACCATTATATAATTTTTCATACGTTGCTGCTTGGCTAAAATCTGATAAAAGAAGCAAAATAGTATGAAAGAGACAACCTTTCCGGAGATATATACTCGTACATGAGGTGATAAGTTTCGAGACTTTTGAAGAAAAAACAAAATGCGCCGCGCCCATCGGACACATAGCTAGCATGCAAAATATGCCACACGCGTTCTGTTGATATCTTAACGATATCAGCTATCTCTCTCACTTTCACTTTTGCGGTCATTCACAACAATATGATGGTTTTTTTTTGTGTTTTTAGAGTGACTGCCTCATTTGAACGATCGGAACGTGGTGCGTCATCGGTGCTTGTACGATCGCATTTAAGTTCACTAAACCATCGACATGCTTTCGATGGAGTAGATGTGACATAACATGTCTTAAGCCATTCTTGGGTTCTGGCTCTTTTCCGTGCGTAATCCAAAGGAGTTTTGGCGATGATTCGTAACAATGGACGAAACATGGATCCACCACTACACGCTTGAGTCCAACAGGCAGTTCGACGAGTAGATAGAACGCATGAAAGCAGACCGAAGCGTCCAAAAACACAAACTTCAGCTGAAGAGGTTTTAATAAGTATTTTTTGGGCTGAGCATGGAATAATACTGATCGACTTTTTGGGCGAACAATCACCGGAGAATATTACCTTGGTTTATTAGACCGTTTGAATGGTGAAATCCAGAAAAAAAGGCCGCATTTAGCGAAGAAAAACTGTTGTTTCACCAATATAGTGCACCAACTCACGAGTCCATAAAATCGATGGTGAAGTTGGACCAACTGGGCTATGAATTGCTTTCTTATCCGTCGTATTCGCCAGATCTGCCCCCTAGCGATTATTATTTCTTTATGGCTCTTGAAGGAAACTATGTTGATAAATAAAATCGATTTTTGAACTTTTCACCCCATATGTATACCAAAGAGTGACCGCAAAATTAGCCCGTCTTTGCAACCTCCATAACTTTGAGACAAAAAAGCGAACTTAACGTAAAAGGTCTTAAAGTAAAGCTAATTAAAAATCTAGAAGGTCATATTTTTCCATTCTTTATTTAGGGGTAACTACCCTCTATTTTGAGGGGGTCGCAATTGATAGGGAATCCTACCATGCTCACAAAGTCGACTCCCAAGACTAGGAAAAAATACAGAGAAATAATCAAAATACTGAGAATATAGCGCTGGACCTATACGTCTCCCAAACTTATCGCTAAGCAATAACCACCCTCTAAAAGGGGATTGAAATTCATGTTGGTGCTATTTTAACTTAAAAAATAACTTTTAATATTGGGGAAAAAAATCTGGATTTTTCAGCTTGAAGGCTTATGCTGGATATATAAATAGCAGGATACCCTTCTTATTGCAACCCCCTTTTAGAGGGCGGTTTTTAATTTATTATACGGTACTGGGATGAAAATATATAAATACTTGAAATTCTTGACCTATTTTCATGAATCATAAATATTTTTTTTACTTTCTGTTAAAAACTTATTTATTTTCACACTATTAACCCCCAAAAGAGAGGGTAGTTAAGCCTAAATACAAAAATTGAAAAATATGGCCTTCTAGATTTTTAATTAGCTTTAATTTAAAACCTTTTACGTTAAGCTTGCTTTTTTTGTGTCCAAGTTCTGAAGGTTGCAAAAACGGGCTAAAATTCACACTTTTTTTGCGGCCCCATGTCAAGAGGTAGATAGACAGACAGCCCAATGAAGCTTCGGAACTCTGTTTTTTAAAAACATTATTTTTAGTGTTCCGTACGGAACACTTATAAGATCACTTCGGTGTCTGGTGTCGTCTGTCTGTCTGTCTGCCACACCCCATTTTCTTTGAAACTATTTGACATAGAAAGTTGAAATTTGACACTAATATATGAATTGATATCCTCTTCAGAGCCGTATAGTTTTGAAAGTTAAATTTTGACTTAAGGGGTTAGTTTTGGGGGGTGAAATCGGAAGTAAAAAAAAAATTACTAGGTCATCGGGTGGGGTGTCAAGTAAAAGCTTGTAAAAAGAGTTCAAAAATATATATCGGGTGGCGCATAAGTAACGCTATGATTTATTTAATGAATAACTTTTTTCTTTCTGATTTTATTTAACGTTGGCGTTTATTAAAATTTAGAATATTGTTTGGAAATATGTTCACATTATGTTTTGAAGATAATATCTTTCAAATGGTGCCCATTGTTTGCTTCGACCTGACGTGCTCTTTCCAGAGCATTTCCCATAACTTTTCTTAGAATTTCAGGTCCCAGCGCCCCCACTTCTTCTCGGATATTCGCCTTAAGCTGTTGGATGGTTCTTGGCTTATTGGCATATACCTTACTCTTTAGGTAACCCGAAAGAAAAAAATCGGTAGCCGTTAAATCGGGCGAACGCGGTGGCCAGTTAAAATCAGAAAAACGCGATATTATTCGATCGGCAAAAATTTCGCGCAGGACAGCCATAGTTGGACGAGCTGTGTGAGCTGTAGGTCTGTCTTGTTGGAACCACAATTCTGGATTGTTCTCTACCTCGGGCCTTAAAAAATTTTCAATCATTGCCCGGTATTGAATGCCATTCACATTAACCGCAACTAATTCGTCGTTTTCGAAAAAATATGGACCAATGATCTTTTCTGAAGTTATTCCACACCATACTGTGCATTTAAGTGGGTGCATTTGATGTTCAACAATTATTCTTGGATTTTGGGTGCCCCATATTCTGTAATTTTATTTATTCACGTGAGCATTGAGGTGGAAATGGGCCTCATCGCTCATTATGAGTTTTTGAATAAACTCGTTGTTTTCTAGGCACAATTCTTGCAAACGGCGACTATATTGAATGCGCCTTTGTGCATCATTTGGTTTTAGTTCATGAACCAATTGAATCTTATATGGGAAAAGGTGTAAATTATGTAAAATTCTTTGCAAAGACCGCCTAGACATCACCAACTGCTGAGAACGTCGCCTGGTGGAAGTTTCGGGGTTTTCCTCAATACTTGATTGCACCCGAGCAATGTTCACATCATTTCGAACTGCACGAGGTCTTCCAGCACGCGGAAGATCACAGACAGCCCCTTGTTGCCGAAAACGCTGAACCAATCGGTAAATTGTTGGAGCGCTAGGTGCATTTCGAACATGAAAGAAATTTCGATATGAGCTTTGTGTCTGAATAATCAAATGCTGACTTTCATAATAAAATGGAACAACTTTGGTTCTTTGTTCTGTGCTGAGTCTTTCCATCATAAATTTCCAAAATTTTCAAAGTTAATTCTGAAAAAAAAAAATAAAAAAAAAACGTTAACAAAAAATTTATTCACTTATTAAATCATAACGTTACTTATGCGCCACCCTATATAATGTAATACCTGCGCAAAATCTCTTTGTATTATATTTTAAAAAGTGTGAAAAATCGCTGTCCCTCCCCTTATCTTGAAAAGTACTGATCAAAAAATTGGGAAAAATTTCTGAAATATTCTTTACAGTGTGTAGATTGAACAAAAATTATCATGAATGCATTAGCTTTAATAATCAGGTATATATATATATATATATATATATATATATATATATATATATATATATATATATATATATATTATATATATATATAAACTCAAGGTCATCAGTTTTTACTAAAGATCGGAAAAAACTTTGTTGAACACTCATTTAGGATGTGTTTTGAAATTTTATTTTAAAAGCAATCAACGTACGGAACACTAACTGCGCAAGTCCAACTTGTACTTGGCGGTTATTATTTTTTACATAGTATAGTTGTTAATTCGTCGACCCAAACGAAATATTATAAACAATTTAATGAAAAGGGCAGTAACGAATGTCCATTGGAAAGGCGTTTAATATCTCTCTCCAAGGGAATATTTTCAAATTTTGTTTACTTATAATTACGTTTTTAGAAATTCCACTTTGAAATGAGAATCCGAAACTTTTGAGATCTGCAGTACCGGTTCAATCGTACCTGAATTCTACATCCAACAATTATCGTTTATTTTTCAATGGGTACTACCTTTACTAGATCTGACCGGTTACTGCTGGTGGATACCATCGAGAAAGAAAATTCAGAGGCTTACTACTATTATTTCAAAATATAAAATATAATTATTTTCTGATTATTTGTTGACAAATATATAATAATACCTAAATTTCAAGTATTTTTGTCGTCGTGTATTGTTGTTGTATTAGATTTGATTTTAATAACGTACATATCTAATACAATTTAACATATATTTAAGGATTTAAAATATACGAGGTCAACAAATGATGCTGATTTTTTTTGTCAACATTGATTTTCCAAGTGACTATGTAGAAAAATAAAGAAAAATTCTTGAATTTATTTAATTATACAGTTACATAAAAAAAGTTCATTACCACGAACCAAAATATATATATATATATATATATATATATATATATATATATATATATATATATATATATATATATATATATATATATCGTATATATATATATATATATATATATATATATATATATATATATATATATATAACAAGGATTTTCTACAGCTAACGCTGCCTTCCTTCTCTCAGCCTTTGATTCCATTTGTTTCTATTTTCCCAGTCTCCATATGTTAGACCCCTGTCTTTCATAGCCTCGTCCACATCGTCTCTCCACGATCGTCTGGGTCTTCCTCTTTTTCTTCTCCCTATAGGGCTCCACTCCGTTATTTTCTTTATTCACCTATTATCTTCGCTTCGTCTTATGTGTCCATACCATTTTAATCGTTTTTCTTCAATGGTATTTATTGCGTTCTCTTTGATGTTCATTCTGCTTCTTATTTCTTCATTGGTTATTCTCTCCATATGTGTCATTCTACAACATCTTCTCCAATACTCCATCTCTACCGCGTTAATTTTAGATTTATTTATTTTGTTGATCGTCCATGTTTCTGACCCGTGTGTCATTATGCTTTGTATTATTGATTTGTATATGCGTGTTTTGTTTCTCTTTGTAATGTGCTTGTCCCACAGGATCGAATTTAATTGTCTTATGCATGTTCGCGTTTGTCCTAATCTAGCTTTAATCTCTTCTTCTGATGTTGCGTTTTTTGAAATGATGGTTCCTAGATATTTAAATCTATCGGTTCCTTTGATTATTGTTTCGTTATCTACTTCTAGATTTTTCACGTTTCCTCCTTTGTTGTTAGATATTCCGTTTTATCAAAGTTTATTGCTAATTCTGCTTTAGTGTATTCTTCTTTCAGTTTTCTTACCATATAACTGAGGTCTTCCTCATCTTGCGCTATGATTACTTGGTCGTCTGCGAAACTTAGAGAATATAAGTAATCTTCTCGTATTGGGACTCCCATTCCACTACATTTTTGCTTCCATTTTTTTAATGTTTGTTCGAGGTATATTTTGAATAGTGTTGGGGATGTAGAGCAGCCTTGTAATAGGCATTTTGATGTTTGGAGTCTCTTCCCTATTTTATGTCCTATTTTTATGTTCACTGTGTTGTTTTCGTAGAGAGCTTTTACTACGTATATTAGTTCTTTGTCAATGCCTATTTCTTTCATTGCGTTCCATAATCTTTGTCTTGGTACTGAGTCATAGGCCTTTCTTATGTCTATGAAGGCTAGATGAACTTCTCTATTCTTTGCCAGTTTTTTTTTCCATTGTTTGTTTTATAGTGTATATGTGGTCTATACATGATTTTCCGGCCGTAAAGCCTGCTTGGTCTTCTCCAATTTTTCCTTTTATATTTTCCTCCATGATATTTTTAATAATTTTTCCATACAAACGTCACATACTCGATATTATGCTTAGGCCTCTATAATTTAAGCATTTTCTGCGGTCTCCCTTTTTAAATATGGATACTATATAAGCTTTTGACCATTCCTCTGATATTTTTTCTCCATTTATCGCTCTGTGGAACATGTTTCTCAGCATTCGATGTAATTTATTAGACCCGTACTTAATCATTTCATTTACCACACCCCCAGGCACTGCAGATTTATTATTTTTGAGTGTTTTTATTGTCTTCTTTACTTCTTCATAGCTTAGTTCTATCTCTTTTATTTCCTTATTCTGTTCTTCTTCAGGGTTCTCTTCTTGGAATTCTTGTCTATCTTCTGTTAGCAGCTTCTTATAATATTCTTCCCACTCGCTTTCTGGGATGTACTCTATATACGTATTCTCTCTATTGTTAGTCCTTAATGCTTTAATTATTCTCCATGACTCTGTACTTCTAGTTCCTCCTATATACTGTTCTACATGTTCGCACGATTTTTTTTCCCATCTCTCGTTCTTTTCTTTGTTTATCATCCTCCTCGTTTCTGCATTTTTCTCTTTATATTTCTGTAGATCTTCTTCTAATTTTGTATTCAGCCATTTTTCGTATAGTCTTTTTTTCTCCTTTATAGATTCTTTGGTTTTTTCACAAATTCTAATTTTATGTTTCTCATTCTCGTTGTCTTCTTTACCTAATGCTTCTAGGGACGCCTGTTTGATGCATTCTTTTTTGTGGTCATACATCTGTTGGAGGTTGTCGTAGTTAAATTCATTTAATTTTTTATCTAATCGTCGTCTATATAGGTCTCTTATCGTTTCGTCTTGCAGTAAGTGTATTTTATATTTTATTTCTTTGTCTGCTTTTTCTGTTATCTCATTAGTATTTCTGTTTTCTTTATCTATTGTTTCTTTTTGCTTTATTGTCTTGTACCACGGTACTTTTATATTTGCTATTAATAGTCTATGGTCTGTTCCACATTCTGCCCCTCTCTTTACGTCTTTTATTTTGATAGTGGTATCGTTTTTAATTATAATGTAGTCTATTATTGATTTTAAGTTTCGTGTTTCTTGCATCCAAGTATACTCGTATTTGTGGATGTCTTTGTGTTTGTAGAATTCGTTTGTTATTTTGAGGCCGTTTAGTTCACACAGCTCTATTAGAAAAATAAAGAAAAATTCTTGAATAAGTTTAATTATACAGTCACATAAAAAAGTTCATTACCACGAACCAAAATACATGGATCTAATGTAAAGGGTGTCCCAAAATTCACGCAAGATTTGAATTTGGCGCCATTTGTAGGTAAAGTGTTGTCAACAAAACAAAAAACACAGCGTGACAGCTGACAGTTCAGGGTTATTAAACATGGAGCGCTACACGAAAGAACAACGTGTTTTCATTGTTGAGCAATATTTTAAAAATAATGAAAGTTTGGCAGTTTGTACGAAAATTCCAAAGAATTTTCGTACAAAATATGGTCGGAATAGTGATTTAACCTCATCAACTGTGAAGAGATTAATTGAAAAATTCAGGGAGACTGGATCAATTAGTGATCTTAAATGCTCTGGCCGTCCTTCAACAAGTCGTTCGACACAAAACATTGAAGCAGTTCGTAAGAGTGTTACTGACACTCCAGGAACATTAATTCGGCACCGTGGTCAAGAATTGGATATTTCGAGAAGCTCTCTACAGCGTATTCTCACGAAAGATTTGCATCTTCGTGCTTATAAAGTTCAGTTGACTCAAGAACTGAAGCCTACTGACCACGCACAACGAAGATAATTCGTTGAATGGATTATGGAACAACAACAAGGGGATACTGATTTTTCGAAGAAAATCATCTTCAGCGATGAGGCTCATTTCCATCTTGATGGCTGCGTTAATCGACAAAATTGTCACATTTGGGGTTCAGACAATCCACAAGTGGCTGTTGCGAAACAAATGCATCCACAACGTGTTTGGTGCAGATTTTGGGCTGGAGGCATCATCGAACCAATCTTCTTCGAAAATGCGGTTGGCCAGGCAATAAGAGTTATAGTGATCGTTATCGCGATATGATAATCCAGTTTTTTGTGCCTAAATTGCAAGATATGAATGTGGACGACATGTGGTTTCAAAAAGACGGTGCCACATGCCATACAACCCGAGAAACAATTCAATTACTGCATGAGTCATTTCCTGGTCATGTAATATCCCGTTTTGGTGATCAGAATTGGCCGCCCAGATCATGCGATTTAACGCCGTTGGACTTTTTTCTTTGGGGTTTTTTAAAGTCTAAGGTTTATGCCAAAAAGCCCAATTCCACCCAGGATTTGAAGGAGGAAATTAAGCGCTGTATCAACAAAATTCAGCCACATTTATGCAAAATGGTCATGGAGAATTTCGACAAAACAGTGCGTATGTTCCAGCCAAGCCGTGGAGGCCATTTACCGATATGTTATTCCATACATAACCCTATACTGTATACTTTATGAATCAATAAAAAAATTACAATTTTTAATTAAAAACCTGTGTTTTCTATCAAAATTACTTCTTGCGTGAATTTTTGGACAACCTTTATTTTTCGACGCTGAATTTGAATTCGTAGTTAAAAAAGGATTTATCGTGTAATTCTCTTTTGGCCAAAAACATCCCTTGAAATGGGGGAAAACTATAATAATAATAATAATGTAATGACTCTTAATGAAGTGTGTAAAATGATAGATATTTTATAGTCTAGTTTAAGCCACAGCAAGCTATTTCTATTAATTAATCCAAAATCCATCAGTGTGATAAGTACCTCTAAAACTCAAATAACGCATGTGAGTTTAAATAACATGTGCAAAGGACAAATTCTTGTAGCTCTTAGGACAAAATATCTGGTGTGACAACCAGACATTACTCTTAAAGGGTTTACACTTACCCCTATAGGGTGTAAAAACCACCCCCATCTACGGAGGTATCTCATAAGTTTCAATAACGACGAAAAAAATTCAGGCTTTTGTAGTTTTAGGCAGGGTGAACAAATATGGAGTAGATTTACTTGAACCACCGATATACGATTATAAACTAGCTGTAGAGGGTCGTAGAAACTATCCCTACGCTCTAATGATGCATATGAAATTCGGAAAGGATTAAGTATTTTTATCTCATTATGCCAAAAATAGACAACTGGATTATCTCCCTAATAAGGTCGAAAATCATCTCTAGAGGGGGGAGGAACTACCTCCTGGGATTAATGGATCTTAGAAGTTCTAGCATCTGAGAAAAAAAAATACAGGCTTTCTTAGTCTCAAGCACGATGGACAAATAGAGTTTGTGAGTTGGCTCTGCGACTCTCTACTCATTTATAAAACGCGATATTTCTTTATGTAGGAGTGTTTTTACTTTAGGGTTAATTTCTACTGATTAGATCTAAACTACTTTAACCTAACTAAATCTAATCAAAAACTAAAAGCTAAACCTAAAATCCCGGTTATTTCGGGAGTATCTTGTTATGGTAGTGTTAGTGGTGTGTGATGTTTACATATTTACTTATTTTTCGATAGGAGTCGCTCAACTATACTACGGCCTTATCTCTAACACTAAGTAAGGGATACAGTTCGTCTTGTTAGTCTCATCTAATGTTGTGCGTTCTTAGTTGTGTGTTAAATAGGAAGGGGGTAGTGAGCGTTTTTAATTGTTCCTGGAGCGTAGCTGTGAACAATTGTATTAGTTACGCTGGGGTTAGGAGAGCTTGGTTAGAGGCTCGGGGGAGAGGGGCCGCTTTGGGTGCCTGCCCATGGAGGATGCTTGAGTCAAGACGGGAATTGTCTTGAGTCTCGAGACTTTGAAGGTGGGCTATTGTTTATCCTTAACTTAGGATGGGTGGCGCAGGTACCGACTGAAGAAGATGGGATGACTGCCTTCGCAGTTGGGCGCTTTGGTGGTTCTTCCTTGTTTTTTGTACATTTTGTTGTGTGGTGGCCCTGCCCTCATCACACTTCAAGCATTTTGGTGGGACATGGCAGCATGGAGCTGCGTGCTCGTGGTCCTGGCAGTTATAGCACTGCATACTAGGTAGTTTGGATTTTTGTGCTTTAGCACGAACTTGAAATTCGTAGACGAATTTGACTTTGTAGATTTCTGTCTCTGATTTGGGTAGTAATACAAGCACCATAGGCATGGGCTTGCCGTCGGGATGTTTCTAGCGTATTATGTTCTTAGGGCTGAAGCTCTGTAGGACTAGATCCTATGTAATTTCCTCTCTAGAGAGAAAGAATTTGTAGAAATTCGCTCAAAAAGCAGCGAATAATGGCGAAACGAAAATTTCACCTAGAAATCTATCTCAAATTATGAAAGAAGATTTTGAACTAGGGCCTTATCAAAGAAGTACTGTCCTGTAATCCCGCCATTGGTCAATTTACTCGAAAAGTACAGTTTCAGTCATGAAATCTGAATCAATTTACATATTTGAATAGGTCGATCAAAAAGGTATCCTAGAGTGTCACATCCCTTATTATTTATTTTAATTACAACTAGCTTTTTACCCTAAGAAGTGGGCGAACCATTATTATTACAATCGCCATAATCAAATTACATTTTCTATTGTAATCATCTTGAAATCGGTTTAATTTGGTTATGGAACTTGCTAAATCAATTAAAATGTTTATTTAAGACTTTAAGGTCTTTGCATAGAATTTGGAAAGTAAACAAAATGTAGGGCACAAGTTTACGTTGTCGGTAATTTTACTTTTGAGGGGTTACATACACCTAGGCGCTGCTAAAAGTATGTATTTTTAAAAAATATATTTTAAATTTTATTAAGTGAATAATACAATAGAATGGCGATTATATTTTTATTGTACTTTAAGGGAACATTACACTTTCTCGGTTGAAAATTTTAATAATTTTTATGGGACTGATAAATTAATAAAACAAACATTTTTTGGGTCCGTAAGTCTTGAAATACAAGAAAAAAAATTTTACATACTTTTTTAAGTGATTTTTTATAAAGATTCTTCGCAGCCTCATGGAAGCCATTTTGAAAATTTTAATCTGCTGGCGTATATGAATGCGGCTCACTGGAACGTCTGAAAAAAAATATCCTTAGAAAAGTTGGTGGTTTCAAAAATAGCATTTTTTTTTTTTCGTAAAAAAAAACATTAAAAATTGAGGAAAAAAATTAACCGATCCTTTTATTAGTGTTCCGTACGTCACACCCGATTTTTTCCGAAACTATTTGTCATAGAAAGTTGAAATTTGGTAATAGTATAGGAATTGATGGCCTCATCAGAACCATGTAGTTTTGAAAGTTAAATTTTGACTTAAGGGGTTAGTTTTGGGGGGTAAAATCGGAAGTGAAAAAAAATTTTTACTAGGTAATCGAGTGTGGTATCAAATGAAAGCTTGTGAAAACACGAGTAAAATATATATATATATATATATATATATATATATATATATATATATATATATATATATATATATATAACATATGGGCTGAAAAGTCCCGGGCCTAACAAAGAAAACACGGTTTTTTTGGTTCAAAATTAGCTTTATTCATCAACGTAATCTCCATCAAGAGCAACGCAATCATTCCAGCGCCGCTCTAACATTTCAATACCACTTTTGTAGAACGATTTATCTTTTGCCTCAAAATAGGCCTCAGTTTCAGCGATAACCTCTTCATTCGTGCGAAATTTCTTACCGACGAGCATTTTTTTCAGGTCTGCGAACAGCCAGTAGTCGCTGGGAGCCAAATCTGGCGAATACGGTGGATGTGGGAGCAATTCGAAGTTCAATTCATGTAGTTTTGCCATTGTTTTGATTGACTTGTGACACGATGCGTTGTCTTGATGAAACAAAATTTTTTTCTTTGCCATATGCGGTCGTTTCTTTGCAATTTCGGCCTTCAAACGCTCCAATAACGCTATATAATATTCACTGTTGATGGTATTTCCTTTCTCAAGATAGTCGATGAATATTACACCACGCACATCCCAAAATACCGAGGCCATAACCTTTCCAGCCGATTGTTGTGCTTTCGGGCGCTTTGGACGAGGTTCACCAGTTGCTGTCCACTCAGATGACGATCGTTTTGATTCCGGAGTGAAGTGATGGATCCATGTTTCATCCATTGTCACATATCGACGCAAAAATTCCGGTTTGTTACGTTTAAACATGGCCAAACACTGCTCAGAATCATCAACACGTTCTTGTTTTTGATCAACAGTGAGCAAACGCGGCACCCACTTTGAACAGAGCTTTCTCATAGTCAAATGCTCATGCAATATAAAGCCAACACGTTCTTTTGATATCTTTACGATGTCAGCTAACTCACGCAACTTCACTTTTCGATCATTCAAAACGATTTTATGGATTTTTTTGATGTTTTCTGGTGTTACCGCCTCATTTGGACGTCCACTGCGTTCTGCATCATCGGTGTCTCTACGACCACGTTTGAAGTCAGCAAACCAACGTTTTATTGTTGTTTCTGATGGAGCGGAGTCCCCATAACACTTTTCAAGCCATTGCTTCGCTTGAACGGTATTTTTTCCCATCAAAAAGCAGTGTAAAATTAAAACACGAAATTGTTTTTGATCCATTGTTTTGAAAATAACAAAAGTAGCGTCACTCTTAGCACAATAACTCACAAACTAATGAATAGAATATCATGAAATTTTAACACCTGTCTTTTGAAGGTTAGTATTAACTGAAAAAAAGGTGACTGCAATAAAACTAGCGCCATCTATGTGTTAGGCCCGGGACTTTTCAGCCCATGTGTTTATATATATATAATACTTGCGCGCACTTTTCTTTGTATTATTTTTAAAAAATTGCGAAAAATCGCTGTCCACCCGCCTTATCTCGAAAAGTACTTATCAAAAAATTTTGCAAAAATTCTGGAATATTCTCCACGAGGTGTAGATTGAACGAAAATTATCACGAGTGCATTACCTTTAATAATTTATATGGTATATAAAAAAAAACAAAAATTTCAAGGTCATCAGATTTCAGTAAAGATTGGAAACAAACTTTGTTGAAAACTCATTTGGGGTGTGTTTTGTGAAGTCACTGATCGATCATTTTATACCTCTGTAACAAAATTTTTTATTTGAAAAGCAATCAACGCACGGAACACTAATTGCGCAAGTTCAACTTGCAGTTGACCGGTTTTTTTTTTAGTTTATACTGGGGCTATTGTGTAGAAGAACATAATAAAATTTCAGATCGGTTAAATAGTTTTTAAGTTATCATGCATGCCGATTATAAAAACGTTGTCTTGAGAAAAACGGATTTATAGTTTTGACAAACGAAAAACGAAACGAATTTTTACAAATAAAATCTACTTACGTTACATATAAAATTCCTTCCGACTTCTCATACTCCTCGTTCTCAAGTATTCTTTGATCTCTTCGTGCTGAAAATCGATTACCATAAAACTGTCTTTTACGTGGTCTGCACACTCGCTTCTAACTAATTTTCCAGTATTTTTTATCCGTTTTGTACAATATTACCCGAGACGTTTACTGAGTGATATTAGCCCTGCGAGCGATATTTTCGAACTGAGCAGGCCAGCGTACCGTTTGCTTTGGAGCTACAGTTTTGCCTAAAACTGAAAAGATATTATACCCATTATAGTAAGCTCTCCTTTTACCTGTTTCTAGCTTTCTTAGAATCATAAAAGTAGCAGCAGATGTTCGACGCAGGTAGAGCAAAACCTTTGTAAACGGCCAAAAGGTAAGTTGGCACGCCGCGCGGTCGATATGACCTGTCTTACACTTGGCGCTATAATCGTCTATAACTTCGAAAGTATTTGAAATTTTCCTCTGAAATTTTCAGAGAAAATTATTGACATATAATACCTTCCAATAGGATACTTTCTAAAAAGTCGAAACTATGGCGCCTCCTTGTATATAGGATAGCTTCACAAAAAATAATCCAATGTGCAAAAATAAAAATTAATCTTGTAAAATAATGTAGTAGTCAAAAATTGTCGAATGTGTTTTTTTGTTGTCAAAAATAAACAATTTACGGTGTTTCAAACTTTAGTATGCAATTTTCGACCAAAAAATTTATATTTAATTATTTGTAAAAAATTGTCTATTAGAAAGTTGAAAAAACCACTTGATATTTTGTAGAAAAAGTAATTATTAAGTTTAAAAAAAAAAGTTAGAAAATTTTTAAAATTGACCGAGTAATATTGCAGGCTGTGTCTGAAAACAGGTAGCGGTCCCAATCCGACGCTAGGTCACATTTAAAGCTTGTAATGGAATGGAATTTTCTTAATTTTTTTTTTTGAATAATTCTTAGAAGTTACAGAATAAAAATCTGTAAAAAAATAGAATTTTTGAAGATTCGAGGTGCATGTAACCCCTTAAGAAAAGTTCGTGATTCTTAGTTCAAGAGGTAGTGACAGCATTTTAAAATAAATTTTTTAAATCAACAACCCAAAAATGAATCTAAAAAATATGGAGAACCTTATCTTTTTCGAATAAATTTCAAATCAGATAGGGAACAAAGGATATTCCCGAGAAGCGTAAAAGCTACTATATGACTCAGTAATGAAGAAGCAGCCTTATTTGTGGAAAAGCAGTGACTGGGTAGTTCAACACGACAGTCCCCTGCGACTTCTGGCTGTTCGTCAAATTAAAACATCCTCTAAAAGGACGAAGATTAGGGGAAGAGAGAGGAATATGATGAACAAGCTTTTACCCATTCCGTTAGTTGAATAGAAGAAGCGATTCTAAAAGGAGAAGGATCGTTGGAAAAAGGTTCTGGTTTCCAAAGGAGATTGCTTCAAAGGTGACATTGCCATTAATCAGAATTAACTTTCATCCTGAGCACGAGGTCATATATTTTCCAGAACGCTGTCATAAAAAACATCCATATACAGGGAGTTCATAAAAGACGTCGAAAATAAGAAAAAGTTAGTATATCAAGAAGCATATACATCTATCGCATTTTATTGAATAACTGTTGGAATAATACTGTGCAATAATAGTGGTAATGGCTATAATTTGCTCTCTGTTCACAAAGAAACAAACTTGAAAGTGAAAGAAAATAGTATCGTAAGTTGTATCTTTTTCTTTTGTCCAATGTGGTAACATTCGGTAGTATTGTGCTTGCTGTTTTCTTTTATTTATTATATTAGATGTCTAGACATAGTGGTAAGAGTGACAGTGTGTTTTTGTGGTCGAAAAATAAGTTTAAAGTAAATAATTGGGATTGTTTCTTGTGTTAAGCTTCATAATCGAAACGTATTAAATGCTGTAAAAAGTATACGGTGAAGAATGCTTATCTCATGCTCAGGAGTATGAGAGATTAAAGTAATTGTGTTGCAAGAGGTTTAGGGATGATAGAAGTCAGACTATCGAAAAACTATACTGAGCAAAGTTAAGGTTGTTCACTTTTCGTAAGGACTCAAACCTCCCTGAAAGGATGGTTTTTGGTGAATTTTTAAGCCAAAATTCTAAAAATTCAAAAAAGATAACGAAATATCAGCCTGCAAAGTAATATTGTGTTTGTCTCTTTACATTAAATCAAACAGAGATTTTTGTTTTTTAAAATTATCATTTATTAGAGGACCAGCTAATATATTGCTCTAATAAAAAACAAAATCATCTCATACCATTAATGTTGCAACACGTTGTATTACACATGTTTATTTCAATAAAATACCCACTTTGTTGACATCAAATATTACCTCAATACTGAGAAAACTGTTAATATAAATATTATTATTTTTGATTTTTTCTTACCTTATTCAATGGAATTAATTTGTTACAATGAAACTAAGCTCGTAATTACTTACGTTATATAAATACTAAAAACTCAAAAAATGTAGAATACTCACAAAGAAAGAGACTACACAATAGTTTTGGCTACTACACCAATTATTCTACCATCGCTACAATAAAGCATTTGGTGCAGTGGACTTTTATGTAGTATCATTGTAACACGTAGGCTGAAAAGTTTTTGATCTAGCCAATTAAAACACATTTTTTTTGCAAAATTCGACTTTATTCATCAATATAGTCTCCGCGATACAATTAGTTCGACGCTTTTCATTTCAACATTTCTATACTTTTCTTGTAGAAGGATTTGTCTCTTTGCCTTCAAAATAGGCCCAAATTTTGGCGATAACTTCTTCATTGGAGCCAAATCTCTTTCCTGACAGCTAAATCTGGAGAATACGGTAGATGAGAAAGCAATTCAAACTTAAATTCATGCAATTTTGAATCGTAACCATTTACTTGTGACACGGTGCATTGTCTTGATGAAAGAGCACTTTTTTCTTGTTCACTTAGGGCCGTTTCTTTGCAATTTCTACTTTCAAATGCACCAATAATTTTATATAATATTCGCTATTGATGGTTTTTCCCCTCTCAGCATAGGCGATGAAAATTATTCCGTGCGCATCCCAAAATACAGAGGCCAGAACCTTCCCAGCCGACTGTTGTGTCTTTGGTCGCTTCGGGCGACTTTCGCCGACTGGTTTCCACTGAGTTGACTGCCGATTTGATTCCGGTGTATAGTGGTGGATCCATGTTTCATCCATTGTCACATATCGCCTGGAAGAATCCTTTTTATTGCGCTTTAAACAGGCCCAAACAGCGCTCAGAATTATCAACACGTTGTTGTTTTTGGTCCGCTGTGAGCAAACGCGGTATCCATTCCGAACAGAGCTTTCTCATGCCCAAATGTTCATGCAAAATATAACCAACACGTTCTTTTGATATCTTTAGGGTGTCAGCTATCTCAGACAATTTCACTTTATATCCAAAACAACTTTGTGTATTTTTTTTATGTTTTCCGGTGTAACCACCCACCATTTGAGCCTCCAGAGCATGCACCATCATTAGTATCTGTAAAACCGCTTTTAAATTCAGAATACCGGTAAATGATGAGTGATTTTCCAGGAGCAGAGTCCCCGTAATACTTATCAAGCCATTGATTTGCTTCAACGCTATTTTTTTCCATAAAAAAACAGTGTTTAATGAACACACGAAATTCGATTTTTTCCATCGTTTTGAAAATCAATCAAAAGTAGTGTCACTAAAGCCATTGTAACTTGTAGTAAACCAATCGTCGAAATGTCATGAAATTTTGACACGTATCATTTAAAGGGGCGAAAGGTGTTACATTGCTCTAGTCTCGATTTATGTTTTCCTCTGCCCTCGCGAGTCGTTTCTCTTTGTTTTTCGTTCAACAATGGTTTCTTGATTTACCCATTTCAAATTATTAGCCTGGAAATCAGTGCGAACCGGTTCATACGATATATCTAAACCTTTCTGCTTTAGTTTTTGCACCTCTAGACGCAAAGTTAATTGAGAAATTCGGGAAAATATATAAATAAATAAATGGCCTGGAAACACCCCTCTTGGGGTAGGGCCACCCTTTGGGTTCTCTAGATCTAGTTTAGAGGTTGATCAGACCAGTTTTCCTTGTTGTTATATTTCTCTGCCTAGATGTTTCCAAAGTTTTCTGTTAGACGTCTTCTCCTTTCAGTTCGTAATCCCTGCCGCCTCTATGTCTTCCTTAACTTGCTGCAGCCATCCTATTTTCGGTCTACCTCTCCTTCTACGTCCCAGTTCCCATTGAATTGTTTCATATATTGGTGCTCCTGGGTCTGCTCTCCATGTGTGCCCTAGCCAATTAAATCTCTTCTGTTTTATTTTTTTGACTATGTCCTCCTCCACTTCCTCCAAAATTTCTTGATTAGTCCTCCTTCTCTACACTCCTTCACATGTTTTTATTGGCTCTAGAATCGCTGTTAATATCTTTCGTTCAATTCTTCTCATGTTTTTCTCTTGTTTCTTTGTCATGCTTATAACTTCGGTAGCATACATTAGTTTTGGGAGTATTATTGTCTGGTATATCCTCATCTTACTGTGTCTTCCTATTATCTTACGACTTAACAATTTCTTATTGCTATGGAACAACTTATTTGCTATTATTAATCTTTCCTTTACTTCCATTTCCTTGTTCCCATCCCAATACAGCGTCACTCCTAAATATTTAATTTTCTCTACTCTTTCGAAAGTATATTCGTTTGTTTTAATCCTTTCCATTTCCTGATCATTCTGTTTTCCATTTTTCATTATTTTGGCTTTCTCTTCATTTATCTTCAACCCCATTTTTGCTCCTTTTACGCTTATTTCTCTCACCAGTTCCTTCATTATTTTCTGGTTCTTTGCAATAATTACTACATCGTCCGCATATGCCACTACCTGGCTGCCTCTTGTTCGTATTGAACCCGGATTTATATTCCTTAGTACATATTGTACTGTAACGTTTCCGGTAATGCATCTCCCTGTCTAACTCCGTTGTTAATTTCGAAATCTTGTGTTCTTCCTTTCTGTGTTTTGACATTGGCGAATGTCTCTTTCAGTGTCATCATACATAGTCGTCTTATCTTGTTCGGTACTTCTTTTAGCACTGTATTTTACCGAATCATATTAATAATCATTTTTTACTCATGCTCGGACACTTTTCCCTTCGAATCACGTTCTGGTTGATCATTAACATTTTTTTAACTAAGAGTATCGTTTCACCCATTTACTAACGAATTCCCTCAATTTGTCCATATACTTAGCAGCAACTGTAGGCATCATTTTTGGACCTTTTAGATGATTACATTTTTTTTTTTTTTTTTTTTTTATGGGTCTAGCACACGTGCTGCAGGGAAGTCCCTAAAGCGCTCCAGGAGCGGCACGAGTGCGGAAAAAGCGATTCACGTTGTTCTTGAATCGCTGTAAATTGTACTCGGTGGGAAACACAGCGCTGGGCAAATTATTCCAAAGGGATGACGTTCTCCATATAAAAGATTGCTTGAAAAGCGTTGTACGCGGAGTAACAAGCTGAACCTCATACGGATGCGAAGCACCAGCGCGTAACACAGCAAAACATTCGTGTTCGATAATGTACTAGTCAACCATAAATAAGGTTAGATATGAATCCCTTTCCACAAAGCACTGTTTTCAGGGGTACCAATAATAACTTCAAAAAAAAAACGAATTACGTTTACCGACTACAAGTTGCAGGCGACATATTCTTACGTGATCGACTGCAAAAATGGAAATATCATGTAAAACGGTTTTTTTTGAACTATAACCCCAGCGACACATATAGTAAAAAGTCGATTATTTCAGCGCAACTAACAAAAGTTAAAAAATAATAACAACGAAATGTTTCAGATCACTTAAAAAAACACTTACCTCAATAATAAACTTGCCGAACGTTAAAATAGTAAAAACATACCTATCTCCTTAAATACAATAAATTGTGGTTGAACATGAAAAATAAACGGATATTTTAGTTTGTTTCCCTAGGTCACGAAAAGCTAAGTTTTATTAATTGTAAAAAAAACTATAAAACATTTATCGAAATGCATTGTATTTTAACAATTACCAGGTGTACAAGTATGAAATGCGGATTTTTAGTGTTCCGTACGGAACACTTATAAGATCACTTCGGTGTCTGTCTGTCTGTCTGTGTGTCTGTCTGTCTGTCACACCCGATTTTTCTCCGAAACTATTTGACATAGAAAGGTGAAATTTGGTAATAATATAGGAATTGTTGGCCTCATCAGAGCCATGTAGTTTTGAGAATTAAATTTTGACTTAAGGGGTTAGTTTTGGGGGGTGAAGTCGGAAGTGAAAAAAAAAAATTTTTTACTAGGTCATTGAGTGTGGTGTCAAATGAAAGCTTGTGAAAACACGAGTAAAAAATATATATATAATATTATACTTGCGCGCACTTTTCTTTGTATTATTTTTAAAAATTCGCGAAAAAATCGTTGTCCCGGGCCTTATCTCGATAAGTAATTATCAAAAAATTTCGAAAAAAATTCTGGAATATTCTCCACGGGGTGTAGATTGAACGAAAATTATCACGAGTGCATTACCTTTAATAATTTATATGGTATATAAAAAAAAAACAAAAATTTCAAGGTCATCAGATTTCAGTAAAGATTAGAAACAAACTTTGTTGAAAACTCATTTGGAGTGTATTTTGTGAAGTCACTAATCATTTTATACCACCGTAACATAAATTTTGACTTAAGGGGTTCGTTTTGAGGGGTGAAATCGGAAGTGAAAAAAAATTTTTTTTACTAGGTGATCGAGTGTGGTGTCAAATGAAAGCTTGTGAAAACACGAGTAAATATATATATATATATATATATATATATATATATATATATATATATATATATATAATGTAATACTTGCGCACACTTTTCTTCGTATTACTTTTAAAAAATCGCTGTCCCCTACCTTATCTCGAAAAGTACTGATCAAAAAATTTTGAAAAAATTCTGGAATATTCTCCACGGGGTATAGATTGAACGAAAATTATCACGAGTGCATTACCTTTAATAATTTATTTGGTATATAAAAAAAAATAAAATTTCAAGGTCACCAGTTTTCAGTAAAGATTGGAAACAAACTTTGTTGAAAACTCATTTGGGGTGTGTTTTGTGAAGTCACTGATCATTTTATACCACCCTAACAAAAATTTTTATTTTAAAAACAATCAACGTACGGAACACTAATTGTGCAAGTTCAACTTGCACTTGACCGGTTATTTTTTCTAAAAAAACATGTTAAATTTGGAAGAATGATAAAAAGCGCTTTATTCAAAGTATGCTCCATCGCTTGTTATACATTTTTCCCATCTTTCGGGCAATTTGTGAATACCACGCCAGTAAAAATCTTCCCCTTTTGCTACGAACCATTCATCGAGCCATTTTTTCACATCTTCGTACGAACCAAAGCGCTGCTCAGCAAGTGCGTGACCCATCGATGCAAACGAGTGGTAATCGGAAGGAGCCAAGTCTGGTGAGGAAGCCGCATGGGGTAGAACTTCCCAGCTGAATGCTTCCAACGTGTCGCGAACTGGTTTTGCCGTATGTGATGGAGCATTGTCATGAAGAAAAATTACTTTGTGTTGCCTCTTTCGGTATTCTGGCAGAGCACCGTCTTTCTGCCAAAGCGATTCGGTCTTGCGGTCGATGTGGATGGTACGCCTAGGTCTACCCATGATTTTTTGCGCTTCGAATTCCCAAAATAAATCCACTTTTCATCTTCTGTAACTATACGATGCAAAAACGACTTCCTTTTATACCGAGCGCTTTTCCATTTGCCTGTCGTTCAACTCATGTGGTACCCATCTACCGGTCTTCTGAATCTTTCCCATCTCTCGTAGCCGATTGAAAACAGCTTGTTGACTAACGCCCAATTGCTCGGCGAGTTGTTTTTGTATTTACGAATCATCTACGTCCAACAAGGCTTGCAATTCCACATCTGCGTATTTTTTTGGCGGTTTTCTACGTTCCTTGTCTGCAACATCGAAGTCACCACTTTTGAAACGCCGAAACCATCGTTCACACGTATCTTGCGATGGAGCATGTTCACCATAAGTTTCTCGAAGTAATCGGTATGATTCAACAGCGGTTTTCCTTAAATGAAAACAAAAAATTAATGCTATCCGCGAATGCTCTTTGTTCGGTATAAATTTCGACATATTGAACACAACAACACAACACTATGCACACACTTTTCCAATTTATCACTTGTGGGTGTCTGACACTTGTTGATGACACAACAAAATGGTGCGGTGTCAAATCTCTATAGCACAAACTGCATTGGTGCACCATCTGTTGTCTGAAATCCGCATTTCATACTTGTACACCTTAGAATAAAAAACAGCCAAATACCTTAGTTTCCTTTCTCGCCAAGTACGTAATTTTAGAATTTAGAATACTGAATATGACTTTGCCATAATAAAGAATAATTAAATTTGAACTATTTCGGATAAAACTGGAAATAATATAACCAGTCAAGTGCAAGTTGAAATTGCGCAACTAGTGTTCCGTACGTTGATTGCTTCTGAAATAAAAATTTTTGTTACGGTGGTATAAAATGATCAGTGACTTCACAAAACACACTCCAAATGAATTTTCAACAAAGTTTGTTTCCGATCTTTACTGAAAACTGACGACTTTGACATTTTTTTTTTATATACTAGATAAATTATTAAAAGTAATGCACTCGTGATAATTTTCGTTTAATCTACACCCCGTGGAGAATACTTAAGGATTTTTTTCAAAATTTTTGGATCAGTACTTTTCGAGATAGAGGGGGGCAGCGATTTTTCGCAATTTTTTCAAAATAATATAAAGAAAAATGTACGTATGTAAGACACTATATATATTTTTAAACTCGTGTTTTTACAAGCTTTTATTTGACACCCCACTCGATGACTTAGTAAATTTTTTTTCACTACACGGCTTTGATGAGGCCATCAATTTCGATATTAGTACCAAATTTCAACTTTTTACGTCAAATAGTTTCGGAGAAAATCGGGTGTGACAAACGGACAGAGAGACACCGAAGTGATCTTATAAGTGTTCCATACGGAACACTAAAAAACATAATTATCAGATTCTTTGACTCCCAGAACCTTGAACAGGACGTTCAACATGCTATATTCTCTACCCCCTTCCCGTCCCGGCACAGCGCACGTACTAAAGCGCTACTGGAGGGGCGCGTGTGCGGAAAAAACGATTCGCGTTTGTCAGGAATATGCAAATTATGGGAAACGCAGGCCTGGGTTAAGTATTCTGAAAGGATGAGGTTCTCCATATAAAAGAACTCTTGAAAAGGTTAGTACAAGGAATGACCAGCCATTCTTCGATGTTCCAGGGTATCAAAATCTCTGGAGACTTCTGGGCTTCCAATCATTTGAATTCTGAGTAGAATCCACCAAATGCAGAGTATGTTTGAGAGTAGAGTCCCAAACATGGAAGCAGTTTTTTTTTTATCGTTCTCCTCTCCGCCTGAGTAGGGATGTTATCCCTTTTTTATATCTTACAAGATATCGGCGAGGATGTCGTAATACCCGTCAACGTTGTCCAAGTGCCGAAACATACATTTTTGTATTTCATAGCACCTTTAAGAGAACGCGATAGTGCTTGCACGAACGTTATTGCTTTTCTGCACACAGCTACTACCTATGATAGGTACTTAAATTGGGTTACGTGTTCTATTAGTTGATCGTAAACACGAATATTTATTCGCAATCCAGGTATTCTTGAGACGATCATTACTTTCATTTTATTAACGTTTACTCTCATTCCCAAAACGTCGTCTTCCTTAGATATATTGTTCATACGACGCTAAAGTCCATCTGCTGTGTCTGCTATAATAACGGTATCATCAGCGTGCTTCAGGTTGTGGATAGTTTTGTCATTAACTTTGAGACCGTCTGCAGCGTTATCTACGGCATTCTGGAATATGTGACCAGTATATAGAATAAAAAGGAGTGGAGAGAGAACACATCATTGACGAACATCTCAATTATCAATATTCGTAGTATATGTTTGCTATTTTCATTATTTTTAAAAATTTAAAACGATCTACAGTTTTGCTGCAAACCAAAATTTTTTTTTCGTCTTAGTTTTCAAGACTAATGCACGTGCAGAAAACATGTGCTTGTAGTAGCTGGTATTTCCAGACCCTTTTTGACTTTGCAACCTTAAAGCATTAAAATGTATTAGAATCATGCATATTTGTATACCACTTCCAAGTTTACCGTTTATTAAATAATTTAAAAATCGTCTTTCTTTGACAACATTGAAAATAACCACAGGATTAGTGGCAACAATTATATTTCTTGAGAATTCTTGCTGAGAAAAGAAGAGAGATAGGTAGATTGACGACGACCCTGGCAAAGATAAAGGACACGGAAGAGAGGACTAGTGAAAGGAATACAAATAAGAAGGTAATCAAAGAAATAGTTAGAAAGAAAGAAATGGATAACTATTATCGAGTTTTTAGATTGAGAACACAGAATAGTAGGGATATAAACAGAAAAGGGGATGAACTGACAGAAGAACAACAAATGCACTATGTAGGAATAACTGAAACAGAGGGAAAAGCATACAAACACCAACACAGAGACATAATACCGGAACAAGATACAGAACTCATACAAACAGAAGAAACTAATACCGAAGAAACAAAAATCGGCAATTTAAACAGGATGGAAGGATATTGAAGGAAATATGGAAAAGACAGCTATAGAATAACTCACCTCCATTAGCCTTACACTCTTCAAGGAGTAGAAAGGCATAAGGATTAAGTAAGTAAGTAAATAAGTAAGTAAGTAAATTCTTGAAAAACAATAATCGGTATACAACCAATGATCTTACGTTTCTACTATGTAGGGTCTTCGTTAAGTTGGGCCTCTTCTTTCAATAGGTTACAGTACTTAGCAAAAGTATTCCAGCGTTGGTCAAATTTGAGCTTTCTATAGAATTAACAGTTGTTGTGGAATGCAACGCTTTATAGTTCTAATTAATACTCCCAGATTTTGAGAAGCTTTCTTTGTTATGCATGGAACATGTTCATTCCAAGATATATTTGCTCCTAAATTAACACGCAACTACCTATATATAATAAAAGACTGTTTTTAGTCAATTTCCACGCTTTATTTAAATTGTGATGACGCGTTTCGCTGTCGATGCAGCTTCTTCAGATCTACATTTTACACTGTCAAGTTAGGTTTAATGTTTACGATTTTATATAATTTCTTAATTATAATATTACACCTAATTAAATTACATTGATAGTATTGGAAAACCCACACAGACATGGAATTAGGAGAATAAATTCAATAATGGTGAATTGTTTAAATCTACCTGGTCGTTGAGTAAAGTACCTATAGACCTTAATCGATTTATTTACATTGTCTCTAAAAGGTTTAGTTTTTTAACCTTTTTGTTGGGTATGTAAAATTTTGAAATTCTTATTAAACCTGTGATTTTCTGTTAAAAGATGATTAGCATATGTTGAATTATCTTCTATGGATGAAACTTTTTTCGTGTTCTGTAATTCTTTGTATACATGTACGTCCAGTTTGTGCTATGTATGTTTTAGGACATGACCCACATGTTAATTGACAAACCCCTGATTTATTATCATTATTGATTTGTGGCTTGTAGTTTTTGAGATAGTTCCCTATAGTATTGTTAGTCTTGTAAGCTATGTTGATATTTTTTTGATTTAAAAGTTTTCCCAGTTTTTCTGTTGGTTTGCCGAAATAGGTTAAGCATTTAAATGTGGTTTTTCTGTCCTTAAAACATGGGTATATTTCTGAGATTGCCTTGTTTCTAAGTTTTTTCCTAACGATGTTATCGATTAAAGTAACTGAATAACCGTTGTTAACGGCTACTTGGTTTATTAGTTTAATTCTTTAGTAATATTGTCCTCTGATAAGGGGATATTAGTTAGTCTATGTATAAAGCTATGGTAAGCCGCAAGTTTATGATGGTTAGGGTGGTGAGAACTATTGTGAATTGTGACATCTGTATGAGAAGGTTTGTGATATATTGCAAATTCATGTTTTTTCATGGTTTTACTGATTGTCAAGTATAGGAAGTTGATTTTCCCTTCGACTTCTTCTTCCATTGTAAAACTGATATTTCTATGTAAAGAATTAATGTACTGTAAAAAGTGAGTTAATTGTCTGTCCGTACCTGTAAAGCATACAATTATATCGTCTATGTATCGATACCAGCATAGAAAATTATTACTATTGTTATTATGGTTGTTAAATATCATTGTTTCAATACTGTCCATGAAAATTTCGGCAAGTAATGGACTTAATGGACTCCCCATAATTAACCCTTCCTTACTATTGTAGAATTTATTGTTAAATGAAAAATAATTTTGTCTTAGGCAAGTTGTTAATAAATTAATTATGTCCATTTTTATAACTTCATTTAGTTTGTTTTTTGTTAATAGGTTCTCTATTAAAATTATTGTTTCGTCTGGGGGAACACTTGGAAATAAGTTTTTGACATCGAAAAAAAGTAATTTAGAATTATCTGGTATTGTTATTTTTTTAACTTTATCCACGAGTTCGTGTGAGTTTTTGATACTGTATTTAGGTTCAAATTTGCTATGATATTTGATTAAATCAATTGAAAAGGATGACGTCTTATATGCTGGAGCAGACATACAGGAAACAACTGGTCTGATTGGATGGTCAAGTTTGTGTAGTTTTATGAGTGAATAAAGTTGTGGGATTTGGGGATTCATATTTATCAATTTAAATTTATCTTTATCGTGAATGATACCTTTAGCCTGTTTACTTTGTTGTTTTATTTCTATTTGAAAAATATTTGTTGGATCTTTATTTAAAATTTCGTACTTTCCTGTTTTGAAAAAATCTAACGTTTTATTAATATATTCGGTTTTGTCTATTGCTATTATTGTGTTACCTTTATTTGCTTTGGTAAAGATTACATCATTTTATTTTGCTTTACTCTGAATGATTTTTATTGTCCTTAAGTCTTGGTTGATGTTGTTATTATTAAATATGAATTCTTTTTTTAATAATTTCGGCTGTTTACGCAGTTATCTCTTTAACGCTTATATAAACTCGAAACCGCATAAAATTTATACACCTCAGCCCGTTGCACCCCTCCCCTGAAGTGATATTACTTAATAACTATAGGTCTCTCTCGTCTCAAAATTTCTAAAAATTTAGACAAGAAGTAGTAAAATTCCACAATACCTTATTAACTTTGCAACCATGAGAGCTTTGTATAATATGTATGAATAAATCAAAAACCACAGAGTTAATGATGAAATTCGCTAATTTATAGATGTTATCTGGATTATCACATAATATAAAATCCAATAGAAAACTAAAAATCTACCATACTTTGTTGACTTTTCAACTCCGACAGCGTTTAAAAATTGATATGAAGTACATATTTACTTTATTTCTATTACCAAGCCCTTTCATAACTAGAATGTTAGGTTGTGTCTCTGTTGGTATGTTTAAGCGCGTAGTCATTCCTTGAGGCGCTCTAAAGCCTTTAATTTGCCTTACGTGATGTTTCATAGTCCGGAAAGCACGCCCCGAATTCCTATTAAAAATAAAAAAAAAACCTATTGTTTAGAAACTTCTAGAGAGATGGGGAATTACATAGTCTCGTTTGAAATTCTTTAGATATTTAATAACATCCTCGAACGCTAACTTGGCATGTTTAAAAAAATAAGTCGCAATTAGTGTTCCGTACGTTGATTGCTCTTAAAAAAAATTTTGTTTCGAAGGTATAGAATGAACAATAACTTCACAAAACTCCCCAAATGAGTTTCCAACAAAATTTTTTCCAATTTTTACTGAAAACTGATGACTGATTTTTGTCTTTTTATATACCAGATAAATTATTAAAGGTAATGCACTTCATTTGACACCCCACTCGATCTGGTAAAAAAAAAATTTCACTTCCGATTTCACCCCCTTAAGAAAAAAATTTAATTTTCAAAACTACACAGCTCTGATGGGGTCATCAATTCCTATATTAGTATCAAATTTCAACTTTCTATGTCAAATAGTTTCGGAGAAAATCGGGTGTGATAGACAGACGGACAGACATCGAAATGATCATATAAGTGTTCCATACGGAACACTAAAATAGAAGAGAGATTAGCTAAAAAAAAATATATAAAATAAGAAATGAGGTCGAGAGTGATTTTATTCCTGTGATAAGCAGTTTTTTTTTGTCCTGTAATCCACACGAACCTCAAGGATAACAAACAGTGAAAAAAGTAATTTAAAAAAGACTTCCTATCTTTTTTACACATCATTAACCGCAAAAATTCCGCGGATAGTAGTTTCATGGTTAACCGTGAAAAAATTGCATTATTTGGAACAATTTTTTTAAATCTAAAAATAGTAAAAATATAGACCACAAATAATGTTAAAAACCTGTTATTAATTTTCCTATTCACCATTACTACTTGAGGTGTATCCTCACTATATCTACTGAACCTAATAAAATGGGATAAAATAAAAACTAAACAGATCACGTATTTAAATATCACCTAAAAAATGTTTTTTAGTGTTCCATACGGAATACTTATAAGATCACTTCGGTGTCTATCTGTCTGTCCGACTGTCTGACTGTGACACCCGATTTTCTCCGAAACTATTTGTCACAGAAAGTTGAAATTTGGTAATAATATGGGAATTGAAGGCCCCCTCAAAGCCATGTAGTTTTGAAAGTCAAATTTTGAGTTAAGGGGTTAGTTTTGGGGGGTGAAATCGGAAGTGAAAAAAAAAATTTTTTTAGTAGGTCATCGAGTGTGGTGTCAAATGAAAGCTTGTGAAAACACGATTAAAAAATATATGTATAATGTAATACTTGCGCACACTTTTTTTTGTATTATTTATTTCAAAAATCGCGAAAAATCGCTGTCCTCCCACGTACACCCTCTTATTCTTCAGGGGGTGTAGATTGAACGAGAATTATCACGCGTGCATTACCTTTAATAATTTATCTGGTATATAAAAAACAATAATTTCAAGGACATCAATTTTCAGTAAAGATTGGAAACAAATTTTGTTGAAAACTTATTTGGGGTGTGTTTTGTGAAGTCACTGATCACTTTATACCACCGTAACAACATTTTTTATTTTAAAAGTAATCAACGTACGGGACACTAATTGTGCAGGTTCAACTTGCACTTGACCGGTTATTTTTAACTGGTTTTAAAAAGGATACTTTAAAATTATAGCAAAAATGTAGTTAATCCGGTCGTCAAGATATAATAATACCAGGAAACTTTACATTTTCGAATCTAGTATTCGAGGTTTTATCATAAACTGAACTGGAGAGTGTTCCGCTTTATATTTTTTACTTTTTGAAGCATATAAACATTTGGAGTTTAACAAAAAATCGGAATATCCCTAAAATTTCAATCTTTTATGATTTATAACAACCACATTTTTAGTATTCCGTACAGAACACTTATAAGATCACTTCGGTGTCTGTCTGTCTGCTACACCCGATTTTGGTAATAATATATGAATTGATGGCCTCATCAGAGCCATGTAGTTTTAAGAGTTAAATTTTGACTTAAGGGGTTAGTTTTGGGGGGGTGAAATCGGAAGTGAAAAAAAAAATTTTTTACCAGGTCATCGAGTGTGGTGTCAAATGAAAGCTTGTGAAAACACGAGTAAAAAATATATATATAATGTAATACTTGCGCGCACTTTTCTTTGTATTATTTTTAAAAAATCTCGAAAAATCGCTGTCCCCCGCCTTTTCTCGAAAAGTACTTATCAAAAAATTTTGAAAAAATTCTGGAATATTCTCCACGGGATGTAAATTGAACGAAAATTATCACGAGTGCGTTACCTTTAATAATTTATCTGGTATATTAAAAAAACAAAAATTTCAAGGTCATCAGATTTCAGTAAAGATTGGAAACAAACTTTGTTGAAGACATTTGGGGTGTGTTTTGTGAACTCTGATCATTTTATACCTATGTAACAAAATTTTTTATTTTAAAAGCAATCAACGTACGGAACACTACACTTGACTTCAACTTGCACTTGACCGGTTTTTATTTTTATCGTTCACCTTCTCGCCTGAGTAGGGATATCCTGAGGATATCGGCGGGGATGTAATATTTCTAATAATTTAGCTAATTTCTACAACAACTAACCGGTCAAGGTCAAGTTGAACTTGTGTAATTAGTGTTCCGTACGTTGATTGCTTCTAAAATAAAAATGGTTGTTACGGAGGTATAAAACGATTAGTGACTTCATAAAACACACCTCAAATGAGTTTTCAACAAAGTTTATTTCCCATCTTTACTGAAAACTGATGACCTTGATTTTTTTTTTATATACCAGATAAATTAATAAAGGTAATGCACTCGTGATAATTTTCGTTCAATCTACACCCCGTGGAGAATATTCCAGAATTTTTTCAACTATTTTTTAAAGGTACTTCTCCGGATAAAAGGGGGGACAGCAATTTTTCGCGATTTTTTAAAAATAATACAGAGAAAAGTGTGCGCAAGTATTACATTATATATATTTTTGAACTCGTATTTTTACAAGCCTTCATTTGACACCCCACTCGATAATCTAGAAATTTTTTTTTTTTCGCTTCCGATTTCACCCCCCACAACTAACCCCTTAAGTCAAAATTCAACTTTCAAAATTACACGGCTCTGATGAGGGCATTAATTCTTTTATTAGTACCAACTTTCTATGTCAAATAGTTTCGGAGGAAATCGGGTGTGATAGACAGACGTCAGGCGGACAGACGGACGGATCGACGGGCGGACAGACGGATGGACAGACGGACAGATACCGAAGTGGTCTTATAAGTGTTCCGTACGGAACACTAAAAAGGTTGACAGACATCACTTTTAAAGCTACTGTTGCGGAACTCTAAAAAGAGCTTTCCCCTTATTAGACATCTTTTAAATTGTTCCTTTCTTACGTATTTTATTGAAAAAAAATAAATAAATAAATAAATAAATAAATAAGCTTGTATCTGGTAATTTCTCATAAAACGGTTATTAGTACTTTTACAATAGCTATTGTAACATTGCATTGATAAGTTATCGAAATATACATTTTCCTTACATTTTTGTTTTATTTTAAATGTCATTTCTTCACTGTCATTCATCGCAGTGGGTAATATTTAGTTTCTAATTGTGTATAGTGCACTTAAAAAAAATACTTAAAAAATTGTTAATCATGATTAATATTTATTTTAAATAACTAAAAGAAACATTTGAAACTCTTTAAGAACTGGCATATCCATCAGCAGGTAATCAAACCTTTTTTAACATCATGCAGTCGTCATTTACTATTTTCTTTTTTGATTAATGTTGTGGTTATTTTTAAAAGTCCCCTACCCTAGGAAATTTAAGGTGTTACCAGATGTCCACTTTACAATATTCATAAAATTTCATACCATACAATACATATAGCACCTATTTGTATCAGTTTCTTCATCAGCAGATATATGAATCACAGATTAATATCTATAAAAATTTGTCGTATTACCATATTTGTCACCCATTTGGGTCTTACTTTCAACTCGTATATATTTGGCTTTCGGCACTTATTTGTGATCTATAAACATTCATTGTCAAAAAACCAGATAATAATAATACTAGCTATACTATCTATGATGCAAAGATATTCGCATCATAATAAATCTGTATTGGGGACAATCGGCTAACATAAGAATAGATTCATCCTACTCTGACAACGTTGAGATCAAAAAAGTCGTACGACAGTATTGTGTTTTATCGCCCCTCCTCTTTAACCTATACTCCGAGGAAATATTTAATAAAGCATTAAAGGGCGTTAACAAAGGTATCAAAATAAATGGCGAGATGATTAAAGATATAAGATATGCCGATGATACCGTCGTGCTTGGCAGTAATATTCAAGAATTTCAAGATGTGTAAAGAGTGCAAAGAGCAAATCTCAACATGCAGCAAGGCAGCTTCAGGTAAATAGCTAAATAATCAAGCCTGTGGAATCCTATATATACTTGGGGACAGTGGTTAATGCGAAGTGAGACCAATTTGTTGAAATGAAGTTAAAAAATCGAAAAAGATTTGTCACTCCGACTAAAAGTTAAATTAGCCAAATGCTACGTATTCCTTGTTTTGCTATACGGTGTAGAATCGTGGACAATGACCGAAACAATAATGAAAAAAGTTGAAGCCTTTGAGATGTGGGTGGACCGAATATATCTCCAGCTTAGAAGTTCTGCGCCGAATAGGCAATGATAAAGAAATTGCACTCACGATTAAAGGGCGAAAGCTTGAATATCTTGGCCACGTTATGAGACATAATAAATACCGTATCTTGCAGCTGGTAGCAACGAGATCCAGGGAGAAGACATTTAGGCTATATAACTTAAAAAACTGGTAAACAGGGCCCACACTCTCACTAACATAGGATTTTGGATTATTCTCCGTTAAAGGGTTTTCTCACTTATCCAGGTTCGACTGTATGTAATTTGGTTGTAGAAGTTATTGTTTATTTTGTTTAAAAAAGAACCAACATCTACATTTAGAAAAAGTTGGGGTTACGCCTCCTTGGCGCTCGGAAAAATAGGCATAAAAATAATTTTTTTTTTGACACATCTATTGTATATATAATATAATTTTTATTTTTCCCAAATACCTTATAGTTTTAACAATAAATAAAAAAATATATATTAAAAAATGGCGGAGGTATGAACAGTCTTGTAGGACCCTCTTTTGAAAATCCTTGATACCGGTGGAATTTTTTTCCCAGTCAAGAATAGTCTAAAAACTGAATAAATCATTTTTATTGTTAAGAAAGGTCATAGCTAAGTGGCCATATATGGAAAAAATTTTAAAATTTTTTTTTTGTAGAAGTGACAAGTGTTCTTTTTTTTTTATGGGTCTAACACACGTGCTGCAAGGAAGGATTTACGTCTGCTCAGCTGTTTCGAAGCGCCGTCAGTAAGGTCAGGATTGCCATATTAATAGCCAACGTCCGAAACAGATAGGGTACTGGAAGAATAGTATCTATACTGTCATACATATATATATATATATATATATATATATATATATATATATATATATATATATATATATATATATATATATATATATATATATATATATATATATATATATATATATATATATATTCAAATCTGTTCAATAAAAATACTTCTTTATTTTTGGGATACACTGTGTATATAATTTTGCGGGATAAAATTTGACCTGTAACCTCTTCCTAAATCTACTTTATCTTCATGAAAAATTTTCGTTTATCCCAACCTTTCTTTGGAGATGTTGGAATTGACAAACAGACAGATAACACAGGTATACAAAAAAAAAAATCCCTGTCTTTTAGGTGAGACACATGTTTTCTTAAATATTTTTTTATGCTGAATCCAAAAAAATCATAAAGACGAACATATACCGTGACGTTTTTTCAAAAAACACACTTAAATTTGCCAGAAAACTTTTAAACACTGAAAAAAAAAAACATTTTAATAAATAATGTAAAACTCTATAATCATTAAAATTATTAAATAAAGCTATTATTTGAAAAATTGAAAATAAATCGAAAACTATTAGAAATAGGTATATGACATACTTAATAAAAGTTGGAGGGTTTTGTAAAATCTATCAGAAAAAATAATAATATACAGGGTGTGCTATTTAAAAAATTTGAGATTTTTCAATTTAAAATAATCGAAATGTATAAATTTATTTTGAACACTCTGTAGCATCTAACTCAAAGTTCTTTACATATATCTTTTTTTTATCTCTATAGAACGCTCGTACCAATTATGAGTATTCCACCTTCAGAAACAATGGCGCTACTGGCAATTTTTTACAAAACTGAAATCTAGTATTTTTTTCAAAAATGAAATATTAGAAAAACTACTGGGTTTAAGTATATAATATTATTAATAAATAACCGGTCAAGTGCAAGTTGACCTAGCACAATGAGTGTTCCATACGTTGATTGCTTTTAAAATAAAAAATGTTGATACGGTGGTATAAAATGATCAGTGCCTTCACAAAACACACCCCAAATAAGTTTTCAACAAAGTTTGTTTCCAATCTTTACCGAAAACTGATGACCTTGAAATTTTTGTTTTTTTATATACTAGATAAATTATTAAAGGTAATGCACTCGTGATAATTTTTGTTCAATCTACACCCCGTGCAGAATATTCCAGAATTTTTTCAAAATTTTTTGATCAGTATAGATAAGGTGGAGCGTTTTTTCGCGATTTTTTAAAAATAATAGAAAGAAAAGTGTGCGCCATTTATATATATATATATATATATATATATATATATATATATATATATATATTTTACTCCTGTTTTCACAAGCTTTTATTTGCCACCACACTAGATGAACTACTAAAAAAAATTTTTTTTCACTTCCGATTTCACCCCCCAATACTAAACTCCTTAAGTCAAAATTAGACTTTCAAAACAAAACGTACGTAACATTAAAAAGTTACTTAGAATTTACAAATAAATTAGAAAGTAGGATGTTCCGTTCAAAAAAAAACATATATCGGCCATACTTATTTGAAGTACGCTGTATACTCAAAAATAATTTTAAACTATGCACCTTAACATTCCCTAAAACTATTGTATTTAACATTTTTTTCGTCATTCCCAAAACAAATGAGATAATACTCTATCATTGACTCACCCTGTAGATTCAGAACATTTAAAGATGTCCGAAATAATATTTTTATTCTATAATTTTAATGATTGTACAGTTTTACATTATTTATAGAAATTTATTTCTTTCAACTCAATAGTTTTCTGGCAACTTTTAGTGTGTTTTCTGGAAAAACCTCACGGTGGATGTCTTTTTTTATAATTTTTTTGGATTCAGCATAAAAAATACTTAACCCGTGTCTCGCTTCAAAGACAGAGATTTTTTTTGTATATCTGTATAATTAACCGACTAATGGTTATTTTGGCTTCTACGAGGGTTGTTCCAAAAGTTCTCGGTCTAATAAACAGAACGCAGGATTAAAGAATTTTTTTTCTTATTTTCCTACATAGTCATCTGGCAAATTAATACAATTAGTCCGACGAATTTCCAGCTTTTTAATACCCACATTATAATAAGATTTATCCGTCTCTGCAAAATAAACATTCGTCTCAGCTTTAACTTCATTATTCGAAGTGAATCTTCGTCCAGTCAGCCATTTTTTACGATTTGGAAACAAGAAGTAATCGCTGGGAGCCAAATCTGGAGAATACAGTAGATGTGAAAGCACTTCAAACCGAAGGTAATGCTGTTTTGTAGCAACAGTCCGAGACGTGTTTGCAGACGCATTATCGTGATGAAAAAGGACTTTCTTTTTTGCGAGATTTGCTAATTTCGTCTGAATAATACCCTTTAATTAATCCAATAGTGATGGTTTTATCTGTTCCCAGGTAGTCTATGAGTACAACCCCATGAGAATCCCAAAAAACCGTAATCATCACTTTTCCTGTAGGTGGAACCGTTTTTGCTTTCTTGGGCGCACGTTCACCTGCTCCCACTCACTGTTTCGACTGCTCCTTCGTCTCTGGGGTGTGATGAGGAATCCATGTTTTATCTACTGCAATGGAACGTTGAAGAAATTCACTGGAATTATGCTTAAACAAGTCACTCGCACTCTTGGGAAATGTTCGTTGGAGTAAATTTTTGGTCGATGGTTAACAAACGCAGCGTCCTCGAGCGAAAATTTTTTTCATACCCAAAAGATCGTGTAAAATGTGCTGGACACAGCCTATCGAGATACTTACAATGTCAGCGACCTCGCGTACCTTTAGTAGACGATCATTTAGTATGCTATTGCGAATTTTTGGTACCATCTCGTCGGTCGTTGAGGTTTTCAGGCGTTCTGAGCCTCTATCACCTTGAATAAATGGGCGACCACATTTAAATTCAGCAACCCAGTTTTTAATCATCGAAGTTTAACTTGTGTCTGAAACTTCATAGTATAATTGGCTCATCTTAGCGCCATATCTGTGTCAGCCCGAGAACTTTGGGAATGGCCTTCGTATATACCTCTATTGCCTCGGTATCATAAACAATTTATTTCCGAAAAAATAATGAAAATACCTACAGATGTAGCTTTTGCTACTATTTTATTACATGTATGGAAGGGTATGCTGGAAATGTACCGTCTCTCGTATTTCGGGTTGAAAGCAACGAATTTCATTATCTTTTTCTCTTTATTCTACTACTCTCCTCATTTCGTTCGTTTTGTACACGGTATCCCAAATAAAAGGTTAATTTAAAACTATTTATGGTAAAAATAAATTTATTATGAATTTTATTTTATATAGGTGCGTCGTTTCCGTTATCACTGCCATTTCTTGCAGTGTTGCTAGGTTTAAGGATGGACGATGGACGACAAAAATTATAGTGTTGCGACCAAGATCCCAAGCTTATCGAAGTAGAGGTAGATCATCAAGTCGGTGGATTGATGATTTGAAGAGAGTGGCTGGAAATTGAGTACAAGTCTCCCAGAATAGAAAAAGGTGGCAAGACTTAAGGGAGGCTTTCGTCCAGCAGTAGACAGTATAAGTTGATGATGACATATTTTCATGCCAAGGGTTCAGTGGATGTAGCCCGCTTAATTCCTCCCACGGTGGTGCATTCTAGGAAGACACGTCGCGTTAATAGTTCACATCCGTATGAGATGCAGCGTGCCACTCCTCATACAATCCTTGTCGAGCAGTCTATTACATGGAGAGCTTCACCCTTTTGGAATGATTCGGCCAAGACAGTATTTCCCACCGAGTACAATTTACAGCGATTCAAGAGCCAAAGTGAATCACTTTTCGCATTCAGGGGTCGTTCCTGTAGCTCTTTAGGGATTTCTTTGTAGCACATGTCCAAGCCCATAAAAAAAGAACATTATCTTATTTATGCGACAAACCCTGTACCTTTTTATATGAACCAATGTGTTGCCGAGGAAACGTAATCTCTATTACGAATTTGTTATACAGACTGTCAAGTAAGAACGCGATAATTCATTTTTGGTAGATGCAGTGCTAGCGATTCAATAAAAAATCTTTTGAGATGTGATGTTATCGGCGCATTCTGAAAGTGTCATGGAATGATAGGGTAACCAATAACGAGATTCTCCAAAGACTAAACAAAGCCCCAGAACTAATGAACACTATTAAAAAAAGGAAGCTGGAATATTTGTGTTGAGGGGAGAAAGGTATTCACTGTTGCGGAATATTATGCAAGGCAAAATTAAAGGGAATAGAAATGTTGGACGAAGAAGAATATCGTGGTTGGGTAACTTGCGCGACTGGTTTGGCTGCAGCTCAATTGAACTGTTTAGAAGAGCAGCAAATAAAGTGAGAGTAGCTGTGATGATTTCTAATCTCCGATAGGAATGGCACTCGAAGAAGAAGAACAAAAAATCGGTAAAGGCAACTTTTGACTACGATACATTTTAGTAAAAGCATCAGTCAATTTGGAACTTTCGTCGAAATCACTTAAAATCCAAAATGAGTCACTTGCTTGCTCGTCGGTTCGAGGCAGTCTTTCTTTGTTCCCATCCAAAGGGGCCTAAAGTGACACATCCACGGCCGCTAAATATATTAAAAAGTTGGTGTCGATTGTAAAAAAGTGGGTGAGACAAAAAATGTCGACGACTTACTAAAACGTGGCTCGATAGGCAAAGTCACTCCAAAAGTCGAAAAACGAATCGTGTCTTTGTTTTCACGGGACTCGAAATTGACGGTGCGTCAAGGAACGGGTTTGATTGTTTCCCATGAGACCATTCGACAACATCTCCGTGCTCATGATGTCAAATTCCGATAGATACTAGAGTGGCCCTCACAATCACCGGACGCCAACCCTACTCAAAACGTTTGTAAAGAGAAAGCTCAGAGGAAAGACTCTGAGAACTCAGTTGTCTCGAGAGATTCGAAAAATTTGCAAAAAATCTCGTCGACAGCATGCCTCGAATATGCTATGCGATTATTGATGCTAGAGATGATTGGACGACTGCCTAAGGTAATTTCGCCATTGTTAACACGCCAAATAATACATTGATGGCAAAAAATTTTCTCTAAACACATTTTTAGTGTTCCGTACGGAACACTTATAAGATTACTTCGGTGTCTCTCTGTCTGTCTGTCTGTCACACCCGATTTTCTCCGAAACTATTTGACATAGAAAGTTGAAATTTGGTAATAATATAGGAATTGATGGCCACATCAGAGCCATGTAGTTTTGAAAGTTAAATTTTGACTTAAGGGGTTAGTTTTGGGGGGTGAAATCAGAAGTGAAAAAAAAAATTTTACTAGGTCATCAAGTGTGGTGTCAAATGAGAGCTTGTGAAAACACGAGTAAAAAATATATATATAATGTAATACTTGCGCGCACTTTTCTTTGTATTATTTTTAAAAAATCGCGAAAAATCGCTGTCCCCCCACCTTATCTCGAAAAGTACTTATCAAAAAATTTTGAAAAAATTCTGGAATATTCTACACGGGGTGTAGATTGAACGAAAATTATCACGAGTGCATTACTTGTAATAATTTATCTGGTATATAAAAAAACAGAAATTTCAAGATCATCAATTTTCAGTAAAAATTGGAAATAAACTTTGTTGAAAACTCATTTGAGGTGTGTTTTGTGAAGTCACTGATCATTTTATACTTCCGTTACAACATTTTTTATTTTAAAAGCAATCAACGTACGGAACACTAATTTCGCAAGTCCAACTTACACTTGACCGGTTATTTTAAGAATACGAACGGTCACGTTCTTACTTGATAGACTGTACGCATGTATGGCGCATACTGAAAATTTACTTTCTCCATAGAATATCCAGTTGAATGCAAGTAATGAACTTTATTATATTGTTTCCTGCATTCTCCCAGTATTTTTATTCCATTCGTGTTGTATATTCGCTTGGATTTGCCGCTGCATCTCCGAGTTGGTGTATTCTTAATAAAGAAAATAATTAATGCTTCCCACACAAGCGGTTTGTACCACTTTTTGCAATTACTTATCATGCTGCGTCATAAAGATTTAAAAAATAGGCAAAAAAGACGATTATAACGGATTTTAACAAAATGTCTTTTACTCTTTGACGGCACGAATTGCCTCCTCAATGCTTTATTTAAAATGACATCGACAACCTATACCTCAACGTTAAAAGCTGCTTCCTCTTAATGGCTTTTTCATTTTTTCTTTCTTTACGCTTTGTTTCTAAGAAATTATTGAGTTTGAAGGTTAATACAATTATTTTTCGAAAGGTATATATAAAGCCGGAAAATTTCATCATTAGGGAGATTTTACAACGCTTATTTTGGCAGGCCACTGTCTTTATCTTTGATATATATATATATATATATATATATATATATATATATATATGTATGTATATATATATATATATATATATATATATATATATATATATATATATATGTATGTATATATATATATATATATATATATATATATATATATATATATATATATATATATCAAGGATTTTTCTACAGCTAACGCTGTCTTCCTTCTCTCAGCCTTTGATTCCATCGGTTTCTATCTTCCCAGTCTCCATCTTATGTGTCCATACCATTTTAATCATTTTTCTTCAATGGTGTTTATTGCGTTCTCTTTGATGTTCATTCTGCTTCTTATTTCTTCATTTGTTATTCTCTCCATACGTGTCTCTCTAAAACATCTTCTCCAATACTCCATCTCTACCGCGTTAATTTCAGATTTATTTCTTTTGTTGATCGTCCATGTTTCTGACCCGTATGTCATTATACTTTGTATTATTGATTTGTATATGCGTGTTTTGTTTCTCTTTGTAATGTGCTTGTCCCACAGGATCGAATTTAATTGTCTTATCCATGTCCGCGTTTTGTCCTAATCTAGCTTTAATCTCTTCTTCTGATGTTGCGCCTTTTGAAATGATGGTTCCTAAATATTTAAATCTATCGGTTCCTTTGATTATTGTTTCGTTATCGACACGTTTCCCTCTTTTGTTGTTAGATATTTCGTTTTATCAAAGTTTATTGCTAATCCTGCTTTAGTGTATTCTTCTTTCAGTTTTCTTACCATATAACTGAGGTCTTCCTAATCTTGCGCTATGATTACTTGGTCGTCTGCGAAACTTAGAGTATATAAGTAATCTTCTCGTATTGGGACTCCCATTCCACTACATTTTTGCTTCCATTTTTTTAATGTTTGTTCGAGGTATATTTTAAATAGTATGGGGGACGTAGAGCATCCTTGTAATAGCCTTTTAATGTCTGGAGTCTCTTCCCTATTTTATGTCCTATTTTTATGTTCACTGTGTTGTTTTCGTAGAGAGCTTTTACTGCGTATATTAGTTCTTTGTCAGTGCCTATTTCTTTCATTGCGTTCCATAATCTTTGTCTTGGTACTGAGTCATAGGCGTTTCTTATGTCTATGAAGGCTAAATGAACTTCTCTATTCTTCGCCAGCATTTTTTTTTTTCCATTGTTTGTTTTATAGTGTATATGTGGTCTATACATGATTTTCCGGTCGTAAAGCCTTCTTGGTCTTCTCCAGTTTTTCCTTTTATATTTTCCTCCATGATATTTTTAATAATTTTTCCATACAAACGTCCCATACTCGATATTATGCTTAGGCCTCTATAGTTTGTGCATTTTCTGCGGTGTCTCTTTTTAAAAATAGATACTATATAGGCTTTTGACCATTCCTCTGGTATTTTTTCTCTATTTATCGCTCTGTGGAACATGTTTCTCAGCATTCGATGTAATTTATTAGATCCGTACTTAATCATTTCATTTACCACACCCCCAGGCCCCGCAGATTTATTATTTTTGAGTGTTTTTATTGTCTTCTTTACTTCTTCATAGCTTAGTTCTATCTCTTTTTTTTCCTTATTCTGTTCTTCCTCAGGGTTCTCTTCCTGGAATTCTTGTCTATCTTCTGTTAGCAGCTTCTTATAATATTCTTCTCACTCGCTTTCTGGAATATATTCTATAAACATCTTCTCTCTATCGTTGGTTCTTAATGCTTTAATTATTCTCCATGACTCTGTGCTTCTAGTTCCTCCTATATACTATTCTACATGTTCGCACAATTTTTCCCATCTCTCGCTCTTTTCTTTGTTTATCACCCTCCTCGTTTCTGCATTTTTCTCTTTATATTTCTCTAGATCTTCTTCTGATTTTGTATTCAGCCATTTTTCGTATAGTCTTTTTTTTCTCCTTTATAGATTCTTTGGTTTTTTCACAGATTCTACTTTTATGTTTCTTATTCTCGTTGTCTTCTTTATCTAATGCTTCTAGGGCCGCCTGTTTGATGCATTCTTTTATGTGGTCATACATCTGTTGGAGGTTGTCGTAGTTAAATTTATTTAATTGTTGATCTAATCGTCGTCTGTATAAGTCTCTTATCGTTTCGTCTTGCAGTAAGAGTATTTTGTATTTTATTTCTTTGTCTGCTTTTTCTGTTATCTCATTAGTATTTCTGTTTCCTTTATCTATTGTTCCTTTTTGCTTTATAGTCTTATACCACGGTACTTTTATATTTGCTATTAATAGTCTATGGTCTGTTCCACATTCTGCCCCTCTCTTTACTCTTACGTCTTTTATTTTGATAGTGGTTTCGTTTTTAATTATAATGTAGTCTATTATTGATTTTAAGTTTCGTGTTTCTTGCATCCAAGTATATTTGTGGATGTCTTTGTGTCTGTAGAATCCGCTTGTTATTCTAAGGCCGTTTACACAGCTCTATTAGTCTCTCTCCGTTGTCGTTAGTAATGTCTTCTCCGAATGATCCTACGGTATTGTCCTTTGTTTTCGTTCCTGTTCTCCCATTCAGATCTCCCATTATTATTAATTCTTGGTTTTTCTTTACTTTTTGTATTTCTATTTCTTTATCTTTGAAACATGCCCAATAATAAAGGGAAGAAATTAAATATAAGGACTCAGCTCTAATCGTTATTCGAAGCATGCGCCCACCGTTTGGAGCAAAATAAGAGAAGCCTTTATTAAGGATAATGATTTCCCTTTTTTAGGAACCTGTAAGAAAGGTTATTTAAAGTTCGTTATTCTTATCGCCATAGACATAGAGGATGGACTGGCCATTAACCTCAAAAAATTGACCATTCTCTAGAAAGAGACAAAGAGACTGTGCGGCCAATATCTATCTCCTTTCTGTAGGCCTGTAATAAACAAGGCGCGGTACCTCGAGACGAAATTCAAGGCGAGAAAAGCCTCCACCCGATATTAGTTCAAATAGAACACTTAGAAATATTATTTTCAAGAGCGCCATAGTTTAGCGGCATTCTAGAATGAGACAGCGACTGGCCGCTCATTCGCTCTGTCTCGTTCACATTTTTGCGTCCATATTTACTTCACAGCAGGATATGAAATACTCAGTCCATCCTCTATGTCTATGGTTATCGCTATTATGATAGGGCCTGTTTTTTTTTTTCTCCCTAGGTATACAGCAGACATCAGCTGGTTGTGCGGTGAATGATAAAAAATCCCCTAAGTTTATAGAAGATGAATACTAACCTAACCTTACTTTTACTTTATTTTATTGGAATTCCGCCGAAGTGTGAAGGAGCAATTCCTTCACATTAATACTGCGCATGCTTAAGATAACGATAAGGACAACGGCATGTGAAAAATAAGCATTGTAAAATCTCTCTATTTATTTTATTTTCTTATCCGTTATTTGACACGCTTAAAAGTTAATAATTAAAAATTCTTATTATTAGTGTTTCGTACGGAACACTTATAAGATGACTTCGGTGTCTGTCTGTCTGTCTGTCACACCCGATTTTCTCCGAAACTATTTGTCATAGAAAGTTGAAATTTGGTAATAATTTAGAAATTGATGGCCTCATCAGAGCCGTGTAGTTTTGAAAGTTAAATTTTGACTTAAGGGGTCAGTTTTGGGAGGTGAAATCGGAAGTGAAAAAAATTTTTTGTTTACTGGGTCATCGAGTTTGGTATCAAATGAAAGCTTGTGAAAATACGAGTAAAAAATATAAATATAATGTAATACTTGTGCACACTTTTCTTTGTATTATTTTTAAAAAAATTGCGAAAAATCGCTGTCCTCATCTCGAAAAGTACTGACCAAAAAATTTTGAAAAAATTCTGGAATATTCTCCACGGGGTGTAGATTGAACGAAAATTATCACTAGTGCATTACCTTTAATAATTTATTTGGTATATAAAAAAAAATTTCAAGGTCAACAGTTTTCAGTAAAGATTGGAAATAAACTTCGTTGAAAATTCATTTGGGGTGTGTTTTCTGAAGTCACTGATCATTTTATACCACCGTAACAAAAATTTTTATTTTAAAACCAATCAACGTACGGAACACTAATTGTGGAAGTTCAACTTGCACTAGACGGGTATTTTTTTATACCGATATAGCTGACGCCATGCGCAATTCATACTGATCTAGAGTTGCTGTAGATTGTACGCGGTGAAAAATCCACTTTAGGTAGTTCTATCCGTAGTGAGAGTTTTCCATATAAAAGAGTTTTTAAAAAGGGTGGTACTAGGCAGGTCTAGGCATAGCTTCAAATTGCTCCAATTTTGTTTTCATAAGTTCTCCTTCCCAACTTTGTGGCGCATTTGAAAGATCTTTGTTTTATTTATCGTCTCGTGCTTTTAATTATTGGCCCAACCACGCAGAAAAAGTTCTAGATTTGAAAAACAATTTTACATATCTATCGTTCCAATTTTGGGAAAATTTCAAAAACGCCAACCAGATATTTTCGTTTCAAAAGCAAGTAATATAAGTACGTATTTAATGGTACTAATTAATTGTTTACACGGTAAGTACTGGATTTATTCGGGTGGAACCCAACTGCATATTTAACATTATCATTTACTAAAACAAATAATTTCCTAATCTGTTTTTTAATTATGGATTATTATTAGTATAGTTAAATTATACATGGTAAATCGTAAAGATAAGAAGGTAATATTGCAATGCATAATGTAAGAATAATTATTATAGAATTAGGTGACTGTAATTTAGCAAAAGTACACGGTACTACATATAATATATAGCCTGTCCCAAAATATAAGATCCTGATTTTTGCCGTTTTAAGTGGGCAGTATAAAAATTCTGACCTTTTGTTTATGATAGGTTGCAGAGATGGACTTTTAGAATTTTATTCATTAATGCAAATAAATAAAATTATAAGTGTTTTTGGAGATGTTTATTTATAGATGCATGTAAAAACAAATGGATAGGAAGTACAAATATACAGTTTGAATGAATGGGACTTACAAGAGGGGACATATTGTATAAATAAAAATATATTTTAACTTAAGCCTAATTCGGTTTGACTATCACTGTCATCAGCTGAGGTAATTATCAGTGGTTTTATATTATTTACATAAATATATGAAGTTTCAACTTTAACAACGTGCTGAATGGAATTCTTCCAGCTTTCACAAGGTATATCATTTATAACTTTTTTACTAATTCAACCACTGACACGCTTAAAGTAGGAGAAACATTTTGTGTCCTTATTTTTGATTTAACTTGATGCCAAATATGTTCAATTGGATTAAACACACAATAATACAGAGGAAGCCGTGTCCCATTTTCTCAGCCATACTATCACGAACATATTTCTTTTTCAATTTATAGTCTTTCAAAACTTCCAAAAGATCACTTTTTTTATAACTAAAGTTAAAATAAATGTCATTTTCTAACATATATTCCTGTATTTCCGATTTGGTGTTGGCTACATTAGGATCCTTATTTAGTAGGCGACTATGGTAACTTGCATTGTCCATAACTATAACACTCTGTTCGGGAACATTTGGCAAAAGGAAATTTTGAAACCAATTTTCAAAAAGTTCTGCGGTCGTGACTTGATGATAGTGCAAACTCGAATCTTTTATGTTTTTTGCAGATAATAGTAGACAATTTGAAACCCAGCCCTTTTCAGATCCAGCGTGCAAAATGGTTATTCGTTTACCTTTATTGGAAGGTGCGTTAGTCTGATATTTTGTACTGCTGTCAACCCACCCTTTTTGCACAGTGTCATGGGTATCAAACCATGTTTCGTCAAGGTAAATTAATGGCCAATTCTCTGATCGATACTTTTTAATTTCTTGTAAATAAGTATGTCGCAAGATTCGTAATCTTTGTGACTCCATCACTACTTGCCTTTTGTTGATTTTTCGAAACGTTATTCCCTTTTTTAAGAGAATTCTGTGAAGGGTTGATCGGCCACAATGTATATCGGTCCCGTCCTGCACCAGTTTTAATTTTATTTTGTCTAGTGTCGGCACCAACTGCTCTTCATACATAGAATATATTTTTCTCCTGATGACGTCTTTTTCACAATCGTCTACATGATGCATTAGAAAATCTTTCCGTTTTTTCCTGTTTCCGAGTGATGGTTTTCCTACAATACCTTTAATCGTAGAAAATGGGTTTTTGTTAATTCACTGGTTTCTTGCAAAGAACTTTGTTTATTCAAATTTCTTTTTGCCAAACTGCCGTAAACATTTCTCACTATTTGTTCAGCGTCAAGTGATAAATGTTTTCTCTGCGATAACCACTATTGTAATTTTCCCACGGACGCTACATAATTAAAATAGACCTGTTACGTTGCAAGTTGTAAGTAAAACTAAAAATAAAAATAATAAAAAATATCTTTCGAATTTTAATGGGGACCTGTGGTCATTAGGCCTATATTATCAAATACTTAAAGGGCTCCAAACCGGGTTGCCAGGTAGTAAATATATAGGTAAAAAATAGATCCAATATGATTGCAGATGCAAGTGAGGACGGTATACAAAGCAGGTAAAATAAAAATACGTTTATCGTAATACCTGGCAACTATGCACGAAACCTTACTAGGGTCGTTTATTGCCCTAATGAAAAAGCAAAAAGGCGGGATCTTATATCTTGGGATTTACTTTACCTAAATTACTTACAAATCCATTATCCGCACAATCTTCAAATTTTGTAAGGAAATTGGAGGATGGAAAATGCACAATTCCGTCACAAACTAAAGATGTCTATAAAACTCCTTATTCTTGAGAAGATCCGCAGGCACCCTGCGGATCTTCTCAAGGGAAGAGGATCCAAAATCTTTAGAATGCTGCAAGCCAGTACAACAATAATCCGATTAAGAGTATCCTTTTATCGTGATAACCTGATAACGGATTGACAAATGAGCTACTTTTTACATTATTACTATTATACAATGATATGGTTAGAAACAGTATACAAATTAGATCTTAAGATATACAAATGATTGTGACCTAACTAACTTAGCCTAAGTAAGAAATTTATATAATTGTGTTAAGAGAACTTAAGATTTTTGAACTTAAGATATTATTTCATGATCATAGACATTAGGTTAAACTTAAAATTAATTGAGGTGAACTTCTTCTTGTGGTGCCTATCCGTTCCGATGTTGGCGATCAATCCGGCAATCTGTACTTTGTTTACAGCTGTTCGAAACAAACTTGTTGTGAATTTATCGAACCACGTTCTTAGGTTCTTTAGCCAGAATATTCTTCTTTCAGGCCCATCCCTTCCTTCTACCTTCCCTTGCAGTATTTGTTGCAGCAAGTCGTACCTTTGTCCAAGATATTGTAAGGCTAACTTAAGCTAATCCAATGGTAAGGAGTCCAAGGACCTTGGAAGTTGGCGTTGAGCATGGCCTAGAAGGGACCTTGATAACCTGTGAGATATATTCAAAAACGGAAAACCAAAAATGGAGACTGATTTATATGCATGATTTTTCGTAAACTAACACATTAAGCTCGCTAATCTTTTCCGTCCACTTCGCCAATCCAAATCACTAATCAAAGAACCAAAAATTTGTTCTTTCTTTTAACCAGAAATCGAGAAAATTTGCATTGCAATTTTATCTGATCTATCTTCTTTTACAACGATTGTGGTTTTGACACTTATTTTTTAACTAAATAAAACGTTGGATGAAAAGAAGTCCAAAAATAATTTGAATATTAGACATTTTACGGTATGATATTTAAAAAAAGTTTTAAAAGGTTTATATTTTAACAGCTTTTTTTTTAATGTACGCTGTTATATTCCGAGAAGTTAGCTTGTTAATTTTGGATTATATATTTTCACCCTCTTCCCTTGAAGCAATATCGTCCAAAATATATGGTATACCTACCCACTTCAAGTATTATACGAGGGTGCATTGATAAATCTGGTAAGTTTCTACTAAATGGAGTGAAATTTTGTTAAATTAATTGAAATATAAAATACGAGGCTGGTTTGAAAAGTCCGTGCAAAGTCCGAGAGATGGCACCACCGGCGCGTATCGAGATCATGTTTAGTTAGTAGCATCTCTTGAATGAACGCACACCAAGTTTCAGCCATATTGGTCTATTTCTTTGTGTTTGGCATTCGTGTGAATCAAGGAAGTCGAGTGATTTTCAAGAAATGGACGAAAAAGAATTTCGTGTGGTGATTAAACATTACTTTATGAAAGGCAAAACGCCTCAGGAAACTAAAAAGAAGCTTGATAAACATTATGGTGACTCTGCACCTTCGATTAGAACAGTTTATAAGTGGTTTCAAAATTTTCGGACTGGCCATATGGGCACAAGTGACGCTGAACGTTCTGGACGTCCTGTGGAGGTTACGACTCCAGAAATCATTGATCAAATCCATGATATGGTGATGGATGACAGAAGAGTTAAGGTGCGTGAGATTGCTAGTGCTGTGGGCATCTCGACTGAACGGGTACATAATATTTTGCATAAACATTTGGACATGAGAAAGCTATCCGCAAGATGGGTGCCGCGATTGCTCACGCTTGACCAAAAACGGAATCGTGTGAAGTGTTGCAAGGATGGTTTGCAGCTGTTCCAGAAGAATCCGGAGGACTTTAAGCGTCGTTTCGTCACTGTGGATGAAACATGGATACATTACTATACTCCTGAGACCAAACAACAATCTAAACAATGGGTTACCAAGGGGGAATCTGCACCAAAAAAGGCGAAGACCGTTCCTTCGGCCGGAAAGGTTATGGCGACTGTCTTTTGGGATTCGCAAGGGATAATCCTCATCGACTATCTGGAAAAGGGTAAAACTATTACAGGTGAGTATTATTCATCGTTATTGGACCGTTTGAAAACCGAGCTGCAAGAAAAACGCCCGCGATTGGCCCACAAGAAAGTCCTTTTCCATCACGACAACGCACCAGCACACACCTCAGCAGTTGCGGTCGCAAAATTAATGGAAATAGGATTCCAACTCGTTTCACATCCCCCCTATTCTCCAGACTTGGCTCCCTCGGACTACTATTTGTTCCCCAATTTGAAGAAATGGCTGGCGGGACAAAGATTTTATTCAAACGAGGAGGTGATTGCAGACACTAATGGATATTTTGCAGACTTGGACAAATCCTATTATTCGGAAGGGATCAACAAACTAGAACATCGTTGGACGAAGTGTATAAGCCTAAAAGGAGACTATGTCGAAACATAAAAAAGGTTTTACCCCCAAAAACACATAAGTAGTTTTTATTTTTGCACGGACTTTTCAAACCAGCCTCGTAGGGAAGAGGCTCCAAACATCAAAAGGCCTATTACAAGGATACTCTACATCCCCAACACTATCCAAATATACCTCGAACAAACATTAAAAATTGGAAGCAAAAATGTAGTGGAATGGGAGTCCCAATATGAGAAGATTACTTATATACTCTAAGTTTCGCAGACGACCAAGTAATCATAGCGCAAGATGAGGAAGACCTCAGTTATATGGAAAGAAAACTGAAAGAAGAATACACTAAAGCAGGATTAGCAATAAACTTTGATAAAACGGAATATCTAACAACAAAGGAGGGAAACGTGGAGAATCTAGAAGTCGATAACGAAACAATAATCAAAGGAACCGATAGATTTAAAGATTTAGGAACCATCATTTCAAAAAACGCAACATCAAAAGAAGAGATTAAGGCTAGATTAGGACAAACGCGGACATGCATAAGACAATTAAATTCGATCCTGTGGGATAAACACATTACAAAGAGAAACAAAACATACATATACAAATCAATAATACAAAGCATAATGACATACAGGTCAGAAATATGGACGATTAACAAAAGAAATAAATCTAAATTAACGCGGTAGAGATGGAGTATTGGAGAAGATGTTGTAGAGTGACACGTATGGAGAGAATAACAAATGAAGAAATAAGAAGCAAAATGAACTTCAAAGAGAACGCAGTAAACACCATTGAAGAAAAACGATTAAAATGGTATGGATGTATAAGACGGAGCGAAGATAATAACGGAGTGGAGCCCTATAGGGAGAAGAAAAAGAGGAAGACCCAGACGATCGTGGAGGGACGATGTGGACGAGGCTATGGAGGACAGGGGTCTAACGGATGGAGACTGGGAAGATAGAAACGGATGGAATCAAAGGCTGAGAGAAGGAAGATAGCGTCAGCTGTAGAAAATCCTTGATATATATATATATATATATATATATATATATATATATATATATATATATATATATATATATATGAATGAAATCAGAAATGAAAAAAAATTTTGCCAGGTCATCGAATGGGGTGTCAAATGAAAACTTGTAAACACACGAGTTTAAAAATATATTTGATTTAATACTTGCGCACAGTTTTCTTTATACTATTTTAAAAAAATGGCCAAATATTGCACTCTCTCCACCCTATCTCAAAAAGTACTAATCAAAAAATTTTTTAAAAAATTCTGGAATAGTCTTCATAAAGTGTAGATGGAGCGAAAATTATGAGTTGATAATTTATCTGGAATAAAAAAAAAAAACTACGTACCTTGACAATATGGTGGCGATTTTTTATTATACTTTTCAGTACAATACTGCTATCAAGTTACGCGTGGCTCCTGTGCCGAGATTAAATAATTTTATTTTATATGTTTATAATTAAACAAATATTTAGTAAATATTTGCTTTACACTTTTATTATTATTAGATTCTAGATTGAGCTAGATTGATTTATTATAATTTATTATAAGTATACATGTCAGGGACCTAATTAACTTTAAAAGCAATCACCGTACGGAACATTAATTGCACAAGTCCAACTTGCACTTGGACGGTTTTTCATTCATAGTTTTTAGCGAAAAAAATATGATTTGTTGTTTTAACCTCATTAGATTGTGAATACGAGGTTCGTAGACTTTTTACTTTTTACGCTTTAAGATTCTTGATGGTCCACAATCACACACAACACATTTACGGATTTGATTTGGAGATTTCTAATATCCATTATTTTAGAACCAAAATTTGCGCAAATAGCACCTACGCGATATTTACCCGGTAAATTCGAGGTATCAAATAAAAATATGAATAATTTTGAACAAAAAAATATCAAGTAAATAATAATAATGATGATTTTTGGTTATATATGTATTAAACTTTATTCTTCAAATTAATTAACGTAAGAGTAGTCACAAGTTTTAACACTAATTGCTACCAGTTGACATAATTACCGATGAACTGGTAACAAATATATTATCATGTGAACAATTAATTAGTTTTGTATAGTTGGTGTTAACCGAAGAAAAATACCAACAATTATATGGTAGACTACTAGTTGTGTCAGGTTTCTCACCATTTCATTGTAAGTATATTACTGTTTAAGGTTTGGAGTATTAGTCAATTTATTGAGGTATCCGAGATGTGACTATATACCATTGAAGATATCGTGGACAGACAAAGTAACAAATATCGAGATACTATGGAGTGAACAGAGGAAGAGCAATTCAGATTAGCATAAAAAAATTGAAGCCACATTATTTGGGAGGTGAAAAGTATTATTTGCTCATACTACATGGGGTGAAAAGTCCCGAGATATTCCACGAGATGCCAGCACAAAAAAAAAAAACTTTATGATTTTCGATTAATATCAACTCTCAGAAGATTTGTGTAAAATCTTCATCACATTTTGTCTATTAGTTTGCGAGTTACAGCTAATTAAGTGACGCTACTTTTTATTTTGGTAAAACGATTTAACAAAAAGACGTTCGTGTGCTTTTTGATGGGAAAAAATACAGCCAGACTCCAAGGCTGGCTGGAGAAGTGTTTATGGCATATCTGCTTCGTCGAAAGCAAGTATATATCGAAGGTTTAGTGAATTTAAACGCGGTCGTATATGCACCACGTTATGGGCGTCCAAATGAGTCACAAAAATCCACCATAATGACTCCAAAGTGAAAGTGACTGAGATAGCTGACATCGTAAAGATATAAACAGAACACGTAAAGCATATTTTGCACGAATATTTGCATATGAAAAAACTATACAGCAAAGGGTCGAAGATTTAGAACGTTGGCACTGTTTCGGCTTATTCCAAAAGAGTTTTAGCGTCGATTCGCAACAACGGAACCACCGCTACAGGTCTGAGTCCAACAATCAGTCCGCAGCGTGGCTGGAACCGCATGAAAGCCGACCGAAGTGTCCAAAAACACAAACCTCAGGTGAAAACGTTTTGGCAAATATTTTTAGGATACGCATGGAATAATGCTGATCGAGTATGTTGAGTATATTGTAAATCAGAAAAAAACAGGGAACAATTCGTAAGAAGAACTCCAGAAAATGATGGATGAGATTCCAATCAACGAAACAATGATAATAATGGGTACTATAACGCAAGAGTTGGAAATGAAGTAATACCAGGAGTTAAACAGAGATTTAATGAAAACATAAAAAATGACAACGGGGAGCTTATGGTAACTTTCTGCGCTACAAACGAATTGAGAATAAATAATACATACTTTGACCATAAGGAGCAATATAAATATACATTCGAGAACACTAGAGGTAACCGATCAATGACAGATTATATCCTAACAAACAGAGAAATACATCCACCTCATATATTAGATGTAAGAAGCTTGATATTACTAAACGTAGGAAGAGATCACAATTTAGTTACGTGTAAACTAAGATGGAACATAAGAAACACAAAGCAACACCAAAATAAGGAACTGAAAACAATAATAAGAAGACAAAATCTACAGGAAAAATCAAAGAGAGACCTGTACCAGAGAAGACTGAAAGAAAAAATCAGAATAAATCAAATAAATGACAATGATAACATAAATGATGGTTGGTCAAAAAAAAATGTATTAGAAGCTGCATATGAGGCATTAGGGATTAAAAATGGATAACACAAACACCATGGTTTAGTGCAGAAATCAAAGAAATAAAACTATCTAAAGTATAGATCAGTCAAGACAGATGAAGCCTACCAAAGATATAAAAGAATACGAACAGAATCCCACGAATAACTAAGAAGAATAAAAACGGAATACTGGGAGAGATACACAAAAAAATTAGAATCGGACTTCTATGGTCAATAAAAACAAATTTGGAGATTTATAAGACAGCAGAGAACTGAGATGAAAGAACTAATAGAGTATACACACGTCAAGAAAGGAACGTGGGTAATATATCATACACAATTATATAAAAGGGAGCAGAGTATCACACGTTCACAAACCCCAGATATAACGATAAACGAAGAAACATGTATAATAGAAGAAGGCATAATAGAAGCACTGGAAAAATTTAAAAACCGTAAATCTGCCGGCAAAGACCAAATAGCTAATAAACTACTAAAATATGGGGGACACTCTCTGGTTAAGCAACTCCAGGTACTTATACAGAGTATTATGAGATCGAATAGAATCCCGGATAAACGGAGAACAGCGACAGCTATACTAATGCATAAGAAGGGGGAAAAAGAAGATCCAAATGACTATAGAGGCATAAGTTTACTGAACTGCACACTGAAATTAACAACAAAAATAAACGCGAGAATATAACTGGAAGAAGAACAGCAAGGATTCAAAAGTGGGCGCTCATATACGGATGCCGTATTCATTGTGAGACAGGTAAAAGAAAAATCCCTAGAATACAACATTTCAACATCCTTGTGCGTGATAGACTTTAAAAAAGCTTTTGACAATGTGCAAATAGAAGACGTTATTCATCTATTATATAGTATAACAGAAACATCCCATTAGACTTAATTAAAACTATTGAGAATATATACAAAGACAATAAAGTAATCGCAAGATTAATAGAAAGAATGACAGAACCAATCAACTATGAATCTGGAATCAGGCAGTCTTCTTCTGTTTAATATTGTCATTGTCAAAAGAAAGAAGGGATATAGAATGGGTAAGCAATAGCTGCAAAGGCTGCTAGACGAATTCTACATGGCAGCAAAACAATATAATATGTCAATCTCAATTGAAAAAAACCAAGACAATAGTAATAGCAGAAGAGTCGAGCAAGTGCAAGCTAGTGGTAGCAGATAAACCAATAGGTGATGGAGGTCAATTACTGGATATCTAGTATCGTAAAAATCGAGGAAGAAGTAAAACATCAAGTCAATAAGGTTCATAGGATACCGGGATGCCTCAATGATACTATATTTAGAAATAAATTCCTCTCCGTCGAGACCAAAACAAGAATATACAAGAGCGTGATACGACCGGTAATGACTTAACACATCTGAAACAAGACCCGATATACAAGTATAACACAGAGGATGCTGGAATTAACTGAAATGAGAATACTTAGGAGATGTACAGACAAGACACTGAGGGATAGAGAAAGAAGTGAAGACATAGGACGCACATGTAATGTAGAAAATATCAACCAGTGGATAAGAGGAAGAATGGCAAACAACAGGATAGTACGGATCGCAAGAGACAAGTCACCGAATGGAAGAAGATCCATCCAAGAAACAGATGGAGCGACGATCTATAGAGCAGGGAACAAAGAAAACAGGCAATAGTGCTTAGCTATAAGTCGGAAGAAGAAGAATGTTATTTCTAAATACAGTTTGAATGGTGAACTCAAGAAAAAAAGGCCACCTTTAGCGAAGAAAAAAGTGTTGTTTCACCAAGATAGTGCACTAGATCACAAGTCATAAATTTAAACAAAACTGTCTAGTTTACTAAACAATTTCGGGAAAAATATTTTTATGAAACTACACAAATAATTGAATTTATTATCATCAATAAATATTTGTATCCCAATTCTTAAACAGATCTACCTCCAACCTTAATTCCACAACAATCCAAACCGTATCACATAAAATCAACCGGTTATCACCAAACAATTTAGTCTAAGCTAACATCACAGCAGAGCTTTTCCTCGCGTCTCAATTACCAATTTCCACATCTAGTCGCCTAGTCTTTCGCAATTTTACAGAAACAAATTCGCATCGTCGTCGTCGGCGTCGGAGAAACAAATTCGCATCGCCACCGGAACGCATCATCGGAATCGAGTAGTCCATGAAAGCTCACCCTAAAAGCTTCTCGAGTACGTCGAGCTTGCCGTGAAGAGCGCTCTTTTGTTGTTTTTTCGCGCTTTTCAATTGTTCGTTTTCACGGGAAAGTTAATTCGTGTCAGTTGAAATTAATATGTAGTTGACAGTTGACTGAAAAAACGTTCTTTTGTTTGTTGTTTGAAAATTTTGTGAACTGTGGACTGAGGATTTTTTTTATATACACATAGACATTGGCATATTAAGTAGGTACCCTAGAAAACCGCTCATCTCAACATAGTATTTTAAGTTTGATGCTGCTTGAAAAAAGTAAAAGATCGATAAATTGATATTAGTTACTTTACAAATACGTAGTTTCAAGATAACTACTGAATTTGATTTTCTCACAGTAAAGAATGACTCAATCCGAGCACTGCAAGTCGATCATAGTTACTTGATGGTAAGATATCAACCACATAAAGGTTTGGAAGTATTTACAACTGAAACTTAACATTTTTGTATCTACATATTGTTCCTATTAAAATTAAAAAAAAACTGAAAATATAACACATTTAGATTAAATTCTCAGACCCAAGAGCCGCAAAAAGAACATATGAAGAGTTTTAGTTCAAAACAACACGTCCAGAAATCCAGAAAATCAATTTCTTAACTTTGCAAGTCCAAAACTAAGGGACAACGGTTTGCTAAGAAACCCAAAAGTAATGTTTGTTTCAAAGAACATATACATTTAAAAAGGTACATTTTTTTGTTTAAAACTAAATGTAAAATTGTTTAGATCATTAAAAATAAAAAAAAAAATGTCAACATTTTTCTATCCTGATTTGTCCATTCTTAAAGTGTTCAAAACAAGTTATGTCCATTATAAAACAACAACATTTTTCAGAACCATTTCTACTTTTCTGTAAGTTATTTAATCTTAAAAGGAATTAAAAAAAAAATAAAATCAATAAGTAAAAACTATTAGCTAAAATGTTGTAAATTATTTATGTTTTTCTAAAAATATTGAAAAAAAAAATAGGTTTTAGACTTTTCTTACTATTCTGACGTTGTGAGAATTTTGTTAAACATTTTCCTAATTTTTTCGATACAAAATTTAGACAAGTAAATAATGGCCTTGAATCTTTCTGTAGGGATGAGAGTTTTCTTGAAATAAGATTGCAAAGGCAGCTCAACAGTGTAAAGAAAAGCGTGAATAGAAAATTTTTACAGTGACCATAATTTGGCAGGATTAATTGTCTGTTTTGGTATTGTTAATGCCGTTAGATTCTGGTTGGTATAAATATCTTCCCTACACTCTTTTGTTTACAATGTTGTAAAATGGTTTTTCTTAATTACAAATGCTCTTAACAGGATCTGTAACGAGTAACTCCCCTAACTCCCTCCCCCTCCTCAATAACTTCTTATAAGTTTGATCACAAATAACACAAGTATAATTTATTCTCTGTCTTTTAAGTGAGACACGTGTTTTCTTAAGTATTTTTTTATGCAGAATCCAAAAAAATCTTAAAAAAAGACATCCACTGTAAGGTTTTTCAGAAAACACCCTTAAAGTTGCCAGAAAACGTTTAAATTGAAAAAAAAAAATACATTTTAATAAATAATACGAGTATAATAACTTTCGAGCAAAATGAAATATTGATTACCAACTTGGCATTGGTAGAGGAAATGATCGACATATTTTTATAAAAATTTCTTAACATTATTTGACTTTCATTGCTTCTTGTATATTATATTGAGAGTTTCCTACCATAATTCAAATAGACAGTAGAGAATAAAGCAATCGTATATTTCTGTATTACGTTCCAATTTTTCTAATGTTAGTAAAATGACATTTGTTGCCTAATTTGCTAAGATAGTTTTTTTTAAAACTGGTTCACTTGGGCAATTGAGAGTTTAAATTGACAATATTACCAGTAAGCGAACTAAAGTTATGAGGCTGTACAGTACGAGATCAGAAAATTCGATCTAATGCTGAAACTGAAAAACAACTTTAAAATTCTAAAAATTAGTCCTTTTTCTACTGGTTCCAAGATCTTGTTTCATTAATTTTTTTTTAACAATGTCAAAATAAAAAGTCAACTATGAAAAGTCTTAAATTTCATTTGAATTAGATAAAGTCTAGGTTTCAAACCCTTTTGGTGAATCCGACTATATTATATTTTGCTTAGGTTCTCATTTACGCGACGAATGACAACTCAGGGGGAACGAGACATCTTGGTAAATAAAAAACCCGGTTGCACTGAAACTCTAAAATTTTAGGCCCTTTCGAACACAGTAAACTATAAACAGAGAACTTTTAGAGGAGTGATTTTTTCACCAAATAGAACCCTTTCATACCGTAAAACTTTAAATACTAAAACACCATTTAAACATCTGTGACCAAAACGTGAAGGTTTTTCACTAAAAGAATCCCCAAGAAAATAGCCTTATTTGTAAGGGCGCATTTTTTTCTACATCCTCAGGGGAGAGATGAGGGACATATGCCCCCCTCTTAGCAGCGACATAAGTTATTTACCAGTAACAGTTGATAGAAAATAAATATTTGGTAATTTGTAACAATCAAATATCTACAAAGGATGTATATGCAATTTATATATACGGATATATATATATATATATATATATATATATATATATATATATATATATATATATATATATATATATATATATATATATAACACATGGGCTGAAAAGTCCCGGGCCTAACACATAGATGGCGCTAGTTTTATTGCAGTCACCTTTTTTTCAGTTATTACTAACCTTCAAAAGACAGCTGTTAAAATTTCATGATATTCTATTCATTAGTTTGTGAGTTATTGTGCTAAGAGTGACGCTACTTTGTTATTTTCAAAACAATGGATCAAAAACAATTTCGTGTTTTAATTTTACACTGATGGGAAAAAATACCGTTCAAGCGAAGCAATGGCTTGAAAAGTGTTATGGGGACTCCGCTCCATCAGAAACAACAATAAAACGTTGGTTTGCTGACTTCAAACGCGGTCGTAGAGACACCGATGATGCAGAACGCAGTGGACGTCCAAATGAGGCGGTAACACCAGAAAACATTAAAAAAATCCATAAAATCGTTTTGAATGATCGAAAAGTGAAGTTGCGTGAGTTAGCTGACATCGTAAAGATATCAAAAGAACGTGTTGGCTTTATATTGCATGAGCATTTGACTATGAGAAAGCTCTGTTCAAAGTGGGTGCCGCGTTTGCTCACTGTTTATCAAAACCAAGAACGTGTTGATGATTCTGAGCAGTGTTTGGCCATTGTTAGAGCGGCGCTGGAATGATTGCGTTGCTCTTGATTGAGATTACGTTGATGAATAAAGCTAATTTTGAACCAAAAAAACCGTGTTTTCTTTGTTAGGCCCGGGACTTTTCAGCCCATGTGTTATATATATATATATATATGTATGTATATATTTATATGTATATATATATATATATATATATATATATATATATATATATATATAATAATATATAATATATATAATATATAATATAATATATATATATATATATATATATATATATATATATATATATATATATATATATATATATATATATATATATATATACGAGGCATGTTTTTTAAGTAAGTACCGTTTTGGAAGACGTGCAAAGATATCGCTATAATTTTATTTTTACATGAAAGCCTGTACCTTAATCTACTTTTCTACATAATTTCCGTGAATATTGAGGCACTTGTCATAACGTGGCACCAGTTTTTGAATACCCTCCTCATAAAATTCTGCCGCCTGACTTGTTAACCACTGTATCACAAATGTTTTGACTTCGTTATCGTCTTGAAGACGCTGACCACCCAGGTGCTTCTTCAAGTGCAGGAACAAATGGTAGTCTGTTTTCTCTCACCTTTTCGTCCACTTTCTGCACCAAATCTTCATTAACGACCGAAGGACGCCCACTCCGTTCTTCATCATGCACATTTGTGCGGCCATCTTTAAATGCTCTCACCCATTTCCTTACCATTTCCATCACTCATAATGTTTTGTCCGTAAACTTCACAGATCTCACGATGAATATCGATCGGTTTTACGCCTTTAGCACTAAGAAATCGTATAACAGCCCGTACTTCACAATCGGCGGGACTCACGATTGTCGGAGGCATCTTAAACACTCAGTAAACAACATATACAATGAAGAATCAGACTGTAATGGCGTCAGTGCGTAGACATGAGATGTAGGTTACCAGCGCGCATGCGCGGAACGCCGACCGTATCGCTGCGGCGGCGAAATCGCAAAACGGTACTTACTTAAAAAACATGCCTCGTATATACAGGATATTACGGAAATCACTACACATATTGGAACCGACACCTCCTTGTAGCCTGATCAATTGCAGAAAATTCACTTAAATAGTGGATTTCAATATACCTGCACTTGAGCTAGTTCGTACAATGGCGGCCTTTCAGGTGCGGGATGGTTTGGCAGTAAAATTCAGTTTTGTTCTTTTTTAATTTTCCAAAAATTTTTGAATTTGAAAAAAAAGTATTGAGTCTGCTTGTACATGACCCCACGAGTTACATGTTTCCATAACACCCTCTATATATATATATATATATACATATGTATGTATATATATATATATATATATATATATATATATATATATATATATATATATATATATGTAAACATTAAGTTTTTTATATACCTTTAGAAAAAATAAATTAAAATATACAATCGCACATTAATTTTTCAAAAGCTAATTTGTATACTTTCCAACTAGATTTTCAGGAACTCAGTAATTATTTTGCTTTTCGGTTTTTAATTTACGAACATTAATTTATTGTTAATCTAAATAGTTGTCTTTAGATCTGGCTATCGAATTAGGCCAATTTTATTAAAAAAAAAGAAAAAGAAAGTTGAGATGTTAGCCAGGTATGTAATTTATTTTTTAATACATGATTTTTTTTAATACATGGCGCCTCATTAAAGTTTAATTGTTAAAATATTTACAGTAAAATAACTAATTAATAAATGAAAACAAACTTCAATGCACGAGAGTGTGTTTTTTTTCAGTTATGTATCTGGCCGTGAAAATGACGTTACATAAACAAATCTTCTGGTTACCAAATTATTATTACTCTTCTATAGTAGGTATTTTGACGCACTTTTATTAGAGTTGGTTGCGTTCTCAGTTTGTACGATTTTTTTCTTCCAAAAAGAATGTCCTAAGTGTATTGCAATGATGTGAGTGATAATTATTGTGAAGTGGCATTGCACCAAACTCTGCAAAGTCCCAACGGAGATATTGACCATATCAAATATAATAATGTCAAGAGCAACTGGACAATTAGAGCAGTCAAAAGAAAAATGAACCATACAACTAGGGGGGTCTAAGTTTTAGACTTTTTTAGTGAATCTGAGTGTTAGTCATCGAATATTATGATTTTTATTATGTTAAAAAACGATCGGGGTATTAAAATAAATCAAGAGACTATAAAATATTATCACAAGCACCTTTATTTGCAAGGATATGATATAATATAATTTTTGATGATATGTTACAAAATAGGTAATTATTTCAAAAAAAAGCTTCGCTTTTGCTTTTTTTTGTGATTGGTATCATGCAATGATATGTAAACGTCCCTTTTATGGTTAGAGCCATTTTAAATCTTGCCTCTAATTTTTTTGCTTCTTCAATATATTTTTTATTCTCTACAAATTTCAATGACATGTTAGGAAGAGACTTAGTTGCCCATGCAAATAATTCTTTTGGCGTTTGCATTAGATTGGTTACTCTTTAAAGGCTGGTTCTAGCAGCCAAGCCATCGCACGCACCCTTGCCATGGGGCGTTGCCACTCTGCAGCTAAACCAAAACTTTCAGATGATGAGTGTGATTGATGAATTTTTTTTTTGTTTTTGTATTGCCCACTTGCTCCATTAGAAAAATATGTAAATTTTTAATTTTCATTTCAGCAGCGGAGTTTGTCTCTGTTCCAGTATTTAGTAATTACGTTTCTAAGTTTTCGATTAGTGTGTATTGGCACATTTAGTCAATAATAAGGATCACTTTCTACTTGCTCGTTTTTTGGATAATGTATATATAATTTTCATATAGAAGTATTTCACTATCAACGCCGGTGTAACTCAAGGCTCCATATTGTCTCCCACTCTCTTTCTCATTTATATTAACGATCTGCTGGAGAAGACCGAGAATCCAATCTACAGCTTTGCAGATGACAGTACACTTATCTCTTTATTCACTTTGAACGCTCGGACATCGGCTACTCAGACGAATATTCGCAAAAAGCAGGAAATCATTCAACTTAACAAAGACCTGGAAGAAATTCTATCTTGGGGTGATAGTAACTAAGTGGAATTTAAGGCTACAAAAACCCAGGCGGCAGTTTTTTCTAAAAAAGTGAACGTTTCTGAACCCGACATAGTTATGTCGGGGCACTCCACTCCATTCCTCTAACATCGTCACTCAATTTGTTGGGCGTTAATTTGGGAAATGTTCTGGCACGAACATGTTGCAGGCATAGCAAGGAGAGCTTCTCAAAAGTTGGGAATATTATTTCGAACCAGAAAGCAGTACACTCCACAACAATTGTTAATTCTTTACAAAGCTCAAATTCAACCAATTATGGAAAATTGCTCCCATGTTTGGGGCTCCGCTTCCAAACATACACGGCATTTGTTGGATTCTATTCAGAGAAGAGCTGTTCGTCTGATTGGAGACCGGCGGCCTTGATTCGCTGGAACATCGAAGAACGGTTGGCGACTTTAGCCTATTCTACAACTATTTTCATGGAAAGTGCTCGAAGGACGTGGCCCGCTTAATTCCTCCCAGAGCGGGGCATGTTAAAAGTACACGTCGCGCTAATACCTCGCATCCGTATGAGGTTCAGCTTGTTACTCCTCGTACAACGCTTTTCAAGCAGTCTTTTATATGGAGAACATCATCCCTTTGAAATAATTTGCCCAGAACGGTGTTTCCCACCGAATACAATTTACAGCGATTCAAGAATAACGTGAATCGCCTTCTTCGCACACGTGTCGCTCCTGTAGCGCTTTAGGGACTTCCCTGTAGCACGTGTGCTAGACCCATAAAAAAAAAATTACATAGAAGTACTGATATAAAAGGATAACCTTTCAAAAGCAAGAAATGGGCACAAACGTGAACGAGACTCCGTTAGAACTCTATGCGCGCGACGCACGCTGTGTGATGCGTGCTCGAAATTATTTAATATTTTCCGACGTAATAGAGACATAGCGAATATAATGATATTTTTTCGATTTTATAAGTTGTGGAGGCAAGCACGAAAAAAATATTTAAACAATTTCATTGTTATTATTTTTTATAAATAAACAATTAAAAAAATTCCACGGTTATACTTTGCGAAGGCCAACATAAAGAGCAATACAATGGCGGAAGAACGAAGTTTATACGATAAATAGAACCCGAGATATCGCTTTTTTAATGTGTCGCCGATTAGTGGACTACGATAATTTACCAGGTGTACATGAATGAAATGCGGATTTTTTTCTAAAAAAACATGTTAAATTCGGAAGAATGATAAAAAGTGCTTTATTCAAAGTATGCTCTATTGCTTGTTATACATTTTTCCCGTCTTTTGGGCAATTTGTGAATACCACGCCAGTAAAAATCTTCCCCTTTTGCTGCGAACCATTCATCGAGCCAGTTTTCACATCTTCGTACGAACCAAAGCGCTACTCAGCAAGTGCGTGACCCATCGATGCAAACAAGTGGTAATCGGAAGGAGCCAAGTCTGGTGAGTAAGCCGCATGGGGTAGAACTTCCCAGCTGAGTGCTTCCAACGTGTCGCGAACTGGTTTTGCCGTATGTGATGGAGCATTATCATGAAAAAAATGACTTTGTGTTGTATTCTGGCCTTTTTTGAAGCAGCGAACGGTTCAAATCGGTCAATCGTTGTTGGTAACGTTTAGTATTAACCGTTTCCCCAGGTTTTAACAGCTCATAATAGACCACGTCTCTCTGGTCCCACCAAACACGGAGCATCGTCTTTCTGCCACATCGATTCGGTCTTGCGGTTGATGTGGATGATGCGCCTGGGTCTACCCATGATTTTTTGCGCCTGGGATTCTCCAAATAAATCCACTTTTCATCCCCTGTAACTATACGATGCAAAAACGACTTCCTTTTGTACCGAGTGAGCAAAATGTGTTTTTGCGCTTTTCCCCATTTGCCTGTCCTTCAACTCATGTGATACCCATCTACCAGTCTTCTGAATCTTTCCCATCTCTCGTAGCCGATTGGAAACAGCTTGTTGTTTTTGTATTTGCGAATCATCTTCGTCCAACAATGCTTGCAATTCCACATCTTCGTATTTTTTTGGCGGTTTTACACGTTCCTTGTCTGCAATATCGAAGTCACCACTTTTGATACGCCGAAACCATCGTTCACACGTATCTTGCGATGGAGCATGTTCACCATAAGCTTCTCGAAGTAATCGGTATAATTCAACAGCAGTTTTCTTCAAATGAAAACAAAAAATTAATGCTGTCCGCGAATGCTCTTTGTTCGGTATAAATTTCGACATATTGAACACAACACTATGCACACACTTTTCCAATTTATCACTCGTACGCGTCTGACAGTTGTTGATGGCACAACAAAATGGCGCAGTGTCAAATTTTTATAGCACAAACTGCATTGGTGCACCATCTGTTGTCTGAAATCCGTATTTCATACTTGTACACCTGGTATATCATCCATATTTTGCAAAATATACATTTGGAAAAAATCTCGATATATGTTTCGTCTAATTTCCTATATACAAGCCACAAAAAATTTTTCAGGCAAATCAAAAATGTGAAGTCAAAATAAGTGTACGCTTTGTAAAAGAATGACCCATATTCGTAACAAATTGAACACAACACTATGCACACACTTTTCCAATTTATCAGTCGTGCGCGTCTGACAGTTGTTGATGACACAACAAAATGGCGCAGTGTCAAATTTTTATAGCACAAACTGCATTGGTGCACCATCTGTTGTCTGAAATCCGTATTTCATACTTATACACCTGGTATATCATCCATATTTTGCAAAATATACATTTGGAAAAAAATCTCGATATATGTGTCGTCTAATTTCATGTATACAAGCCACGAAAAATTTTTCAGGCAAATCAAAAAATGTGAAGTCAAAATAAGTGTACGGTTTGTAAAAGAATGACCCATATTCGTGACAAATTTAAACTTTCTATGTCAAATAGTTTCGGAGAAAATCGTCTGTGACAGACAGACAGACACCGAAGAGATTCCGTAAGTGTCTTGTTTTCTAATTTTGATAAGAAACACTAAAAAATGGTTCTCTCTAAAATATATTCTTGTAACTCAAATTCATTTATACCTACTCGTAGTTCTTAATCCTTATAGTATACAAAGTTTTATTTAATATTTTTTTTTACAAAACGGTAAATATCCTCTTGAAATATTTCATACGCGACTGCCCCCTTCCCCTATCCCCGGACAAAATCCTAGGTCCACCCCTGAATTGTGTTCAGTCATTTTTTTAACTGGGGGAGGACATAAACTTCTCCGCTCCATGAGCTCCACTTGTGCATAAAAATACAAAAAAAAAACAGGTCGAGTGTAAATTTTCTTTTCGCGCCATCATCCCAATATATTATACATTCCCGTTTTTCAATACATCAAGATGACACCTCATTTATATCCAACTTGATCTCCTTTTCTCCGTTCAAAACATGAGATGAATTAAGAAATTTAGGGAATTGTCCTTCAAAGCGATTTTAGCACTTGTTTACTCGGAACAAAAATTAATTTTATTTTAATATTTCTCAAATTAAAGTAGAATTCCAAATTTGGACCCCCTTAGTTTATCAGGCGTGTGGGATTATAATATTAAATACCTTAAATAAAACTTTTTGTTAAAAATTAAAATAAATTTTTGGAAATTTCTAATATTTTTCCAATGAAAAACCACGAACAATCCTTATAATGGCTATTGAAAACCAATCAGCTCTTCGGCAAGCTCCCCCTCTTCTAAAAAAGTCCAGTAAATTGTCAACACGCAATTTACAAAATAATCATCGGAGATAGCCTCACCCATTCCAGTCCGGAATGGTGCCAAACGTCACACACTCACAGATCCACTCTCCAGTGGGTTCAAAACAATCGTCGTCAAAGCGTCATGATTCATCCGTAACACCCAGATTCATCGAGACTTTCAATTTCCCACAATTTGGGAATTCATGGGCAACGCTCAGTTCAAATTCCTAGCTAAAGTCACTCACCACCCCAACGCCAGACGTAACTATCTAAGACTCCCCTACCTCAGAATTAACTTAAAGTTAATCTTAAGTTTCATTTTAAGTACATACTCATCAAATACCTTAAGCGTTAATACCTTAAGTTCTCTCTCACCACATTTCTATAAAACCCATTACCTAGGCTAAGTTATTTAGGTTACTAACACGTGAATATCTTAAGACACAGGTTGAACTTCGCTAATTGTCAATAAAAGACTCTAGATCCACATCTCATCTCGCTTTAGATACAGTAAGTTATCGTGGCAGTCAGAGAAATGGACGAAGTAACCGACGGACACTGGCGAGTACGTTTTTTGTGATCTGGAGATATGTCAAGAAATGTAAAAATCTTGGAAAGGGATTTTTTCCACGAATACAATATAACAGAAAATTTCACGTACATCATGTCCCGAAAGTATGTCAAGAATTACAAGCTTTTAGGCTTGTACCCAAGGTTAACCCGTAAATAGCTGTTACGAGAATTTCCACGAGCAATTACATTTCATTTATTTTCCTGAACCTCTACCCTAGCCCAACCTTGACTTTGTGGGTTTCCCTTGTATATTGGCATAATTAGTAATGGTTTCCCTTTGTATTATTATTACTTAGAATTAAGATATTAATATATTATTTGTTACCCTGTGTAGTTTCCAAATAAACATGTATTTATTCATTTCTATTATATTTTATGTGACATAAGGAAGATTAAACATGATATTATTTAAGTTACTAAGAACATGAAATATTTGACGTGCTTGTCAACCTTTTATGATCCGAGCGGCCTCCCATTAACAATCAACTGCCTTTTCACACCGTACTTTCCCTTTTATACGAAGATGGGTAGAAAAGTCTTGTAAAAAACAATACTCAGCACAAAGAATCTCTTCATTCGACGAAAATTTCTTTCCCCCACGCCAACTTTTGATGCTAGGAAACCAAAAAAAAGTCACTTGGGGCCAAGTCTGGGAATAGGGTAGGTGGGGAACTATTTCGAAGCCCAGCTTTTGCTATTACAACCACCGATGTGTGAGCAGGCGCATTGTCCTGGTGAAGGAGTACTTTTTTTGCGCGCTAATCTTGGAAGCTTTTGCTTAAACTCACTATGCAAACGGTCCGATAACGTTGCGTAATAAGAGCCAGTCACCGTTTTACCTTTTTCCAAATAATCAATCATGATGATACCCTGTGAGTCCCAAAAAAACAGTTGCGATGACTTTTCTCGCAGATAAAAGTGTTTTCGCTTTTTTTGGTGTCCTTTGATCTTCGGTAACCCACTGTTTTGACTACCGGTTTGTCTACGGGCTTATTGGTGGATCCATGTTTCGCCTACAGCCACAAAACGATGCCAGAAGTCCTTCGGATTACCCTGCAAATTTCCAAACACGATTTTGAAATGTCCTTTGTCGTACGTTTTTGGTCTGGTATCAACAAACGCGGGACCTATCGCGCACTCAGCGTTTTCAAGCAGGATATTATGTACCGCTATATCATAAAGCTTAATGCGACGATCTTCCATCACGACACCATTTATTTTATTAGATTATATTTTGAGGTTAAAAGAAAAAACCGAAAACATCCGTAGTTTATGCATTATTTGCAAAGTTATGCCAAGTTAAGTAAAAATCCCTAAATACGCAATTTTTTAGCATTTTTTGAATCAACTTTCTGGCATTGAAAAAATTTTTTGATCAAAAAACAATATTGACATTTTGTAGAGAATGTTTTGAAGTTTTTAAAATTCTACTTGCATTTTCTGGACAATTATTAGTTCTCATAGTTGTCAAAGTCAAAAGTGTCATTTTTGCTTTAAACGACAATAACTCTGCGAAAAATGATCGTACAAGGCTTTGGGAGAACAAAAAAAATGCTAAAAGGGGTCTAAGGTGTATGTATCGATGTCCGTGGACCTTTTGAAAGACAACCAAAAACCTGAAAAAATATTTTTTCCGGTGATTTTCTTATGAATACTCGAAAACCGTTAATGAAAAAAATAATTTAGACTCAGGATGTGAAAACTAGAAACTTGAAGCTACAATTTGCTTTTTTTTTCATTGCTCTACGCACGCTTCTTAAAAATCACCCAAAAATTTAGGATTCTTTTCTGATCCTTTAATTTTTGCGCGTAGTTTATAAAGATGAAAACAAATTAAAATTCGACAGTTATTATAGTATGGAAACAAATTAAAATACATAACAGTTATTATAACAATAACATATTCATGTTCTTCATAATACCCTGCTAACATCTAAAAAAAATATATATAATTCAAATTACCTGACTCCGTTTCTTAGCCTCTAAATGTACAAGAAATTAAGATTAATTTTTGACAAATAAAATAAATCATTCATAATAAAAACAAGATAGAAAGTGCGAAGAAGTGGGACAAATTATCACCAGACTGAATGAATTGCCAAAATTACGAATATTCTGCCTAAAGTGATTTTGCCAGATGAACTCACGAATATAAAATGATACAAATCAGTTTAAAATCAAAAAATATATTGTGTCTTTTTAAACGCGTGTTTCTTTGGCAACAGAGTAATAAGATATATTCAAATCTTAGGAAAATATGTACAGCCTTCGCCAAAAGTATTTGCCATCACCTTCAGTTCTTATTTAGCAGCCAGATGTCTCTTATTTGTCACCGCGATTATGTTTATTTCTCTGAATTGGCACATCACATAAAGTAACCAAAACAATGAAAAACAGAAGAACAAATTGTTGGAAGTCAACAATGTCTGACCTGTTTTATTCTTGTTCTCTTAGTTTACTCGTAGTGACCGCATCGTTAGTAATCTGTTAATTTCAGTGGTTTCCACTAAAAGTCAAGTGTATTTTTATATAAAAATTCCAAAAATGTGTGACTTGGATTTAGACAAACGTATGAAAATACCGTTTCTTTTTGGAAGTGAAAAAAATAAATCAGACATTGTAAAAATAATGAGATACTACTCAGTATATATCACCACTACACCAAACACTTTATTTTTGCACTCGACGCGCGTTTCACTAACCATGTTAGCTTCATCAGGAGCGATGATTGACTAAAGCTAAACTACAAATCTACCCTATTTATACTTAGCCTAACCCTTGAATTACTCAAGCGGAACTAATGACATAGGCAAGGCCGTCAGGAATAGGCCCTCTGTCTTTATTTAAACTACTTTTACATTTTATGATTTCCATACTTTCGTATGCGTTCAACAATCTCCTATCAGATACATTTTTTATTAATCTTAGATTATCTAATGTTACAGTATGATCAGCTTCAAGGGCATGTTCGGCAATGCTAGACTTTTCTGTTCTACTGTATTTTAAGTGTGCTAAATGTTCTTTAAATCGTGTTTTAATTAACCTTTTAGTTTGCCCAACATACTTTTGTCACAATCATTACAACTAATTTCATAAATTCCACTTTTCTCACAATTAGGAATCTTATCTTTGGGATTTCCTAAGATATTCCTCAGATTGTCTGATGACTTATAGACTAAGGTGAGGCCTACCTTATTAAATTTATGAAATTAGTTGCAATGATTGTGACAAAAAGTATGTTGGGCAAACTAAAATGTCAATTAAAACACGATTTAAAGAACATTTAGCACACTTAAAATACAGTAGAACAGAAAAGTCTAGCATTGCCGAACATGCCCTTGAAGCTGATCATACTGTAACATTAGATAATCTAAGATTAATAAAAAATGTATCTGATAGGAGATTGTTGAACGAATACGAAAGTATGGAAATCATAAAATGTAAAAGTAGTTTAAATAAAGACAGAGGGCCTATTCCTTAGTGTCCCCTCTACTGGTTACTTGACCGGAACTGACGGCCTTGCCTATATCATTAGTTCCGCATGAGTAATTCAAGGGTTAGGCTAAGTATAAATAGGGCAGATTTGTAGTTTAGCTTTAGTCAATCATCGCTCCTGATGAAGCTAAGATGGTTAGCGAAACGCGCGTCGAGTGCAAAAATAAAGTGTTTGGTATAGTGATGATATATATTGAGTAGTATCATTGTGCCAAAGATTCCACATTCCCAACTTAGTTAAAATAATGAGATATTCACGTGGTACGGTGAGTTATGCTATAAATCGTTTTAAAAAGGCAAATAAAAGTGGTCGAAAACGCATTACTAATGCGAAAAAAAAAAAAAAAGACCAGCAATTGATACATGTTCTTGGAAAAATCACAAAAAGACGTCTTCTTAGCTATGTACTGTGATATATATTTAAATAAATAAGTATACCGACCTGCCGGGATTGGGACCCGAGACCTCTGCACCGCAAGCAAATATTACGCTACGGAGCCACGGGCCGCCACAAGATTGGAAAGAAAATTTCTGCTCGAACAGTAAGAAGAAGGCTTGAAAATCCTGGCCTCAAAGGCTGTTACAGTAGAAAAAAACACTGTATATCGGAGAAAAACAAAAAGATGCGCTTGGCATGGGCCCAGAAGTATAAATCTTTCAACAAAGACAATTGGTTTAATATCATGTGGACCGACTTCGAGGTATGTATTTTTTATTAAATTTGGATATTGTTTAATTATGTATTTTAGTAAATGAGTAACCAGAAAGTGCTTTCTACTGAATTTTTTAATGTTTGTTTTCTCTTGTCTTAGGTTTTTGGTACTCCTAGTACTACCTGCCTAAGACGCCGGATAGGAAAGAAGTATATCTCCTATTACGTAGTACCTACTGTAAGATACGGCGAATTAATATAATGTGGATGTTAGCAAGTGGCGTAGACGAAATAGTAGTTTGCGAGGGTCAAAGAATTAACAAAAGTATATAGAAGTTCTAAATATGGCACTAGAACTATCATTTTGTAAATTTTAAGGAAATTTTAAAAAGTACGTTTCCATGAAGATAACGCACCGGCAGCGACAATAAAGTGGTCCCGACAGAAGAGGCTGTAACTTCTGGAATGACTCCAACAGTCACGAGGTGTCAATCCTATAGAACATATGTGCAGAAATATTCAATTACATTAAAAGACATTCAAACACGTTTTGTTCGAAAAGTGAAACGTTATTTCCCTGGAAGAATGCTAAAAGTTCAATTCTTCATTACATTGCAGCGGTAACAAAAGCTAAATACTGATTTTTATAATAAATATACCAGTTTAATTTAATGCATGTCTTTCATTTTATGCTATTCCACCAGAATTTTAATATTTTTAAGTTTTTGTTAGCTTGGCCAAGGCCTATAAGTTATGGTACAATCAGGTTACTACAATGAAGTGTGCGTCAAAACCATTGCAGAATATATTTCTACAACTGACTTTTTCGAGACACCTAAAATAAGGGTATATAAAACCATAGCGAAAAGCTTGATAAAAAATTACAGGTTACTAATATTTTTGTGCTGAATGATTATATCTTTTAATTTACAATTACTTAACTTATTGCATTATTTCTTTTTTAAGCAGTTATTGTGAAATTCACTACAACCAAATGCACCACATCATTACCAAACAGAAAAATCACCCAAAATAAACCAAAAACAACACAACCACTGAAAACAAAACCACAGCAATGGAAAGCCGGTTCAAAACGACACCAGCTTACGAAAATGGCGGATTTCAGATGCAGGAGAACGGACTAAACAGCGGAAACGGAACTTTCAAATAAAAAACGGGTCAGCATAGATGCGACCAATGATAAGCGGAGAAAGAAAAGCATAGTACACATTACCAAGGAAGTATTGCCGAGGTTGGAGAATTATAGGAATTCCAGGAGGGCTGTGAAAAGGCCGTCTCTAGGGGAATTACATGGGTCTGAAGACTATATTAAGGTAAAAATTCACATCTTTTGTTGATTACATCAATTAACTTAAATTCAATAGCTACACCCAACTTGTTCTCTACCTTTCGTTTCATTATTCGCATTATAATATCGCAAGGCACAGTGTTTTATGAGGGTGGATTGAAAAGTTTCGTAGAAAACAAGATAAACAACATTTTTTGCAAACAAGAACAAAAATCTGAATATAATCTCCGTTGAGCATTTGGTCCAGAAAAAAAAATGTTTTCGAAAATTTCTTTCCAAAAGCTAGTTTTTAAGTTAGGAAACAAAAAACTCACTTGGGACTAAATCGGGGGACAGGGTGTGTAGAGAACCATTTCGAAGCCCAGCTAGTGTATTTTTACCGTTGCAGCGACCGATCTGTGAGCCGGCGCATTGTCCTAATGAAGGAGCACGTTTTGCGTGCTAATCTTGGTTACTTCTGCTTTAACTTACGATACAAACGTTGCTCAATATGAAACAATGTTTTCCATGTAGTCGACCATGATGATACCCTGTGAGTCCAAAAAAAAAGTTGCCACGATTTTTCTCGCCGATAAAACTTCCTTCGCTTTTTTCGGTGCACTTTGACCTCCGCCAAATCACTCTTTTGGCTACCGTTTGGTTCCCGGATAGATAGATATGGGAAATCCACGTTTCATCTACAGTCCCCAAACGATGCCTGAAGTTCTTCGGGTTACGCTGCAACTTTTCCAAACACAATTTTGGATTTTATCAATCACTTCTTTTGATAAAAATCTTTAAATTCGTTTTAAATTCATTTATCCAGTAATAAATGGTCTATGAACTTCTTTCAGTTCAGTTTCCATCTGTACCATAGTCCCCTTTTTTTAATGTTCCGTACAGAACATTTATAACATAACTTCGGTGTCTGTCCGTCTGTCTGTTTGTCTGTCCGTCTGTCTATCACACCCGATTTTCTCCGAAACTATTTGTCATAGAAAGTTGAAATTTGGTAATAATATAGGAATTGATGGCCTCATCAGAGCCATGTAGTTTTGAAAGTTAAATTTTGACTTAAGGGGTTAGTTTTGGGGAGTGAAATCGGAATTGAAAAAAATTTTTTTTATTAGGTCATCGAGTGTGGTGTCAAAGGAAAGCTTGTGAAAACCTGAGTAAAAAATATGTATATAATATAATAGTTGCGCGCACTTTTCTTTAGATTATTTTTAAAAAATCGCAAAAAATCGCTGTCCACCAGCCTTATCTCGAAAAGTACTTATCAAAAACTTTTGAAAAAATTCTGAAATATTCTCCACGGGGTGTAGATTGAACGAAAATTATCACGAGTTCATTACCTTTAATAATTTATCTGGTATATAAAAAAACCAAAAATTTCAAGGTAATCAGTTTTAAGTAAAGATTGGAAACAAACTTTGTTGAAAACTCATTTGGGGTGTGTTTTGTGAAGTCACTGATCATTTTATACCACCGTAACAATTGTTTTATTTTAAAAGCAATCAACGTACGGAACACTAATTGCGCAAGTTCAACTTGCACTGGACCGGTAATTCTTAAATAAAAATGTTCTTTCACTGCACGATATTCGGCTTTATATGTTTCTACTAAACGTATAATACCAATCATTTACGATAGCTGCCAACAAAAATTGCTCGTTGCATCTTTTTGAATCTTTGGACTCAACCGTTACAAGAATCACGCTTACCGACAGTCGCTTCGCTTAACACGCCATTTCGTAGAAATTAACCAGACTTAGCAATCCACCCTCGTATATTACTCCAATTTTGAGAGCCTAATACAAAGTAACATTGTCTAAATCTTACCTTAATCTTGTGAAAACATAATAAAGCATTCCCATTTCGTTTTCATCATAATATCTTCCTGCTCGAGAACGGAAAATGGGTCTTAATTTTCTTTAAAGCGATTTTAACGACTTTACAAATTATTTTCAAGTTAATTCATACTTAAACGAGACGATGTCCTTTATTATATTCTCCCGTAAACGTTTCGTAAATTTTAATTAATAACAGGCCTACAAGTACATGTACTTGCTGAAAGGACGTATGTATTCCTAAAAAATCACCGTTCTAGATTTCATTGTGTATTTATTTACGTCTCAGGGTCCCTAGATCATATACCTTAATTTCCACGGTCTACCAATCAGTGTGTGTGTGTTTGTTGGCACGATAACTCTTGAACGAACCAATTCCAAATTTGGTACGGCTGTAATTATTAAAGTGTGACTGAAAATTTTTTAGTAGTATCACTTTGGGAGAAGAGGTGAAAGGAGCGGGAGTCGATACTTTTTATGTGTGTGTGTGTGTGTTTTGGCATTGGCTATAACCAACTGGTCAGATTTTCTGTTTTTTTCCTTTCTTTCTCTTTCTTTTCTTCTTCCACTAACCACAAAAAAAATAATAATCGGCTATTCCCTCATTGTATACAAATGCCTCTTATTTGTCTAATTATTTCTCTTCCTATTTCTCTTTTCTTTTCTCCTCTTTTTCTGTCTTTTTTTTCCTTCCTTTTTTCTTTTTCTCTTTCTTTTTGTTCCGCTTTGCTTTTTTTTTTAAACTTTAATTGTGTAGAGTTCATAATATAATGGTAGATGATTCTATAGATATCAGTGTTATTTATACTTAATAAATGTTGCAAATTAATCGACAATTGTAGATAAGTTTTGTCTGTTTTCAATATCACTATAAACCTTTTTTAGTTTTCAATTTGAAAAAGTCTTAAAATTTAAAATTAAACATTAAAGGTGTAGAAGAGTTTTTCGAATCTAAAGACCTGCAAATTTTGTTGCACTGAATTGAAATCCGACCTCAGAATTGCTCCATCGTATCAGGTTTTCCAGATCTCCTAACCTAAAAATACAAAAAACACGGGTTTTGACTATATTCGGGATTATATTACATCGTGAGTTAATTTTTCTCCGCAAAACTTGTTGCGGTATCTGAAAGTACTACTCTTCCCCTTCAAAATGCATTTTGAATTTATTAGATATCTTATTTCTTCTCGGAGAAATTGTCCGTTGAAATTAATTAGTTTGTCGTTTTCGTTACAACCCTACCAAAAAAAAAATTGATCCGGCAGGCGAGAGTAGTATAATTGTATGATTTTTGGGACGCTGAATTCGAATTCGTTGTCGGTTTAATCCCGTCGAGTTATGGTTTGTCTCTAACCCTACGAAATTCAAAATGGCGAATCCGATATGACAGGTCGAAATTCTGAAGAGTCTAAATTAGTATAAAACTTACGTTTGCCTTTCTGTTGTGTTAAATTTTGATTCTTTTAGGATTCGAGTATGTAATATCTTTTATCAATATCTTTTTTACTAAAAGTTGACATAAAAAAATTAAGAAGCTTGGTACATTAAAATGTATAATAATAAAAATAAACGATGTTGCTACTAGAAAGATGATTTCTCCGAGAAAAAATAAAGTATCTGAAAAATTCAAATGCGTTTTGACGGGGAAGAGTAGTACTTTCATATGCCTCAGCAGGTTCTGTGGAGAAAAATTCGCGTTGTAATATAATCCCGAATATAGCGAAAAAAACCGTGTTTTTTGCATTTTTAGGTTAGGATATCTAGGAAATCTGATGTGATGGAGCAACTCTCTCTGGATTCGGATTGAGCGCATCAAAAACCTTCGGAAAAGTATACTCTGGTGTCAGGGTCTGGAGTTTCTTCCAGTTTTGTCGGTCTGTCTTATTTTTCGTTAAACGTTACCACGGATATTGTGTGGAGTTGCTTCATTAATACTTTGTTATATGTACGTGCTGTTCAAGATTTTCTCTTCCTTTTATTCAAACAATCGTAAATAAATCTATTTTTTTTTTTTTTTAAGGAAAAATCTAGTGATAATGCAGAATCCAAAGACCAACCAAGTTCTAGTCATGCAGAAGGGATTAAACTTGGATGGATACAGGGTGTCCTTATACCATGCATGCTTAACATTTTTGGGGTTATGTTATTCCTCAGGCTGTCTTGGGTGGTAGCTGAGGCAGGAACAGGTAATGTTTTGTGTTTCCTTTTTTATTCCCAGTATACCACAGTGATAAGCGGAGTTTGAACAGTTTCATGATTATGTTGAACGTACATAGTTATAATATTACAATAAATATAATCAGACTATTTATTTAAAACGATGTATAAGTTCGTCTTGATTAGAAAAAATCAAAAACATGTACTTACGTTAATTAATATTATGTAGTTTGTAGCATATCAGGCCTTGGGTATTTAGTAGTAACAAATGGTGTTTCTTACACCCCGTACTTTGTTCCAATGAAATACGAGGGCGAATGGAAAAGTCTTGTGAAAAACAAGGTAAATAACTTTTTTTTTGCAAAAACAAAAATTGATAATCTCCATTTACCTTAATGTATTTGGTACAGCGAGACTTCAATTTTTTTATTCTCTCCGAAAGAAAATTTGTTTCGAACTGTGCATTGTCGTCGTTTTATAGCTCAGATAATCTCTTCATTCGACGAAAACTTATTCCCCCCAAGTCAGGATTCGCTTAGGAACCAAAAAAAAGTCGGGAAGGATAAAAGGCGTCATCGGGAAAAATAGACACATTTCAACTGAAAGTAATGTGAGGATCTACAAGACTTGTGTGAGACCAATCCTGACATATGCAGCTGAAACCAGAACAGAAACGTCCAAAACCAAACAATTAATGAGAAGTACTGAATTGAGGATTCTAAGAACAATAAAAGGAGTAACATTGTGTGATCAAATAAGAAGCAGCACCATAAGAGATAAGAGAAGAACTGCAAGTAGAAGATGGGTCAGATTCAGGAGACGACGATGGAGAGACCACGTTGACAGGATGGATAAGAATAGAATCGCAAACTGAGTTAAAGATCACACACCCCATAGTAGTAGAGCTCCAGGGCGACCACCGAAAAGGTGGCAAGAAAGCTGGACATCCAGCTCAGTTGAAGGATAGTAGCAGAAGTAACAGGACAAAGCCCTAAAATAAAGAATAAGAAGAAGAAAAAGTATAACACCGATCACTTACGATAACTATCAACAAACAACTGTGCTTTGCATCTGTTTGAGACTTTGAATACAGCCGCTACAAGAATCCCGATTACTAACATCAGGTAGCTAGTCAAAATTTTCCGTTATTTCGTAGAGGTTTACCAGATTTATCAATCTACCCTCGTAAACGTTTATTTATTTATTTAATTATTTCATACTTGTACTACCAAACAAAATTTATTTTTTGAGTAGAATAACAACAAATAAATTAAAAAATAGTAAATATAATATAGATATCTATATTATACATATAGATATTTAAATATGACATCAATGACAAAAAAAAGTATTTTTCACTGGCGGCAAACATGTGTTTATCTGTTTCATGGTAATAACCCAGAGATTGGGCTTACGGTGGTACAAACTAGACCGATCTGGTTGCGTGTAGCAGTGTTGGGTTTTACGGCAGCAAATTAAACTTACAATCTGGTAACAAAAAAAAATTGTAAAGATTCATTTTAATTGATTATTGAAAACACCCATTAAAGAAATTAAGGATGTTATTTGATTTATTATTGCTGTAATATTCAGGTTCGTGACACCTTTCGATCTAAAAATTGTTAATTTATGTTTCTATTGTTGACATGATAAAATATACACGGTGCCACAATGAAATTGGTGTGCAAAAATTTAATGGAACCATTTTTTTTGCAGTTTCCTCTTTTTTGTGATTCAAATTGTTCACCATCTAACTGAGCATACTACAGAGGGTGAAAAGTTCCAAGACTTTTGAAGAAAAAACAGTGCTGAAAAATCGATTTTATTCTTCAACATAGTTTCCTTCATAGATATGTCGAGCGTTCTTAAATATGCCTCAGATTTTCAAATTTGGAAAGAGGTAATAATCGATAAGATAGATATACTGGAATCAATCTGCCGAGATCAAAATTAATAAAGACATTTCAACAAAACTTTTCAGTGTTTTAAAGGGTGTTAGGCAGGGGTGCATACTGTCGCCAGTACTATTTAATATCTACGTAGAGAAAATATTTCAACTTGCTCTAGAAGATGAACGCAGAGGGATAAAAGTAAATTGAAAACCTACAAATAATATTCAGTATGCAGATGATACCGCAACAGTTGCCAATAACATGGAAGATGTGCAAATTTTGAGCTTAATGATATTGGCGAGGAGTATGGTCTATGTATAATTATTAGGAAAACTAAAATGATGGTGATAAGTAGACACATCCAAGAGGATGCATCTTTCTTTATAAAGGACCAAGAGATTGGGAGGGTTACTAAATTCAAATATCTTGGTGCTGTCCTCAACGAGCGATAGGATTATGATGGAGAGGGTAAACTGCGGATTGGCGTGGCAAAGGATACCTTTCTAAAGTTGAAAAATATGCTGCTTCAAAGACAATTGCCACTCACCCGCCTCTTATATGGTATAGAAACATGATCGGTAAAAGTGAGATCATTGAATCGAGCTGTGGATACTGCGACGTTTGCTAGGAATTTCTTGGACAGAACTCCTAACCAATGAAAAAGTGTTTCAAAGGACCGGGATGGAGAGGCAGCTATTTATTACCGTAAGACAAAGAGAAGTGTCTTATCTGGAACATACACTAAGAGGTAACCGCTACTCGATTTCAAAACTTATTCTTCAGGGAAAAATGGAGGGTCGGCGAGGACCAAATAGAAAGCAGCACTCGTGACTCCGGAATATCAGAGACTGGTGTGGAGTTTCGAAGGCTGCGTCCATTTTTCGATGAGCAGAGAATAACAACCTTAATATAAATTGAAGAAATGGTACAAAGACCCCGACGTATGTGAATACATGCGACAAGAAGAAGAAGAAGAAAAAGAGAAATAATCGATAGGGGCCAGATCTGGTGAATACAGCGGATGAGGAAGCAATTCATAGCCCAAAAGATCAATTTTATGGAGTTGTGAGATGGTGATCTTCTTCTTCGTGAAACAACACTTTTTTCTTCGCTAAACGCGGCCTTTTTGCTCTTGATTTCACCATTCAAACGGTCTGATCAACTAACGTAATAGTATCCAGTGACTATTCGTCCCTTCTCAATATCAGTATTATTCCATGCGCGTCCCAAAAAATACTTGGCTTTCCAGCTGATGTTTGTGTTTTTTGGCGCTTCGGTCGACTTTCATGCGGTTCCAGTCCCTTTGCGGACTGCCTATTGGACTTAGGCATGTAGTGGTGGATCCATGTTTCATCCATTGTTACGAATCGACTCAAAAACTCCTTTGGATTACGCCGAAACAGTACCAAACAGCGTATCTCTAATACGTTGCTATTTTTGATCAGTCGATTTCATATGCAAATGTTCATGCAAACTATTCCTCACGCCTTTTATTGATATCTTCACGATGTCAGCTCTATCTTTCACTTTCACTTTGCGGTCATTTCGAGTTTACTAAACTATCGACGTATATCTGGTTTCGACGGAGCATATGTACCACTACACTTCTCAATTCTTGGGTTCTCTCTGTATTTTTCCTGCCATAAAACAAGTAGCGTCACTCAAAGAGTTGTAACTGTAAATAGACACAATATCATAAAAATTTTACGCAAATCTTCTGAGAGTTGACACTAACTGAAAATCATATGGTTTTTGTTTGTTTGTGCTGCCACTTCTCGGAAAGTCTCGAGACTTTTCATCTTATGTAGTAATATTTAAGTTTTAATAGCCTTGCTGTCTGGTAACAAAGAGTAGCCGTAAAAAAGTGTAAATTTTAGCCCGTTTTTGCAACCTTCATAACTTGGAGGCAAAAAAAAAAAACAAACTTGACGTAAAAGGTAATTAAAAATTAAGAAGAATCTATTTTTTAATTTTTTTTTTAGTGGTAACTACACCCTATTTTGGGGGTTAAAAGTGTGAAAATAAATAAGTTTTTAACAGAAAATAAAAAAAAAAACATTTATGATGTATAATTCATGAAAATAGGTTAAGAATTTCAAATATTTACATATTTTCAACCCAATACCGTCTAAAAATTAAAAACCACCCTCTAAAAGGGGATTGCAATAAGAAAGGTATCCTGCTATTTATATATCCAGTATAAGTCCTGAAACTGAAAAAATCCAGTATGTTAATAAAAATAATACTAACAAGATAGCATGGAATGTAATTCCATGTCTTTAAAAGTTATAGCTGAACGGTAGCCACCCCCTAAAAGGGGGTTGAAATGCGTAAATAATTAAAGTGATATATTTTTATGAATTACACATAAATATTTTTTTTATTTTCTTTTAAAAACTTATTTATTTTCATCCTTTTAACCCTCAATATAAGGGATCTTCTTCTTCTTCTTCTTCACGTGCCTTGGCCGTTGTGAACGTTGGCTATTAACATGGCTCTTCTGATTTTATTTGCGGCAGATCTGAACAGTTGGGCAGATGACAGCCCGAACCAATGGCGCAAGTTCTGGAGCCAAGAGTGTCTTCTTCTCCCGGGTCCCCTCCTGCTGTCTATTTCTCCTTGAATTATTAACTGAAGTATCCGATATTTACTGTGGCTCATAAGATGTTCGAGGTATTTCAGCTTTCTTCTCTTAATAGTTATTCCCACCTCTATTTCCTTACCGATCCGACGCAGTACCTCCTCGTTAGTGATGTGGTCCGTCCAAGATATTCGCAGGATACGTCTGTACACCCCCATTTCAAGGGCCTTAACCTTTTTCATGAGCGTTTCGGTCATGGTCCACGCTTCTACGAGGCTGGTTTGAAAAGTCCGTGCAAAAATAAAAACTACTTATGTGTTTGGGGTAAACCTTTTTTATTTTTCGACGTAGTCTCCTTTTAGGCTTATACACTTCGTCCAACGATGTTCTAGTTTGTTGATCCCTTCCGAATAATAGGATTTGTCCAAGTCTGCAAAATATCCATTAGTGTCTGCAATCACCTCCTCGTTTGAATAAAATCTTTGTCCCGCCAGCCATTTCTTCAAATTGGGGAACAAATAGTAGTCCGAGGGAGCCAAGTCTAGAGAATAGGGGGGATGTGAAACGAGTTGGAATCCTATTTCCAATAATTTTGCGACCACAACTGCTGAGGTGTGTGCTGGTGCGTTGTCGTGATGGAAAAGGACTTTCTTGTGGGCCAATCGCGGGCGTTTTTCTTGCAGCTCGGTTTTCAAACGGTCCAATAACGATGAATAATATTCACCTGTAATAGTTTTACCCTTTTCCAGATAGTCGATGAGGATTATCCCTTGCGAAACCCAAAAGACAGTCGCCATAACCTTTCCGGCCGAAGGAAAGGTTATGGCGCAGATTCCCCCTTGGTAACCCATTGTTTAGATTGTTGTTTGGTCTCAGGAGAATAGTAATGTATCCATGTTTCATCCATAGTGACGAAACGACGCTTAAAGTCCTCCGGATTCTTCTGGAAGAGCTGCAAACCATCCTTGCAACACTTCACACGATTCCGTTTTTGGTCAAGCGTGAGCAATCGCGGCACCCATCTTGCGGATAGCTTTCTCATGTCCAAATGTTTATGCAAAATATTATGTACCCGTTCAGTCGAGATGCCCACAGCACTAGCAATCTCAAGCACCTTAACTCTTCTGTCATCCATCACCATATCATGGATTTGATCAATGATTTCTGGAGTCGTAACCTCCACAGGCCGTCCAGAACGTTCAGCGTCACTTGTGCCCATATGGCCAGTCCGAAAATTTTGAAACCACTTATAAACTGTTCTAATCGAAGGTGCAGAGTCACCATAAGGTTTATCAAGCTTCTCTTTGGTCTCCTGAGGCGTTTTGCCTTTCATAAAGTAATGTTTAATCACTACACGAAATTCTTTTTCGTCCATTTCTTGAAAATCACTCGACTTCCTTGTTTCACACGAATGCCAAACACAAAGAAATAGACCAATATGGCTGAAACTTGGTGTGCGTTCATTCAAGAAATGCTACTAACTAAACATGACCTCGATACGCGCCGGTGGTGCCATCTTTCGGACTTTGCACGGACTTTTCAAACCAGCCTCGTACTTGGTACAACAGTACCGGAAATATATAACATTGGAGCAGTCTGATTTTAAGAGGTAAGGTTTTACTGTTGGAGATAAATATACATACTCTTTATATTATTAAACGATGCTTTCGCTCTTTCTATTCTCACACGTGTTTCTGTTACCTGGGGGTAGTTACCCCTAAATAAAAAAATGGAAAAAACTTCCTATTTTTAATTAGCTTTAAGACCCTTTGCATTAAGTTTGTTTTTTTTTTGTCTCAAAGTTAAGGGGGTTGTAAAAACGGGCTAATTTTGTGGTCACTCTTTCTACTGTAAAAATGTGTCTTACTATAGTAATTATCAATTGTACTCCACTTTGAATACTTACTATTTTTCCAAAACATTCGTAGAAAATTTCAACTGTGGACCATTTTCTTAAATAAACATAGAAATACACAAAACATAAATTTTAAGTGAATTAATTTAGATGGGTTGATATATCAACATTAGATTTCAAATCCTTGAAGTGATGTTTTATGTTAGTAATGGAATTTTAATATTAATTTTGCGTATGTCGATATAGTGATAAAAATAACCGAATTGGTTTTTGATTTTAATAATTTTCTTCTTATTTTTCGCGCAGTACACGAAATTTAATATTGTTATTGGGCGTGTGAATTAATTTTGAGGGATTATTCAGTAAAAACATCGCTTTATTGTAAAAAAATGGTTATAAATTGATTATTCAAAGTATTATCCATCGATAGCCACTACTTTTTTCCACCTTTGTAGCAGCATATGAATATCACGTTGAAAGAACCACTCCTCTTTCGAGGCTATCCACGAATCGACCCATTTTTTGGTATCCTCATAAGAATGGCAGTGCTGTTCAGACAGGCCGTGCGTCATCGATCGGAACAAGTGATAATCAGAAGGAGCAATGTCTGGTGAGTACGGCAGGTGAGGTAGGCCGTCGCATCCAAGCGCTTTTAGCGTTTCCTTGACCAGTTTTGCAACATCAATTGTTGTCGGTAACGTTCCCCAATAATGGTTTGGTTGGGGTGGAGCAGCTCATAATACACTACATCCAGCTGATCACAGCAGATACACAGCATAAGCTTGGAGCCATAAATATTCGGCTTTGGCGAGGATGTTGATGGTTCACCGAGCTTCACCCATGATTTCTTTGTGCTTTGGATTATCGTAGCGTATCCATTTTTCATCATCAGTTACGGTACACTGAAAAAAAGTTTTCCGATTGTATGTTTGAAGCAGTTGTTCACAGGTAAAAAATCGTCTTTCACCGTCTCTCGGTTTCAATTAGTACGGGACCCAAATTCCTTCTTTTTAAATCAATCCCCGTGAACGTAAGCTCTTGGAAATGGTCGTGCGATCAACTCTTAATGATTCTGCAAGGGTTTTCATCGAGTAATGCCTCCAATTCTTCATCTTTAAACGTTTTTGGCTGGCTTGGACATTTTTTGTCTCCCGTGTCGAAATCACCACTTTTAAAGCGTGGAAACCAGTAATCACATCTAAGTTGGGAATGTGGAATCTTTGGCACAATGATACTACTCAGTATATATCACCACTACACCAAACACTTTATTTTTGCACTCGACGCGCTAACCATGTTAGCTTCATCAGGAGCGATGATTGACTTAGCTCAGCTTAGCGAAACGCGCGTCGAGTGCAAAAATAAAGTGTCTGGTGTAGTGGTGATATATACTGTTGTAATCACATGTTTTTATGGATGGAGTATAAAACATCATTGGTTGCCGACAGCAATCGACGACTTTCAGCAGCGCTTCTCTTCGAATAAAACAAAAAAAATAACGTTTCCCGTAAATGGTGTTTTGTTGGTACGTAATTCGACATATTCAGTGCTCAAAAAAAATATGTTGTTTACACTTCGGTAAAGTAACATGTACTAAAATTAAAGTCTAATGATGGTGCTTGACCATGAATATAGCAACAGTATGCTCCGATGCAATATAATACAAGTTACACCCTCTCTTACAAATCTTTCAAAATTAATTCACATTCCTTATACATATATTAAACTGAGAAGTGTTTTTACCCCCTTGCTAATACAGGTTGTATAGTAAATATATATTGTTTTTTGAGGTAACTTTTTAATCATATTCCTTTATACGCTATTTTTGTTAGGATTGAAAATAAAGAAAAGTAAATCGGTAAGTTGATTTTCCCAGCACTTTGCTTGCAAATAAGAACTGAATTTAACTTTTTCAAGATAAAGATTAACTTAATAATAATTGATATTTTTTACATTTCTTTGTCGTAAGATATTACTCCTAGAAAAAAAAGTATAGCAGAGGAAGGGTTTCACTGATATTAACAGCTGAATCCTTCTACTCCTCTTTACCTACCACTTCTGCTAAAATTGAAAATAATGAAAAAAGAACACAATTCTCATATAGCCCGACCCTGAAAAGGACACGCAATACGATATATTTCACAATATTTCTAATCCCCTTCTGCACCTTATTAACTTATATATGTTTGATAATTGAAAATAATGAAAAAAAAAAATTTCAAATTCCTCGACTCGAAGAATCGTGAAATGGATGTATATACGCAACGATGATATATATATCATTAGCTTATTTCGTCCATAGTCGAATGTATGTTAAGCCTTCCCAAGTTGTCTCCACTGAGCTCTGTTGTTTGCTTTTTGAATCCAATCGTGTCCCGCTAATCTTTTTATATCATCTCTCCATCTTGTCTGTGGTCTACCTCTGCATCCTTTATGTTCTCTAGGCCTCCATTTAAATATACAGCCTGTCCACCTGTTATCATTCATACTTTGCGATATGCCCGCGCCCAATTCCACCAAATATATATATATATATATATATATATATATATATATATATATATATATATATATATATATATATATATATATATATATATACAGTCCCTGGCCAAATTATTAGACGCACTGTATTTTTTTAGTAATTTTATGTTTCTTAAGAGTTTTTATGCAATAATGATATATTTAAACTACAATATTATTGATTTTTATTTAAAAGAATTGTTGTAGACTACATATTTGTATTTATTTTTAACATATGGCAACACTGTGTTGACGAAGTGATACATGAACGTAAACAAGTACAAATCTGTATCAGTCGCGATCGGAATCGAGTCAGGTTCGGACGTGTTTCTGTGGCTTTATGGACTGTGATTGTTTGTTTAACAGTTTTATACTACTCAGTTATTAGTTTATTTTGTATGCAGTGTTTTAAAAAAGTAATTGGACTATTTTCATTATGGGTAGAAAAGGCGATCTTTCACCACGTAAAAAAGCTGAAGAAGGCCCTTGTGATTGCGAAAATATTTACAAACCGAGAAATATCACGAAGATTGGAGGTTTCTGAAGCTAGTGTACGACGCATAAAAAAGAAAATTGAGTCAGGGAAGGAATTAAGCCCGAAAAGAAAGAAAAGATGAGGTAGAAAACCAATTTTCACTTCACGGTCAGAGAGATGTTTGAAGAAAATTTGTGTAGAAAACAGATTTGCTACCACAAAGGTAATAAAATCACAACTCCAGGATGCTAGCGTAAATGCTTCTGAGCGCACTGTTCGAATAAAATTGAAAGAATTAGATTTTAAGGCCTGTCGCCCCGCCAGGAAGCCCAAGTTAACAGCTGCAATGAAAGCAAAGCGCCTGAAGTGGGCCAAACAATGGCAAGACAAAGATGTGGACTTCTGGAGATCGGTAAGATACATCAATTTAATCAATAATTGATACATTATTATCATTTTCAGTTAAATAAAGCAAATAAACATGGAAGTTTATATATTTTTCCTATTTTTGACAGGTCTGCTTCAGTGACGAAAGCACATTCGAAATTTTGCAGAATAAAGCTCAGTATGTGCGTCGTCGTCATGGAGAAAAGTTTCATCCTGATTGTGTCGTCCCGACCGTTAAACATCCCACCAAAGTGATGATTTGGTCAGTCATCAGCGGCAAGGGCACTGGACGTCTGTACGTCGTCAAAGGAATAATGAGTACAATCAGATCAGTACAAAGAAGTATTACAAAATCGGTTGATTCCGCAGCTCAGAGAATGGTTTCCAAATGGGGAACCATTCACTTTCATGCAAGATGGAGCTCCCTGCCACACTGCTCGGTCTGTTAAAGCTTTTTTGGCAGAAAAAAAATATCCCTCTGTTGGATTGGCCGGGTAATAGCCCTGATGAAAAGAGAAGTGGCTAAAGATGTGATTACCAACAAAACCCAGCTCCTAGAAAAGATTATTCATGTGTGGAATCATCATCCTCAAATGCAGGAGACAGTACAATCTTGCATTGATAGCATGCCGCGCAGAATTAAAGCTTTGATAGCGGCTAAAGGTGGCTTAACTAAATATTGACTTTTACTAACATTAATTTCACTTTTCTTTAAAACTTAATAAACTTATGCTTTTCTAAATTAATACTGTTTTATTTATGTCAAATAAATAGGTAATTGATTGGATAATATAAAAATAAAAAACAAATTAATTTAAAATAATAAAACGGTACAATATCACTCGGTAATTAATATTTTACATGAAATCTTGCAGTGCGTCTAATAATTTGGCCAGGGACTATATATATATATATATATATATATATATATATATATATATATATATATATATATATATATACATATATATATATATATATATATATATATATATATATATATATATATATATATATATATATAATATATATGATTATCGGGAATCGGTCTGGACTGTAAATAAAACTCTTTTCTTCTTTAAAACTCAATATTTCGTTATCGTTTGATAACTTCTTCAGGAGTAACTACAAAATTAATACAACTATATTAAAACACTATTCTCTTTCGTCAAGGCATTAAAATATTGAAATATAAAACAAACAATTATGAAACAAACGAACAATCAATTAAAACACGTACGAAAATGCGAGTTTGTCTTGGAAACCAACACTCAACATCTCGATTTACTACAACAAACTGAGAGTAAATAGCCTCGGTACATATGCACTGCCGTGAATTCCAAACGAAACGGAAAAACAGCAACAGTAAAACGTCTTTATTTTACTTTATACTAAGAGGTGGCAAATCTTTATTTTTATTATTGCGGTAATTGTAAATGATTAATACCTATTAATTATGTTGCTATATATAATACTAAGTTGATTAGTGTCTGATTTATAGTTAATTGACTTTGGGTCCCTGTTGATATGGTACATATCTTTAAAAAGTCTCCCGTTATAGTTATTGTCATGAGCTAAGATTTTAACGTTGTTATAGTCAAAATTATGACCCGTTCTCAAATTATGTTGCACCACAGCACACGAATTCTTTCCCAATCGGGAGTCACTCCTGTGCTGTGTCAGTCTCTGTTTCAACCACTGAGATGTCTGCCCAATATAACACGCTTCGCATTGTAAACAAGATAATCTAGAAACTACAGAGTTATTATATAAAATAGGTGTTCTATCCTTTATTTTTGAAAACAGGTCAGAACCTCGTATGCTGTTATATTTCGCAATTTTTATATTCGGAAAATCTCTAAATAAGGCGACAATTGAGTTTGTGATTGGCTTTATAAATTGTAGCTTCCTGTATATCCTTTGCTGCGCAGGCGTCTCGTCAGTAGGGGCATCAACAATGTCCGAATTATAAATTAATTTTCGTAAAATGTGTTTAGCACATCTCAACAATGGCATGAGGAACCTTGAAAGTATGTTGTTTACAAACGGCAGTACAACCAAGGTAGATAATTTATTAATAGTTTAAGTAAAAAAACTTTGTCTTTCGAAGTAAAACTGACTTGTAACAGCATCTCGATTGCACAGCGGAGGTTGACGGACATTCGATTAAAATTACAAAGCTATTTGCCTCCACATATATTTAATGAATATGAAAAGAGAGTTAAGCAAAAATTCAACTTCTGATCTAACAAGATTAAACAAAAGAATTTACAGAAATTTCAAAAGTTAATGAACAACAACACTAATGACCAACAATTATTTAAAAACAATACAAAGTGGTTCAAAAACATATCTAAAGTTGAAATCCCTAAAGATGTTTCTGACTTTCTTTCACTGGGTCCCAAATTTGATGTACCGGGTACGTATAAAGATATTAACGTTGGCAGTCTATTGGCGGAGATTGAAAATATTATTGATGACACCCCAGAGAATACTAAGGATATTCTCAGAGCGAGAGCAACTAATTTAGTAACTAACTTCTTTTATAAATCAAAATCTGAGAAACCCCATTGTCTTATTCGTATCTTTAAAAAATCAAAAGAATTCCTAAGATCTCATCCGGAGATTTACATCCTTCAATCGGACAAGGGGGGATGCACTGTTGCAATGGACAAAAATGAGTATATTCATAAGACTGAAACTTTACTACAAGACGAGACTACATACACTTCACTATCTAAAGACCCTATCAGTACTATACAAACAAGCTTTAATGATTTAATAAAATTTTTAAAGAACAAAGGCGAAATAGATGAACAACTGTACAAGAAGTTAGTAATTTACAATTCTACATTTCCCAAACTCTACTGTTTACCCAAAATTCACAAAACAAACACTCCTCTGAGACCAATTATAAGTTCAGTGAATTCAACGACATACAATTTATCAAAATATTTAGCTAAAATTTTGAGCGTTGCTTTTGAGAATGACACGGATTACAATGTTAGAGACACCTTCTCGTTTGTCAACAAAATAAAAGGAGTGACATTACCAGAAGAGTATGTATTAATATCTTTGGATGTAGTATCCTTGTTTACAAATATACCTCTAGTCTTAATCCTAACTATTCTGGAAAAAAAGTAGGAACTGATTCAAACAAAAACCATGATTTCAAAGCATAATTTCTTGATTCTCATTAAATTCATCTTCAACAACACGTATTTTAGTTTCAACCAAAAATTCTTCAAACAAATTTTTGGAACTCCAATGGGGTCTCCTATCAGTCCCGTTTTAGCCAAGGTGGTGTTGGACCATTTTTGGAAACGGTGGTTCCTTAATTACCATTCAACCTACCCTTTTTGTACAAGTATGTTGATGATCTGATTTGCGCTGTACCCAAGGGTAATACAAAAATCATTTTAAACTATTTTAATGCATTCAACACACATATACAATTCACTATCGAAATAGAACAGGACTTCAGTGTTCCTTTTTTGGACACTAAAGTAATAAGAACGAGTGACAACAGTATTATACTTGACTGGTATAAAAAAAACCCACAGCGTCAGGCAGATTCATTAATTATTTCTCTAATCAAAAAATTTAACACCGTAATAGCAATGAAAAACAGGGTCATACGCATCAGTGATGATAGGTTTCGAAAAAGAAACCTAGACGAGCTGTATAACATTTTTGTCAACAATGCTTATCCTAAACACATTTTACGAAAATTAATTTATAATTCGAACATTGTTGATCCCCCTACTGACGAGACGCCTGCGCAGCAAAGGATATACAGGAAGCTACAATTTATAAAGCCAATCACAAACTCAATTGTCGCCTTATTCAGAGTTTTCCCAAATATAAAAATTGCGAAATATAACAGCATACGAGGTTCTGACCTGTTTTCAAAAATAAAGGATAGAACACCTATTTTATATAATAACTCTGTAGTTTATAGATTATCTTGTTTACAATGCGAAGCGTGTTATATTTGGCAGACATCTCAGTGGTTGAAACAGAGACTCATACAGCACAGGAGTGACTCCCGATTGGGAAAGAATTCGTGTGCTGTGGTGCAACATAATTTGAGAACGGGTCATAATTTTGACTATAACAACGTTAAAATCTTAGCTCATGACAATAACTATAAAGGGAGACTTTTTAAAGAAATGTACCATATCAACAGGGACCCAAAGTCAATTAACTATAAATCAGACACTAATCAACTTAGTATTATATATAGCAACATAATCAAGGGCGAAATGTCAATAAAAATTGTTTTAAAAAAAATTCAGATGTGTTAATTTAATGAACCTTTACCTAAGATTGTAACAAAAGACATATATATATATATATATATATATATATATATATATATATATATATATATATATATATATATATATATATATATATATATATATATATGTATATATATATGTATATATATATATATATATATATATATATATATATATATATATATATAATAGGTAATATTTTTCTTGGGTTTTGGTTGTCATTTAAAACAAAATTTACTATTGGTTACAACAACGTTTCGCACATTTTGTTGTGCTTTACTAAGTTTTTCTTTACTAAAAAAAATTTTTTACATTAAATCGAGTTTTCTAATAAAAACATAATTATACTTTAAAATTGTCTAAAAATATTTACAAAAATAATAATGTAATTCTGTGACATACCTTGGAGTTTCTTTTTGTGTGAACTGATATCACTTAATTGTTATTTTAACAGTCAAGGTGGCTTATATTTTTTTTATTAAGTTTTATATTTTATTTTTAGATAAGATTCTGTTTTTTTGTTAGTTTGTATTTTATACAGGATGTTTGTATATATTCTATAGAAGGCCGCTCAATTCTTATGTTTTGCGTATAGTTAGTAGTTTAAGATTTTTTTTATTTTTATTTATTTAATTAGATTATGGTAGATTTGATTTAAGCCCTTGATATCTTTTTTATCATTTATGGTTTTCTTTTTCTCGTTTTATTTCGTTCATCTCTTTGAATATCAACTTTGCATACTTTGGTTCCTGTGTTAAGATCTTAGTATTCTTGAAGTCAAATTCACGTCTTGTTTGTGTTTCATGTTTATGTAGTGAGTGCAGTTGAAGCATTTTTGATGTAGTTATGACAGTTTAATCTGTTGTCTAAGTATTGTGTTATTATTCCTATGTATTTCTTAGGGCAGTTGGGATGGGAGTAAACTACGTTCGATTTCTTTTTTTAAGGTACTTTGCTTTTAAGTGGTGTAAATAAAAAGTTTACTAAATTTTGTGTGGGTAAATCTTTTTTATTTTTCGACATAGTCTCCTTTTAGGCTTATACACTTCGTCCAACGATGTTCTAGTTTGTTGATCCCTTCCGAATAATAGGATTTGTCCAAGTCTGCAAAATATCCATTAGTGTCTGCAATCACCTCCTCGTTTGAATAAAATCTTTGTCCCGCCAGCCATTTCTTCAAATTGGGGAACAAATAGTAGTCCGAGGGAGCCAAGTCTGGAGAATAGGGGGGATGTGAAACGAGTTGGAATCCTATTTCCATTAATTTTGCGACCACAACTGCTGAGGTGTGTGCTGGTGCGTTGTCGTGATGGAAAAGGACTTTCTTGTGGGCCAATCGCGGGCGTTTTTCTTGCAGCTCGGTTTTCAAACGGTCCAATAACGATGAATAATATTCGCCTGTAATAGTTTTACCCTTTTCTAGATAGTCGATGAGGATTATCCCTTGCGAATCCCAAAAGACAGTCGCCATAACCTTTCCGGCCGAAGGAACGGTCTTCGCCTTTTTTGGTGCGGATTGCCCCTTGGTAACCGATTGTTTAGATTGTTGTTTGGTCTCAGGAGTATAGTAATATATCCATGTTTCATTCTCAGTGACCAAACGAAGCTTAAAGTCCTCCGGATTCTTCTGGAACAGCTGCAAACCATCCTTGCAACACTTCACACGATTCCGTTTTTGGTAAAGCGTGAGCAATCGCGGCACCCATCTTGCGGATAGCTTTCTCATTTCCAAATGTTTATGCAAAATATTATGTACCCGTTCAGTTGAGATGCCCACAGCACTAGCAATCTCACGCACCTTAACTCTTCTGTCATCCATCACCATATCATGGATTTGATCAATGATTTCTGGAGTCGTAACCTCCACAGGCCGTCCAGAACGTTCAGCGTCACTTGTGCCCATATGGCCAGTCCGAAAATTTTGAAACCACTTATAAACTGTTCTAATCGAAGGTGCAGAGTCACCATAATGTTTATCAAGCTTCTCTTTAGTCTCCTGAGGCGTTTTGCCTTTCATAAAGTAATGTTTAATCACCACACGAAATTCTTTTTCGTCCATTTCTTGAAAATCACTCGACTTCCTTGATTCACACGAATCCCAAACACAAAGAAATAGACCAATATGGCTGAAACTTGGTGTGCGTTCATTCAAGAGATGCTACTAACTAAACATGACCTCGATACGCGCCGGTGGTGCCATCTCTCGGACTTTGCACGGACTTTTCAAACCAGCCTCGTATATATATATATATATATATATATATATATATATATATATACATACATACATACAGAGAGAGAGAGAGAAAGAGAGTTTAATTTCAATCTTCCATATGCAGCTCTTAGTTTTTCGGTGATAGGAAACATAGTTTCGACTCCTAACCTAAACTTTCGTCGCAATTTGAATATTTAAGTATAATATTGCTTAATCCAAACTTTGCATTGTTTCAAGTTTCAAGAGAGGTTCTGTCTGCTAAGTTATAAAAATTGCAGAAGTTGTTATTTCTTAGACAGCGTTTATATTTTCACTGAAGTGTTTTTTTTTTATTTTTCGTCGAGCTCTAAGCTAAGCCATAATTGTAATACTTATTTAAAAAGGAGGAAAATTATTATATTTTATATTTTTAAAAATTTAGCTTAATTTTTCTATCTAAATTTCATCACTCAGTTTTATGAAATTAGTAAAACCATAGTCCTCAGCATCAATTTAGCTTAATTTGATGTTTTTTCCGCAAATAACTCTTTAGACAAACCAACGGTTTTAATACTTCTTTCTTATCTCTTTCGCCCGTAGATCAATTTGATCGACTCATTCATCCCTTTATTTTAATTAAAACGAAAACGTAACGCAAACTATCTCGAAATAAAGAAACCAATTAAACCCCTGTATAGAACGTTACGATAAAAACCGGCTTAATTAACAGTCACCTGAAAATGACAGTGGGTAATCCATCAACATGTTTAAAAAAGTCTCTATAGTCTGATCTATTAGAGAATTAAATGACAAGTGGACAAAACACTAAATCAAATAAATTATTTTGTGGGATTAAATGGAAAATTAAATTAAACCGTATAACTGCGATTGAGATTTGCGCACTGAGGATTCTATTCCTTTTATGTTGAGTGAAATGTACGATTTAAAGAACAATTTTTGAGAAAATTCGGGAATCATGAACAGAACCTTTCAGATATACCATAAGAACGAATATATCCAGCGCAGCCGCTTAAGACTCTCCCTAATATTAAAGTGGAGTGAAAACTCCCGAGACTTTGACGAAAAAACAATTTTTTTTAACAAAAATCGATTTTAATCTTCAATATAGTTTTCTTTGAGTGCTACACTTATTCCAGAAATTTTCCAACATTTGGATATCTTTCATAAATTATGGTTTTTCGAGATCTTTCAGTTTTCCATTAGACTTCTTCCTTTGAACCAAATCTCTTACCCTGGAGTCATCTTTTCAAATTTGGTAAGAGGTAATAATCACTGGGTGCCAGATCTGCTGAATACGGTGGATGAGGAAGCAATTCATGGCCCAATTTGTTCAATTTTACCATCAGTTTTCGAGTTGTGAGCTGGTGCATCTTGATTTCACAATTCAAATGGTCCAATAATCCAACGTATAAGTATCCGGTGATTATTCGCCCTTTCTCAAAATTGTCGATCAGTACTATGCCATGCGCCTCCCAAAAAATACTTGCCAATAGAGATGTCAATATTGTAACTACCGGATACAAATTACCCGTTAGCCGTCCGGCTCCGAAGTACCGGGTAGTCGACAATAAATGTTCCCGGTACCAGGTATCTACACAATGATGGCTGGCAACTGAGTCTGCGGTCTGCGGTCAACCAAACTAAACCTACCAATGCCTTACCGGTAGCGGTAGATACCTACTCGTCTCCACGAAATATATCTCGTCTTCATCGGTGGCGTTCGGTTTCGGTTCTTTCGGTATCAATAGTAATGATTGACAAGAATGGATGCGCGTATCCCATTATAACTCATACATACATACATATACCCGAAACTAAACTGGATGATAAATACAAACGGAGCGCGCACAATTAGGAATGAAAGCGAAATTTGCACGTCGTGCATGCAACATTTTATTAAATAGGTATATGAAATGTAAGTACACATTTTGTCATTTATGAATATTGAATTGAATTGGCAACTACTTACGTGACGAGATCGGTACTTTGTACCTGGTACAATGTAACGGGTACTTTTTTTAAGAAATACCAGGTACCCTAAATACTCGAAAGTACCGATACTTGATATCACTACTTGCCAAGACCTTTCCAACTGATGTTTGTGTTTTTGGATGCTTCAGTGGGCTTTCATTCGGCTTCAACCACTCTGCGGACTGCCTGTTGGATTTAGGCGTGTAGTTCTAAATCCATGTTTCACCAATTGTTACGAATCAACGGAAAAACGCCGAAACCGTGCCAAACAGCGTTGTGAATCTTCAACACGTTGCTATTTTTGATCAATCGTGAGAATACGCGACACCCATCGGGTATATAGCTTTTTCAGAGGCAAATATTCTTGTAAAATATACCTCACGCGTTCTGTTGGTTTTTTCACCATAGTAAACATAAAACACAGTAGCGACGCTGAAAAAAATTTTTAGGTCCCGTTTTTTATTATGCATGCGTCCCCTATAATACCAACAACCTGGCTGCCAGCGCGGTAGCGGGTTGTGTTTACATCTGGATTTCAAGGAGAATCTTCTTATAACGTGCTCCGAAATTCATTATTAATGATTTTCCAATAAGTAAAGACTCGTTGCACGATATAATTGAAAACAATTATAAAAAATACGTCAAGGGGAAGTTTTTGTCGTGCGGTTAGTGCTTGTAAAAATATATGTGGTATCTCCAAAGGAGTTAGTTTTTCTAAATTTCCCAATGATTCTAAAAGGTAATTTATTCATAATTCTTTATTTCTATTATGCCATATATTATATTTAAAGATTATGATAATTGGGTTTTCATATTAGAGATACATTTTATTCGTAAAACAGTTGATGTTTTATTATTGTTAAGTATTGGTTTATGTTATCACACTTGTACTTTTTTTTTCTGAATTCAGGGCAGAATTATGAGGAGATTCTCAATTTTATAGCCACTGTAAAGCTTATAATTCTAGTGTAGATAATGCTTTTGGGAGTCTTTATATGCCTCATGATGATTTCATTATTTATATTAAGAAACTGGATGAAACGATATGTAATTGCTAACATACTTACAACTTATTTAGTTGAAGTAGAATTTATGCATCCTTGTCCTAACTTTCCGAAATCTTCCATATTAAAATTGTTTGCTAGACTTAAGTTACATTATCTTCTAAAATTTACTAACCAAACTTTCAAAACTCAATCTGGGCATGCAAAAGTAGTAATTCTCTAGCACGAAGGCGTTTGCATAAATTAATGTAAGGATTTAATTTTTTGATATATTTTTGTCCCAGATTACTGGGATTCGCTGAAATATAAGGAGCATGATCATTGACATTATACGCGCGAACCTGAAGTTGTGCAGAGATATATTCTCAAAATGAACATTCTCACCGGACAATATCTCTAATAGTTAGGAAATATAAATTCAACAATGAGATATTTAAATGAATAACGCGTAAAAAGCCTTGAAGACAAATGTATTTTTTTTGTATATCGGTTTTAATAGGAACTTGATAAAAAAAATGTTTCTAAAAAAAAGCTGTTCTCGTTTTTTTTTCTTCCTTTCAATCAGCGAAATTTATTTTTATTGTACAGAATAGGATTTTTCTTGAAAGAAGGAATTTGAATATTTCAAAAACTCGTTGGTAGTCCAGTCAGAATACGATTTTGAGGTGCAAAAAATACTCGTCTCGACAAATACATTAACGAAAAAATATTGCGACCGCTGAAAAATTGAAGCAACCCCTCAAAAATGGGAAAATTGGCCCGTTTTTAGGTTTTTTAGCGTGTTTTTTGCAATTTTATCATAAATTTATGGTCGGGAGAAATTGGCCGTTTTTGTCGTTTTCATTTCTTTTGTCATTTTTAGTGTTCCATACGGAACACTTATAAGATCACTTCGGTGTCTGTCCGTCTGTCTGTCTGTCCGTCTGTCACACCCGATGTTCTCCGAAACTATTTGTCATAGAAAGTTGAAATTTGGTAATAATATAGGAATTGATGGCCTCATCAGAGCCATGTAGTTTTGAAAGTTAAATTTTGACTTAAGGGATTAGTTTTGGGGGGTGAAATCGGAAGTGAAAAAAAAATTTTTTTACTAGGTAATCGAGGGTGGTGTCAAATGAAAGCTTGTGAAAACACGAGTAAAAAATATATATAATGTAATACTTGCGCGCACTTTTCTTTGTATTATTTTTAAAAAATCGCGAAAAATCGCTGTCCACCCGCCTTATCTCGAAAAGTACTTATCAAAAAATTTTGAAAAAATTTTGGAATATTCTCCACGGGGTGTAGATTGAACGAAAATTATTACGAGTGCATTACCTTTAATAATTTATCTGGTATATAAAAAAAACAAAAATTTCAAAGTCATCAGATTTCAGTAAAGATTGGAAACAAACTTTGTTGAAAACTCATTTGGGGTGTGTTTTGTGAAGTCACTGATCATTTTATACCTCTGTAACAAAATTTTTTATTTGAAAAGCAATCAACGTACGGAACACTAACTGCGCAAGTTCAACTTGCACTTGACCGGTTATTTATGATTAAATAGGTGTACTTACAAACTGTAAGCTAATTTTTTTTAGACAACTTTTAAAATATTTTGATCCAAACATAATTTTAGCTATTTTTTACATATTATATATATTTTTCACTTTTCATAATGTTGACAAATTTTACTGATTCACGTTTTTTTTCTTCTGACGAATTTTTTAAACACCTTTTTAGTGTTCCGTACGGAACACTTATAAGATCACTTCGGTGTCTGTCTGTCTGTCTGTCTGTCTGTCACACCCAATTTTCTCCGAAACTATTTGACATAGAAAGGTGAAATTTGGTAATAATATAGAAATTGATGGCCTCATCAGAGCCATGTAGTTTTGAGAATTAAATTTTGACTTAAGGGGTTAGTTTTGGGGGGTGAAGTCGGAAGTGAAAAAAAAATTTTTTTACTAGGTCATCGAGTGTAGTGTCAAATGAAAGCTTGTGAAAACACGAGTAAAAAATGTATATATAATATTATACTTGCGCGCACTTTTCTTTGTATTATTTTAAAAAATTCGCGAAAAATGGCTGTCCCGGGCCTTATCTCGAAAAGTACTTATCAAAAAATTTCGAAAAAATTCTGAAATATTTTCCACGGGGTGTAGATTGAACGAAAATTATCACGAGTGCATTACCTTTAATAATTTATATGGTATATAAAAAAAAACAAAAATTTCAAGGTCATCAGATTTCAGTAAAGATTGGGAACTAACTTTGTTGAAAACTCATTTGGGGTGTATTTTGTGAAGTCGCTGATCATTTTATACCTCTGTGACAAAAATTTTTTTATTTTAAAAGCAATCATCGTACGGAACACTAATTGCGCAAGTTCAACTTGCACTTGACCGGTTATTTCAGTATACTACTACCTTACCTAAAATAACAGAAAATGTTCCTTAGTCCCTAAACTTTCATTTAAGAACTAATTTAATCAATTTAGGCCCAAGAAATTGGCTATTTTAGTCACAAATTTAATTTTAAATCGTAAATTGGCATTTATGATTTTTTTTTTAATTATTTTTTCTTGAGTTTTATAGTATTTTCGGTAACCAAAGTTATTTTTAATTACTATACACAGGTTACTGTACATGTTGGGCGGAGGAAGTCATTTTGTCCATTTAGGCTGAAAAAAACTGGCCGTTTTACTTTCAATTTTATGCTTTTTTGTTTCAAATTTACAGTTACTTTAAAAAATTAATTTTTGTTGAATCACATTGTACGTAATGAAGATCATTTTTATTAGTTATAAAATGATTACCATATGTCTTACAAGGAGAGGCCAGAGCATTCGTGTTACCGATTTGGATGAAATTTGGGGGAGAGTCAGGTTTCACCGATATATTAAGAACCCCGTTCTATGCTTTATCTCATAGGATTTTTTTTAAAGAAAAATAATTTTATTTGGGTTCATAATGTTTTGAAAAAGTAATAATAATTTTATTAAATAAAAAATACATTGCTACAATAATTTCAATATAATTTATTATTTTATTTAATTAATTAAACTTGTATCATTAAAATTATTATTTTATAATTTTTATTAATTTAATTATTATATCTTCATATAAAATTACACAGGGCAACAAAAAAATATTTTTGTTTTGGTGCCTGGGATTTTAGAGCTGATTTTAACTATATTTGGGACGCTAAATCTATACATGCAATCCGTTTTTCTCTATCAGCTCTACTTTTTTAGATACATCAACTTATCTACCAATGTGGTTTTTATTCAGTATATTCATTTATGAGAGTTCTAAAATTATTATATATTCATTAACGTAGGTACAATGGTTTTATTGTCAGTCTGTAATTGAGTAAATTCCAGGTAAATCTATAAATAGTGGAACCATTGCCTATCAGGTACCTGAACTGACCCTTTTAATCACCTAACTCGGGTAAGTCTCGTCAGTTTGTGCGTTCTTACTAATGAGAGTAGATCGAATTCGGCGTGTTATTTTATGTTAAGAAAAGAGTGTTTTTGTGTTATTGAACAGAATTAAAATGAGTTCAGGTTCCAGTTCAAGAAGAAGTTGTGTAAATCAACCTGATGTGTTTTGCTATATATGCGGAGAATACATGTTTCAACAAAACAGACAAACTATTACTGACTTTGTAAAGCGAGCGTATCTTGGATACTTTGGAGTTAAGCTTGGTGATCAGGACAAAACGTGGGCCCCGCATCTCGTATGTAAAACTTGTACAGAGCATTTACGGCAGTGGACTACCGGGAAAAGAAAATGTCTAAAATTCGGCGTACCAATGGTTTGGAGAGAACCAAAAAACCACTTCAATGATTGTTATTTCTGTTTAGTAAATACTAATGGAATCAATCGAAATAACCGCAGTAAGTGGTATTATCCCAATTTAGACTCGGCAATACGCCCTATCCCGCACTCAGATGAAATACCGATTCCAACATTTCATCAGCTACCACATATCTCTGATGACGAATATTTTCCCTCTGATCGCTCTTCTGATGCTAATAAAAGTTCTGATGCTAATGAAACTAACAGTGACTATGAGGGGACGTCATCAGTTCCTCAACGCTTCAATCAAAATGAATTAAATGATCTCACCAGGGATCTCAATTTATCGAAAAAAGCTTCTGAAGTACTGGCTTCTAGGTTGAACGACAAAAATTTACTGGAACAAGGAACCAAAATTACCTTTTACCGTACAAGAGAAAAAGATCTGCTACCATTCTTTTCTCAAGAAGACAATCTTGTATTTTGTCACGAAATTAGGGGACTCATGAAAGAAACGGGACTTTCTGAATATATTCCAGATGATTGGCGCTTATTTATTGACAGTTCAAAGCGAAGTTTAAAATGTGTCCTTCTACATAATGGGAATAAATATGGTTCAATACCACTAGCTCACTCAACGAAACTGAAAGAAGAATATAATACCATAGCTTTGGTCTTGCAGAAGATAAAGTATTACGAACATCAATGGATGATTTGTGTAGACTTAAAAATGGTAAACTTTCTTCTTGGGCAGCAAAGTGGTTACACGAAATATCCGTGTTTCTTGTGCCTCTGGGATAGTAGGGACAAAACACACCACTGGGTTAGAAAAGATTGGCCTCAGAGAGAAAACATGGACGTTGGGGAAAAGAATGTCATTAACGACGCTTTGGTTGAAAGAGAAAAAATCATACTTCCTCCGTTACATATAAAGTTGGGCTTAATGAAGCAATTTGTAAAGGCTCTTGATAAGAATGGGTCTTGTTTTGCATATATAGGGGTAAAAATGCATCAGTTGAGCACAGAAAAACTCAAAGCAGGGATATTTGACGGCCCACAAATAAGACAATTAATTAAGGATCCTGCCTTCATAAATTCAATGAATCAAGTTGAACGAGAAGCTTGGACATCATTTGTTGCAGTTGTAGAAAATTTTCTAGGCAAACATAAAGCTCAAAACTATGTTGAAATGGTTAACAAGATGCTTAATAGTTTCAAATCCTTAGGGTGCAATATGAGTATTAAAATACACTATTTACACAGCCACTTAGACCGTTTTCCAGAAAATTTAGGAGACATAAGTGAGGAACAAGGTGAAAGATTTCACCAAGATATTAAAGTTATGGAGGACCGCTACCAAGGAAGATGGGACATGCACATGATGGCAGATTACTGCTGGAGTTTAAAAAGGGACTGTTTAAAAAAACATTCAAGAATGTCGCGGAAAAGAAGCTTTCCAAGTGTTGAGTGACTATTTCATTTCTTCAATCTTTTTTTTTTTGTTTGTAAGTACGACATAATATTGTATTTTGTATAACTAAAATAAAAATTTCGTATCTACTTTTGTTTACTACACTTACGGATTTGAGTTACAATAATGTAACTTATATTTCTCTAAAATTGTATATCTTAAAAATTTGAGCTCCTAGGTACAAATGAATACGTTATTTGAATTCAGGACATCAAATTGATATAGAATCAGCTCAAAAAACCTCGACACCAAAACAGCTGTTCCCCTGTGTTATCAATAAAAAAGAAATCTTATCAACATTATTATTGGTCAATTTATTTTTTATTTGTATAAAAATCGTATTAAATAATATTACATAAAAAATATGACGTATAAATATAAGATTCATACTTGCCATTTTTTTTTTCAGCCTAAATGGACCAAACGACTTCCTCAGCTACTCACTCTGTACAATAATCCGTGCATAATAGTTAAAAATAAACTTGGTTACTGAAAATATTATAAAACTCAAGAAAAAATAATTTTTTAAAAAGAAATTGCAAATTTGCATTAAAAAAAGAAATTTGAGAAAAGAAAGCATATTTCTCGGGCGTAAATTCTTTAAATGAATTAGTTCTTAAGTACCTCAACTGAAAGCTTAGGGACGAAGGAACATTTTCTGATATTTAGGTAAGGGAGTAGTATACTGAAAAACAGCTGTTTAAAAATTTCGTCAGGAGAAAAAAACGTGAATCGGTAAAATTTATCAATATTATGAGGAGTAAAAAATGGAATGAAAGACTGATTTTGTGAAATTTCCACTTTATTTAGTTTCACTGAAACTGTATGATGCGTTTCGCTATACTATAGCTTCTTCTGACACAAAAATGTATCAAAAGAAGCTATAGTATAGCGAAACGCGACATACAGTTACAGTGAAACTAAATAAAGTGGGAATTACACAAAAACAGTCTTTCATTACATTCGTTATGAATTTCCATCAAGTAACAGCCACAACAATTCAAAGGAGTAAAAAATATATCTAATATGTAAAAAATGGCTAAAGTTATGTTTGGATCAATTAAAGTAATGTCCATGGAACATATTTCCAGAGTTAACTAAAAAAAAACGGCCAATTTTTCTCGACCAGAAGGTTCAAATGATCTCCAAGTTTTCGTTTTTTTATCCAGAATCAAAATATGTCAGGATTTTTAGTTTATCTTCCATAAATTTATGATAGAATTGCAAAATTATGGTACACTAAAAACCCAAAAAACGGGCCAATTCTCCCATTTTTGAGGGTGTTGCCGAGACGAGAATTTTTTTTTAAAGAAAAAGTAGCAGTATCCGATGATTTCTGATTTTGGTCTGTTTTGGTCGTATTCTGACTGGATTAGGGCATCATACCAGCAATATGGCGTCAGGTCATATAATCATTACAAATTCGAACCCCTTGAGATCAACGGTGCCGAGTCGGACTGTCGCTATTGTGTCTTATGTTTACTGTATTTTCACAATGTCAGCTGTCTCTCTTGGGAGACCCTGATAACTTTATTCCAGCAAATCCATTAGTAATTCCATTTCATATTCAATCTTTTCACTTTAAGGTCATTTAGAACAATAAGGTGGATTTTGTTTTGTGTTTTTTTTAAATGACTGCCTCATTAGGACGTTCGGAATATAGTTGCTTCGATGGAGCAGATGTGCCATAACACTTTTCGAGCCATTCTGTAGCTGTAGCTTCAAGCTCTGGCTGCATTTTTTCACATTAATCCAATATTTAATCAACACAAGAAATTCTGTTTGTTCCATCGTCTTGCAAATATCAAAAATAACGTCACTCAAGCAACTGTAACTCGCAAACTAATAGACAAAATGTCACGAAAATTTTACACGAATCTTCTGAGAGTTGACAGTAATTGAAAATCATATGGTTTTTTGTTTGTGCTGCCTTTTTTCGGAAAGTGTCGGGACTTTTCACCCCATGTAAATGTGCCAAAACTAAACCATAATATTAATTATTATTCAAACATCACCTAATGGCATTTTTGTGATAAATTTTATAGATGTCTGCCGTGAATTGCCTTTAACAACTGTCGGAGTGCAGAATTTAGATAAAAAGACTATAATACGAATTACTTTATTGTTCCAGTGAATTAGTCTATTAGTCTATCTTTCCATTAGCTTGTTATCCATATTAATCTCGAGGCTCTGGAATGCCGAATCATCGGCAATTAAATAACACAGTTTTGTATATAGAATCATTTCACCACTGTTATTATCTTTATAAGCAAATGTAAGCCATTTTATATCGTGCTAGATAATTATTGAAATTAGAAATGGCTTAGCTTAGATTGTATGTTCTCAGTTTTATGTCATATTTATAGTCAACTTTTTCTCTTGTATATACTTTATAAATTTGATGAGAACAGATCAATTACACAGGGCAACAAAAAAATATTTTTGTTTTGGTGCCTGGGATTTTAGAGCTGATTTTAACTATATTTGGGACGCTAAATCTATACATGCAATCCGTTTTTCTCTATCAGCTCTACTTTTTTAGATACATTAACTTATCTACCAATATGGTTTTTATTCAGTATATTCATTTATGAGAGTTCTAAAATTATTATATATTCATTAATGTAGGTACAATGGTTTTACTGTCAGTCTGTAATCGAGTAAATTCCAGGTAAATCTATAAATAGTGGAACCATTGCCTATCAGGTACCTGAACTGACCCTTTTAATCACCTAACTCAGGTAAGTCTCGTCAGTTTGTGCGTTCTTACTAATGAGAGTAGATCGAATTCGGCGTGTTATTTTATGTTAAGAAAAGAGTGTTTTTGTGTTATTGAACAGAATTAAAATGAGTTCAGGTTCCAGTTCAAGAAGAAGTTGTGTAAATCAACCTGATGTGTTTTGCTATATATGCGGAGAATACATGTTTCAACAAAACAGACAAACTATTACTGACTTTGTAAAGCGAGCGTATTTTGGATACTTTGGAGTTAAGCTTGGTGATCAGGACAAAACGTGGGCTCCGCATCTCGTATGTAAAACTTGTACAGAGCATTTACGGCAGTGGACTACCGGGAAAAGAAAATGTCTAAAATTCGGCGTACCAATGGTTTGGAGAGAACCAAAAAACCACTTCAATGATTGTTATTTCTGTTTAGTAAATACTAATGGAATCAATCGAAATAACCGCAGTAAGTGGACTTATCCCAATTTAGACTCGGCAATACGCCCTATCCCGCACTCAGATGAAATACCGATTCCAACATTTCATCAGCTACCACATATCTCTGATGACGAATATTTTCCCTCTGATCGCTCTTCTGATGCTAATAAAAGTTCTGATGCTAATGAAACTAACAGTGACTATGAGGGGACGTCATCAGTTCCTCAACGCTTCAATCAAAATGAATTAAATGATCTCACCAGGGATCTCAATTTATCGAAAAAAAGCTTCTGAAGTACTGGCTTCTAGGTTGAACGACAAAAATTTACTGGAACAAGGAAGCAAAATTACCTTTTACCGTACACGAGAAAAAGATCTGCTACCATTCTTTTCTCAAGAAGACAATCTTGTATTTTGTCACGAAATTAGGGGACTCGTGAAAGAAATGGGACTTTCTGAATATATTCCAGATGATTGGCGCCTATTTATTGACAGTTCAAAGCGAAGTTTAAAATGTGTCCTTCTACATAATGGGAATAAATATGGTTCAATACTACTAGCTCACTCAACGAAACTGAAAGAAGAATATAATACCATAGCTTTGGTCTTGCAGAAGATAAAGTATTACGAACATCAATGGATGATTTGTGTAGACTTAAAAATGGTAAACTTTCTTCTTGGGCAGCAAAGTGGTTACACGAAATATCCGTGTTTCTTGTGCCTCTGGGATAGTAGGGACAAAACACACCACTGGATTAGAAAAGATTGGCCTCAGAGAGAAAACATGGACGTTGGGGAAAAGAATGTCATTAACGACGCTTTGGTTGAAAGAGAAAAAATCATACTTCCTCCGTTACATATAAAGTTGGGCTTAATGAAGCAATTTGTAAAGGCTCTTGATAAGAATCGGTCTTGTTTTGCATATATAGGGGTAAAAATGCATCAGTTGAGCACAGAAAAACTGAAAGCAGGGATATTTGACGGCCCACAAATAAGACAATTAATTAAGGATCCTGCCTTCATAAATTCAATGAATCAAGTTGAACGAGAAGCTTGGACATCATTTGTTGCAGTTGTAGAAAATTTTCTAGGCAAACATAAAGCTCAAAACTATGTTGAAATGGTTAACAAGATGCTTAATAGTTTCAAATCCTTAGGGTGCAATATGAGTATTAAAATACACTATTTACACAGCCACTTAGACCGTTTTCCAGAAAATTTAGGAGACATGAGTGAGGAACAAGGTGAAAGATTTCACCAAGATATTAAAGTTATGGAGGACCGCTACCAAGGAAGATGGGACATGCACATGATGGCAGATTACTGCTGGAGTTTAAAAAGGGACTGTTTAAAAAAACATTCAAGAACGTCGCGGAAAAGAAGCTTTCCAAGTGTTGAGTGACTATTTCATTTCTTCAATGTTTTTTTTTTGTTTGTAAGTACGACATAATATTGTATTTTGTATAACTAAAATAAAAATTTCGTATCTACTTTTGTTTACTACACTTACGGATTTGAGTTACAATAATGTAACTTATATTTCTCTAAAATTGTATATCTTAAAAATTTGAGCTCCTAGGTACAAATGAATACGTTATTTGAATTCAGGACATCAAATTGATATAGAATCAGCTCAAAAAACCTCGACACCAAAACAGCTGTTCCCCTGTGTTATAGATATTTATGATGATGACGATATTGATGAAATATCATTCGAAAATTGACCAGGGACAAATGTTGGGTATGTGAATTAATTTTGAGGGATCTTTCGGTAAAAATATGGCTTTATTGTAAAAAAATGGTTTCGAATTAATTTGAAGCTATCTTCGAATCGACCATTTTTTGGTTTACTCATAAGAATGGAAGCGTTGTTGAGACAGGCCGTGCGTCATCGATCGGAACAACTGATAATCAGAAGGAGCAATGTCTGGTAAGTACGGCGATCCTCAAAGAAAGGACATAACCTTTCCTTGAGGGGTTTTGCAACATATGGACGAGCGTTGGCATGTTGAAAAATCACTTTGGCGTGTCTTTTGACATATTGTGGTGGTTTTCCCTTTAACGTTAAGCTCAGTTGCATCATTTGTTGTCGGTAACGTTCCCCATTAATAGTTTCGTGGAATTGGAGCAGCTCATAATAACATAAAACACGTAGCTAATCCCACCAGATATACAGCATAAGCTTGGAGCCATGAATATTCAGCTTTGGCGAGGATGTTGGTGGTTCGCCGGGCTTCAGCCATGATTTTTTTGTTCTTTAGATTATTGTAGTGTATCTATTTTTCATCACCAGTTACGATACGACACAAAAAACCTTTCCAATTGTGCCGCTGAAGCAGTTGTTCACAGATGAAAAATCGCCTTTCAACGTCTCTCGGTTTCAATTCGTACGGCACCAGTTTCCTTGCTTTTAAATCATTCCCATTGCCTATAAGCGCTTGGAAATGGCTGTGCGATCAACTTTTAATGATTCTGCAAGTTCTTTTTTCATTTGGCACGGGTCTTCATCGAGTAATACCTCCAATTCTTCATCTTCAAACTTTTTTCGGCTGGCTTGGACATTCTTTGTCTTCCGTGTCAAAATCAATACTTTTAAACCGTCGAAACCAGTACTTACATGTTTTTATCGATAGAATATAATCACCATAGGTTTCCGACAGTAATCAATGACTTTCAGTAGCGCTTTTCTTCGAATTAAACTAGAAAACTAAGGCTTCCCGCAAATAGTGTTTTGTCGGCACGTAATTCGACATATTCAATGCTGAAAAAAACTACGTTATTTACACTTCGGCAAAATAACATATACTAAAAATTAAAGTTAAATGATAGTGCTTCACTATGAATAAAGTAACACTATGCCTCGATACCACATAATACAACTTACGCCCTCTCTTAGAAATCCCTCAAAATTAATTCACACTTCTTATATAAAACGTTCTGAATTGTACCTCCTCATTCTTAGGTGAAAAAGGTAAACTTATCATTGATAAAGAAAAAGAATGTTGGAACAGCGATGGTAAAGACGATTATTTAGAACAAACATATACACATAGCAATGTGATTACGGAATCTCACCACAGTCCTTCACAATTGTAAGTCGCGTCGAGCCAATCGACCTTACCTAAGAAACCAGAGCAGCTGAATAAGTGGCCACAGCTCTAAAACAGAATGGATGCAAACAGCACACAATAAATACAGCCCTAAAACAACAACAAACTCCACGGATAAACACTCGCACAACAGAACAAAAGCCATTTAAGCATTCATTACTTGTCTATGATGTGAATAAAACTAATTAAAAATTACTTATCCACAGACAGAACACAAATGAGAAAAATCGAAGACAATGAAACGGCCGTCAAGGGGGCGGAGCCAACTGCGACCAATTAGAGCCATTATAACCTTTGCAGCGGAAATAAAACATTCGGCACCAACGTAACTCTCAGTTAGTTATTTATTTTCGACGACTCAGTATTACAAACTCCAAGTAAGACCTTGGAGTAACGTCTGAAAAATTCCACCCAATGTGGATATCAAACTGCAGAGGTTTTTTTACGTTATTTAATAGATCAGATTGTGTTAAACGAGACAATAAACGTAAATAAATAAGGTAGTTTTAGTTTCTTATAAAAACCAACACAAAAATCTGAGTTAGACCATTAAAACTCAACAAAAATCTGAGTTAGAGCCTTTTAACGTGCTAAGTCCGATATGTTTATAAGTAATTGATCTCGGCTATTTTTCCTCATTAATTCTGTGAGGGATTTATAGTTATCACCAAAAAAATATATGTCATTGAACATGTACATGTACAATGTAGCAAGCCCACGCAGAGGGAAATTTTATTATTATTATTATAACTATCCTATTTACGTTCACAAATTTTACCCTATTAACCTTCAAAATTTAAATTAAATTCAAATTGTATTTCCACTACTATCCAATTAGTTCTCCATTAAACCTTAAAATAATGTTAACCGATCGATTTTATTCATCAATTTTCAGACCACATCATAAATTATTTTAACGTGAAATCTAGGACAATATTATTAGGAAAATTGAGATTCGAACCTTGTTTGTATCTTATGTATGTAATATGAATGGAGGATTAGATGCGAATTAATTTTAATGCGCATTAAAGATGGCGATCTCTAGTTAAATAACAGACTAAATATGAGGCGTTGCGGATAGTAAGGGCGAACTCAACAAAATGAAGTTTCGAAAAAATTGAATTTATAGAAAAATCTAAATGGCGAACTCAACAAAATATTGGCAAAATTAGGTTTTTATTATTTATTTATAATTTATTAGCTTTTTATTATTTACTTAAGTAGAATAGTGTATTCCGTGAATTTTTAAATGTTTTTTAAATATTTATTTGTGTATTTTTTTTTTCATATTTTACTGTTCGTTTCTGATGCTACACTGTCACCTAAAATTGGCAATACCTGGGAAAAAATTAGACCGGTATTAAAAATTTTGAACACATTTTATTTAATTTTAAGGTTATTGTTTTAATTAAAGGTTTTGTTATTACAAAATAGTTACTTGATACAACATACAAAACAGTGGAAATATGGTATTGAAACTAACATAAAAAAAAACTAAAGAAAAGAAACAAATAATTAGCCAAGTTCAGCTGTAATCTATTTGGTCATCGTCCATAACATCTTCATTTTCGGTGCTCTTATTCGTTGCTGCGTCTTGAGAGGCTATAATGTTAGTAAAGTACCGACTCCAAGGTAGGGGAACATACGGTAACAAGTCCTGAATGTCCTTTAATTTGGGGGCTGGTATTTTAATGGGAGCACTGTAAAGTCTCGTCAGTGTTTCACTGGCCAAATGAAAATGATCAGGATCATAGTTTTTCACCTTGCCTTTTTGTAGTTTGACTGCCGTTTTGACATCCAAATTGTAAGCAGAATGAATGTAGAAACCTTGCTTAAAGTTATATGTATCTTTAAACTTAGCACCAGCCATCTGCATTTTAGTAATTTTCTTTTGAAAATTAGAGAAATTGTAAATCATGTCCTGTCTAAGTTGGAAAACGCAAAACTGGTTTTTTCGGCGACAGCTTTCAATCATTAACTTATAGTGATCCATGGTATACACAGTGCTATTCCGTATTTCTCTCTCAATGTTCCCAAAATCCCTATCACAGGGAAGGTATGAGTGCCCAAGTATCATAAAATAGTGTTTAATTTCAGTGAACTGGTCTTTGTGTATAAAGTATAGATTTGCCAAAACAAGATTTAAATTCTTGTTCTGTCCAGAACAGGTATCACTGAACATAATAACTTTTTTAACATTAACATCAACTTTACACAAATAATCGTACAAGCAACTTGCAATCTCACATGATCCACGCCTCCCTGTACTTTCATCCCAAAGGTACATCGTTGAAGAACCGGTTTTTACATTATGGATACAAAAGTTATAGGTCCATAGCTTCCTTTTGTGATACTGAATCCCAGTAGTCAGCTTTGGGGTTGGCAAAGCCTGCTGCAGATCAAAAGCTATGACCAGAAAAGAGTCATCGGCATTACTCCTTAATCCCTTAAGAAGAGACTGAGCAGCTTTTGCACGGGTCAGATGTAACTCCTTCTCTTGTTTAAGATTCTCGATTTCAGCAACATTTTCGGAATCGTGCATTTGACTACTTTTAATTTTTATGTCTACTTTATCGCAATAATTACAGGTGTCACTTTTTGGGGGCTCAAAACCAATATTGAACTGCATATTAAACGTATCACGATAATAGTGCTGATTTACCGGGCTGTAACCAGGGTAATTTTCCGTAAGCCATTCATTGTAAAGAGAATAGAGCTTTTTAATATTAAGTCCAACAGGTAAGTATTTTCGATGAGGGCTTTTGGCGCGACTGTAATGACTGGTGACAGTAGGTAGTGACATGATGTGTTCTTTTACTTTAGAAAGATCGTCATTTCCTATTTTCTTCGCGGGTTCACACCTCCCCCTTTGATCCGTTGTAACAGTTCCAGTTCTGCTGGTTTTGTCAAGTACGACTCGAACGCGCTTTTCAGAGATGCCATGAATGTTATAAAACGCAGTACGACAAACTTCACGATTAGCGTGATCAACAGTCACATTATATTGAATGCGTCTCAGGGTACGACTTGGACGCCCCTTTACGTAAGATCTTTTTACATCATTGCAGATCAACAATTTTAATAAGTAAGCATTCTGTAGATCATAGTTTCCAATTTGTGAAAAAGAGTCAAAAATATTGGTGACCAGTTCAGCGCCTATTTTCTCAAAACATTCACACTTGCAAGGAGGTCCAATTTTGCGGGCAACAACGTGCCTTTTGTTATTTCTTGAAATGTAAGCACTTCCTGAATTTCGTTTCAACTTACACTCGTTTTTTTTTTGCCAATCATTCATCTTAGCAGGTCTCTTTCGCGAATAACCCGACACAGCACTACCATCTAAATGTTGTACACTTACTTCACTACTAGAAGGTCCAGGTTGCGCCATACTTTTCTTAAAAAAAAGAAGCAACAAAACCAAACAAAACATAAACGTAATAACTTCAAAATTAACTTGAACTAACACGCAGAAAGCGTAAAATTTCAAATAAACCTCATTTAGTGACGCAATACCGGCGGTTGCTCCGCGCGAAATTGTTGAGTTCGCCCTTACTACCCGCCCGGCTATCGCCTGTTCGAAATTTTTAATTTATTTGATACTGAAATTTGAAGGCGAAGCAAGGGCGAACTCAACAATTAGACCGGTATGTGATGTAGGAAAAGTACTATAAAATAGAATTATATAAAAAAAAAAATTTGACCCAATGTTGAGTTCGCCCTTACTATCCGCAACGCCTCATATGTAGGGGAAAAGAAATTAAATTGTCTAGGAACAACGGCTATTAAAAGACATAAAGAAAAACATATAAAAGTAAAAATACGATGGCAGCATTGGTATAACAACTAAAGACGAAACGAAAAGAATCGCCTTTTTTAGAAGTTACCAAAAGTGTTCTTCGTATTTACTGAACCATCCCAAGTCGCGTTTTGCCGTATCACGGCTCATCAGCTGGGCTAGGTTCAGCAAATACGAGAACACATTTTTAGTCCTTTATTTAAGTAACTAACGGAAAACTATAACAAATAGATGCTTATACTGCACTCTGTCGGCGACTTACTAAGTCTATTGAAGCAGAGCGGCACAGCACGGCTGGCACTTATTGCAGAAACGCACCTTTCTCGAGCTTACTGCTCGAAGGCATAGATGGCAGTATTGGTATAACAACTAAAGACGAAACGAAAAGAATCGCATTTTTAGAAGTTACCAAAAGTGTTCGTCGTATTTGCTGAACCATCCTAAGTCGCGTTTCGCCGTATCACGGCTCATCAGCTGGGCTAGGTTCAGCAAATACGAGAATGTACAGTAGAATGAAACAGAGAAGCTTCGACTTGATGGCACTGAAAAAAGAATAATTCTTGAACATACACTTGCTAGTAATGAAATCTTAACGTAAACACCTTCAATATCCAGGTGAAGACACCTTTTTGGTTGAGTTTTCTGACTCTTTTACATCAAAAATATTATTAATAATACCGTTTCTTTTCTGTTAGATAGAAACGCTTGCTGCTGCTCTACATAGATTGTTTTATGTCTGATATAGATAGATGGATTATCCCCGACATTTTGAAGTTATCTAAAACTACCCCAGATAGCAAAATGACGTTTTTTAAGTCAGTCCGTATGAGCTCAGATTTATGATTTGGACTTCAGATCCTACGTCTGAATGACGTTTTTAAGACCTCCTCAAGAAGTTGAATGCGCCACCTAACGTAGACATTAAGATCTCATGAAAAAGAGCTCTCAAAGAGCTCTTTTTTCTGAATTTGCAAAAATGAATACATAAAGAGCTCTTTTAACTGAGTTCACGGGAAGACTTCGTAATGAATTCGTAAGAAAAAAGAATACATACTTTATAAGCTCATAAAAAATTGTTTAGAAAGTGCTCAACAAAAGACATTCATTGAGACATCAAAAAATTGACTTCGCATTCATGAGTTCATTAAGAACTGTGAATTCTGAGCTCATAAAAATGAGCTACTTAAGACGTCATGTTAGAACTTCTATAGGAAGTTTTTTAAAAGACTTCATACTGAAATCTTTATGATTTGGATGCTGACTGGGTACGATTTTTCATTAATTTTATTATTTTTGCAGGATTATCCTTGGTAATTATAGTAATCTCAGCAATAGTATGTATCATCACAACATTGTCTTTATCCGCAATCTGTACCAATGGCGAAGTAAAAGGAGGTAAGTAAATCTGTAGCTAATTTTATAATAACTCTCGAATATCAAAAAAAAGGTGGGTAAATATAGTAGATATTTTGTAAGACAAAGCCTAAGAACTGGCATAAAGAACAAAACATTTTTATCCCTAAAAATAGCTTATTAGAGCAACTTCGGTACCAATCTAACTAGCCTTTGGACCAGAAGGATGTTCTTTAAATGTTAATATGTGATTTTCAATCACATATCAAAATTAAAAAACCGAACACTTATGGACTCACTTCGGTATCTCTCTGTCAAAGCCGTTTTTTTCTTTAAACTATTTGACATAGAAAGTTGAAATTTGTCGTAAATAAAACAAATTGATGGCTCAATCATAACCGTGTAGTTTTAAGAGCTAAATTTTGACTTAAGAGGTTAGATTTGGGGAGAGGGTGTCAAATGATAGTTTGTGAAAACACGAGTTCAAAAATATATATGATTAGCGCAAACTTTTATTTCTATTATTTTTTTAAAAAATTGAAAACATCCTTGCCCTCCCACCCATCTCTAAGAGTACTAAACCAAAAATATTGAAAAATTTCTCGAATATTCTCCATAAGGTGTAGATTGAATGAATACAGGCCTACAAAATTGGACGAAATTCCAGAGACTGAGACCAGAGAATACTTTCTCAAAGATTTTTGGTGGGCTCAATCCGAATCCGACCTCAGAATTGCTCCATCATATTAAGTTTTCGAAATATCCTAACCTAAAAATGCAAAAAAAAACACGGTTTTTCGCTACAATTAAATCAAAAAAAAGTTGATCCGGCAGGCGAGAGTGGTGTAATTATAGAATTTTTGGGACGCTTAATCCGAATTCGCTGTCGGTTTAACCCCATCCAGTCATTGTTTGTCCCTAACCTTAAGGAATTCTAAATTGCGGATCCGATATGACGGGTCGGAATTCTGAAGGGTCTAAATTATTGTAAAACTTGATATTTGTTATATTTTTTCCGTCAAGTAAAGTAACTTTGACAAGCTTCTTCGTATGAACGGTCGCATACTACCGCTTTCAACTGAACCCAGAGTCACGAAACGAGGACGTGGCGGTGTTGACTACATTTTTTTTTTCTTCTTATGATTTTTTTTCTATGAATTTTTCTTACTCTTTAGAACTAATTAGAATGAAATTACTTCCTTTTCTTAGAAAAAAGTTCGCGCTTCATTTCCAATGATCGTTGGAGAGACTTAAGTTTATGACTAGTAGAGTAATCTTTTCTTTTCAAAGACCAGCAATAGTTAGCCATCATTCTTTTATCCCACCTACTTTGATAATGTTGCTTCTTTTCTTTGAATTCTTAAAGAAAACGTTCACCCATCTCTTCACTGAATTCTCCGGGAAATAGTTCAAATGAGAGAAAACGAAATGTACTTTCATACTCATATAAAAACCCTAAACTAATTTATTTCAACGGACCATTTCCCCGAGAAGAAATAAAATATCTGAAAAATTCAGAATGCATTTTGGAGGGATTTGACTCCAATTTAATCTGGAAAGATCATATCAACTACTTGAAGGAGAAAACCTCAAAGGACTTAACGAGACTCTTATCTAATACCAAATGGGGAGGAAGCTTCCCCTCATTAATGAGAATGTATAGCTCTCTTATCCTTTCCAAACTAAATTACGGAAGTTTCATATATGACTCCGCAAAAAAATCTTATAAGAATAAGCTTGACACTGTTCAAAATCAGGCGCTTAGACTTGCTACCGGTGTCTTCCGTACCTCCCCTATTCCTAGCCTCCAGGGTATTTCATTTACTCCCCCTCTTTCCCTTTCTAGACTGCGTTCTCTTTTACTCTTCTATGCTAAGTCTTCATTCAAACTTTCATTATTTTTAAATCGATCATTCTGTTCTTCCTCCTGATTTCATAGCGGCCGGAATCAAATCATTCTTCGATATTCATAATGTTTCTTTTCAATTCCACGAAGCTTCTAAATTTCTAATGTTTCCCTCCTGGACCTCTACTCCTCCATCCATTGATCTCTCTCTACTCAAATACGGTAAAAAAACTAGTCCCTGGCCGCCTTAAAAAGAATTCCTTTATCACAATATTAAAAGAAAAGTACAGAGACTTTTTCCCTATCTCTCCCTCAGGTGCTGGTTCTGCGGTGATCGCTGAGAACTTTATCTTGAAATTGAAACTTAGCAACATATCTTCGATATTCTCAGCGGAACTATTAGGACTCAAAGAAGTCCTAAGATGGGCAATCTCTTCAAAATCAAGTAAGAAATACATACTTTTCACGGACTCTCTGTCCTCGCTGAGGGCCATTTCCTCTTCCAAAATTTCTTACCCCCTGGTTCTGAACATTATTGACCTCCTTCAGATTGGACATAACGGAGGCTTAACATTTGTATTCTTGTGGGTCCCAAGTCACAAATCAGCAAAAGGAAACGAACCAGCTGACCTGAATGCAACATTTGCCATTTCCACTGGAACCCCCACAAAATTCATTTTTTTCCTCTAAAGATCTTTCAAACCATTTTAGAACCACTACGGCGAATCTATTCCAATTAGACTGGGACTTGCAAGAGGGTACTAACAAACTATGGGAGGTAAAACATCTCGTTTTTCCCCCTCTGTACCTTCCTTCCTTATCTCGCAAGGAAAATGTTATGTAAAAAAGAGTTGCCCTCGGCCACACTTATGTCACACATTCCCACCTACTAAAAGGAGAGCCTCACCCAGTATGTTCTAAGTGCAATAGCCTTCTGTCTGTAAAGCACATTTTGGAATCAAACGACTTCCTTGACAAGAAAATAAAATACAACATCAGAGGACCATTATCGCAAATTCTAAGACTGAACCATGACGGAATCAAAAATCTAATAAACTGTCCAAAATCTTCTTCTTCTTCTAATCCTTCACAGTCCACTCCTGGACATAGGCCTCCCCCATACTCTTCCATAGTCTTTTGTCCTGTGCTATCTGATGCTATTTATTCCCTACATTGTTTTTGATGTCATCTAGCCAGCGTAATTAAGGTCTGCCAACACTGCGCTTATGAAGGCGAGGCGAGGTCTCCACTGTACAGTACGCCTTGTCCATCTTGAATCGTCCTGTCGTCGTGCAACATGGCCCACCCAGTTCCACTTCAATTGAGCAATGCGTTCTATAACATCTTCAACTTTTGTTCTATTCCTAATATTCTCATTTGTGATATGATCTCTGAGATTTATTCCTAACAGCATTCGTTCAATAGCCCTTTGTGTTGTCCTGAGTTTGTTGGCTGATCTACTGGTGAGCGTCATGGTTTCCATCCCGTATGCCATTACTGGTAATATGCAGGTGTTAAACACTTTTCTTTTTAAATTTATCGGAATTTTCTCATTTCTTAAAATATGTGTCAGTTTACCTATGGCTGCTCATGTTAACCGAACACGTCTACTTATCTCGGCAGTTTGATTTTCTTTGCCTAATTTGATATTGTGACCTAGATATATATATTCCTCGACATTTTCAGTAACTTGTTCTTCCTATATATGCATCTACCTCATCCTTGGTCATGATTTTAGTTTTATTCATGTTTATTGTTAGTCCAATTTTTACGGATTCCTCTTGAAGTTCTTTTAACATAGTCTGTATTTCCGTTATGTTTTAGCTAATAAGTACAATGTCGTCTGCAAAGCGCAGATGGCTTAGGTACCTACCATCTATCTTGATGCCCTTTGTATCCCAATTCAGTTTTTTAAAAACATCCTCCAATGCGAGGGTAAAAATAATAATATCTAAATTCAAAGTGGGCGCCAAATGATCTAGTTATCGACGTGCTGCCATCAATAAAATAATCAATCAAAATAAATACCGACTGCTAAAGTTTTCTACGCATATACTGAAAACAGAGTTAAAAACTGTCAATATTCAATAGTATTTTTCTCTAATGCCCTTAGAAAAGTTTTTGTTCCTAATTAACAGAAATTCTTATAAATCATCATTGTACTCTATCGAGACCTAATTATGTTATGGGCTCTAATTAATTATTTTCCAGGTAGAAAGTATTGATCTTACATCCAACGAGAGTTTACAGAAGGTAATTTTATAAGCTTGTGAAAGATACAATTCAAACGAATTAATTACAAAAAAAATAGTTTTATTACTTTTACACCAGAATTTTAAGTTGTTTTTTTGAACACTGTATTTTTTCAATTCGATAAATTTCATGGTGTATCTAAAACGCCTTCAATAAATTTAACAAGAGTACCAAAATCAAAGTAAAAAAATCTCTGCTTGAATCTGGGACCATTGTTACCATGCCTCTCAAGGTCTGTACAGTCGGTCAAGTAAGAACATATCGCCTATAATTTGTAGTCGGTAAAATAAATTCCTTTTTTTGAGGTTATTGTTGACACCCCTGCAAACCATGCTGGCATTACAGTGCCAGAAACTAATAGTATAACTTATCAAAGATCGTACACGTATAATGAAAGAACTTATGAGACATTTGCGAAGTATCTTGAGTAGGAAATATGGTGTGAGGTTTTTGAGTCTGCTAGGGTAAATGAAGCATTTTTCTATTTTATAGAATCTTTAAAGTATTATATTTCTTTGGCATTTCCAGTAAAAATAAATTGTTCATGGAAAAATCAGTCCCAAAAAAAACCTTGGATTACAAGAGGAATTTGTACATCATCACAAAATCTGAAATGTTGCTACGAAATAATAATTGACAGTAATCATAATGCAGTTATCTTAAGCTATTACAAAAGCTACAAGAAATTATATGGAAAAGTTATTTCTGAAGCAAAAAGACTATATAACATTACAACATATTTTGAATAATAAATCTAAGATAACGTGGAAATGATCAATGATAATATACGAAACAAAAAAGAAAAAAAACAATAGAATTACCAAAATTGTTACTAACGATGTAATTGTTGAAAATCCTTCTGAAATAGCAAATTGCTTTAATGCATATTTTATAAATATTGCTAAAAAATTGAACGAGACATTACCCAATATTAAACCCAGCTGTTCACTGCCCTACTGTCAGAAGCTTCATACCATGTTCCCGACATCAATAAATCAGCAGGATGTGGTGAATGTTATAAATAATCTAAAAAATTCTAATTCCGTTGGAGTTGATGAAGTTCATACTAAAATGCTAAAAACTTGTGTTCATCTTATAGCAGGTCCATTAACATTTTTGATAAACATGATACTATCCGAGGGTGTGTTTCTTGAGGCGTTGAAAATTGCAAAAATTATTCCGGTATATATATATATATATATATATATATATATATATATATATATATATATATATATATATATAATATAATAAGGATTTTCTACAGCTGACGCTGTCTTCCTTGTCTCAGCCTTTGATTCTATCCGTTTCTATCTTCCCAGTCTCCATCTGTTAGACCCCTGTCCTCCATAGCCTCGTCCACATCGTCTCTCCACGATCGTCTGGGTCTTCCTCTTCCTCTCCCTTTCTTCTCGCTATAGGGCTCCACTCCGTTATTTTCTTTATCCACCTATTATCTTCGCTTCGTCTTATGTGTCCATACCATTTTAATCGTTTTTCTTCAATGGTGTTTATTGCGTTCTCTTTGATGTTCATTCTGCTTCTTACTTCTTCATTTGTTATTCTCTCCATACGTGCCACTCTACAACATCTTCTCCAATACTCCATCTCTACCGCGTTAATTTGAGATTTATTTCTTTTGTTGATCGTCCATGTTTCTGACCCGTATGTCATTATGCTTTGTATTATTGATTTGTTTATGCGTGTTTTGTTTCTCTTTGTAATGTGCTTGTCCCACAGGATCGAATTTAATTGTCTTATGCATGTTCGCGTTTGTCCTAATCTAGCTTTAATCTCTTCTTCTGATGTTGCGTTTTTTGAAATGATGGTTCCTAGATATTTAAATCTATCGGTTCCTTTGATTATTGTTTCGTTATCTACTTCTAGATTCTCCACGTTTCCCTCCTTTGTTGTTAGATATTCCGTTTTATCAAAGTTTATTGCTAATCCTGCTTTAGTGTATTCTTCTTTCAGTTTTCTTACCATATAACTGAGGTCTTCCTCATCTTGCGCTATGATTACTTGGTCGTCTGCAAAACTTAGAGAATATAAGTAATCTTCTCGTATTGGGACTGCCATTCCACTACATTTTTGCTTCCATTTTTTTAATGTTTGTTCGAGGTATATTTTGAATAGTGTTGGGGATGTAGAGCATCCTTGTAATAGGGCTTTTGATGTTTGGAGTCTCTTCCCTATTTTATGTCCTATTTGTATGTCGACTGTGTTGTTTTCGTAGAGAGCTTTTACTGCGTATATTAGTTCTTTGTCAATGCCTATTTCTTTCATTGCGTTCCATAATCTTTGTCTTGGTACTGAGTCATAGGCCTTTCTTATGTCTATGAAGGCTAGATGAACTTCTCTATTCTTTGCCAGTTTTTTTCCCATTGTTTGTTTTATAGTGTAAATGTGGTCTATACATGATTTTCCGGCCGTAAAGCCTGCTTGGTCTTCTCAAATTTTTCCTTTTTATACTTTCCTCCATGCTATTTTTAATAATTTTTCCATACAAACGTCCCATACTCGATATTATGCTTAGGCCTCTATAGTTTGTGCATTTTCTACGGTCTCCCTTTTTAAATGTAGATACTATTTTGACTTTTGACCATTCCTCTGGTATTTTTTCTCCATTTATCGCTCTGTGGAACATGTTTCTCAGCATTCGATGTAATTTATTAGACCCGTACTTAATCATTTCATTTACCACACCCCCAGGCCCTGCAAATTTATTACTTTTGAATGTTTTTATTGTCTTCTTTACTTCTTCATAGCTTAGTTCTATCTCTTTTATTTCCTTATTCTGTTCTTCTTCAGAGTTCTCTTCTTGGAATTCTTGTCTATCTTCTGTTAGCAGCTTCTTATAATATTCTTCCCATTCGCTTTCTGGGATGTACTCTATATACGTCTTCTCTCTATTGTTAGTCCTTAATGCTTTAATTATTCTCCATGACTCTGTACTTCTAGTTCCTCCTATATACTGTTCTACATGTTCGCACGATTTTTCCCATCTCTCGTTCTTTTCTTTGTTTATCATCCTCCGTTTCGTTTCTGCATTTTTCTCTTTATATTTCTGTAGATCTTCTTTTGATTTTGTATTCAGCCATTTTTCGTATAGTCTTTTTTTCTCCTTTATAGATTCTTTGGTTTTTTCACAGATTCTAATTTTATGTTTCTCATTCTCGTTGTCTTCTTTACCTAATGCTTCTAGGGACGCCTGTTTGATGCATTCTTTTATGTGGTCATACATCTGTTGGAGGTTGTCGTAGTTAAATTCATTTAATTTTTAATCTAATCGTCGTCTATATAGGTCTCTTATCGTTTCGTCTTGCAGTAAGTGTATTTTGTATTTTATTTCCTTGTCTGCTTTTTCTGTTATCTCATTAGTATTTCTGTTTGCTTTATCTATTGTTTCTTTTTTGCTTTATTGTCTTGTACTACGGTACTTTTATATTTGCTATTAATAGTCTATGGCCTGTTCCACATTCTGCCCGTCTCTTTACTCTTACGTCTTTTATTTTGATAGTGGTATCGTTTTTAATTATAATGTAGTCTATTATTGATTTTAAGTTTCGTGTTTCTTGCATCCAAGTATATTTGTGGATGTCCTTATGTTTGTAGAATCCGTTTGTTATTTTGAGGCCGTTTAGTTCACACAGCTCTATTAGTCTCTCTCCGTTGTCGTTAGTAATGTCTTCTCCGAATGGTCCTACGAAATTGTCCTTTGTTTTCCTTCCTGTTCTCCCATTCAGATCTCCCATTATTATTAATTCTTGGTTTTTCTTTACTTTTTGTGTTTCTATTTCTAGTGTTTCCATGAAATTATCTTTTTTTCTTATAGTGCTGTCTTCTGTTGGGCCGTATACTCCTAATATTACCATGTCTTTTCCTAGCATTGTTATATTTAGTTTTATGATTCTTTCATTGATAGGTTCCCAAGATGTTATTTTCTTTTTCCACTTCTTTTTTACTAATATTCCAACTCCGGCCTTTGCTCTTTCTTCCTTCTTTACTCCACTCCAACAATGCATCACTTCATCTATTTCTTCTATTCCACTTCCCTTTTTCTTCGTCTCGCTTATTACTAAAATGTCTATGTTCATCTTCTTAAACACTTGTATGACTTCGATGTTCTTTGTCCTCCATCCCTGTATATTCCAGGTGCCGAGAGCAGCTATTCTGTTTCGGGATTTCTTCATTTGGCTGAGTTTTAAGCTTGGGTTAACTATTCGCTTTGAAGTAGAATTGCCCCCCTCGTATTCGATGGGGCTCCCTTCTTCGAAGGTGTGGATTGCCACCCGGGGATTTTTGCTTATCTTGTGATTTTTCATCCTACTTTTCAAAAACAACTAGCATTTCCCAGTTTAGGTTTTACGTGTGTTAGTGTGCTAACTCCTAACGCCACAACCCTCCTCCTTTATCCGGGCTTGGGACCGGCAACAGTGTTGATGAACTACTCAATCCATCCATCAACACTGCAGGCGGAGTTTATTCCGGTATATAAAAAGGGTAAAAAAGATTATATTGAAAATTACCGGCCTATCGCGCTGCTCTCTATATTATCGAAAACTGTGGAAAGAGTAATGATTAATAAAATATTAGCGGTTGTAATAAAGTACGGCATCTTACATGGGGCACAAAATGTATTTCTCAAGGGCAAATCCCCAATATCGGCAATTTACGATTTTATTAATAAAGTTTACATAAATCTAGATCTGAAAATGAAAACCTTAGGGCTATTTATGGACTTCAGTAAGGCGTTTGACCTTGTAAATCATGTTCTTTTGCTGGATAAGTTGAAAGCGTATGAATTGAGGGGAAAAATTAATAAACTACTTAGGACTTACTTAACTGGGTGAACTCAACTCGTACATGTAAATACAGGGAAGTCGGACATATTACCGATAAATATAGGTGTATTCTAGGAATCTGTCTTAGGATCTCTGTTGTTTTTGCTTTTTGTGAATGATCTTCCTAATATAGAAGAGCAACATAATCATGTTTGCCGATGATAATAGTTACGTTTGTTCTCACAAAAGTAAAGTAGAAGCGCTAGTGCGTGCACAAGATATTTTAAATAAGTTTTTAAAATGGTTTAATGCAAATAAATTGTGTATAAATACACAAAATACTGTATTCATTGATTTTACTCCTCGATCTAATATACCAAAATACATTTGGAAAATAGCTTATGTTGGGAAAGCCATGTTGATGCTCTTTGCAGGACTTTATCATCGTCGTGTTTTGCATTATATAAATTGAAAGATTTGACCAATAGAAATGTTTTGTTGTCTTATTACTATGCACATTCTATTCAAGAATTAAGTATGGTAATTAATTTTTTGGGGTTGTTCCTATAGTCTCAGGGTTTTTCGGCTACAAAAGAGAGCTATGGGGGCGATAGTTTACGTTCAGAGAAGTGCATTCTGTGGACGGATTTTTAGGGATTTAAGGATCCTCACAGTACCATGGTTGAAATTTTGTTATTTGTGAAGCAGAAACCACAGAATTTCGTTGCTAACAATTATTATCACGATTATAATACAAGGTACGGTGATAACTATGCTATTCCAGTCCACAGTTTGTCCACAACGGAAAACAATCCCCGTTATATTGGCATTCACCTATTCAATAAATTGCCTCCCAGTTTTCGAAATATTGATAATATAAAATTGTATAAAATAACATTAATTGATTTTTTCTTTGGAAAAATGTTACTATAGTGTAAACGATTTTTTAACAGATAGAGGCTACTAATGTTAAGTTGCTAACTTTTATTTGCTTCATTACATTTACATATATAAATTCATTTATAATACTTCTTATTCGTTTAAAATAGCGCCTGACTTGTCCTATGCTATTATGTATGGTCTCCTGGATTAACAAAGTTTATTTATTTATTTATTTATATTTATTTATTTGTGAAAAAAGAGAGAAACGACTCGCGTGGGCAGAGGAAAACATAGATCGAGACTGGAGCAATGTAATTTTTTTCAATGAGGCTTCATTTTGGAGTTACGTTATCACCCCACGAGCCAGGTCAATTTCCACTAACCTACTGTTTCAGCGCACTGTAAAACACCCTGTAAAGATCCATGTTTGGGGATGTTTTCATTTCGAAGATTTTTACTATAATTTGAACGAAGAAAAAATGTTCCAGATTTACAAGAAGGTATTAGTACCGACTACCAAACGCTAGTTTGTCGATAAAAATGAGGAGTGGATTCTTCAAGAGGATAACGAAAACAACCATCAGAGTAAAACGTGTAACCAGTGGAAAAGGGAATCCGGTATCGTCACAGTGGGTGGTTATACATCAAGTAGAAGCTTCGTAGCAAAACGATGTACACGGTGGAGCAGCTGTCCGGGCAAATTCGGGCAATTTGGGACTCTTTGCTCCAAGAATACGCGAAAAATCTGGTCGAAAATATGCCCTGAAGATATCAGATGATCATCGATGTTAATGTTTCTACTTGAGCGACTGTGAATTCAATCGATATTAAAGGTCATTCCGTAGAGGGCTCGTCTCTCACTCCTTTTGGCCCTCTAAACCATCATCATCATCATCTGAATATGTCAGTCGACAATGTGACATTAGAAAAATCCTTACTCTTTTCACGTTGTCATCTGTTTATGAGGTTGAACATCTTTCCGCAGAAGGCCCGTTTTTCAATTTTCTAGACCGTCTATACACTGCTTGGGCCATGTACATACTTATGCTCTGGATAGGTAGTGGTCTCTATAAGCTCTTTGCAACTTTTTATGAGTCATGGTAGCGGATTCACGAAGCTTCACACTAAATTTGATAGCCAGACATTGCTCCATAGATTACCGGTCGGTTTTCGTAACACAAGTCACAAACACAGCTTCAGTGTGCTTCAATAATCGTGCAGCAACTGTCACAAGTTAAAACCTATACTGTGTTTCCAGCACGAGTTATCCTAGTTGGCATGTGAAGCAGAAGGCAGCAACGTTACCGGTTCGTGCACAGCATTGTCAGTCGCATAACTTTTTTACCCGCCACGTACCAGGTGTACAAGTATGAAATGCAGATTTCAGACAACAGATGGTGCACCAATGCAGTTTGTGCTATAAGGATTTGACACTGCGCCATTTCGTTGTGTCATCAGCAAGTGTCAGACGCGCACGAGTGATAAATTGAAAAAGTGTGTGCATAGTGTTGTTGTGTTCAATATGTCGAAATTTATACCGAATAAAAAACATTCGCGGCCAGCATTAATATTTTGTTTTCATTTGAAGAAAACTACTGTTGAATCATACCGATTACTTCGATAAGCTTATGGTGAACATGCTCCATCGCAAGATACGTGTGAACGATGGTTTCGGCGTTTCAAATATGGTGACATCGATGTTGCAGATAAGGAATGTGGAAAATCGTCAAAAAATACGAAGATGTGGAATTGCAAGCATTGTTGGACGAAGATGATTCGCAAACACAAAAACAACTCGCCGAGCAATTGGGCGTTAGTCAACAAGCTGTTTCCAATCGGCTACGAGAGATGGGAAAGATTCAGAAGCCGGTAGATGGGTACCACTTGAGTTGAACGACAGGCAAATGGAAAAGCGCAAAAACACGTGTGACATTTTGCTCGCTCGGTACAAAAGAAAGTCGTTTTTGCATCGTATAGTTACAGGGGACGAAAAGTGGATTTATTTTGAGGATCCCAAGCTCAAAAAATCATGGGTAGACCCAGGCGCACCATCCATATCGACCGCAAGACCGAATCGCTTTGGCAGACCAGAGGGGTGTGGTCTATTATAAGCTGTTAAAACCTGGAGAAATGGTTAATACTAAACGTTACCAATAACAATTGATCGATTTGAACTTCGCTGCTTCAAAAAAGGCCAGAATACCGAAAGAGGCAACACAAAGTCATTTTTCTTCATGACAATGCTCCATAACATACGGCAAATCCAGTTCGCGACACGTTGGAAGCACTCGGCTGGGAAGTTCTACCCCATGCGGCTTACTCACCAGACCTGGCTCCTTCCGATTACCACTTGTTTGCATCGATGGGTCACGCACTTGCTGAGCAGCGCTTTGGTTCATACGAAGATGTGAAAAAATGGCTCGATGAATGATTCGCAGCAAAAAGGAAAGATTTTTACTAGCGTGGAATTCACAAATTGCCCGAAAGATGGGAAAAATGTATAACAAGCGATGGAGTATACTTTGAATAAAGCACTTTTTATCATTCTTCCGAATTTAAAATGATTTTTTAGAAAAAAATCTGCATTTCATATTTGTACACCTGGTATATGTTAAAAGCAAACAGTCCGGTTTTAAAATTGATATCAAACAAAGTTATTGTTACTGTTTTTAAGGGTAGACGGTTTTTGATTAAAAGAAAAATCTTAAAAAATCTTTATAAAAACCATTATTTTGATTATTTAAAAGACCAAGATCTTTTTAACTTCCTTTTTCTCAGTAATTAATCTCTTCTCATTTTTTACTTTAAATATTCTAAAGCGAAAATCTTGTTAAGAATTATAAAAAAAAGCTTTTATTTTGAAAGTGTTTCGCCTAATTTCTTTTCCAGAAAATTACTTTTGGACTTTGGTAATTAATAATGGTTATCATGAAATAGGTCATGTGTCAATATTACCACCAAGGACGTTCATAATTAGTGTGGTGAAGAGAATTATCAATTAAAATAAAACGACGACACAGTCTATTGAGGTGTGAGCGCTTTAAAAGCGCAAAGTAATCATATATCTCTTAAAACTCAAAACTTGTACAAGAAGTTAAATTTTTTGAAGTAAGCAAAAACGAAAACCAGTAAAGCGTACATTTTGTCTCCGGTTCATCAACAGATGACTTCTAGACATTAACAACGGTTAAATTACATATTTACATAGAAATGAGAACGGGTACTTGCACGACATCTTGGGAGATGCTATAAAAATAACTATACAGTCGACCAAGAATCCTTTTTTTTGAGGTTATTGTTGGCACCCCTGTAAACAATGCTTCGTGGAAAGAGAGAGAAAATTTTATGATTAAATAGCGCGTTATCGAATATGAGTGCTGGTTACGCTTTGCGCTTTGAGGCTGTTTTCCTATATAATCAACGCAAGGGAAGTCGAGGGCATTTATTAGTAAGTGGGTGAACCGATACTCTCACTTAAAAAATTCTGATGATCTAATCGAACTTTGTTCGAGAAGAAGAGGGTCGGATAAGGACGAAAAAATGATTATTACCATCTTTTCCCGAAATCCTCAATTAATTTTGCGCAAAAAGTAAAGCAGAACAGTTTGGATATATCGTATAAACAGATGCTCACTTATTTCCAGACTAACGATTGGTAGTGGCGGAGTACATTAAGAAACCATTGCTAAGCGAAAAACAGAAAAAAAAACGACTCGCGTCGGCAGAGGAAAACATAGATCGAGACTGGAGCAATATCATTTTTTCCAATAAAGTTTCATTTTGGGGTTGTGTTCAGCGCACCGTGAAACACTCTGTAAAGATCCGTGTTTGGGGATGTCCGAAAAAGATTTGCGAGAGTGCATCTTTACCTACAATTTAAATGCTGAAAAAATGTTTCAGATTTACAAGAAGGCACTATTACCAACTGCCAAACGGTAAAAATGAGGAGTGGATTCTTCAAAAGGATAACGATCCCAAACATCAAAGTAAAACGTGTAACCAGTGGAAAAAGGAATCCGGTATTATCACACTCACTAGTTTGGCCATCCCAGCCACCCGATGCAAACTCAATCAAGAACGTGTGGTCTTACATCAAGCAGAAGTTTCGTAGTAAAAAGATTTATACAATGAAGCAGCTGTCACGGTGAATTCAGGCAATTTGGAAATCTGTGTCCAAAGAATACGCGAAACATCTCGTCGAAATTATGTCCCGAAGATGCCACGCCATCATCGACGCTAATGGAGACTGGACGGACCACTGAATCATTAGCATTTTAATGGCATTCCTTTACTGTTGAATGACGTAAAAAACTTTTAAATTTTTAGTGGAACAATGCATATCACTTTGAGTTGTGAGAACAAATGTTAGTGTTCATTATTATTCCACAAAAATAATAATATGTTTGTTACAGAAATGATAAATCTGTCTTTTCGACGATATCACCATTATGCTTGTTTTTTTTAGGGGGAATCTATTACATAATATCCCGATCACTAGGACCCGAGTTTGGAGCATCGGTAGGCATCGTATTTGCTTTTGCGAACGCCGTCTCGGCCTCAATGAACACCATCGGTTTCTGCAATTCTCTCAGTGATCTCTTGAAATTGTACAATTTAAAGATTTTTGATGGTGGTGTAAATGACGCCAGAGTTGTTGGTAAGAAATAGTAATTGTACCTAATACATTAATACTTTACAGGGTGAGTCAAAAATGCTAATAATTCACACTTATTCAATTGTGATATAACAGGTTTGGTGATTTTTGGCTTGTAAAATGTTTTGAAAAAAATATTGATCAAAATTAGATAGGATTTATTGTTAACGAGCTAAATATTTTTTGCAGGAACTGTTGCTACAATAGTAATGATAGCCATCTGCGCCATTGGTATGGAATGGGAATCCAAAGCGCAAAACTTCCTTATAGCAATTATAGTAGGCGCCATGGTAGATTTTTTGGTTGGAACCATCATAGGACCTTTATCTGATGAGCAAAGAGCACAGGGCTTCACGGGATTCAATTGTAAGTATAGAGCAACATAGAATAGGATAAAATGTGATTCTGATTTACTAGGTATGTTACATCGAATGCACCGAATTGTAATGTGGAATTAAATCACAGATTTTTGAGGATTTTTCGTGTGTAAATTTTTTATGTCGACCTATATAAAGATTGATGGATGACATTTGGGATACGACGTTTAATTGTCAAAATTTGTGGCTCATTTTCACGTTACATAGGAAGTAAAGCAGAATTTGACTGCAGAGTGAAGTAACGTTAAAAGTAGTAAAATTTTTGTGCTTATGTAAAAATTTCAAATTGTATTTTTTGTTTCTTTTTTAGCTACGGTCTGGGCAACAAATTGGTATCCAGATTATAGAGTATCTGAGGGGATGGAGTACAACTTTTTCCAGGTTTTTGCTATATTTTTCCCATCTGTTACGGGTATTCAAGCCGGAGCGAATATTTCTGGTGACCTGAAGGTATTGCAAGTTGTTTTTTTATATATACAGTGTGTTACGAAAAATGGTATAGATATTTAAACAGATAAATCCTTGTATGTAAGCAACGGCGCAAAAATATTGATAAATGACTCTTCTCTATAACTTATAAGAAAGCTTATGGATTTTCAGGTTGTACGCCAATGTCTACAGTAAACAGACACGTCAAAACGAATTGACTCTAGCTGGGCAATTGCAATGTTTGATTAGATTGTCTTTACATTTGTGATAGATTGTCAGTTGAGGTTGAAAAACCACTATAACGGGCAATCTTTCTAATAATATCTAACTCTTGAATTCGGGATGTTTTATTTAACGGGAGGGTAAATGCTCTATGAATCATGAACCTACATATATGCAGCTAATTTATGTGAAATTGGATGGAATGAATTTCTTGGCATGGCTGTGTCTGTAGATGTAGATTTTCTGTAAATATCAAATGACAGTTTATCGTCTAACTTTAATTGAGATGTCAAAAAATATTATTTTATTTTTAATGCATTTGAGAACGTGATAAATCCACGAAACTGCTATAGTTACAAAAAAAGCTTGTCTTTAGGTTGTTATTAAATTTTACACGCATACTCTTAATGTATACTTACTAGATTATCATATTTTAGGATCCAGCTTCAGCTATACCAAAGGGGACCCTTCTGTCTCTTTTAATAACAATGACATCGTACGCTGTATTTGTATTATTCGCTGGAGCTGCTGCCATGCGGGACGCAAGCGGCAACGTCACAGATTTAGTAAACGGAAATATCACCGGTTGTGTTGGCAATCTGTCTTGTGAATATGGATTATTCAACAGTTATCAGGTATGAATACTTTTATGACGAAATGGCAACATCGATAACGAGTATTTGATGATTATACACTAATACTGGTGCAAATTTGTGAGACAGATTTTCTGATCTTCACTTGCCTTTCAATTTATCGCAGGTCTTGCGTTTGACCAACTAATAACTAAAAATACTTTTACAGATGATGACCCTAATGTCGTCATGGTGGCCTTTTATTTACGCCGGTTGTTGGGCTGCATGTCTCAGCACAGCCTTAACAAACCTCTTGTCCGTTCCAAGGCTAATCCAGGCTTTAGGTATAGATCAGATTTATCCGGGACTAATTTACTTCTCCAAAGGCTATGGCAAGGCTGGAGAGCCTTATAGAGGGTATATTTTGACCTTTCTGGTTTCGGAAGCGTTTTTACTAATTGGTGAGTACCTAATGTTGCATGTCTATTAATATTGTTAAGATTTAGCAAATAATTGTAAAAAGACAATGCTAAATCTATTATCTATATTTACTAACATGAGGTGAAAAGTCCCAAGACTTTTCGAGAGATGGCAGCACAAATAAAAAACATACGATTTTTAGTTAGTGTCAACTTTCAGAAGATTCGTGTAAATTTTTCATGCCATTTTGTCTATCAGTTTGTGAATGACGCTTCTTTTGATTTTTGCCAAATGATAGAATAAAAAGAATTTCGTGTGTTGATTAAAATACACCCAGACCCAAGAATGGCTTGAGAAGTATTATCGCACACCTGCTTCGTCGAAGACAACTCTATGTTGATAGTTTAGTGAACTTAAATGCATCGTACAAACATTGATGATAGACCACGTTCCAGACGTCCATCGTGAAGATATCAACAGAACGCGAGAGGTGTGATTGACTATCTTGAGAAGAAAATCGTTTTTTTGGCAAAAATATTGTTTTTTCTTCAAAAGTCTCCGGACATTTCGCCTCATCTATATATATTAAATTAATAAATATATATGGGATGTTTCACGTCAAACGGGACAAAGCTCTGGCTAACATTAGAGGAGACGGAAAATAATGTTTGAGGGCTCAAATTAATCGGAATACAAAGTACTTTCAAATGCTGAGTGGCAAAACATGATCACTCTAAATGGTGGCTCCAGTATGGCGGCTACAAGTAAGGTATGCGTCGAAAAAAGTTATTAAAACTATAAAAACAGTTATGGAATATTCGAAAAAGCATTTAGGTTGCTATTTATAAATTTTGCCTGTCCACCTTCCTGCGTCTGCACCATTCAAAATGGCTGATCCAACATGGCGGACCTCAAAATCGAACAGATCTCTAGTTCTCATAGAACGTGATATATTACGTGTTCTTGAGACCTCTAAAGTGCGATTATAAACTTATATTTTTAGAATATGTTTAACTTTTGAACGGTAAGACCTCATCTCCTAAAAAGGCTTCCTAAAAATTTGAGCCGTAAAACATTAGTTTTCCGTCGTCTGCAATTTTGAGCAGAGGTTTGTCCCGGTTGACGTAAAACGTCCCCATATATATATATATATATATATATATATATATATATATATATATATATTATGTATTTTTGTTATTATAAAGCATAATTTGATCTTTAGGTGAACTAAATGCCATTGCACCACTGATATCAAACTTCTACTTGGCATCATATGCCCTTATTAACTTCTGTACATTTCACGCCGCCCTGATTAAACCTTTAGGTTGGAGACCAACTTTTAAGGTAACTATTTCTTTGTCTGTCTATATCTTATTACCCGCAAAGTTGATAACAATTGACCTAGCACACATTTTTTTCTTCCAGTATTATAATACGTGGCTGAGTTTGTTTGGATTCATTGCCTGTGTAGTGATCATGTTCCTAATTAATTGGAAAACATCACTGATCACTTTTATAGTGATCCTTGGTTTATATTTGGTGGTGGTTTACAGAAATCCAGGTAATTTTTTACATAAATTTCTAATGCAATCTTTCTGTATTAGTAGTTACAATAGAACGGCTACATAGCAGCTAGCTTCTAAGTAGGGTAGCTTCAAGCATAATAGCAGATACTTCTTTTTTATACGTGTAAGCAGTTACTTTAAAAAGTAACTAGTTATTTCCGCATAGGGAAGGAAATATCTTAAAATTGAATTATCCAGGATATTGGTTTCATTATTTATTTTTTTAGACGTGAACTGGGGCTCTTCCACTCAAGCACAAACATATAAAACAGCACTGACAACAGCACAAAGATTGATAAACGTTGGCGAACACGTTAAGAACTACAAGCCTCAAATTTTGGTGTTATGTGGATTGCCAAAACACCGTCCACCATTGTTAGATTTCTCCAATTTGATCACTAAAAATTACTCATTGCTGATTGTCGGTGACGTAATAGAAGTAAGAACTATATAGTTATAGAAAATTAATGTTAAGAAACACTTATCTTTATGTAAGGCGTTATGAAAATATAAAAAACATGTAATTTAAAACAGAGTCAAATCGTGATTACTCACAAAAATATTTATATTTTTAGGAAAAAATGAATCACAAATCACGATCACAAAGATCCAACGATGCTTATGCCTTCCTAAAAAGTAACAAAATCAAAGCTTTCTACTCTTCCATTGACAATACCACTTTTGAAACTGGAGCAAAAGCTCTATTACAAACGGCGGGTATTGGGAAGCTGACTCCTAATGTCCTCTTGATGGGGTACAAGAACCACTGGACTATATGTCCTCAAGAACAACTTGTAGCTTACTTCAATGTATTACAGTAAGTAGAACATTTAGACAAGTAATTTAAGATGAAGTTTTACAAAAAATTCTATTTCTATGTGTTTAAATGTAAAGAATAACTCCTAAAATCGCCCGTTTTGGTACCCTTGAATTCGGATACAAATTTTATGCTAAATGATTGTTAATGATGATAGTTTTCTCACGACAAAGTTTCAAGTTTAGTATACATTTGTTTTTTGAGGTAAAAGGGATGGAAGTTACTATTTTTGTCTATGTTACACAAATGGTGTTATAATAAGGGATAGACATATCTTATGTGTGAAACAAAACACCCTATTTATATTTTCACACATACACACATAGCGATGCCAAAGGCGAGTCGTATTTTCTAGGGGTGAAAAGCTATCGAAACTGGTGATGAAAGGGGTGCAAAATCGGAATGGCAAAAATACGTCTTGTTTGTACTGCAAGGTCGTATTGGTGGGTTTCTGGAAATGCTGATATCTAGTGGGGTAAAAATCTAGCTATAGAACTTTATTTGATCGCGCATATTTGCTTATATCACCCGCATATTATAACTTCAATCCCTCATACCTCAAAAACCAAAAGTAAACTCAACGTAAAACTTTATCGTGAGTAAGTCCTCATCATTAATAATCTTTTAGCATACAATCTGTAGCAAAATTCGAGGATGCCAAAACGGGCGATTTTTCGCCTATTTTTGGGGTGACTCAGGTCTGGAATTTTAAAAACTGGTTGGACATAAATTTTTTTAGGTTTATTTGATTTAAAGAATTATAAAAGTTCAAAATTCTCAATAACAGGTACTTATCTCGAATCGAGATATCATTGACCTTTCTAAAATCAATAATAATTCTCTATTTTTAAAGGATTCACTTAGAATTTCTTTCCAGCTCATACATGTAACAAAAACTTTTTTGAGGAGATATTTATAGAGAAGCATCATAGATAAAGGTCTCTGCAGATTACTATGCTACCTCGGTAGCGAGATATATTGTAGATTTTGATCCATTTTATATTGTTCGTCTACACATTGATTTTAATTTTACATTCGAAAAGTACTTCTTTCGTTAGATTGGAATTTATGACAATTGTTCTGTTTCCGCTAAAATAGCTACATCATCTACAAACTGAAACAGTACTATTTTTTATTATTAACTTGGTATAATTTCTCGCCTGATCCATATCACTTCTGATATTTGTTAACCTGGTTTCTTGGAACACTTTAATTAAAATATTTAACACTAAAGTTAGAACTTTTTTCTGTAAGCATGTACATGTAAACAGCTATTTAAATTGAGGATTATATTTAAATGGAAGAAATTTACAGTTTGTCATAAAAAAAATTCGCATTTACTTTCCCAAATATTGGCTTCTCTTATTTTTATTTAAAAGATGGTTTGTAAAATTTTAGTGCCGCCTTTGATCATCACCTCTCCGTAGCAATACTGAGAGTAAAAGGAGGTCTGGACTACAGCAATCTAACCGAAATGGACGAAACCAACTCTTCGGAAACTTCCGTCAACTCAAATAACATTCGGTCATGTTCGGCGTTCCGAACCTCGCCATCTAGTGGCATGATGATGCATTCGGACTCCAATTTGAGTTTGGCCAATTTAGGCGTGGCTGTTACTATTGAAAGTGAGAATATGTTGAAGGGATTAGAACCTATTTCTATTGAAGATGGAAAAGACGAAGGTAAAATTTTTGGCTATTTTGAAAATTTCCATAATAATAACGTTCACTTGGTGAAAGATCTGAAATAAACAAAAATGATTTGTGATACATTGAAAAATCGAAAAGTGACGTATTTAACGATTTTGTCACCCCCGTTCCCAATCTTATATTCTATAATAAGTAGCTACTAATTAGTAAAAGCTAACTATTGTATTTTTATTTAAAAAAATACTATTTTTGTAGAAAAGAATACAAGCCTTAAGAACAAAGAAAGAAAACATAAGGCTAGTGTAGCAAAATTAGATGTCGTTTTAGGTATGTCAAATGAAGAACTTATACATGTTGAAGATATGAACAGATTTAGGAGAAAACAAGACAAAGGGTATGAAATATGTGTATATTCCTCATCACATCAATGTCATCTCTAAGCCCTATAAGGTATCTGTCCGGGCCAAAACATAACATCAAATATGAAACTGCAAGTTCTAAACATATTTATTTATTCTTAAAATATCAAGTCACTCCTTTTAACCTTGTTTTTTTTTTAAATAAATCTTGATAATCTTGTTAACATCGGAAAATACAGACAATATTTTCAAACAACTTAGTTTAAAAATAAGCGTGGACCTGTTGCCAGATTGCTAGTAATCGAATAGCAGCATCTTATTCTGGACTGACATCTCGCCTGGGTTTGTCTAATAGTCAATCAATACCTTCACTGACGCCATACCAAATTTTATTTTTAATTTATTCATTTATTTTTTTTACCGTTCATCTCACCGCCTGAGTAGAAATTTTACCATTTTTAATATCCTAGGGATATCGACGTTGTCCAAGTGCTGAAACATACATTTTAGTATTTCACAGCACCTTTTTTTTTGCATTTTTACAAACAACTACTACCTATGTACGTGGCCAAATATACTTAAATAAATTAATAAATAAGTATACCGACCTACCGGGATTGAAACCCGAGACCTTTCTGCACAGCAAGTAAGTACTACGGGCCGCCACATGGAAAATCTACCAGTCAATCATTAAAATAGACACTACTAATCAATTCGTTTAACCGGCATAACTTGGTTCAGATATGATATGTGGTGGAGTCATAAAAGTTGTTTTAACCTCGTCCACATTACCTTTCGATGTTCCCTTGTTGTTTAGATATGGTGTTGCTTCTCTCAATATATACAGTTCTCTTGCCACACCCTTGCCTTGATAAATAGGCAGTCCAGGGAATACTGGGTAGCCGCTAAATTATGTAGTAATTAATTGTTTGTTAACGGGTTATCAGTGGTAGTTTCCTATGATGGAAAAAAATTGCCTTAAGAGAACAGCAGAGGTATTCGAATTTTACGATTTGTTCAGTAATTGCAGTTTGTCGTATTATCTTCTAATCACTATCATTTGTGCTTTACGTAGCCTTTAGGATTCATTACATTCATTGAGTTAGTTTAGAATTCAGAATGATTATATGATTTTTTTTGTTATAGTGTTATAGACGTTTGGTGGTTATACGACGATGGTGGACTAACCATGTTACTTCCTTACATAATCTCTACAAGACAGGATTGGTCAAATTGTAAACTTAGGGTCTTCGGTTTGGCTAGCAATAAGAACGACTTGGCATTAGAGGAAAGAAAGTAAGTTTTTACACGTCTGTTGCCTTGGGAATAACTCATGCTAAATTAGATTAATTTCTCATCGGCTCATCTACAGTCGAGCGAGGCATATCAAGGATCTTTATTATTCGAAATTAGAACACAGAAAGACAATGTGTACATGAAATCGTTGGAACAAACTCAAATATTAATCACGTTTCTGTTTATTTTAGTATGGCACATCTGCTTTCAAAGTTCCGCCTAAACTACACAGCATTAAAAATGGTATCTTTAAGTGACAAACCTCAAGAAGAAACGATATCGTCGTTTAACAACCTTATAAACAGGTTTAGGAATCAGACTTACGCTCAAAATGGTAAGACTTTTTAATTTCAGTGTACAGGGTGGTCCAAATTGGATATTTTTAAGGGAAAACCCCTTTATATAAAGGAGATAGACGAAAACTGAAGTCGGTGTCTGAGGCTTAATTTTTATGATAAACTTAATGGTGAAAAGCGCATATCAATATCTAGTACCGTTTCAGATATTCAGGGTATTTTTCAAAAATCTGCATTTTGGAAAAATATTTTTAATTCTTTTCCTATTGAAAATTTTTGATTTCTGTAAAAACATTCTCAAAGCACTTTTTCACGTGGATTTCAACAGTGTAAGTTACATTTCTTTACAACTAATATTTTAATAGTTATTAATGCAAAAATATATTTTTTAAATGGGATACCCTGTATATTTTTCCTTATCCAAACAGAGCTTTAAATTACCATTCTAAAAATATAGCACACTTTATATTTTGCTCAAATCTACTTAAAAAAATTAAGGGTTTTCAGTTTTTACGCGAGTTTTAAATGCCCATTTTGTGAAGTAGGCTTTGGACGGAGCGGCCATATAGTTTACCATAATTCCATTGTTTACTAGTAGTTGTCAAATTTTACTTCAGGATCAGTTATTGAATTGTCAAATAAATCCCAATGAAGTTTGAAAATTACGAAAAATGGGATATGATAGTGTGTTTCATACAAACCGGAGAAAATTCGGAAGCAGCAAGTAATTTGTACCACGAACGGTATCCAGAGAGGCCAATTTCGACAATAACTGGATAGCCAACCAAGGTCCGAACCGTTGGCCGGCAAGGTCACTGGATTTAACACCCCTGTACCTCTATCTCTGGGGAAGATTGAAAGACCTAATTTTTAAATTGCTGACAAACACTAGGCAAGAGTTAGAAGTCGCAGTGATACAAAGTTTTGCAGCTCTCACTCTTTTTGAACTAATCAACTCGTTAAGAAGTGTCCAGAAAAGGTGCCGCCTATGTGTAAATGAAACTGGTCGACATTTCGAACATCTCTTATAGAAAATTGTTTTGTTTTAGTTTGCTCTACTCGGAATAAATTGTTTTATTAGTGTTTCGTACGGAACACTTATAAGATCACTTCGGTGTCTGTCTGTCTGTCTGCCTGTCCGTCTGTCTGTGCGTCTGTCTGTCCGTCTGTCACACCCGATTTTCTCCGAAACTATTTGTCATAGAAAGTTGAAATTTGGTAATAATATAGGAATTGATGGCCTCATCAGAACCATGTAGTTTTGAAAGTTAAATTTTGACTTAAGGGGTTAGTTTTGGGGGACGAAATTGGAAGTGAAAAAAAAAAATTTTAAATGTAACTTACACTGTTGAAATTCACGTGAATATTTTTACAGAAATCAAAAACTTTCAATAGGAAAGGAATTACAAACATTTTTCCAAAATGCAGATTTTTGAACAACACCCTGTATATCTGAAATGGTACTAGATATTGATATGCGGTTTTCACCATTGAGTTTATCATAAAAACTGAGCATCAGACACCGACATCAGTTTTCGTCTATCTCGTTTAGATAAAGGGTTTACCTTTAAAAGTGTCCAATTTGGACCACCCTGTACATATTCCTGGAATATTATATGCTTATGAAGAAGATAGTAAAGAAGCAGTGCTATAATGTTATCAATAAGAAAGTGTCTAGTTCCTATTAGTAAATTATTTTTATAACTTGACTCATTAGTTATTTTTTTTATAGACTGCTTTATCACTGACGCAGAATTGAGCGCAAATCAGGACAAAACGTATAGACAACTTAGAATAAGAGAACTTTTGTTAGAAAACTCCAGAGATGCTAATTTAGTAGTAATGTAAGTATATTTGATACCATTTTTTTTAGTCTGACGTGGAGATTCTTTCCAATTTCAATTTTTGATTAATTTCGGAGTAATTATAAATACAGTCAAATAGGAACGTGACCGCTCGTATTCTTGAAAAAAAAATGTGTTTCGAGAACATTTTTTGCCATTAATATATTCTTTGGTGTGCTAACAACGGCGCAATCGCCTGGCATCTTCGAGACATGCGGTCGACAAGATTTTCTTCATACTCTGTAAATTCTTTGAATCTCGCGAGACAACTGAGTCAAAGTCCTCGGTCTTTTCTCTGAGCTTCCCCTTTACAAGGGACCAAACGTTTTCAATACGGTTGGCGTCCGGCGATTATGAGGGTCACTCTAGTATGTTATCGTGGGTCCAAACGAGCCGCTTCGCGACGTGATTTTCGCCCAGCAAAGATTTCTTCAACGTGCGGAACACATTCAAATCCAGTTTTCTTAATTTTGCCGCTCCTTGACGCAGCGCCAATTTCGGGTCCCGTGAAAACAAAGACACGATTCGTTTTTCGACTTTCGGAGCGACTTTGTCTACCGAGCCACGTTTTGATAATTCGCCTACATTTTTCGTCTTAAAATGATTTATTCACTTCTTAACAAACGATACCGACTTTTTAATATATTTAGCGGCCGTGGAATGTGTCATTTTAGGCCCCTTTGGATGGGAACAAGGAAAAACTGCCTCGAACCGACGCGCAATCAAGTGACTCATTTGGGATTTACGTGATTTCGACGCAAGTTCGGAATCGACTGATACTTTTACTAAAATGCGTCGTAAACAAAGGTACCCTCTACCGATTTTTTGTTGAATCGTTAGCATCGCACCTACCAAAAATGAATGATCATGGTATATTCTTACTCGACAGGTTGCACTTGCCAAAATTTCAAGAAATACTCCATCCCTACCCCGACTAACCCAACAAGATAATTTTTGTAAAGAGGGTAAAAATCTATTGCTAGATAAAGGATACCCGGTGAGGTGGGGGGTGAGTTTAAGAAGGGAAGATGAAGGAGGCATTGTCTCTCTAATCACATATATTGATACTGCGTTAGATTTTATTTTAATTTAGGTGTTTTTTAAAATACCCAAATAAGTTTATAAATAATATATTTCTCTTAATTTTTTAGGTCACTTCCTTTGCCCAGAAAGGGCACCCTTTCCGCACCCTTATACATGGCTTGGTTAGAAGTCCTTACGAGAGATATGCCTCCATTTCTCTTAGTAAGGGGCAACCAACAGTCCGTACTTACCTTCTATTCGTAGTTTTAGGTCAAATTTTGTAGAATAGTTTTAAATTACATTTTCGGAACTGAGAAAAAGTCATAAGAAGCAAATAAATGATGAGATTATTAAAGTAGATGTATATGTATTCCTAGACTTCTTTACTTTTAGTCCAATTTATATTATGTATATCTTTTTCACTCGTTAGGATAAGTTTAGTTTGTGAATACCTCTGTAGCTTTTATGTACAGTAACGTCAAAAATATCACTCACTCAGTGGAGTACCTATAAATTCTGACAGATGCTTGACCTGCCACAAATGTTGAAACTTTTTGTCGGCGAAAACTGTACCTTTACCTCCAAAGTATTTTTTAAACCAAAAGGTACCTTAGTGCCAGTATGTATTTAAGTTATTTTTATTTATACTTCACAGAATAAGTGTAAAATTTTTATTCATGTAGATATGATACCACTTAATAAAATAATTGTTTAGAAAAATTGTAGTATTTCTTTAAAGCACAATGCCACAGAAGAAGAGAAGAAAGAAAAACAGGTCAAATTCCCAACAGTTTTAATTGACAAGTCAGCTTGGTCATAACTAAGTATTGTATGTAAATATAATTAGGAAATTACTGTATTGACTCTTTAATGTAAATATTAATTCATTGTACATAAAAGCAAGCGTTAATTACGTTATCAAAAGGCAATACGGATAACAGAACACAAAAAGGTATAGAACCTCTAAGAATCATTCACATAGAAAAGAGAGGTCTATACATATACGTTCATAATTCATTAATAATATTATATTAATCTTTCTCGAAGTTACACAATATAGTTTTTGTAGTTTAAGACAAAGTAAGTACCAAAAAACTAAATACAGTGTTTTTTAATTAACAAGAGATCTATCACACCAAACAACACAACACTGCTTAGAAAAAAATGCTCTTATTTTAGAAGATGTTGACAATATGTTTTTATTTCACGGTACAAGAAAAATAGTATTACGTATGTTAAAATTAAATTAATTTAGTCCTTAAAAAAACATCTTTAATCACAAATTTACTTGAAAAATGATGTAAATAAAACTTTAACCTCAAACAGTGACGTTTAACTTTGATAGACTTTTGAATTTTTGGATAAGGTTATTAAAAACTAAAGTTGAATATGAAGAATTCCATCAAATACCATCCTATCAAGTTTTTCCCCTGTATTCATTTCTTTTCTAACAAAGTGCTCCATTCTTTTTGTTTTTTTTTTATTACTCATGCTGCATTAACTTTTATATTATTCATGCTGTATTAAATAACAAATCAAAAATTTTCAAACATTTCTATATCTATGATTTTGAATGATAAAACTTTTCACAACTTTATTTGTATTTCAAATCTCGCGCTGGTCCACTTTTAACATGGCGGATTGCCACGTGACCTTCTGAAAACTAACCCGATTTTTCCTATGCGGTTATCCTTGAGTTTCGCTACTGTATAGTATGTTTACTGTGGTTAAAGTGTGCCTCGTCGAGTTTCTGAGATATGCCGCTCAAATACAAACTGTGGTATGTGTAACAATAATCAAGAAAAATACGCGCGGCATCTCTGAGAAACTCGACGAGGTACATTCTAACGATCCGGCGGTAGTCAGCCGGCATCATTTTGTTTAACGTGTTAATCTTTATGTAGTGATAACTATATTTATTTATGACAGTTGTCAGTAATAAAGTAAAATTGTCTAGTAAAAATGAGAACGCGAATTTTTATATTCGCGATGATTCTACCCTTGGTAATCTATCTTTTCTAATTTAATTATCTTAAAGTACTTAGTATTTTAAGGCGTCGTCAGCGACCCGAGTTCGTATCTCGGCTCGGGAAATAATAATAAAAAAAGATAAATAAATAATAAAATAAAACAGAAATTTACGAGACGGTCGCCTCTCTCGAAAAGGCAATGGCAAATTACCCGTAGTATCATGCCTAGTACAGCCCTTTCACTTTGCCCGTTCAGAACCGGCATTAAACTGTAGGCCCCTTTTGTCTGTGGAAATACTTAAAAAGGCACTAACCACAGGCAAAGGCGAGAGGGTCGCCTACGTCCGTATTGGATCAAGAATTCATTGGGTGCGAAGCACATGGTGGGAAAAACGAAATCGATCGTAACGCACTCTGTGGAAGAAAGGTCAAACCTGTCGGGGAGGCTCTTGTCAGATTGCATTGTGCATACGTTTTATGTGTAACAATATTCTCGAAATGGGTAACAATACTTATGTAGTGAATTGCAAAAATAACGGAAAAAACAGCAAATATATTTTCAGAATAGTTTGTGTGATAATTCAAACATTTCAGTAAAATAAAAGATGTCTTGTATGGTGCTGATGTCACAAATGTTTGCTTAATTATGTGGGCTATTATTAAATAACTGATCATTAATTCCTAATTCTTTCACATTCTCCACATGGTGTGTTTGTGGTTGGAAGTCAATATTACGGCTTTACTATTATATTCATTTTTGTAGCCTGTGAATATTGACCACTTCATTCAAACAACCGTATTCTTATTACCAAAACATTTGTTTATGTATTTTACTCTATTTAAACATAAAATAATAAAACTAAATTACATAGATCAATCTGACATGAATTGTTTCGAAAACACCAACAATACTTACTTTTCTTTAACGGAACGGATGGCTCTTGTCCAATACCGTACATTCTGCATACATTTTGTGTGTACCAGTATTCTCGAAATGGGTCACAGTACTTGTGTAGTTTGCCTAATTACGTGGCCTATTATCAAATAACTTTGATCATTAATTCGTGGTTCTTCCACATTCTTTACATGGTGCTTACAATTGATTTTTGTCAGCGTTCGTTGTTGGAAGCCCATATTATGGCTAAGTTTTGAAGCCTCGTCTTTACTATTATATTCATTTTTGCGATCTGTGAATGTGGTACACTGCATTCCAACAACTGTAACTTGCTACTAAAACATTTGTTTACATACTTTGCTCTCTCTATAAAATAACAAAACTAAATTACTTGGTTCAACTTGACATGATTCTATCGAAAACACCTACAATATTTACTTTTCTTTAACAGAAGTAAAACAAGAACGATGTAGTCGATATATATGTGTACCGTAGAAACGGAATAATTTAATAATTGCAGGTAAAGAACTCAACAATCAATATTTTTGGTTACAGTTTTATTTCTATACTGCAAATATTCGACAAGTACCGACAAGTTACAGGCGCTAGTCGGCGCTAATTTCATGCACCCGGCGAATTAAGGAATATGTTCGCCGGTGGAATCAGTGCTGCATATGAGAATTACAAATAATAACCAATAAACGAGAATTCTACAAGACGCATAAATTTACTAAAAAGTTTGAAGTCCTTGAAGTTGGACGGTATTAAAGCAATTTTGAAATATGGCAGCTGAGTTAATGACCTTTTTTTTGTCAAAAATTGTAGTAATTCACCCTAAGGAAATCATATTTCATTTTAAGCGTTCTAAAATAAATTACTTTTAATTACCATAATCATTAAAACCTAAATAAATTACTTTGATCATTAAACCCTATTTTCTGTTTCCTATTTCCCAAATTCTTACTTTTTACAGCTGAATGGTGTTATTTAGCAGTATAGTTCGTTGTGCTTGATTAGTAGAGGGGAATAATTTGGTATGTAAGGTTACTTAAATTAATCGAAAAATTGCTAATATCGCTGCAGCCGACAATTAGCAATGAATAGCTTCAAAATCGTCTTGGGCAGTTTTCTGTAAGATTCATTGTACCATAGATTTACAGTTTCCTGTAATAAGCACTTGGCAATCGATCAAAAAAGTGACAGAGTTGTCAAAATCAGTTGGTGGGTGAAAGGCTCGTAAATAAATATTCTGTTTTTCCCGTTTTCCACAAGAAAAGCTAGTTTAATTAGTAAGTCAAAAACATTAACGAGATTTTTCCAGCAATGTAACATTTAAGAAGTTAGCTTTAGGAAATGAGCTCATAAATAAAATATTCGTTCAGAAATTCACTTCCAAGGGCATAGAGAAAATATGATACAATCAATGATATACAAGATTCTGCGAATTTAGTAAACACACACAAAGGGGTAGATTTATAGGAATTTATAGGAATGACTGTTACCATTCCCAATATGCCTACAGTGAGGAAATATCGAAGAGAAACCACCGAAGTCAGTAGTTGTTTGAAGTATATGATTTTTGGGTTCAATGTCTTATTTTGGGTAAGTAGGTTTGGTACTGGTTCTTTTGATCTATTAGCCTAGATTTTGGAATTCTTGTTTAAATTAAAATAAATTTTTTAGCCTAAACTTGTCAAAAATTTTAGTTTGGTTCTCATTTCCTTTAAACAATAATTTTTACACTCTAGCTGTAGTTAATGCGGTGATGATTCCTATGAAGAATGGATATATATTTACCTTTACTAAAAGAGAATTAAAATGATACACATTCCATCGTCTAAAAGTTAAGCACAAAGGAATTTTGGAAACTAAAATAAAATATAAAAAGTCTAAAAATTGTAGATTAAATATCTACTTTTACAATAAAGTATTGTAACTAATACATTTAAATATGTAGGAATAAAAAATTTACACAAATGTTTAAGATCACCACTTATGTTTATTATTGCTGACAATTGTTTCGACACACTGTGTCTTCTTCTGGAGCATGATGTAAATTAACTAACAAAGTATGTTTCAGAATACATAGTTTACCTAATTACAAGTACTAAATTCATTAACAATATTTACCTTAATACCTGGAACAAGTTCAATAAAGGAGACCCTCCCCCATCTAATTGATCGTTGAGTAATAGACCTGAGAATTTTTTTCTGATTAATTTCTACCTGTTCTAAACAATTCAGTAATTTTTCCATTCTTTCCGTTATGCAAAATTTTGAAATCTTCATTGAATGTATGATTTTCCTCTGTTAAATGTTTGGCGTAATGAGATTTGTTATTTTTCATTCGAAAGCTTTGTTTATGTTCGTTTATTCTTTTATAAAAAGGTCTGCCTGTTTGTCCTATATATGTTTTGTTGCAAGTGCCACAGCATAATTCGTAAACCCCTGATTTATTTTCTTTTTTTGTTTTACTTTTATTATTTTTAATATGTTGAGATAATGTATTATTTGTACAGAAAGCGATATTTAGATGATTTCTATGGAAAAAATTTTGAATTTTATTAGTTAATTTTCTGGTATAGGTGAGTGTATGAAATTTTTCTTTGTTTAGTTGTTTGTACGGGTACACCAGTCCTATTGCTTTTTAAATTGTTTTTTCATTAAAATATTATTTACGAAATCGCTCATTTATCCATTGTTTATACTAATTTGTTTTATAATGTTTTTCAGTCTATTATCAAAATACTCGTGGACTTAGAACTAAAACAGTTGACGTGCTTAGTAATTCAACTTGTTCTTGTTATGATTTAATAGCGATCACAGAAACGTGGCTGGACTCTTCTATTACTAACAACGAAATAATTTGTGACAGGTATAATATTTTTCGTAAAGATAGAAATTTTTCAGAAATAAATAAATCGCGTGGAGGTGGCGTGCTGATTGGTGTTGATCAAAGCTTTAGAGCAAGCATGGTTTCAATTCCATATACAGAACTTTGCCCGGAAATTGATCTAATAGGCGTTAAAATTACTTTTGACTACTCGTCTATATATATCTTTGTTGTTTACATTCCCCCGCCGGTAACTACTTTTCTGTTGGAAAATTTGTTTGATTGCTTAATTTCGTTGCAATGCCTATCTAATGCGAATGTATGCATACTTGGTGACTTCAATGTATCTCGTTACTCTGACTTCTTAGATAACAAAACGGAAGATAATCTTACAAAGGTTCTTAAAAATTTCCTAAATAGCGTCCGTTTTACTCAAAGCAATTACATCAGGAACACAAATAATAGAATACTAGACATGGTGATGCATAATAATGAAAAGTGCGAAGTTGAAAGGGCAGTCGATGTGTTTATTGAAGAGGACGCTCATCATCCGGCACTAGTAGTTACATTAAAATACTGCCAATCGATGAATGCTAAAAGCGATTTTCAAATAAATTTTCAAGGCAACTATAATTTCAAAAAAGCAGATTATACTATGTTGTATAACTCCCTTATGAAAATCGATTGGTCAATTCTAAACAATATTACATGTATTGATGAAGCCTGTGACAGTTTTCTATAAAAAATTATATGAAATAATAGATGAGCATGTACCGAAGTATTTAAAAGGTTATAGCAAGAAATACCCTCCGTGGTTCTCGCGTGACGTAATACTCAAGATAAAGCAGAAAGCCTTATGTCATAAAAAATATAAAAAGTATGGAGACATGGATCAGTTTGAAAAGTTCAAAACATTGAGATCGGAAATAAAACGAGATACTACAGAATCTTATAGACGCTTTATTCAGAGAACAGAAGAGAATATAAAGGTTAATCCGCAGCAGTTTTGGTCATTTGTCAAAAACAAAAGAGAACAGAAGGGTATACCTAGTAGTATGACTTATGACGGGAGTAATTTGAACTCGGCATCAGATATTCTAAACGCTTTTGCAACTTATTTCGAACAATCATTTTCCCGTCCAACCCTGGATAGATTAATCAGTGAGGATGTCGTGGCTTCTTGGCCTACTGTCACAGTCAGTACCTTTTGTGAATCAGACGTTATTAATGCCATTAGAAGACTAAAACCAAAATTTACTGCGGGCCCGGATTTACTCCCAGCATTTTTTATTCGTGATTGCAGATTTGTTTTAGCCAAACCACTGTTAACTCTGTTCAACTTAAGCTTGAAGATGAGTACTTTCCCGGAATTATGGAAAACCTCTAATCTAAGTCAGTCCTGTTTTTAAAAAAGGAGATAGATCAGATATCAGTAATTATAGGCCAGTGTCAATAATATGTAATTTTAGTAAAATCTTTGAATTTTTATTACACGATCATTTATTTTATGCTACGAAAAACTTGATAACCCCTCATCAGCATGGTTTCTACAAGGGTAGATCTACATCTACAAACTTAATTACTATAACTCAAGAAATAGCAGAGGCAATTGACGAGGGTTGCCAAATGGATATCATTTATTTAGATTTCACCAAAGCCTTTGATCGGCTGGATTTTTCTCTCCTACTTAATAAACTACTAACTAACTTTGGTTTTTCAGGCTCATTAATATCTTTGATTCATTCTTACCTTACTAATCGTAAGCAATATGTGGAAATTTATGGCTCCAAATCAAGATCTTATGATGCTACTTCTGGGGTTCCTCAAGGATCTGTACTGGGACCATTGTTTTTTAATCTCTTTATAAATGATATTGGGAGGGGTTTAGGTGCTGGTTATTTACTCTATGCCGATGATGTAAAATTATACAGCAGGGTGAGAGGTATTCGGGATTGCATAAATCTTCAGAAGGACTTACAGATAATTGGCCAATGGTGCGTAACAAACAATTTACAGCTTAACATTAAGAAATGTAATATTATGTCTTTCTCAAATAAAATCTCACCGATTATTCATAACTATTTGCTGGATAACAGTGGTATCTCCCGTGTGAATGTCTTCAGGGACTTGGGCGTAACATTTGATCCAAAACTTTCTTTCACAGATCATATAAACACCATAATCTCCGAAGCTTTTAAAACATATGGCTTTATTGCACGCTGCACCGGTGACTTTCATAATCCTGACGTAATTAAAACTTTATATATTTGTTATGTTCGTTCTAAATTGGAATACGCTGCTACGGTCTGGTCTCCAGGCTATGACACCCATACTGATAATCTGGAGAGGGTCCAGCGCAAATTCTTAAAATATATTAGCTTTAAACGAGATGGTATCTATCCACAACAGGGGTCTCCGCATGAGGTACTACTTGCAGATAACGGCTGCTCGTTATTAAAGGTTCGTCGTGGTTACTTGCTACTGACGACTCTGTTCAAAATTATGAATAATGATATAGATTCTCCCGCTATTCTGTCAAGAATAAATTTTAGTGTGCCACGTATAACTAGCAGACAATATAACACTTTTTATCTACCTGTTCCAAGAACAAATATATTAAAATTTTCCCCACTTTTTTCAATGTGTAGTATGTATAATCAAGAAATAAGCATCGACTTTTTCAACACATCTATGTTAACGATAAGTAAAATATTGCAACACTGAGGGGCTGTGGCATCTTTCTTTTCTTATTGTTTTAATATCTAATTGTTTTTAGTATTATTATTATTGTGATTGGAATTTGTATCTGCTTAATACTCTATTATTGTATTACATTTCTATGTATAGTGGCTCTTATCTGTATCTCCGGCCTTGTAGTTGGGTCTTGTAACCTGTAAGGCATGTATGATAAATAAATAAATAAATAAATAATATGTAATTCTTTCCGAAAATTTTCTTCCGTTAATGGTGTGTTTATTAGTGTATGGATCAAACTATTATAAGCCGAGATTTTATGGGTGAACGGGTGGTTAGAATTAGCGTGTATAGTTATGTCTGAGTATGTTGGTTTATGGAAGATTTCAAAATTTAGTATTTAGTATACTATATTTAGTATAATAGTAATGAATTGATAACAAAAATTAGTCCGTTAAATATACCAAGTAACTCCAGATTTATATCGTTTGATGTACAAAATCTTTTTCCTAGTATACCACCATCAGACGCTATAAATTTGGTTCAAAGATTACTCAGTAAAAATAATATTAACCCAATAATTAAACGAGAAATATTAGATATCTTAACATTGTGCTTAGATCAGAATTATTTAAAATTTAATGATAACATTTACATAAGTAAAAAAGATTTAATAATGGGGAACCCTCTTAGTCCAATTTTATCTGAAATTTTCATGGATCATTTAGAAGAACAAATCAGTAATTCTCATCTTTTTGAAAATTTCTTTTATTGGTACCGGTATGTAAATGATATATTGACTTGCTTTACAGGCACAGATCGACAATTAAAACTTTTTCTAGATTATATTAACCAACTTCATAATAATATTACTTTTACAACAGAAATAGAAACAAATAAATCGATTAATTTCCTAGATTTAAAAATATCAAACAAAATGAATAAACACGATTTTGAAATCTTCCATAAACCAACATACTCAGACATAACTATACATGCTAATTCTAACCACCCATTCACCCATAAAATCTCGGCTTATAATAGTTTCATCCATACATTAATAAACACACCATTAACGGAAGAAAATTTTCAGAAAGAATTACATATTATAAAACAAATTAGTATAAAAAATGGATAAAAGAGCGATTTCGTAGATAATATTTTAATGAAAAAACAATTTAAAAAAGCAATAGGACTGGTGTACCCATATAAACAACTAAACAAAGAAAAATTTCATACACTCGCTTATACCGGAAATTTAACTAATAAAATTCAAAATTTTTTCTATAGAAATCATGTAAATATCGCTTTCCGTACAAATAATACATTATCTCGACATATTACAAATAATAAAAGTAAAACAAAAAAAGAAAATAAATCAGGGGTTTACGAAAAAATTCTCAGGTCTATTACTCAACGATCAATTAGATGGGGGAGGGTCTCCTTTACTGAACTTGTTCTAGGTATTAAGGTAAATATTGTTAATGAATTTAGTACTTATAATTAGGTAAACTATGTATTCTAAAACATACTTTGTTAGTTAATTTACATCGTGCTCCAGAAGAAGACACAGTGTCTCGAAACAATTGTTAGCAATAATAAACATTAAACATTTGTTTAATTTTTTTTTCTTATCTATTATGGATCTCCATCAAATTACGGCTAAGTCAGTGCAGTATTTAAATATGTACTTTAGATTAACAAAAGTGTTACCAAAAGCAGGGAAGTAGAGAATATGCCAATGAGGTTTTTATCTTCAAAGGAATATTTTCCAAACAAAGGGTGTTATTGTTATATTGAGAAATTCTTCTAATTTTAGCTCCTAGGGCTGTGTATTCTAACTATAGGAGTGTGGGCATGGTCAGAGAAGGATATTTTTAATAATTTAGGGAAAGTAGCCAATGTAGCCCTAGATCCAGCTTTTATTCTGATATGTGTAGGTAAGTTAAAAAAAAGTTTTTAACAGTATTACCATTTGGTATTTGGAAAGGGAAATTTTTATTTAGTAACTTTGTTGTGGTTGTTATATTTTTATTTACCCTTCTTGGCAGTTACTATTTTTTTTATTGTGTTTTAGGTACTGTAACTTTTGTAATAGGCTTTACCGGATGTGTAGGTGCTCTCAGAGAAAACACATGTATGTTAGCAACTGTAAGTAAAACATTTTTCAATTTTTGGTAAAAAATATAGGTCATAGCTATTAAAAAAGAGCTTTATATTTGTAAATAAAACTATATATGTAATAAAAAAAAATAATATAGACTCATGTCTTTTTTCCAGTATGCTATTTTTCTGTCAGTCTTACTCCTATTTGAAATGACTGCTGGGATATTGGGATTCATTTTTAAAGACTGGGTGAGTCAGACTATCCTGTTATTTTTAGAATAGAAACAAAAGTTTTATAAATGCAAAACCTGTAATTTGAGATATTGATTGAGGTTCTTAGAAGCATTCATATTAGAGGTATAATACAAATTCTGTGAACAACATTAATGAAGCTGAAATTACCTGGAATTAAGAGTTATTTTAAAGTTATTGACAAAGTAGTTTGATGCACAAAGTTATAAAACCCAAAGAAATAGTATTAAGAAGATTGCTGTGATTTTCCTTATTTATCTTACTTACAGTTATTTGTTTTTTTTTCTTCTTATTTTTCTTACATTTTACTTTATTAAAAAACTAAAGAATTATTTATGTGATTTCCTCTTATATGACCTCAACATTCTGACATTTCCGTGGGGAAAAGTTGTGTTAATTTGATGTTTTATGGGCTTCCTAACAGTAGTTAGAGTTAGTTGTGGGCCGACTAGTTTTGGGTGTTAAAAAAAACAAGCTTGTTTATAACAATACTATAGTATGATGTGTTTTTATGGTCTTTTAACATGAAACAGGACAGGTAATGATTCATTTTACCTATTTTAGATAAAAACTCAAGCAACTATTGGCTTCCAGACTTTTATTATACATTACAGAGAGGATCCCGATCAACAAAATTTAATTGACTGGATACAAGAAGACTGGGTATGATGAAAAATATATTTTTGTAAAAATGATATTGATTGGTTTTAAGTCACATTTAGATGTTCTTTCTTATGATCCATCTGGTCTGCTGTTTTAAATTTTTTTTTAACAATCGAGAACATTAGATAAACTTCAAGCTCTTTTTCAGAACTTTTAGATCTACAAGCCTTTTACAGAATGTTAAGTATGATTCCCAAACTTCAGGCTCTGGGCTTGATACGTAATTACTGTTAAAAGTAATTGTAACTGAATGATCTTTAATAAAATAAAGTAATCGTGATTGGAAAATTAAAGTGATATTGATAAAGGGCTTAGAGGTTAGTGTTTGAAGCTCTGTTGTTAATGGCTTAACCCAAGGTTATTTCATTAGGGTGTGAAATTCATCAAATCAAACTTACTACCCAGTCAAGGAGCAAGGCTTATTGTAAAAGAAAGGGTAGCTGAGAGGGAATGAACATCTTACAGAAATTATAATGCATTTTTATCAAAACTTATTTTTAGTTACAATGTTGCGGAATCGAAGGACCAAAGGATTGGGACCGGAATAACTATTTTAACTGTTCTTCAAGAGATGTCGGTAGCAGGGAAGCTTGTGGGGTGCCATTTTCGTGTTGTAAAAGAAAGCCAAATGTAAGTATACATACATTTTTATTTGTTAAATTTGTTACACAACTCTTATAGGTTGACATAATCCCTGTATCTATAGGCCCTCAAGTATTTTTTTTTTTTTTTAAATTCCTAAACAGAAAATAGTTGCTGAGTACTGAGTTACATAAAGTGAATGATTAATTTCTTTAAATTCAACTTCGCAAATAGGAGATTTTACAACTTGCGCAGTGTGGACAGGAGTATTATCGTGAATAAGCAAAATACCAATACTAGATTTTCCAAGTCATTTCTTCTTTACAGCTTATACTACACTAGCCGTGCCCGCGGCTACGCTCGCGTGGACTTGATTCACTATTATCATTACTGCTTATTCCTTATGTTACCTAACATAATAAAATATCTGCCATTATTTCCCCTTATCTCCCATTATTTTTCCTTATCTCCCATTATCTCTCCATAATTTCCATTATCTAGGCTTATCTCTGGTCATCTCCCATTATTTCTCCTTATTTCCCATTATTTCTCCTTATCTCCCATTATCTCACCTTATCTGCCATTATCTAGGCTTATCTCGACTTATCTCGCAATATTTCTTCTTATCTTCCATTATTTCTCCTTATCTCACCATAACTCCCATTATCTAGACTTATCTCCGCTTATCTCCCATTATTTCTCCTTATCTCCCATTATTTATACTTATCTCCCATTACCTCACCTTATCTTCCGTTATTTAGGCTTATATCGAATTATATAGATCATATGTATAAATTTAATAAAAACACGTAAATTGAATAAGTGGTTCTCAAGTGATAAGCGCGCTAACGGACAGACAGGCAGACAGAGAGACGTTGCATTTTATATATATTATATTCTTTGCTACATGATATTGTTCCATATTTAATGGTTTAGGCATGTATTGCAAGAGAATGCGCTAACTGTAACCTTTTTTCCGACTTGATTCACTATTATCGTCACTGCTTATTCTTTATGTTACCTAACGCAATAGAATATATCCTATAACTTGGCCAGAGAACATATGTGTGTTTTAAAAAAAAGCACGTAACGCACTAACGGACAGAGAGACAGAGAGACGTTGCATTTTATATATATTAGATAGATAACCTGGCCGGAGAACATATGTATGTTTTTAAAAAAAGCATGTATATCTGATAAGTGGTTCTCCAGTGATAAGCGCACTAACGGACAGACAGACAGACAGTTAGACATTGCATTTTATATATATTATAGATATAATATTATAGATAACCTGGCCAGAGAACATATGTATGTTTTAAAAAAAAGTATATAAATCGGATAAGTGGTTCTCCAGTGATAAGCACACTAACGGACAGACAGATAGACAGAGATACGTTGCATTATATATATATATATATATATATATATATATATATATATATATATATATATATATATATATACCATAGATGTAATAAAATATATATCTATAACCTGGTCAGAGACCATATGTATGAATTTAAAAAATTATGTATGTGGTATAAGTGGTTCTCGAGGGATAAGCGCACTAACGGACAGACAGACAGACAGACAGACGCTGCATTTTATATATTATAGATATAGATTATTATTATTATTATATAACCTGGCCAAAAAATATGTGTATGAATTTAAAAAAACACACGTAAATCGGCTAAGTGGTTCTCGCGTGATAAACGCACTAATGGACAGACAGACAAACAGAGAGACATTGCATTTTATATATATTATAGATTATAGGTTATAGATATTCTCTGCTACATAATATTGTTCCATATTTAATGGTTTAGGCTGTGTATTGCAAAGGAATGCGCTAGCGGCAAACCCTTTTCCGACTCCATTCACTATTATCGTCACGGCTCATTCGTTATGCTACCTATCGTAATAAAATATAGCCTATAACCTGGCCAGAAAATATATGTATGTTTAAAAAAAAAAGTACATAAATCGGATAAGTGGTTCTCCAGTGATAAGCGCACCAACGGACAGACAAGACAGACAGAGAGACGTTGCATGTTATATATATATATATATATATATATATATATATATATATATATATATATATATATATATTATAGATGGGGTGAAAAGTCCCAAAATTTTCCGCGAGATGGCAGCACAAACAAAAAAAACCATATGATTTTCAGTTAGTGTCAACTCTCAGAAGATTCGTGACTTTTCACGTGTGTGAAGTATTTTTTTTTTTAGGAAATCATTAAGAACAAGCAATGCGGGTACGACGTAAGGAAACCAGGCTTTGTAAGTATATTTTGGTAATCTTTTTGAGTTAAGTTTTTCCCAATTTACATGGTTTTTAAGTTAAAATATATATTTTATACCATTTATTAAATGCAGCCAGGAGAAAGGCACATATTCGAACGAGGTTGCTTGAGAGCAGGTGAAGAGTGGATTGAGAGCAACTTAGTGCCTGTAGCGGCTGTTAAAGTAGGAATTATGATCCTACAGGTACTTTAATACAGAAATTAACCTCCAGACTTTCTGAAGTAGTCTAAATTTGGATCCGACAGATAGAGTTGTTCTGCTGCAAACAAGATATATCAGAAATATTTACAGTTTGAAATTCACCAAATCTAGTTAATCTAAATTTCTTGAAGCAAAAATTCTCAGTCTCCGCTTATTGTATGTGGTACAATGCAAAAGTTCCCTGACTAACGCCATGAAGTCTGAAGTAGTTCTTTTTAATTTTCGTGACTCTCGTTACATTCCATTGGGTCTCCTTTACCTTCTCGAAGCGGCGTTTCTTTAAATTTATCTTCATATGAGTCTAAACTCACATGGTGCCAAATCAGGCCAATAAAGAGGGGGGTGGCAGTATTTGCTAAAAACTGTTGCGTAAGGAACGAGGTTTTCATTGTTGCGATGATCTTTCCTCTCCAGCCGTTTTCAAACCAAGAGAAAGTTCGTCAGAGACCCTCGGCGAGGGTCTTCACAAATGATTTGTTAAACTTTGGGAATGATTTCAGGCGCGGATCCAGTTGAAGGTCTTCCGGAACGCTCATCGGCTTCCATTGTAGTCCAGCCGGCCTTAAATCACGAACATCACTGGAAAATTTCCTTAGGGCTCTTGGCTGCATCCCTAAATGCTTCCCAGATCATTTTATGTACTTTTTCCGAGTTTAAAACTGAATTTCGTACACATGTACGCCCTGCTTTTTTGTATCTATTGTAAACACCGCAGAGAGACACAGAGCTTTACGCAAACGTGCTTATGAAACAAACTAAATCAGCTAGCAAGCTGAAAGTTGCCACGCAGCATTGTTAGGGATGTACCTACTGTCATCTATCTGCACGAGTCGATACTATTTTACATTCTTGCTATTTAGCGTTAGTCCGGGAACTCTGGACTGCATCACGTATTTTTCAAGTATTACTTTACTTATATTCAAAAAATGTCCATTCATCGCCCAACATAATGTTAACGATTTAAAGTGAATTATTTTCTGGGCCGACTGTAGTTACGTCGTCAGTAATATTTAAAATTTTTAAAAGAGTTCATTAATTGGTCCGTTACTTTGTTACAGCTCATTTTAACAATAAAATTACTTATTTACTTTTTTAACTGACACTAAATATATATTTTTTTGTAAAGATTTACAAATGCGTTATCGCGATTCCGTAGTACAACTACATTTTCAAACGATTAACTAAGATATATATAATAAATATATAATATATAATATAATACTTTATTTGCATAATAATTAGAACAAATCAATTTTTAACCTACACATTATCTTTACATCTTGTATATTTTTTTATTCAGACTAAACGCTCTCAATCTGGCATTCCTAATAACATGAGAAATAATGATCATGTCTATAACGACCCACCTAGCATAGTCACTGCCTTTGGTGATTGCTTTAACAGAGTATATATTAAGTCGGCTAGGCCTGAGGAGTATAGTTATTGGGAAGCTCCTTCTTTCTTTGTTGACGTTCCCGAAATTTCCGAGAGGGATATTGTAACTGCGGCTAGGTCTCTCAAGAATAAACTGACCTCCGGTTCCGACGGCATTCCCAGTTTTGTTGTCAAGGATTGCGTGTCCGCTCTGTCCGGTCCTTTACTCCACATCTTTAATCTAGTGTTGACGACTCATACGTTTCCTGCTACTTGGAAGGTGGCCAAGGTCCGACCTATCTTGAAGTCTGGGAATCCAGGTGTGGTTGATAGTTATCGACCCATATCTATTTTATGTAATTTCTCTAAAATTCTTAAAATTATTTTGCATAAATTTATTTTCTCAAAAGTGAGATATATGCTTTCTACTGACCAACACGGTTTTATGCCTGGCAGATCCACCACCACAAATCTTGCCTCATTCTCGCAGTTTGTGTGCGACGGTATTAATGATGGGAGCCAGATTGACGTGGTCTATACGGATTTTCGCAAAGCCTTTGATCGACTTGATCACTACTTACTAGTGGATAAGGTCGGATCTCGTTTCGGGCTCTCAAATAACCTGATTGATCTTTTAAATTCATACCTCCTGGATCGTAGGTTTTTTTTGTAGAAATCAATGGGTTTAGATCGCCTCTCCATATTCCCACTTCAGGTGTTCCCCAGGGTTCCAATCTGGGACCTCTTCTTTTCAATATGTTTGTTGACGACTTGCTGAGTCAGATAGGTTGTCGGAAGCTTGCTTATGCCGATTACCTTAAGATTTTTAAACGCATAGACTCGGTTTCTGATTGCCACGCATTACAGAGCAGCAATAATGCTCTCACCAACTGGTGCTTTACTAACAGGCTCACCTTAAACGTTTCCAAATGCAATGTCGTCAGATATTCCTATCGTAATCCTATATTTTTCAATTATTCCGTAGGTGATACTGTTCTACAGAATCTTCCTTCAGTTAGAGATTTGGGTATCGTCTTTGACGAGAAATTCTCTTTTGCTGACCATATTGAACAAATGGTTGCTGCTGCATCAAGGATGCTGGGTTTCCTGATTAGAAATTGTAGAGACTTTACTAACATATCTGCAATCAACCTTCTCTATTATTCCTTCGTTAGGTCTAGGTTGACTATGCTTCTATTGTTTGGTATCCAACATAGAATTGCCATAACAACTCAATCGAATTGATACAGAGGCGCTTCATTAAATATCTTATTTTCAAGAGGGATGGTGTCTATCCGGACCGCGGATGGACATGGATTAATCTTGTCAAGGTTTAATGAGTTGCCTCTTGCAAAGAGAAAGGACATTCACTCCATCAAATTCTTATATAAGCTGTTAAATCACCATATTGATTGCCCTTTCCTATTAAGCAATGTATCATTCCATGTACCACGCCTTGGGGCAAGGCGCTCACCTATTTTTAGCCTCGGCCGGGCTAGGTCAAATATATTATTCCACAGCCCTATTTATATAATGTACAAGAACGGCAATGTCATTGGAAACTCCGGTGATTTCCATTGCAGTAGGCTGTCGGTGCTTATTGGTTCTCTGCTCAGTGTTTAGAGGTTGCTCAAATTTGTAGTTTTTATTATTATTATTTTTATTTGTTTTTTAATTTAGAGATTGTTCAAACATTTTAATTTTATTTTAATTGTATCATGTTCTTCTTTTATATGTAGCTCATTAGTATAAACGTTATTCCTGTAATTGGGCCCTGGCCTGTTAGAATTGAATGTATAAATAAATAAATAAAAATATACAATTTATATAATTTATACAATTTAAAAATAAATACTTCTTCACACCAAAGAAGAACTTAACCTATACACTAGTATTTTTTTTTATATATAATAGGTGTCTAAATGGTAACTAAAATATCACAATAATTTTATTAATGAAGAAGCAGTTATTTTGCAGGCTACACTTCAAGACGGTTTTTTTTTTTAAATAATATCACAAATTAACGACACCTAGGTGCCAGGGCACCTGTATGTGTCTAGGTAGTTTAACTAATAACTTTCTTTCTGGATCAGATTTTTTTTCTTTCTTTTTGTGACAGATAATAATACAGATACAAATACAATAACAGATACAATACATGGTTCATGTGCAATGGCTACTCAACCAAAGACTCAAAAATTCGAAAGTTATCAAATATATATGCTTTACATAATTCACGAAATTTTTTGCTGTTTTTCCCTAGCCTCATCGAATTCAGCAGAAGGTTGTAGCTTCTCGGACCTAAATAATTGATACATTTTAGATCTATGTTGTTGTTATTCTTGGGCAGTATTACGTTTTTATTTTCTCTAGAACGTGTTTTGTGAATATGATTAACAAATTTATTCCGTTCTTTACGAATATGTAGAAAGGTGCAAACTGTTGTGAGATACATTGTTCTAATATTGCATGTTTTTTGTGTAAAGAGAAGGGCAGTAGGATATATTCCGTGTTTTTTATTAAATATTTTTAATATACACCTCGGTACTATATTCAGTCCATACAGTGCAGATTCATACAGCTCTCCCCACACCAAAATACCATAACCAATCAGAGATTCTACCAGCGATTTATATCTAAGTATAAGTAGTTTTGTATTTAAAATATTCCTTATTATATAAAATTTGTGTATTAATTTTCGTAATCTGATTGATAGTCGATGTGTGATTAAAACAGATTTTTTGTATTTATTTTTGTATGATGAAAGGTGCTGTAAAAGTTGGTAATGGACGGAATGTCCTACGTCTACTTGACTATTTAGTGAATTTATGTTGTGGTTCTTTTAGTGTGTGTAAATTTCCATTGATTCTAAGAAATTAAATTTTGACTCTTTAGGTGCCATATGGAGTATTGATAAACAATTAATATTAGGAAATTGTCAGTTTCTAAAAGATGGTAAGCGAAGTGCGATTTTTCATTTTTTAATCTATAAGATGGATGCATTATGTTCTGCGAATCTTGTTTTGAAATTCCGTGCTGTTTGGCCTATGTAACAGCTATTGCACTCTTGACACTTAAATTTATAAACTCCTGATTTATTATATTTTTTAGTTTTATCTTTGGCACTGAAAAATATATTGGATAATTTTTCTAGTGGATTTTAAAGCTATGCTTGTTTTTTCGGTTGTGAGAAACTGGGATATTTTATCCAAGATGGGACCAAAATATGTCAGAGGTATGAATGTTTTTCTTTCTTGGTATTCTTTTATGGAATAAATTAAGCTGAAGGTGATATGCTTTTGTTTACGGCTTATTAGGGTATTCATTACTTTACATTGGAAGCTGTTATTGAGTGCTATATTTTTGATTGTATCCATTTCTTTTTTTAAATTATTTTTATTAAGAGGGATATTAAAGGCTCTGTGGATCATAGGTCCATAAGCTGCCAGTTTATGGGGGTTGGGGTGTATTGAGTCTGCTGGGTGGGGAGGTTGGTTTACAGAAAATATCGAATTTTAATCTATTTGCATTTTTTGAAATTGTAACATCTAAGAAATTTATTTTATTATCTGTTTCCTTTTCCAATGTGAATTTTATGTTTTGGAGTATATTATTTAGATGATTTAAAGTAGAATTTAGTTCGTTTGCAAATGTATTTTTATTACGAAATCGCGATAACGTATTTGTAAATCTTTACAAAAAAAAATATATTTAGTGTCTGTTAACAAAGTAAATAAGTAATTTTATTGTTAAATTTTTTTAGTTTTTGTATGTTATTTATTATGTATCTTACTAAAGTTTGATGTAGATGATCAATTATGCCTAATATATATAATTAATAGGAAATTGTTTTGAATTCGAGGACATAATATAGCTGAGTAAGTAAGCTTGGGTAATTATTCTAAGTCGGGTTTAAATTTTAGACTCTTACAAACTCTGGAGCAAGGTGTGTTCTACTTGTTGCACTTATTTTAAGGAATGAAAAGTAAATGAGCACGCTATATATCAACAGAAGATTTTATATGCTTGTTGTTACTGTTTTATTAAAAATATTAGGGTATAAGTACCATTATTTTATAACTGATGAATTGCATACCCTAGTATACTTATAATGTGTCTCACTTCTTACTGTTTCTAGGCTGCCTGAAAAGTTCTCGACCTGACACAAAGATGGCGTTAGAAACTGTGATTGTATAGTTCCGTCCTTTATATAAACACATGTATAGTTTTATTTCAATCTATCAATTCATTCGAGTAGTAGCAGCTGTCAGATATTGACGTGTCATTGATGTTTTTAAAATGGAGAAAATTGTATATCGTGCAGAGATTGAGTTCTTTGTTTTGGATGATTTAACACCAATAGAAATTCATCCGAAATTATCAAAAGTGTATTATGATGCAGGTCGTATAAGCCTTGAAGTTGATCCATGTGGAGGTCGTCCAAAAACTGCTACAAGTCCATGATCTGGTGTTAGATGATCGACGAGTGAAAGTGCGTGAAATAGCTGAGGCTATAGGCATCTTAAAAGAACGAATTGGAAATACTTTGCATAAAGAAATACTGAAAAAGAAGCTTTGTGCAAGATGGGTGCCGCATTTGCTGGCAATTAACCAAAAACTCTTTCGAATGCGTATTTCCAAAGCATGTTTGGATCGTTTTAAGCAAAATAAAATTGATTTCAAGCGTCATTTCATAACTGTTAATGAAACTTGGATCCATCACTATACAAAGCGAAAAGAACAGTCAAAACAATGGATTGAAGTCAGTGGAAGTGCTCCAAAGAATGCAAAGACGGTTTCATCAGCAAGAAAGGTTATGGCAACTGTTTTTTGGAATTAAAGAGGTGTTTTGTTAATTGATGATCTTCAGAAAGGTGGAACAGTTAACTCTGAATATTATTGTAACCTTTTGGATTAGTTGGATGCTAAAATTTGTGAGAAAAGACCTGCTTTAAAGAAGAAAAGAATCATTTGTCATCAAGACAATGCACGTGTTCACACAAGTGTTTTGACGATGGCAAAACTCAGCGAATTAAAGTACGAATTGCTTGAACATCCAGCGTATTCACCAGATTTGCCTCCCTCGGACTATTATCTGTTTCCAAACCTGAAAAAATTCCTGGCTAGAAAGCGTTTTACATCAAATGACGAAGCTATTTTGCAGACCTTCCGGAATCATACTTTAATGATGGTATTGAATTATTGGAAAAACGCTGGAATAAATGTAAAAAAAAAATTTTTTCATTGTTAGGTCTAGAACTTTTCCAACAGCCTACGTATACTGTGGTAGCTGACATTGGGAGTATTCTGCGACACGTAACGTTGGCAACAAGAAACGGAAAGACTGGCAATAAAAATTTGATCAGGCCGTCAATATAAAGAGATTTTTAAATTACGGAACTATTAAAGGCTGTTATAAGGGGGTAATTGACATATCAGTGATTCAACTTTAGCAACTATCGCTACAGACTTTGGTTTTCCAAGTAATCCTTTAAATTCGTGGTTCCCAATAAGCGTGAGTCCTTTTTTTTCAAGTGCCAATTTTTAACGAACCATAAAGGAGTTAGTGCATGAATTGAAAGTTATTTACTACATGTAAATTGAATTCTATACCCCAAAACAACTCTGTGTGATAGTTTGAGATCCTAATTACTTGGAATGAAAACGGGATAGAAATATGACATGTGGCTGGTAATATTTGTCCTTCTCTGTCGTCTTCTTTCTCTGTCATATTCTTACTTTTGACCAGAAATGTTAAAAATATTTAATTGAGTTAATTAGAAACATTAATCGTTACAAACGTTGCGTGACGCTGATGACCTTTATTAAGATTGATTGACTTGGATTAATATAAAACAATAATGCATTATCAGTGATAGTAATTGGCTGGATCAACTTGATTAAATATCTTTAACTTTTTCTGCTCACAATCAAAATACTGCAGAGGGAAGTGTTTGTGTTGACATGCTTGTCTAAAATGTGTCACCACACCTTTTTATTATAGGTTTGTTATAATACATATTGTTCAATATATATATATATATATATATATATATATATATATATATATATATATATATATATATATATATATATATATATATATATATTGGTGAACAAAAGTATGGAAACATTTAAATTTCCATCTCTAGTCTTAACATTTAAACGGTTTACAATTACAATATTTATTTATTAATCGTGTACATCCTAACAAACATTTCGAAGACTAAAATAGTTATTGTTTATTAGAAATGTGCTTAGTTTTTAACGTAACAAAAGTATGGAAACATTTTTGTTATAAAATAAAAATTCCACTAAGACGACTAAGATGTCGAAAATATTTAATATTTAGTGGGATATCCTTTTGCGTCAATCACTGCTTGACATCTTCTGCCCATAGAGTCAATAAACCTAACACAAAAATCGGGTGGTATTTTTTCCCATTCTTGTTTTAACGCGATCCAAAGTTCGTCCCGGTTGTTTTTTATATTTCTTTTCCTAATTTGTTTATCCAGATAGTGCCAAAGATTCTCTATCGGGTTCAAATCAGGTGATTGTGAAGTCCAGCGCATCACTCGAATCCTTTGTTCAGAAAACCAATTCTTGGCCAAGCGAGATGTGTGTTTTGGGTCATTGTCTTGATGAAACATCCATGACAGTGGCAAATCTTCTTCATAAAGAATCAAATTATTTTCCAATATCTCAAGATACATTTGAGCATCCATTCGGCCATTTATCTTTGTCAACGGCCCCGTTCCAGACCGTCGAAAACAACCCCATACCATGATATTTCCACCGCCATGTTTGAGAGTAGGTACAAGGTACTTTGGGTCATATCTTAGTCCAACTGGTCTTCTTACATAACCAGTAGAATCACTTCCAAAGAGATTGAACCTACTTTCGTCACTAAAGATTACTAGAGACCACTGATTTTGAGTCCAGTCTATGTTCCTTAGCAAATTTCAATCTCTCTTTCTGTGACGCTTTGTAAGGAGTGGCTTATTACCAGCACGCCTACCATGAAGATTTTCAAATAACAGACGACTGGTAATAGTCATGTCTGACACCAATACACCCTGATATTTCTGCCTTAGTTCTGTATCAATATCAACAGCAGTTTTCTTGGCAAGACAATGACCCAAACACACATCTCGCTTGGCCAAGCATTGGTTTCCTGAACAAAGGATTCGGGTGATGCACTGGCCTTCACAATCACCTGATTTGAACCCGATAGAGAATCTTTGGCACTATCTGGATAAGGAAATTAGGAAAAGAAATATAAAAAACCGGGACGAACTTTGGATCGCATTAAAACAAGAATAGGATTTTTGTGCTAGGCTTATTGACTCTATGGGCAGAAGATGTCAAGCAGTGATTGACACAAAAGGATATTCCACTAAATATTAAATATTTTTGACATCTTAGTGGAATTTTTATTTTATAACAAATATGTTTCCATACTTTTGTTACGTTAAAAACTAAGCACATTTCTAATAAACAATAATTGTTTTAGTCTTCAAAATGTTTGTTAGCATGTACGCGATTAATAAATAAATATTGTAATTGTAAACCGTTTAAATGTTAAGACTAGAGATGGAAATTTAAATGTTTCCATACTTTTGTTCTTCATTGCATATATATATATATATATATATATATATATATATATATATATATATATATATATATATATATATATATATATATATAGAGTGACGTGCAAAAGTTTCCGACCAGTAACATTTCGTACTCTAATTTATTAAAAAAAAAGACTAATGATTTTTAATCATTATGAGATGTAAGTATGAGATATAGGAAACAAAATAATATAGTAAAAGAATATTATTTATGTTTGTGAATATATTTATTCTTATTTTTATATGTGCAAAAGTTTCCGGCCACTTTGTACTACGAGAAAAAGTATTAGTCCTTATGCTCTATAATAGACTTAAATTATGTTTTTATGTTAATATTTTGTAGCCACGCCCTTTGCAGCGATAACAGCCGCACAACGATGAGGCATTGACTCAATTAATCGATTAATACAAGCAGGTGAAATTTTATCCCATTCTTCCTTCAATGATTTGAATAATGCGGCTTTATTTGAATATGTATGCTTTCGAACTTGACGATCTAGCGTTTCCCATAAGTGTTCTATTGGGTTCAAGTCCGGTGATTGAGATGGCCTGCTTAAAACTCTCACATTTGAAGCAGAAAACCACTGTTTTAACAACTTGGATGTGTGTTTGTGGTCATTCTCCTGCTGAAATATCCAGTTCTGCGGCAATGTTTCTTCAGCATATGATAACAAATTGTTTTCTAAAATGTCCTTGTAAATATCAGCGTTCATATTTCCGTTGATTCCGATCAATGGACCGAGTCCTTGTGCAGAGAAAATTCCCCAAACCATCACACTTCCTCCACCGTGTTTTACAGTAGGAATTTGGTACCGAACATCATTTCTCGTACCAATAGGACGTCGTACATGTTGTCTACCATCGCTTCTAAAAAGATTAAATTGATTCGTCTGAGAAAGCTACTTTTTCCCAATCTTTGATTGTCCAATTTAGGTGATCTTTGGCAAATTGTAATCGGGCCTTCTTATTCTTTTTATTGATTAATGGTTTTTTAATACATATACGGCCAAAAAGTCCCATATCGTGTAGTCTTCGACTAACATTAGCTAGGTTTTCATCCTTTAGCTCGCGTGCAATTTCAGCAGCAGTTTTCTTGACATCCGCAGTTGATTTGCGTTTAATGATACGATCTACTTTTTTAGACGTTTTTCTTGGTCTTCCACTACGCGGACGATCTTTTAGACCATATCCACAACGGTATTTTACAATATTATCGTTCACGGTTGATGTACCTATCGATAATAATGAAGCAATCTTACGAGAAGGCTTTCCTTCTTTTGAAAATTTCCTTACTCTCTCATGAATTTGGATTTGCATATGCCGAGCCACGTTTATGCTCTCACGACCTTTTATGAACTAAATGTGAACATTCAACGCGCTATTATTCGTAAATACGTCTTTAAACGTTCTACTGCGTCAATGTGGCCGGAAACTTTTGCACATATAAATATAAGAATAATAATAATAATAATAAATATATTCAGAAACATAAATAATATTCTTTTACTATTTTATTTTTTTTCCTATATCTCATACTCACATCTCATGATTAAAAATCATTAGTTTTTTTTTTAATAAATTAGAGTACGAAATGTCACTGGCCGGAAACTTTTGCACTCCACTGTATATATATATATATATATATATATATATATATATATATATATCTATATATATATATATATATATATATATATATATATATATATATATATATATATATATATATATATATATATATATATATATATATATATATATATATATATATATATATATGTATATATATATATATATATATATATATGTATATATATATATATATATATATGTATATATATATATATGTATATATATATATATATATATATATACACTTATGCTTGTGCGATGCAACGTTAGTAGTTTTGTGTGCTTTACACCTATTTCAGGCTTTTGATGTTTCGAAAATAATAAACGAACAAGGCTGCCTGGAAGCAGTCGAGGAATGGACAGAGAAAAATATGATTTCTTTGGCATCTTGCAGCTTTGTTGTGTTGTTTTTTCAAGTAAGTGTTTTTTTGTTTTGCTTTTGCACGTTTTTTTTTGTTTTTATTGCTTTTTTGTATTTCGTATACTTATTGTTCCTTTTAAGCTATTTCTAAAAATGTTGGAATGATGATTTATACCATAAAGGTAAAATGCCAATAATATACGGGTCTTATTTTTAAAGTAAGTACGGTTTTCATATTAAAAGAATAAAGTCCATTTTTTTAACATTGTTATTTTTACGTGACCTTAATCTACTTTTAAACATAATTTCCACCTATATTAAGGCACTTGTCGTATCGTAAGGCCAGCGTTAGGGTTTTACGAGGGGCGGTCAAGTTGTTCCCAGCCAAGTGACGCGATGCGTTCTTGGGTTCGATAAGCCACGTGTGAACGAGAATTGTCGTGAAGCAAAACGGTCCCTTTGCTGAGCATGCCACACCTTTTATTTTGGATTGCTCGCCTCAGTTTATTAAAGGTCTCCCAATGTGTCTCGCCATTTACAGGTTCCTTTTTAGGTAAAAAATCTACAAGCAATACCGCCTGCCTATCTCAAAACACAGTGCTCATCATTTTTCGGGTTGAAATTGGTTGAAATGTTGAATGACTCCGTTCCATGGACTGTTGTTTTAATTCCGGAGTAACGTGAACAACCCAGTGGCAATTTGGCTTAAAAATTGATCACCTTCGGCACTGTACTTCTCGAGGAAAGTCACAGCACTGGCTAAACGATTGGTTGTGTACACCTTAGTCATCATTTTTGGTATTCAGCGTGAGCACAACTTCCGATAATTTAAGCTTCTTCGTTTTCTTCTTTTAGCAGCCCTTTGCCATCCACTCCTGGACGTAGGCCTCTTCATATCTTTTCCACTCCACTCTATCCTGGGCTATATGGTGTTAGTTTCTCCCGACCTGTTGTTTCACTGATTTCATTGATTCATCTTTTCGGTGGTCTTCACACACTTCTCCTGTGTCCATAGGTCTCCACTGTATTAAGTCCACTTCTTATTCGCCTCCTGTCTAGTGACGTATCCTACCCAACTCCATTTTAGAGTGGCCACATGCTTTATAACATCCATGTCTTCAGACAGCGCATCATAAAGCGTATTTTAATGAAGCTAGACACCAAGAAGGCTTCTGGCGCTGACGGAATACCTGCCATAGTTCTCAAAAACTGTGCAAGGGAACTAACACCAGTTTTCTGTAGACTTTTTAACCTATCCTACAGAAATGTGCCACGGTTCAGCTGATACCTAAAAAAGGTAAGAAGACCTTGCCAAATAACTACCGACCAGTTGCACTGCTTTTAATCATATCGAAAGTCATGGAAAAGGTTATCAATGAGCATCTTCTAAAATATCTTGAAAGATTCAATATTATTAGCGATCACCAATATGGTTTTCGTAAACATAGATCAACAGGAGATCTTCTGACTTATGTAACACATGTTTGGAACAACGCAATTGAACACTTTGGAGAATCTCGAGCGGTTGCTCTTGACATATCCAAGGCATTCGACCGTGTTTGGCACGATGGACTGTTGGCTAAGTTGCGCTCTTATGGTATGTCTGAAAGGTTCTGTTTGTGGCTCTCATGTTTCCTCAGAGAGCGTTCTTTACGAGTGGCGGTCGACGGATTTCTTTCTAACACCCTTACTATCAACGCCGGTGTGCCCCAGGGCTCCATACTGTCTCCTACTCTCTTTCTCATTTACATTAACGATCTGCTGGAAAAAACCTGAAATCCAATCTATAGCTTTGCAGATGACAGTACGCTTGTCTCTTCATTCAGCTTGAACGCTCGGACATCGGCTGCTCAGGCGAATATCCGCAGACAGCAGGAGGTCGTTCAACTTAACAAAGACCTGGAAGAAATTCTATCTTGGGGTGACAGTAACCAAGTGGAATTTAACGCTACAAAAACCCAAGCGGCAGTTTTTTCTAAAAAAGTTAACGTTGCTGAACTCGACATAGTTATGTCGGGGCACTCCATTCCCCTAGCATCGTCGCTCAATTTGTTGGGCGTTAGTTTGGGAGCAAATATGTCTTGGCATGAACATGTTGCAGGCATAGCAAGGAGAGCTTCTCAAAAGTTGGGAATATTATTTAGAACCAGAAAGCTTTACACCCCACAACAACTGTTAATTCTTTACAAAGCCCAAATTCGACCAACTATGGAATACTGCTCCCACGTTTGGGGCTCCGCTCCCAAACATACACTGCATTTGTTGGATTCTGTTCAGAGAAGAGCGGTCCGTCTGATTGGGGACCCGGAATTAACCGGCGGCCTTGATTCGCTGGAACATCGAAGAACGGTTGGCGACTTGAGTGTGTTCTACAAGTATTTTCATGGAAAGTGTTCGAAGGATGTAGTCCGCTTAATTCCTCCCAAAGCGGTGCATGTTAGAAATACACGTCGCGCTGGTGCTTCGCATCCGTATGAGGTTCAGCTTGTTACTCCGCGTACAACGCTTTTCAAGCAATCTTTTATATGGAGAACGTCATCCCTTTGGAATAATTTGCCCAGCGCTGTGTTTCCCACCGAGTACAATTTACAGCGATTCAAGAACAACGTGAATCGCTTTTTCCGCACTCGTGCCGCTCCTGGAGCGCTTTAGGGACTTCCCTGCAGCACGTGTGCTAGACCAATAAAAAAAAAAAAATCCTCGACCTTGGTTCGTAAACGTATTTCCTCGTTACTCAAGTGGTCTCTAAGCGTTATTCCCAGCATAATTCGTTCTATAGCTCTCTGGGTAGTTCGAAGTTTATTAGCTGTTTTCATCGCTATTTCTAATCCATACATCATCATAGGGAGAATGCACATGTTGAAAAGTTTGGATTTCAGATTGATCGGGATATTAAGACGTGACCCAGTTTTCCAGTGGCTACCCATATCATTTTAATTCTCCTACCCAATTCAGCTTTTTGGTTCTCGTATCAAGTTTTATTTCATGTCCTGGGTAAACGTATTCTTTTTCTTTTTCTATTTTACTTCCTCCAACATAGACTGGTGTTTCGTCTGGAGTCAGAATTTTAGTTTTTGTTAAACTTATAGTCAGCCCAATTTTTTCTGAAGCTGCCTTCAGATCCTGGACCATCTTTTGTAACTCTTCCATCAACATTTATTCCTCTCTCCTCCCAATCCAGTTCTTTAAAGACGTCCTCGAAAGCCAGTGTAAAAAGTTTCGGCAAGATATTGTCGCCTTGTCTTATTCCGCGTTGTTGAGCTGTTTCATCGGTTATTATATCATCATTGATTTGAAATTGTAATGTAGTCTTTTCGTATACGTATCTTGAATCTATTCTAACATTATTCATAGTTTGAAATACAGCCCATAGCTCACAGAATCGAAAGCTTTGTTCTAATCAATAAAAGCTAAATAATTTAAGCCACAATTTCACAGAAAATACTTTTTGAAACTTGAGGCAACACATTAGATAATGATGAAATCGTAAAGCGTCCGTTTCCTCACCAGACGGACGGTCGCCCACTTCGTTTCTCGTAGTGCACGTTTGTGCAGCACTTTAAATGCTCTAACCCATTTTCTTACCGTTCCGTCGGTCATAGCGTTTTCGCCCTACATTTCACTAACCTGGCGATGAATTTCGGCCGCTTTCACGTTCTTTGCACTTACGAAACGAATTAAAACGCGTATTTCACAATCCGCGGGATTTTCAATGGTCTGAGGCATTTTAAACACGCACAAACAAACGTAAACTCGGACGAATGAATCCTCATGCGCAGAACGGAGACTGCAACACTGCGGCGGCCATATTTCAAAACGGTACTTGCTTAAAAACACGCCTCATATTACGGTAAATTTTCATTTATTCATGCTCCATAATGAATCCTAGTTTAAAACGGAAGTAGGTATTATTAGGGATCCGTAGAAATTATAGGGAAACTACAGTGAGTCTCCTGCAGTGAGAGTTCGGGGATCATTTATGATATGCACTTGACAGGTTCAATTTGTTACGTAGTCACTTGGATGCTAGGTGTAAGTTGTGATATTAACAGCACATTATTTTTATGTTTTTCTTGTTTCACAGATATTGGGTATATGCTTCGCTCAGAATCTCCGCGCCGACATCTTCGCACAGAAAGCGAAATGGCACTGACAATTGAGAGCTCCTACGGCGGTCTAGTATAATTTTATGTACCGGACAGCCTGGGAGTCATCCTTTGACAGCTACGTCGAAATGGTAGAAGTTCAGATATCAAGATAGGTGTCGGCGGTTCTAGTTTTTTTGTTGAAACGATAAACTTGTTTCTTGGATTATTAATTAAACTGTCTAATCGAATTTTTTGAGTATAAGGAGAGATATTTTTTATGTGTGACTTTTCAGTTTCTCTGTGAGGCTCAACATTGACGTATTCGCCGTTTTATTAATTTCGCGCTTATTATAAGGATGACGAAACAACTCGGCAAGTTTTTAAAAGAAATGAAAGATATAATTTTAAACAGAGATGAAAGTATAAGCAGTGAAGACTGATGAACGTTTATGGACGCCTAGGCATACGCATGTATGCTCTGGATTTATTGTTATCGTTTCCTTTTTTGAGGCAGTAAAATTTCTGAGAAAAATATGCGTAAAAATTTTCTTTAATTTGTGATCCTACTTCTATCATTTTAAAATTATTTCGCAATATACCAACAAATTCCAATTTTTTAAAAATATACTCTGAGCTTATTGGAAATTTTAGAATTATTATTAGATTTACTTCATTTGCCTTATTTGAACTTCCCGTCGCGTACATGTCTGTCCTCCGAAGGACCAATGACGCCACCAGACAAACTAAAAATTTTAACGTATGACAAGCGACTTTCTACCTTCTTTTCCTAGATTTTTAAATTATTAAAGACGGCAAACATGTAGTACGCTTGTTTACATCTAAACGCGATTCAAGATTAACACTGGAATCAAGCAAGGGCGATGTGTTACGATTTGGGTGAATGTTAAGTGTTGTCAGATTTCTAAAATTTCAAAGATTCAATGGTTCACCGGCTTTTGCTATATTATTAAAAGTCTAATCTAATGAAGTAAAATTATCGTGCATAGTTGTTGCTAATAGGGAAGAAAGTAAATCACGTTACAGTTGAATATTTCCTAAATTTGTACTTTTTTAAATTATATATAACCTGCCATTAAAATTAATAAATAAAAGTGACAACATCGGTGCGCAATTTCAAAAAGTTTTAATAGCAAACCACGTGCGATCATTCGGGTTTTTGGCGGCGTCGCACGGACGCAGGATTCGGTAATTTTTATATAAGACGACGTTTAAATTTTGTCCAGTGTTCTCTGCTTATCTTTACCGCACTCATTCCAGTTTGGCCGAAACGATGTTATGAGTGATATAGTGTGTCTATTCTTTATTGTGTCTAGATCTAGCATTCTATTTTTGGTTTTCAAGTTTTAAGGCCTTAAAAATTAACAATTCAAGCTATTTACTGGTATTGTAGGAGGTATATTAACCATGAAGTTAATAATAAAATTGTGAATACGGCTCTAACGTTGGGCTTTAAAAATGCTGTGAAAAACCAATGCAACAGAATTTTTATGGCGCTGTATCATAATTAAGTACAGTGCAAATATTTATTGTCGAAAAGAAAAGATTTTTATCGGCTTAACGGACCAAATTGTGGTGTTGCATTAAAAGTAGGACAGTCCGAATTTTTTAACTACTCGGACGTGCCATGAATGAATTGGCAAACTAGGATGTTCATGTTTCGTATCATATCAGAGCTCGTCAGTTACTGGTATTCAGAGAAGAGCGATATTTGTATCATATTATAATAACAGAGATACTAAATCACATTGTCCGATTTGTTTTGCTCTTGAATAAATGATTTTGTCGATTTCACACCGGCTGGCGCTTAGGTTTGTTGGTTTACTGGCCCTTTATGTGAGTATACTTCTTAAATCTCCCCTGCTGCTTTTGTGTGTTTGCGATTTCCCTTTTTAAACCGGGCTGGCTGACGAGCTTTAATGTGGAGCATGTCCTCCCGTATTTTCGATGTAAGAGCAAAGCACTTTCTAGACGGTTTTGGTGCGCTAAGCCTCTATATATATATATATATATATATATATATATATATATATATATATGTACCTGGGGGATTGATTATGAATGGATTACACGACTAACTCGCTTTTTGAAGAGTTAAACGAAAACCTTAAATTCATTGTTTCTGTCTTGACTCTGTACAACGCTACAAACTTTGTATCCAACATTTTTTTTACCTAACTCTTCAAATAAGCAAGTTAAACGGGCTGTCCACTTAGTAAACCTGTCCATATTACATAAAAAATATCTCCTGCCGTTTTTATTTTTAAATAAACTCACCTAAAAGAAAAATTAATAAATAATAATCAAATAACTTTTGTAACATTGTATGTGTAACCTAAAGGACCATCCATGAATTTCATCGCATATTGAGGGGTGGGGGGATCTATAGAGTGTGAGACAGTAGGGAGGAGTTAAAACTTTTGTGACGTCACATCATATATATGGAAAACAACCTATGGATACCTATTACGTCTGCATTGCAAGCAATAATAAATTAAAATTTTACAAAGTTGATGTGTGTGATGTCACAACAGGAGGGCGGAGGTTACTCGAATGTGACAACCTGTGACATATGGGGGGGAAACCGCGAAATTTGTGTGAGCTAATTTATGGACGATCCTTTATTGAATTATTGATATTTAAAATAACTTTTCATGAACTACGAGAATAAATAAATAATAAATAAAACTATATTTGTAGCGATAAATTCTAAAATCTTGTACAGTTTGTAAAATACTTTATAATTTTATGATATTGGAAATTTTTCTTTACATTGGGTGATATAAATATTTACACCCAACATTCATTTTTGTATATAATTTTTAAACGTATTGGAATTACTAGCGGATATTATTAAATGAGGAAGATAACTGTTAAATTTTATCATTGATGCAACGGCGCCATTACTGCATGTACCGTAACATTTTGCGAGAACAGGTACCACCTATCGTTCCTCTGAACTGTAGCTAGTCATTTTAAGGAAATACTTTTGCCGAGAGTTCCGATTTTTACCTCTTGAATGTTCAGTGTTTAAGATACCTCGTGAAATCATAAGTAATACGTTGAAAATTTACTCTGAATTGACATGGTTTAATCGCAATTAATTTCTCATGTACACTATCGTCAGAATATATTTGCCTACCTAGTTATTTCAGTCCCAATAGAACAAAAACCCAGATAATATATTTTTTTAAATTCTAATGAATTATTATTTATTTTCACATTATTTACAGTCTAGAAAATCAGAAAAATATTCATGATTTTCCAGGGTTTTTCTCATCTATGTGACCTCCTTTGTTTTTAATTACCGCTTTACACTCTGTTTGTAAAAGTTCCCACAAGTGATTTTCTGATGTTCGATTCAGTTTTCGAACACACCTGTCCAAATGGTCCCATAGAAATTTCTATGGGGTTCAAGTCGGGTGATTGTAGAGGCCAAGTCATCACTTCTAGGACGTCATCGGATTTCCATTGGTCCAAAAGTTCTCTAATTTGTTTAGCAGAATGTTTAGGGTCGTTGTCATGCTGAAAAATAAATTTCCCCTGAAAAATATCTCTTCCAGGAGGAAGCATTTGAGTTAGCAAAATTTCTTGATACTGTTCTTTTCGCACGATTCCTTTTATCCTAAAAACGTTTCCAACTTTACCGTTGCCAAAACCACCCCAAACCATTATTAAACCTCCACCATGTTTTACTGTAGGCAACTAACAGGCTTCCAACATCCTCTCTCCAGCTGGCCGCCGCACGTAAACTCGTCGATTTGAACCGAAAATTTCGAATTTAGATTCGTCGCTCCAAAGGACGGATTTACATTGTTCTGATGTCCAATTTTCATGTTCTCGGGCCCATTCTAATCGTTTACGTTTATTCACTTGCCTAAGAAGTGGTTTCCTCACTGCAACTCTCTCGTGTAGTCCACCTTCTGCTAACCTGTTCTTCACGGTTGTCACGCTGATGGGAATGGACCGCTTGAGCCGTGATTTTTGGTGCGGTTAGGCGGCGATTGCGTTGGACATTGTTATAGCTCTGTCTTCAGCGGGAGTCGTTTTTCGAGGCCTTCCTGAACGTTTTTGGTTGGAATTCCATGTCTCGCAGAAATTTTTTTTACGATGTGGTCCACCATTCTGCTTGGTATCCGCATATCACTCGCGATTTGTCGACTCGAGTGACCATTTTGATGTCTCGCAATTATCAGAGCCCGATTTTCAACGGAAACTTCTTTCGTTTTTGGCATTTTCACAAAACAATTGAGCCTGTATCAGTGACAAAGTACTGGGGCAATGGTATTTATAGCATAGTTTTTATCATAAAATGTCACTAGAAATTTCCATAATCCCTAGAAACTTCAACTGGAATTCTCAGAAATCGCCTCCAAACGATTATCATGCATAACTTGGAAATTTGTTCTAATTGGTTTTTAATTTGTGATTTCACCAAAAAGGCTTATCTAAACAATATTATGATTGACACTTGTTAAGAACAATTAAATTTTCCTAATATAATAAAAGGGTTTAATTAGGTATTAAATTTTGGCAGTTACATTGAAATTTCCAGGTGGGCAAATACTTTCTGACAGTAGTGTATACCTGTTTTAGCTGGTGATTTTAAAATGTTAATTTTCTGTGTTGTTATTTAAAAATTAAATTATTCGAATAACCAGACTCAACAGATTTATCCTGGTGTCTGAAAGCAGGTGAATAAAACGACGGTACCTACGTTTCGTACGATGAAAACTAGGCCAATCGAATCGAAACTGTATTTTCTGGCCTAAAATGACAATTTTATTTACACGTTTTGACTCGTCATTCTAGGCCAGAGCACGCAGTTTCGACTAGAATGTCCTGAAATAATTGTACATGCGGTCGTTGCGTCATCGATAAACAACTTGACGGTGCCTGTCCTCACTGGAATCCCCTATCTTTTAATTAGTAAATCATCTTTAAGACACAGGGTGGGTTTAAAAAATATTATTGAATAATTTGCGTGGATGAACGTTCTTATTCAGTTTATAAGATATTTACTTCCGTTTTAATTGGGCAAATAAAGATTTTTGAATTTTGTACTTAAAATTTTTGAAAATTCTAGTCAATAAAGTGATATAAAGCCTACTTTCGTGCAGGTTCTCTGTTTTATGTGTGTGCTAATTTCAAAAACTTTCATCGTTAAATGTTTTTAAATATTATTTTACATTGGAAATAAGGGTTGTCGGAAAAGTACTGAGCCTTTTAAAGTCAAGATTCAGATAAGGTTTTTTTTATATTCTGAAAGAATTTTATTAAACCAAATGTGTCGTTTTGTTCGATGACCTTCTACCATTTTTCTGACACCATAATTCTGGCACTCTAAAACTTCTGTGGTTTCTGGGTAGAAGATTGTGACAAGTGGGTTTCGCAGATCTCTTTTTAAACTAACTTAACACCATTTAGAGAGTTCTACAAGAAATGACAGTCGGGCGGTACAAGGTGTAGACTATATGACTTCCCAGCCAAACTCTCTCAGTTTTAGACGAATCATTAAAAATGGGTGTGGTCTGGCGTTGTTATGGTGGAAGATGGCACCTTTTCTGCTGCCTATTTCTGGCAGATTCTTTTCAGTCGCTTGATTCAGTCTTGTCAATTGCTGACGGTAGAGTACAGAATCAATCGTTTGGCCAGGCTGCAATACCTCATGATGCATGACTCCCTTTCAATCCCACCAAACATATAGCATCATCTTTTTTGGCGTCAATTCAGGCTTTGCCATCGTTTGTGGAGCTTCCCCCTTCTTCGCACACTATTGTCGTACGTGATCCACTTTTTATCGTCCGCGATTAACCGCTTCAAAAATTGCTCGATTTCGTTATGTTTTTGTAGAGATTCGCAGATGAATTCGATTAAGTCGGTGTTTTAGCGTCAAATCATATGACACCCAAACATAGAGCTTCTTTTTGTAGCCAGCTTTCTACAAATGGTTTAAAACTGTTTAATTTCTTAGCGACTTCATAGCTACTTATAAGCCGGTCTTCGTCTTTTGCAGGCATTTCACTCATCCTCAAAACGCTTTAAATTAAACCTGAATGAACGAATTCCAACAGTTTTGACACGTCTACTATTGTCTATCAACTGATACGAAGTAACTGGTAACTTTTTATTGGCAATTAGCTAGTTTTTACACTATTATTATTATACAATGATGCGGTTGAAAACAGAATATACAAACTGGATCTTAAGATATATACATGTCAGAAACCTAATTAACTTAGCCCTAAGTAAGTATAAATGCATTGAGAGGACTTAAGATATTTGAACTTAAGATATTTTATGAACGTAAAACTTAAGGTTAAACTTAAAATTAATTAAGGCTAACTTAAGCTATTCCGGCGGTAGGGGATGATGCGAAGTGTGTCCTGATGCTACTTATATTACTTTAGGTGTGCGACACTAAAGCTATCTAACGAGAAAAGGCTCATTACTTTTTCGACAGCTTAATGGAAGAGGGTTTGGGCATGTTGAAAAACAAAGGAGGGTAATACAGTTTTCTTTTTAAATTTTTTAAACTACAAGTAACTTATTTTTATATTTCGTAAGGGTACATTTTTATTATTTTTTAATAATTGTATTTAGGTTTTATTGAGTTATATTACCTCTTATTATTTTTATAAGACACTTTGACAGGTTACAGAGCTTATAGATATAATTTGTCTGCGTTTCTCCTGTGTTGATTGAACAAGTGATTCTATCATCCTGCTGGCTTTTTCAGAGCTTGTTCCGAGCACTCACTTCTTCGGAATATAGGTAAGAAACCTGCTAAGAGGTCAGTTTTCGGAACGAGCTCAGAAGAAGCTGTCAGAATGATCGGCGACACGCCAGCATAATTTTTTCAATCGACATAGTAAAAATTTAGAAGAGTTATACCCATATAGCCCAACCATGTTTAACTAACGTACAGGGTATTTCATAAATGCTGCGTAAAATTTAAATTTAATTTCCCGAGATAAACTTTTCTAGTGTTCTGTTTGCCACATTTATTAGTTTTTCTAGCAAAAAATAACTTGCATGGCAAAAATCAAGCGCATTATAAAATTAACGCCCGTCGGCTGGCCACGTCCCGAATAAATTTTTGAATCTATGTAACAAGTTGGGCCCATTTAGGCATCTTTGCATCATATGCTGTGACACAGCGAGCTGCTCCCTGGGGCTAGTGGTCAGCGAATGTATTTGGTTGTGAGTTTGGTACAGACGGAAATTACTTGGTACATACAGCATATCCAAGTATTTAATTCTTTGAACGATGGTTTACTGTCTTCGTCGTAACTTAAACCTACAACAATCTTAATAGCCTTCCTTTGCAATGGGAACAATCTACCCGACTGTAGAGACACAACAGAATGATACAGTGGCAAATATGTTATTCGAACTACTTCCACTAACATTCAGTCCTCTTCATCTTTTGTGCTACAGAGTCTACATGGTCTTCCTGCCCTGTGACGTAGCCAAAGAAGGACATATGCTTTTCCTACCCCTATAGATGTAGAAAATTGACTTTTTTTGATTGGGTATTCTTTTTTCGTGAAAAACTCCCAGGCCATGAATTTTTAAATTGGGTTTGTTGATATACCTTTGTGAGAAAGGGTTCTTCTTTGTGAAATACCTCCCTTCCCTTTCGGTCGTAGACTTTTAGTTTACTGTGTCGTTAGAGTCGATGATGTAAGAACGTGCCGCGCATTGGTCATAAAAAAAAGTATTTAAAAGTTTTTTACATCATTCGATAGTAAAGAACTGCCATTAAAACGCTAGTGATTTAGTAGTTTGTCCAGTCCCCATCAGCGTCGATGATCGCTGCGCATCTTCGGGGCATACTTTCGACGAGATTTTCCGCGTAATCTTGGGGCAAGGATTTCCAAACTGCCTGAATTTGCCGTGACGTCTGTTTCACTGTGACTTTTTACTAAGCTTCTGCTTGGCGTATGACCGCACGTTCTCTATTTGGTTTGCATCATGCGACTGGGATGGAAAATCTAGTATGAGGATACCGGATCCCCCTTTCCACTGGCTATACATTTTGCTCCGATGTTTGAGGTCGTTATCCTCTTGAAAAATCCACTTCTCATTTTTATCGAAAAACCACCCTTTGGCAGTTTGTACTTGTAAATTTGGAGCATTTTTTCAGCGTTAACATTGTTGGTAAACAATTTTTCCGAAAAACATTTGCA
>CM032452.1:100901624-101001817 GCA_019049505.1 Pachyrhynchus sulphureomaculatus
CGAGGCGATAATCACTCAAAATATCCGTCTAAAAATTTTGGGCAATATCCGTTAAATAATGCAATAATTAAGAATTTTACCTTAAGGAGATTCTAACCTGTTCTGCTTGGCGCCTCATCCGGAAACGCCCGGCTTCTTTCTCTACCCGATTGACTACAAATTTTTCCATAGATTTAAAATTTTTTTTTTTGTTTGAATCAATGTTATTTAAGCTTTGATTTAACTTCGGTCCCATCAATAAATTTCAAATTTTAAGCTCGTGATAACCTAGGAAACATAACTATAAAAGGGATCTGATAATCTGTGTTTATTTCACATAATGTTCGTTTACTACAGTTCTACTGAAAAAAAAAACTTGAAACGCGGCATCCATTGCAAACTCAGCTTTTTCATTTTTAGAACATCAGGCAGGATATGATTTACCCGTTTATATGAGATGCCTACCATCTCAGAAATTTCACGCAGCTTAATAGGACGATCTTCCATCACGATACCATCAATTTTGTCGATCATTTCTTCAGAAGAAATCTCAATCTGGCGTCATGAACGTGCAGCATCTGCAGTACCCGTACAACCACTTTTAAATTCATTTATCCACTAATAAATAGTCTTGAGTGTTGATGCAGAGTCCCCACGACTTTCCGCAGTCCACTTTTTTTGAAATAAAAGTGTCTTAACACTGCTCCGCTTTATCGATTTCTACAAAACGTGTAATACCGATCACGTACGATAGCTACCACCAAACAGTCATGCCGCTTAACAAAATTTCCCGCCCTGTCGTAGAAATTTACCAGACTGATCAACCCACTTTCGTATGATTGTGTTCAGGGGCATGTTTGGCAATGTTTGATTGTCCTGATCTGCCGTACCCTAAACAATCTAAATGTTCAATAAATCTTGCTGGACTCGATCTTCTTCTTCACCCAACATATTTCTTGTTACAATCATTACTATAAAGTACTTTCTACTCTGCTTTCATACTGAAGATTATTATTTTTACTGTATTAAATTATTTTGATGAGTAATGACTTAATTTTATTTAAGAAATGAAACCTCTGTTTGCTAAAATAACAACTATCAATAAATTACAGAATTTCTCGCTAAAATTTAATAATTACTATACATTGTTGTGAATATATTTGACCAGTGTACAAATAAATATTTGTTGTTTTGCACTGGATACTGACATTTAGAATTTTAATGTATTATAATAGTATTAACAGTTGTAACTCTTTATACTTAATAATAAAAAAATTAACAGCAACGAGGTTTTTTTTCCTTCTTCTGCTTCTGCACTTTCTAAAGTGTTCGGGAGAATCGTCCACTCTAATTAAGCTACCGGGCATTTTGTACAGGGTGAGTCAACGATAGAGTAAAGTTCATTATCTCATTTGTTTCGGGAATGACGAAAAAATGTTAAATACAATACTTTTAGGGAATGTTAAGGTGCACAGTTTAAAATTAATTTTGAGTATACAGGGTACTTCAAAAAAGTGTTTTTTTTTCTTTTTTTTATGGGTCCAGCACACGTGCTACAGGGAAGTCCTTAAAGCGCTACAGGAGCGACATGTGTGCGGAGAAAGCGATTCACGTTGTTCTTAAATCGCTGTAAATTGTACTCGGTGGGAAACACAGTCCTGGGCAAATTATTCCAAAGGGATGATGTTCTCCATATAAATGACTGCTTGAAAAGTGTTGTACGAGGAGTAACAAGCTGAACCTCATATGGATGTGAAGTATTAGCGTGACGTGTACTTCTAACATGCACCGCTCTGGGAGGAATTAAACGGGCCACATCCTTCGAACACTTTCCATGAAAATACTTGTAGAATAGGCTTAAGTCGCCAATCGTTCTTCGATGTTCCAGCGAATCAAGGCCACCTGTCAGTTCCGGGTCTCCAATCAGACGAACAGCTCTTCTCTGAATAGAATCCAACAAATGCAGTGTATGTGTGGGAGCGGAGCCCAAACATGGGAGCAGTATTCCATAGTTGGTCGAATTTGAGCTTTGTAAAGAATTAACAGTGTGAAGTGTAAAGCTTTCTAGTTCTAAATAATATTCCCAACTTCTGAGAAGCTCTCCTTGCTACGCCTGCAACATGTTCATGCCAGGACATATTTGCTCCCAAATTAACGCCCAACAAATTGAGTGACGATGTTAGGGGAATGGAGTGCTCCGACATAACTATGTCGGGTTCAGCAACGTTAACTTTTTTAGAAAAAACTGCCGCCTGGGTTTTTGTAGCGTTAAATTCCACTTGGTTACTGTCACCCCAAGATAGAATTTCTTCCAGGTCTTTGTTAAGTTGAACGACCTCCTGCTGTCTGCGGATATTCGCCTGGGTAGCCGATGTCCGAGCGTTCAAAGTGAATGAAGAGATAAGTGTACTGTCATCTGCAAAGCTGTAGATTGGATTCTCGGTCTTTTCCAGCAGATCGTGTTAGAAAGAAATCCGTCGACTGCCACTCGCAAAGAACGCTCTCTGAGGAAACATGAGAGCCACAAACAGAACTTTTCAGACATACCATAAGAACGTAGCTTAGCTAACAGCCCATCGTGCCAAACACGGTCGAATGCCTTGGATATGTCAAGAGCAACCGCTCGAGATTCTCCAAAGCGTTCAGTTGCGTTGTTCCAAACATATGTGACATAAATCAGGAGATCTCCTGTTGATCTATTTTTACGAAACCCATATTGGTGATCGCTAATAATGTTGAATCCTTCAAGATAATTTAGAAGATGCTGATTGATAGCCTTTTCCATGACTTTCGATATTATTGAAAGCAGTGCGATTGGTCGGTAGTTATTTGGCAAGGTCTTCTTGCCTTTTTTAGGTATTGGCTGAACTGTGGCACATTTCCAGTAGGAAGTAAATATTCCCTTTCTGTAAGATAGGTTGAAAAGTCTACAGAAAACTGGTGTTAGTTCCCTCGCACAATTTTTGAGAACTATGGCAGGTATTCCGTCAGCGCCAGAAGCCTTTTTCGTGTCTAGCTTCATTAAAATACGTTTTATGATATGCTGCCTGAAGACAATATCGGGCATCCTTGACTGCACTATGGGAATATTAGGTGGTGTTTTTCCTTGGGAATCGACAGTAGAATGTGAAGCAAAGAGTTCAGTCAATAAGTTCGCTTTCTCAACAGGTGTCGTTGCAATAGAATTATCTGGCCGTGTGAGTGGTGGTATGGTGGATTTGGTGAAATTTTGACTAACTGCCTTAGCGACTGACGAAAAGGACCTGGAATTGTTGGGACAAGCGAGAAGTTTGTTTCTAATCCGTTGATTGTGTGCCTCCTTGGTTTCGTCGATAATTTCTTTGCATCTGTTCCTGGCACGAACAAAGGTGTTACGATTTATGGTGTTAGGATTTTCACGCCAAAGTCGGTATGCAAGATGTTTAGAAGCAACAGTTTCTTTGCATTTTCGGTCAAACCAGGGCTTGCCGTTGCCGATATAACATATGTTTTTTTTTTAAATGGAAGATCCTATTTTCTAATTTATTTTTGAATTCTGCGCATGCGTGATAAAAACTCAACCTAAAAATTTCTTAAGCGTGGCTACTTTGTCTTATGTTTACTGTGGTTTTTCCATTTTCATCATCTCTGTCATATCGACAATTGGCTTTAAACAAACTCACTTACTTCTTGTAAGATACTGAAGTAAGTGAGTTTATTTTCAGCCAACTGTCAATATGAATGAACTAATTTTGATTACTTTAAATTATAAGTTTTTAGGGGGTTCATTATTTCTAGAAAGTGAGTATTTATGTAATTTTTACTTATACTTATACATATTAAATGTTGATTTTTCAATGCTATTCAAATTCCTAACGCAATCAAAAACTTTATGAATATCGAGGAATATTACGTCATTTTTTGTTAAATCCTTTTAGTCGATAACATGGTCGTCTTTTTATTCAGATGTCTTGATTAATTTAAATCACTACAGAAACATTCCTTTGACGACTACTATTAATTGTTCTAGAAGTACAGGGTGAGTCAACGATAGAATAAAGTTAATTATCTCATTTGTTTCGGGAATGACGAAAAAATGTTAAATACAATAGTTTTAGGGAATGTTAAGGTGCACAGTTTAAAATTATTTTTGAGTATACAGGGTACTTCAAAAAAGTATTGCCGATATAACATACGTTTTTTTAAATGGAACATCCTATTTTCTAATTTATTTTTAAATTCTGTGTAAAATTTGATAACTTTTTGTTAATAATGTTATATACCTAAACCTAGTAGATTTTTTATATTTCACTTTTTTAAAAAAATACTACTTTTCAGTTTTGTAGAAAATTACCAGTATCGCCATTGTTTCTGAAGGTGGAATACTCATAATTGGTACGAGCGTTCTATCGAGATGAGAAAAAGACATATGTAAAGAAATTTAAGTTAGATGCTATAGGGTGTTCAAAATAAATTTATACATTTCGACTATTTTAAATTGAAAAATCCCAAATTTTTTAATTGGCACACCTTGTATATTATTTATTTTTCTGATGGATTTTACAAAACCCTCCAACTTTTATTATGTCATATACCTATTTCTAATAGTTTTCGATTTATTTTGAATTTTTCAATTTTTACCCTTATTTTTAATACACTTGTCAAATTTTGACATGTCTATTAAGCAAGTAAAAATAGTTTAATTTGTTGTAGTAAGTGACGTATAAAGATAATAGTTATGGATTTTCTTAAAAATGAATTAATTGATATGGTTTATATATTGGGCGAGGCGGGAAAAAATTGTCTTGGCAGTAAGGCTTTACGGAGCGAAGTACCCTAATAGACGTATACCATCTAGAAAGTCTTTTCATTGCTTAATGGATGGGTTTGATGGTAGTGGTAGTGTTGAGTATACGAAACGGAAAGTAGTAAACCAGAATGCAACCAGTGAGGAAAAAAAAATGGAGACTTTACTTCATGTTGAAGATAATCCCCAGGACAGCAGCCGTCAACTAGCTAATCGTACTACGAGAAAATACAAGTATCATCCCTTTCATATGGAACTACACCAAGAACGAACGAACGACGAGTAAACTTTTGTACCCCCATGAATGGAGCAATAGAGGCCGATCCAAATTTTTTATCCAAAATAATGTTTTCTGATGAAGCTACTTTTCGCAGTAATGGAGCAGTTAACAGCCATAACGCATTATCATTCAACAGTTAATCCATTTTGGGTCCGGGAAGTTCAAAACCAAAACCATTGGTCGCTTAATGTGTGGAATATTAAATTTTTTAATTATTGGTCCATACCGCTTAACAGGTTGACTGCCGACCACTCCGATCGGAGTGTGTCGGGTCTCTTCGCCAACGCCGTCTACTCCGATCGGAGTTCGACATGCGTTCTTACGAAACGTTTTAGTATTCCATCGGCGTTGTATATGAAACGTGTTTCTAGTGGTGGCGTTGCTTAAAAACGCAAGTTCTAACAGGTACTTAAGTGGTTCCGCGGATTTGCTTTTGGTTTGGTTGTAATCTGCCGTACAATATGGACAATCAACCTGGGCCTTCTGGTATTAAAAAAAGACATTGTAGTGATGAAAAAAAGGTATATGATAAGAAAAAGAAGCTAACTGACACTGAATTATTGCAGCTATTGGAAGAAAGCGGAGGTAGTAGTGACGAACATTACGTACCAGACACAGACGATAGTGATGTAAATTCAAGCTCCGAGTCCGAAGAAGAGAATTTTATAGACACTATTCGGCCACATCAAACACTTTCTAGCCTTGATGGGATAAAATGGAACGACAGAGGTGCGTTAAAACAAATTTTGTTCCAGAAAACCCAGGAATTATGGGTGCAAATTCCAGGACAGGGTGCACCTATCGATTTTTTTCGAAATGATCATTGATGATGATTTTTTACAAACTATTGTAGAACGAACGAACTCTTACGCAGTCGAGGTTTTGCTGCGCCCAGAAACAAGTACAAAATCACGTATTACTAATTTTAAAGATCTTACTCTTGACGAACTAAAAATTTTTTTGGCCCTGTTACTTCACACTGGCATAATATCCTTGAGCCGTCTTAACGATTATTGGAAAACTGATCCGCTATTTAATCTACCTGTTTTTAGAAAATATATGTCAAGGAATAGATTTTTGCTTATCTTGAGGTGTTTGCATTTTACATCTCCAGATATGGATCCGGCAGGAAAGATTAGATTTGTGGCAGATTTTTTTAACAACAAGATGGGAGAAATTTACTATCCTGGAAGAGAGTTGTCTTTGGATGAAGCTATGGTACTTTATCGGGGTCGTCTCCAGTTTAAACAGTATATCAAGAATAAGCGTCATAAGTATGGTATGAAGTTATACATGCTGACAGAGCCTAATGGACTTATTTTGAAATTTCGTGTCTACGACGGTGCAACAGATGCTTATGGAGGAAGCGGACATACTGAAAAGATTGTTTTACATTTATTGGAGGAAAAATTGGGTGTGGGACATGCTGTTTATCTAGACAATTTTTACAATAGTGTTAATTTAACTAGGAAATTACTTCAACAAAATACGTACGCTGAGAGCTGAGAGGAAAGATAATCCGAAAGAGGTAATGAGTGCAAACTTAAAACGTGGTGAGAATAAATCTATGTTTTGCAATGGAGTGCATGTCGGAAAATGGCGCGATAAACGCAATGTTCAATACATTTCAACAGAATTTGGAAGCGAAATGGGCATTTTTAAAAACAAAAGAAATCAAGAATCTGAAAAACCTTCCGCAATCATTGGATATAATGCTTTTATGTCCGGTATAGATAGACAGGATCAAATGATGGCATATTATCCTTGCAACCGTAAAACCATTCGGTGGTACAAAAAGTTATTCATGCATGTGCTGCAAATGAGCATGATAAACGCCTATTTTTTGTACAATAAATATTCGCGGTCTGACCAGTTACGATTATGTGACTTCCGATTAGATGTCATAAGAAATTTACTAGCCAGACGACCAATTACTAATTTGCCGCAAATTCCTCCAGGCCAAATAAATGTCCACAGCATTAGCAAAGTAGAAAAAATTGTTAGTGAAAAAAAAGGAACTAAAGAAACAAAACGGGTAAACAGAAAGGAATGCAAAGAATGCAGGAAAAATAAAATAAGAAAGCAAACAGTGTATGAATGCAAAATGTGCCCTGGACAACCAGGTTTTTGCTTTAATTGCTTTGAGGATTACCATAAAAATGTACAAAAATGATTTAGAAATAAATGTTTTGAGTTCATGAGTTCGATTTATTATTTCTTTACTTATTTAATTGGACACTCCGATCGGAGTGTTCGGCATCTAGTAAAAATTTTCACTTGCAATGCCGATTACTCCGATCGGAGTGAAATTTTTTTTTTCTAATATTTTGAATGGCACATAAAAAAAACACATCCAAGACTCATTTTAATTCATATTTACCACAATAAAATAAAAATATTTGGAAAAATCTTACCGGCGTCAACCACAAACTCAAAAATATAGATCGGCAGTCAACCTGTTAACGGGCCTAGATATCTATTTTTTTTGCAAAACGAATGACCCCAGTTTCCTGAAGAAGTTGAAAACTTTGAAAGGGAACAAATGTGGATTCAACAAGACGTAGCTCCTGCTCATTACCACCGGGAAGTTCGGAAATTTTTAAACTATCGTTACCCACAAAAATGGATCGGTAGGGATGGATTTATTCAGTGGCCCCCTCGATCATGTGAGTTAACACCTTTAGACTTCTTTTTGTGGGGCTACATTAAAGATCCTGTTTATGTGAATCCCCCTACAACACCAGGAGATATGGAAAATAGGATACGGGATGCGTGCAGGACAATAACGCCCTTTATGCTAAGGAAAGTGAAAGAAAATATAGTAAAACGACTAAACATGTGTATTCAAGTAGACGGACATATTTTTGAACATTTATTCCGTCATAATAATTAATCATTAGTTAAACTATATTAAAATTATTATTAACTATTTGTTTATGTTTTCACAATAGTGTAAGAGTATTAAAAACAAGGGTAAAAATTGAAAAATTCAAAATAAATCGAAAACTATTAGAAATAGGTATATAACATGCTTAATAAAAGTTGGAGGGTTTTGTAAAATCTCTCAGAAAAAATAATAATATACAGGGTATGCCATTTAAAAAATTTGAGATTTTTCAATTTAAAATAGTCGAAATGCATAAATTTATTTTGAACATCCTGTAGCATCTAACTCAATTTTTTTTATATATATCTTTTTTTTTCATCTCTATAGAATGCTCGAACCAATTATGAGTATTCCACCTTCAGAAACAATGGCGCTACTGGTAATTTTTTACAAAACTGAAAACTATTTTTTAAAAAAAAAACACTAGTAACATTACTAATAAAAAAGTTATAAAATTTTACGCAGAATTTAAAAATAAATTAGAAAATAGGATGTTCCACTTAAAAAAAACATATATTATATCGGCCACCCTTTTTTCCTATCCTATATACTCAAAAATAATTTTAAAACCGTGCACCTTAATATTTCTTAAAACTATTGTATTTAAAATTTTTTCATCATTCCCGAAACAAATGAGATAATGAACTTTGCTCTATCGTTGACTCACCCTGCACATGTTGCAACCATTGCTTTAGAGCAGAGGTGTCAAACTCAATTTTGCAGAGGGACATATATTAAATTTAGAATGTGTAGGCGGGCCAGATTCAAATAAAAAAAATGTACGGAATTATTATAACATTTTATTTATTTAATTATATAGTATATAATATACGGTTGTTAAAAATTATATCAAAGTTATAAAAGAGGGTAATTATTTTGAGCTCGAGGATCCAGATACCTGACTTCTCTTGTTTTTGACAAGCTCATTGATGTCAGGTATCATATTCGTTGTAGTTATTTTAAGAATTGATTGGAGATGTTCATTCGAAAGTCTTGTGCGATGTTTGTTCTTATTTATTTTCATGACGGAAAACATCTGCTCACATAAATAGGTGCTACCAAACATGCAGAGAATGCGTGCTGCATACTTTTTTTAATTCCGGGTAGTTATCCAAACTCTTGAAATATTGTGTATAAAATGTAAGAGCGTTAATCTCTTTAAATTTTTCTTTCAAAATACTGTCCGATTGAAGATCTATCAACTCCATTTGCAAATGAACTGGTGCCTGTGAAGCTTCAAAATTGAATGGATTGTTGAAAATTGGGAATTCCATTTCATTCATTTTGTGAAAGTCTTCAAAACGATTGTTGAATTCCGTGATCAAATTTTGCAGAAGTTGAGAATATTGATCCAATTTTTTTTGGTTCACTGTGCCAAATGATTTTAAATGAGGGAAATGATCCAAAGTTTTATTTTTTACCTGATTTTCCCACAGCCTCAACTTTGTTTCAAAGGCTTAAATACATGAATACATTTGAGTGACAATCAGATTTTTACCCTGTAACTTTACATTCAGATCAGTCAAGGGTCTATTCATATCTACCAAAAAGGCACAATCAACCCACCAGTCATTGTCATAATCAATTGGGTTGCCTTTTTCTAACATGAAAGCTTGAATAGGGTCACGTAATGCAAAAATTTTTTCTAAAACTACTCCTCGACTGAGCCAACGAACTTCGGTGAGGTAAGGAACATCAGAAAACTTTTCGTCCAAATCTTGTAAAAACTGCCTGAACTGTCGGTGATTTAGTCCTCTGCTCCTTATAAAATTTACTATTTTAATTATAGGTTGCATGTCATGGTCCATTTTTAAATGTTTGGATGCCAATGATTCCTGATGAATTATACAGTGAAATCCCACCAAATTCCCTGATTTTTTCTGTTTTAATTTAGTTACAATGCCCGAATGTTTGCCAGCCATGACAGGAGCGCCATCCGTAGTTGTGCTGCTAAGTATATTCCAGTCGAGTTCATATTCTGCTATCAAATGCTCAATTGCAGAATAAATATCATTTGCTGTTGTAGCACCTGTCAATGGAACGCACTTTAATAGTTCTTCAGTTATTTCAAAGTTACTGTTAATACCTCGTATAAAAACAGCAAGTTGAGCTGTATCAACAGTATCAGTGCTCTCGTCAACAGCCAGTGAAAAGATTGTAAATTCCTTAATTTTCTCCTTCAGTTGAAGAACCAAATTTTGAGATAAATTATTTATTCTTGAAGCAACAGTGTTTCTTGACAGCGAAATATTTTGAATTATTGACTTTTGAAATGGAAATGAAACATCGGCAACTTTCAACATACAGTCTTTAATAAAATCACCATCAGTGAAAGGTTTTGATCTCTTTGCGATTTCTAATGCAATAATAAAACTTGATTTCAGGGCATCTTCGCTCTCAGTATTAGCTTAAACATCGATTGTTGACCTTGAAGTTTAGATTTTAAAGATGACAATGTGTCCATTCTTATTTTTTCAGTGTAACAATCGAATTTTGATTTATGATTCGTATCATAGTGTCTCTTCAAGTTAAACTCCTTACAAACAGCAACTGTTTGATTGCAAATCAAACACAGTGGTTTGCCTTTCCATTCTATGAAAAAATATGCAATTTCCCATTTAGACTGAAAAACTCTGCACTCACTATCAACTTTACGTTTTTGTGACATTATGCCAAAATCTTAACAATTATGGAACTCGACACAACAATTATGGATATCGCACGCGCACGACACAAACAAATGCACAATACCTTCACAATCATTACTTCGCAGTACAACTAAAATCCTTCTCCGACCGTATCGCTTCGATTACTCGACTCACACTCTACTGACTCACGTCGCGCCGACGCACTCCTTTTATAATATCGATAAGGAAGGTTCTAGTCTAGACTCGAAGCGCGTGGAAGATTCTATTGTTCTCAACAAAAATAATAGGGTATTTCCGCTTGTTGCTAAGAGATGGCGTTACTGTCTATCTCTCTTGCTTGTCAAGGCACGCGCTGCCCTTGAAATTACTTATAAATGTAGTGTGCGCATTTTAAAACTTCCGTAGAGGAATCGAGTGAAGTCTAAAAGCTCTAAAAAACATGATTCTTCTTTCTGTGACACATTGCGATCGCAGGCCTTATTGATACGTCCCGGGGGCCGGATGCGGCCCGCGGGCCGTTTTTTGACATCCCTGCTTTAGAGGATCGAAGAACAGTTAATGCTGAATGATATACAATAATTTGTTTGCCAGATGTCATCGATGAAATTATGAAAAACAATCGAAAACGTCGCATCATTCTTCATCATGACAATGCCAGCTCTCACCTGGACGGAGAAAAACGTCGAATTAATATCTCATTGCCTGTATTCACCTGATTTATCGCCAAAAGAGTTCTTTTTATTCCCGAATGTCAAAAAAAAAAGCGTGAACAACGAGTTTTATTACCTCCAGAAGCTGTTGAATCTTTTCAAAACCATGTTTTTGAGATGCCAACTTCAGAGTGGAAAAAATGTTTTGAGAATTGGTTCGAACGCATGCAGAAGTGTATAAATCTTAAAGGCAAATATTTTGAGCAAATTAAAAATTTGTAACAATTTTTTTTTCTTTCATTGTTTTTGTAAAAACTTAAATGCTAGTCCTCATATAGTGTCAAACCAAAAAAAATCTTGGTTCAGTCGCTTTTCCAATATCATTAAAAGTCTAATTTAGTAAAGCGCTTAGTTTTAGCTGATAGAGAAGAGAGTAAACAACATTTGTGAGTAACAGCGGAACATTTTCCAGATTTATATTTTAATAGGTCATATGTGATTACAGATAACCAGCTATTTAAATTAATAAATATGTATGGCAGCACCGGTAGATTTTCTTAGCGGTATCGCACGGAAGCCCAGGAAAGTAACTTTTTGCAGAAATCATGGTTGCAACTGTTTTTCACTTGTCATTTGCCAGCTGCACTCATTGTAATTTTAAATAGACGATTGATTTGGCGGGAAGCAGTTTCATGAATGACGGTTTGTCTCCCTTTTGGTATGAAATGTTTTAGAATAGCACCCTCGGTATGAGATTGAAATAAAATTAAAACGAAAAAGTTTAATTGTCTGTTTTTTCCCTCAGACTATTAATATTCATAACAGCGTTACAGTTGAAAGAAAAATTGAAAGTAAATTCATTAAGTTTGGGAGTATTTTAAAAGTTTTCTACCTACCTAAAATTTTAACTTACTTCGTTCTAAAAGTTTGAAACTTCACACAAGATAAGCTTGTTACATGAATTTTGAATGAATTACAGATTGATTCTTTCAAAAGGGAAAGAAACAGGTTAGTTCAGGTTAGAGAAGAGATAAGTTGTATATTACAACTTAATGCCACGGGTTCGTATGCTTTAATTGCTCGTGCAAGCCTTTAGATATTTTTAGATATTTGACAAAACTGTACATTTGAATGAACTAAAGGAATTAACATAAATAACATCAGATACGCCGATGATATATTAATTATCACTCATAATGGAACTAATCTACAAAAACTTATGGATAAAATAACTGACTCTTGTATACAATTTGGTTTAAGATTCAATGCAAATAAAACAAAATATATGATTATAAGCAAAGAATCAATATTGTAGATGGTGGTATTACAGTCAGGGGAACAAAGATATAGAAAGTTTATAAATTGATGTATCTCGGTAGCAACGACCACTGGGACCCGACTGTAGAAGTCAACATTCGAACAGAGAAGGCCCGAGCTGTATTTATGAAGAACAAAAAAATCTTAACTAATCACGACCTCTCATTAAAACTACGGATGAAAATGGTAGGCAGCTATGTCTTTCGAGTTCTCTGGTACGGCATAGAAGCGTAGATGCTAATTGAAGGAATGCTTAAACGTCTGGAGGCATTCGAGATGCGGCGACGACTGCTGAAAATCAGTTGTGTGTTTTCTAATTTCCAAGTTTTACATCTCGTAACTTGGTTACACTATAAATAAAATCCCTAAGGAATGGAATGTGTCATATTTAAGTACTATACACAAAAAAGGTGACAAAAACTATTGCGATAATTACCGAGGAATAGTAGTTACTGCATCCCTGAGTAGAATACCATATATGGAACTGTTTCAAAGTATAAAATTCAGAAGGAATATCAATATTTCGAAGCAGAAGAACAAGCAGGCTTTCGCATGGAACGATCCATAATATATCACATTTTCTCCTTAACTCAACTGACAGAAAGAGAGATGCCACGAAACTAAAAAGTTCACTTGCTGTTCGTTGACTTGAGAAAAGCATATCACAGTGTTCCTCTGCAGAAATTGTGGTAAACAATGGAAAGTATGAATATTACCACAGCATTAATTAAAGCTGTCAAAACACTATATGGTCAACCCATACCACAAATCAAAACAGGAACACAAATAACATCAGGATTTATTACGTCAAAAGGTTTGAAGCAAGGATGCTGTTTTTCCCCGATCCTTTATAAGATATATTTGGAAAGCGTATTAAAGAGATGGAAGCAGAAAAGCAGACCAATGGGGATACCATTAATTGACACGCGGCTGACCAAGTGGTAATGGCTCTGCGACTGCGACGACCTGAACTACATGATGTGAACCTAGTTGACGAATACAAAAACTGGTGTTCAGAGGTAAATATAATGAAAACGGAATTTCTATGTACTGGAGGGCAACAAAAGGATCTTATACTAGACGATCGAACCAAGATAAAACACTGCTATGGCTACAAGTATCTGGGTATTTAATTTCAGGATGGAAAACTGGACATGGCAATAAGAGAAAGAAATTCAATAGATAGAAAGGCCATTAAACTTTGTGACATATAGATTAACCAACAAATTAGATAGTTATCAACCACGTGAACAAGTGGGATTTAAATGGGGATACAGCACTTTGGATCATCTTCAGTCCATTAGATTGCTAATGGAAAAAGCAAATGAATATAAGTTCACCTTGTGGATAGCAATGGTTGACGACTAAAAACCCTCTGATTCGGTAAAAATATGGACAGTCCTTAACGCCTTAACATAAATAACATCAGATACGCCGATGATATATTAATTATCACTAATAATGGAGCTAATCTACAAAAACTTATGGATAAAATAACCGACACTTTTATACAGTTTGGTTTAAGATTCAATGCAAATAAAACAAAATATATGATTATAAGCAAAGAATCAGTATTGTAGATGGTGGTATTACAGTCAGTGGAACAAGGATATAGAGAGTTTATAAATTGATGTATCTCGGTAACAACGACCACTGGGATCCGACATTCGAACAGAGAAGGCCCAAGCTGCATTTATGAAGAATAAAAAAATCTTAACTAATCACGACCTATCATTGAAACTACGGTTGAAAATGGCAGGCAGCTATGTCTTTCCGGTTCTCTGGTACGGCAGAGAAGCGTGGATTAGTTTAAACGTTTGGAGGCATTCGAGATGTGGCGACGACTGCTGAAAATCAGTTGGATGGACAGAATTAGTAACAACAGTGTTCTCACTCGCTTGAACAAGGGCTTGGAGGTGGTATAAGAATTTCAGAGGGTGGAAAACTGGACATGGCAATAAGAAAAAGAAATTCAATAGATAGAAAGGCCATTAAAGTGCGTGACATATAGATTAACCAAAAAATTAGAGAGTTATCAACCACATGAACAAGCGGGATTTAAACGGGGATACAGCACTTTGGATCATCTTCAGTCCATTAGATTGCTAGTGGAAAAAGCAAATGAATATAAGTTCACCTTGTGGATAGCAATGGTTGACGACGAAAAAGCCTCTGATTCGGTAAAAATATGGGCAGTCCTTAACGCCTTAAGTAACAGTAGGGTTGATGAAAGATACACAACTCTTCTTGAATGCATATAAAAAAAGCCACATCACAAATAATGCCTGAAGAAAAAACATATAAAATCAAAATTAAAAGAGGAATTAGACAAAGCGACTCGATATCCCCAAAGCTGTTCACGTTGACTCTAGAAGACATGTTCAAATCGTTAAAGTGGGAAAATAAAAGAATACTAAGATTAAATTACGGAATCGGGGTTTATGAGTTTCTATAATTTGAAGGAATTGAATTGAAATAAATAATAAGTTTTGAAATAATTTCATAATTAAAAAGAAAGGGATTGGAACGTTTATAAATAGGCGTAGTAAAGGAATAAGGGTTCTAGATACCATTTTATAGAGATTTTATTTGTCAAAACGAAGTAAATATATACAGTCGACACTGTTTAGAGTGAAACTCTATATAGTGAAAAACTCTTAATAGTGCAATGTTTTCAAGACCTAGAATATCTTACATACATAGCAATATATACGGTTTTTTTCTTTATATAGTGAAAAACTCTCTATAGTGAAATTTCGGTCAACATTTTGGTCTTTCACTATATAGAGAGTCGACTGTATATATATATATATATATATATATATATATATATATATATATATATATATATATATATATATATATATATATATATATATATATATATATATATATATATATATATATATATATATATATATATATATATACATATATACATATATATATATATATATATATATATATATATATATATATATATATATATATATATATATATATATATATAAAAATATATAGTAGAACCCCGATTAACCGAGTCGCGATTATCCGAGCTCCGGATTAACCGAGCCAATTTAAGAACCTGATTATCCGAGGTACGCGCGTCTTTGCTGCGTATTAACCGAGCTTCTAAAATATATATGTACATATTTCCATTTAAAATCGTCGGGGCCTTCGGGGAATCCCCTATTTATGTTTTTGGACTCTTTCAGCATGTAAATTTGCGTGAATGCAGTGCGTTATATCGTTTACTACGGAGAGTATGAGTTTACTCACATAATTTATTTGGTTGAAGTTCTGGTGGTTAAGTGTAATTAATATGAACTGCTTTTTTTGAATTTTTGTTTGTCGAATTATAATGGAGCAAAACAAGCGTAAAAGAATCGTCGTTCCTATTGAAGAAAAATTAAAAGTCATCAGAAGAATTGAAGCAGGAGAGACAATTAAAGTTGTTGCACGAGATTATGGAGTAGGTGAGGTAACAGTTGCAGATTGGAAAAGAAATTGCACAAAAATAGAAGAGTGGTGTATAAATCAAGCCTCCTCGTCCTCAGGAAGAAAATCAATGAAAACCGGAGACTATGAAAAGGTTAACGAAGCTTAATTCATGTGGTTTAACCAACAGAGATCAAAAGGTGTGCCTCTGTCAGGTCCAATTTTACAAGAGAAAGCAATAATGATTAGTAGGTAATTCCTAGAGATAGATCAGTTTACCGCCAGACCGCTGGAAAAAACGGTACGGTGTACGACAACTGACGGTATGTGGTGAAAAACTTTCTGCTGATGTGTCATCAATTGAGAAGTTTAAGCAGAATTTTAAAAAGCAAATCGAAGATTGTGGATACACATGTGATCAAATTTACAACTGTGACGAAACTGGTCTGAATTATAAAATGCTTCCATCAAAAACATTGGCATCTTGACAGGAAAAATCAGTTCCTAGGCACAAACGAAGTAAGGAAAGATTAACTATAATGGTATGTTCTAATGCATCTGGCAAGCACAAACGCCAAGAGCTTTAAAAGACATCTCACCTAAAGCCCTACCAGTCTATTACAAAAGTCAGAAGAGCGCATGGATGGATGCGACCTTATTTACTAACTGGTTTTAAGAAGAGTTCGTGTGACTAAATTTTTGAACAGAAACCGTCTTCCTATTAAAGCAATTTTGTTAATGGATAATGCCCCCTCTCACCCTGGAGAAGGACTTCATGTGGGCGTAAAATTTCTTCGTCCAATTGTAACCAGCATAATGCAACCAATGGATGAAGGCATCCTTGAAAACATTAAAAAAAAGTATAGGCATTTATATCTTGAACATCTGTTAGAATACACAGAAAAGGAGGATATTATCAATGGGATGAGAAAGGTTACACTGAAAAATGTTATTTACTGGGTAAGTCAAGCTTGGGATTCTGTGCGTACTACCACTATCTTGGTCAAAAAGTATTGATTTTGAGGACTATAATGACAGTGAAGATGGTACTCTATTAAATGAATTAGCTTTGATATTGAGAAGTCATGGAGAAATGTCCTGTTCAAATTTTGACAGCGAGATAGAAGAAAAAGAAAAAAGTTTATTTGAATTAATGCAAAAATTAAAAGGTTGCGGAAATGTGATAAGAGAAGATGTTGTTGAATGGATTACAGCAGATGATTTAGAAGAAGAAATGAGTATTGAAGAAATTACGAATGCCTTTCTGGAAACCGAAACATCAGATGACGATGACGATGACGAAGCGGCGGTGGATGAACGGTCTCCCACTAAGATCTCTCATCAAGAAGGTTTTGCTTCTTTGGAAAAAGCTTTGAGGTATATCGAACAACAACCAGAGGCAACCCCAGCGGATTTGCTTCTTCTTAATAGATGGAGAAACATTGCAGCGAGAAAAAGAAGATGCAATATGAAACAGAAGCGCATAGATACCTATTTCACTGTTTTATAATGTATGTACCTATTTATATGTTAAAAACGGTAATACATCGGTTTAAAGTATTGGTGTTTAGTTTTTAAATGAATAAAAACAAATCCGGATTATCCGAGTTTTCAGTTATCCGAGGAGGGTGCCCCCCACGTTACCTCAGATAACCGGGGTTCTACTGTATATATATATATATATATATATATATATATATATATATATATATATATATATATATATAAAGGGTGTTTTTTATAGAGGTATAACATTTTAAGTTGGCAACACTTTTTTAACTGGCGGCCATTTTGTCAGCTGTCAAGTGATTTATGTTTAGTTTGGTTTGGCATTTCAACATGAATAGACTGACGCCTGAACAACGCTTCCAAATTGTGCAAATTTATTTTGAAAATCATGGTTCTGTTCGAAATACGTATCGCGCACTACGTCCATTTTACGGTCAACATAATCGTCCATCAGAGCAATTAATTCGATTAACTATGGAACGTTTTCGCACCACGTTTACTCTAAATGATAATACGCATCCACAGAGACGTCGTACAGTCCGTACAGAAGAAGTAATTGCTGCTGTAGAGCGTAGCGTAGAGGAAGACCCGAATCAGTCTATCCGCCATCGTGCACAGGAATTGGATATGTGTCCATCTACTTTATGGAAGATTTTGCGGAAAGATCTTGGTTTGCGTGCTTACAAAATCCAACTCGTGCAACAATTGAAGCCACACGATCACCTAGCAAGGCGTAGATTCGGTGAATGAGCCCAAAACAAGATTGCCGTTGATCCCGATTTTGATAAGCGAATTTTGTTTAGCGATGAAGCTCACTTTTGTTTGAATGGATACATCAATAAACAAAACTGCCGTAATTGGAGTGATGATAATCCTCAAGTGTATGTTGAGACACCGTTACATCCAGAAAAACTGACTGTTTGGTGTGCTTTATGGGCTGGTGGAATCATTGGTCCGTACTTCTTTAAAAACGATGCTGGTCAGAACGTTACAGTCAATTGTGACCGCTATAGAGCCATGATTACTGACTTTTTCGTTCATTAATTGAACAACCATGATATGCAGGAGCTGTGGTTTCAACAAGACGACGCAACATGTCACACAGCTCGTGCCACAATTTATTGAAGAAAACGTTTGGTAACCGCATAGTTTCACGTTTCGGACCCGTGAATTGGCCTCCAAGATCGTGCGATTTAACGCCGCTAGACTATTTTCTGTGGGGATATGTGAAGTCGCTAGTCTACGCCGATAAGCCCGAAACGATTGACCACTTGGAGGACAACATTCGCCGCGTTATTGCCGATATACGCCCACAAATGTTGGAAAAAGTCATCGAAAATTGGACCTCCAGATTAGAGTACGTCCGAGCCAGCCGTGGCGGTCATATGCCAGAAGTCATATTTAAATTATAATGCCAGAAGATTATCTTTCGAACAAAGTAAATTTCATGTCAATTTAAAAAATTCATCTTTGTTTTATTCCATTTCAAAGTTCTATACCTTTATATATATATATATATATATATATATATATATATATATATATATATATATATATATATATATATATATACTTGGTTACGGACTACTGATCAAAGCTAAAAGCAACGAATGTCTTTAAACTTAATATTGAACAATCTGTAGAAAAAACATCCCTACAACTTCTAGATAAAGTTACATAAATGTACACGATATTGTGTACAATTTCTGCAGTGGATTTTTTCAGACTCAATTTAAATGAAATATCATTTTATAGTGCTTACAGAGTTTCGTAGCTCTTACAATTTTAAAAGTCGAAGCCTTCAAAAATACCGTCTTTAAACAGCCAATAAATTTCAAACACTACCCTTAAATAATTTCAAAAATCGAAGTTTGTTGAAATTCGAGCTTGCGCTGATTTTCGAAAACTTTAGGCGCTTCGCTGACGCTCTATCCAGTGTAATTCTGACCCTGCAGGCCAAATCTATACTGCTTCGTTGAATATTATTACGCGCATAGCGCGGAAAAAAGGGAAAATAAAAGTTTTTGCCAGTTTTTTCTTTGATAAACAATTTTGTCGCAGCAAAGTTTAAATTTTAAAAGAAAAAATGTTAGTTGATGTGGAAGGTTCGGGGTAAAAATCCATGTGAACGTACTAAAATAAATATATATTTTTTCAATATTCTGTAACTATGATTGACATTTTTTAAAAGTTTTACGAAGCGGTTAAAAGTAAATATGTTTCTGTGTGAGAGTGATTTAAAAAAGTAGGAGAAAATGACGTTCATCAGATAATCCATATTTTATTTGTGTTTTTAACTTTTAAAATGTGTAAGTATCCTATTTTAATATTTAGTTTTTATTAGAAAAATATTTCATCTTCGCAATTTTAAAAACACTGCGTAATTCGTAAACTTTCAGCGAATGCTGCAGTTAAACTTGTACCTGTCAAATCTGTTTTTAACAAAATTTTACATTTAATATAATATCTATGGTAAAACCAAGAACCTCCATATTTTCATACGAAAATATATCTGTAACCGAAATTTAGATTGTGCGCATCCGCCATTTTGCGTGGATATCGAAGAATGTCAAAGGCAAGCATGGTTGGAAGATTTTTTGTTAAAACTAAACAGTAATATATTTCGTAACACTTTACATCATTAATATCAACACAATTATATAAACGGGAACAGAGTGTCACACTACCACAAACACCAGATATAACAATAAACGAAGAAACATATATAATGGAAGAAGACGTAATAGAAGCACCGGAAAAATTAAAAAACCATAAATCTCCCGACCAAGACCAAATAGCGAATGAGCTACTAAAATATGGGGGATACTCTCTGGTTAAGCAACTCCAAACTCTTATACATATGACTATAAGATCGAACAGAATCCCAGACGAATGGAGAACAGCGACGGTTATACTGATGCAAGAAGGGAGAAAAAGAAGATTCAAATAACTATAGAGACATAAATCAACTAAACTGTACACTGAAATTAAGAACAAAGATTCTTACAACAAAAATCAACGGGAGAATATAACTGGAAGCAGGGATTCAGAAGTGAGCGCTCATGCATCGATGCCGTGTTCATTGTGAGACAGGTAAAAGAAAAATCCATAGAAAGCAACATTCCTGCGTACTTGTGCCTGGTAGACTTAAAAAGAGCTTTCGACAATGTACAAATAGAAGACGTTATTAAATCAAATCAAAACTATCGAAAATATACATAAAGACAATAAAGTAGTCGCAAAATTAGCAGAAGGAATGACAGAATCAATCAACTATGAATCTGGAATCAGGCAGAAAGACTCTTTAAGTTCTCTACTGTTTAATATCTAGCCGGTGGACCCCAAGGCTCCATACTGTCTCCTACTCTCTTTCTCATTTACATTAACGATCTGCTGGAAAAGACCGAGAATCCAACTTACAGCTTTGCAGATGACAGTATATCTCTTCATTCACTTTGAAAGCGCGGACATCGGCTAGTCAGACGAATATCCGCAGACAGCAGGAAGTCATTCAACTTAACAAAGACCTGGAAGAAATTCTATCTTGGTGTGACAGTAACCAAGTGGAATTTAACGCTACAAAAACCCAGGCAGCAGTAAAAAATTTAACGTTGCTGAACCCTACATAGTTATGTCGGGGCACTCCATTCCTCTAACATCGTTACTCCATTTGTTGGGCGTTAATTTGGGAGCAAATATGTCCTGGCATGAACATGTTGCAGGCATAGCAAGGGGAGCTTCTCAAAAGTTGGGAATATTATCTCGAACCAGAATGCTTTACACTCCACAACAACTGTTAATTCTTTACAAAGCTCAAATTCGACCAACTATGGAATACTGCTCCCATGTTTGGAGCTCCGCTCCCAAACATACACTGCATTTGTTGGATTTTATTCAGAGAAGAGCTGTTCGTCTGATTGGAGACCCGGAACTGATCGGCGGCCTTGATTCGCTGGAATATCGATGAACGCTTAGCGACTTGTCTATTCTACAAGTATTTTCATAGTGTTCGAAGGACGTGGCCCGCTTAATGCCTCCCAGAGCGGTGCATGTTAGAAGTACACGTCGCGCTAATACTTCACATCCGTATGAAGTTCAGCTTGTTACTCCTCGTACAACGCTTTTGAAGCAGTCTTTTATATGGAGAACATCATCCCTTTGGTATAATTTGCCAGGATTGTGTTTCCCAACGAGTACAATTTGCAGCGATTCGAGAACAACGTGAATTGCTTTCTCCGCACACGTGCCGTTTCTGTAGCGCTTTAGGGACTTCCCTGTAGCACCTGTACTAGACCCATAAAAAAACAATATTGTCATGGATGAAATTATAAAGAATATCAAAAAAAGAAATGATAGCAGCAAAACAATATAATATGTCAATCTCAACTGAAAAAACCTAGACAATAGTAATAGCAAAAGAGCCGATCAGGTGCAAGTTGGTGATGGAAAATAAAACAGGAGGTCGATTATCTGGGTATCAAAATATCTAGTATCGGAAAAATCGAAGAAGAACTAAAACATCAAGTCAACAAGGCTAATAGGATAGCGGAATACCTTAACGATACCATATTTAGAAATAAATTTCTCTTGAGAGACCAAAACAAGAATATACAAGAGTATGATACGGCTAGAAATGACTTACACATCTGAAACAAGACCCGATTCAAGTATAACACAGAGGAGCTGAAATCAACTGAAATGGGAATACTTAGGAGATGTATAAACAAGACACTAAGGGACAGAGAAAGAAGTGAAGACATAAAACGCACATGTAATATAGAAAATATCAACCAGTGGTTAAAAGGAAGAAAACTGGAATGGGATCAACACATGGGAAGAATGACAAACAACCAGATAGTACGGATAGCAAGAGACAAGTTGCCAAATGGAACAAGATCAATTGGATGTCCAAGAAAGAGATAGAGCGATGATATATAGATCAGGGAACAAAGAAAACAGGCAATAGTGACTAGCTATAAGTCGGAAGAAAAAGAAGAATGTCAATTAATTGAGCTTTGTTAGAATTGCAAGGAGAAAAATACGATTAGTAGTTCGTCAAAATATTTTTGCATTTTTTTGCACGTTTCAGAGTTGTTAGGTCAGTAAAATCGTACTTTCTATGTTTCGTCGATGTGGATAAATACAATACTTGAAGTAAATACAGGCAGCATAGCCAAGTGCGGGCCAGAAGGGCGTATGCTCCATCCCGCCTCTATTAAAGCAGAAAACGGAACTTTTTTTTATTTGGGAGTTTTCTTTTGAAAAAAATCATCATTTTTGAGATTTTTTAGAATTTATCTTATTGTTCGTAGTGGTTTGTATATTGCTGATACGTTTCACCTCAGTAGAAGGCGTTCAATCATATCCCTTTTAATATAAGATAGAATGGCGTGAAAATACACAAAATCAAAAATCAATGACGGAGATATCAAATCAGATGTCCGAAATTTTATGGATCTTCCAAAATCCACAAAGCCGATATTCCGTTTCTACCAATAATCAATTGTTTCAACTCCCCATTATACGCACACTGGAAAAATACCTTGCAATAATACTAGAATCCACAGCAGAAAAAAGACAAGTCATATTACGAAACTCAGAACACTTTGCGCATAGAATTCAGAAATTAGCCCAATGTATTACCTTTCAAGATAGGTTTTATATATGCACTGAACAAGTGGATATTATTTCTTATTATTATGTATTACCGTTCGGCGAAAGAGAGTATTGAGCCAAATAAATATAACCTAAATGGTACATAAAATAATTAATTTTCTCTTAGGTGACCTTTGAGAAATATAAACGAAAATATCTGCAAGAACATTGGAATTTTGCGTTAATTTATTTAAAATTTTGTATCAAATGAGGCAAGGTTATCAGAAACAAATCTTCTTTTCGTCATAGACATCACGCTAAAAGATAGGAATTTTATAGATTTATTTTTAATATTTTATAGCTTGTCAATACCTAGGGTTTCAAACTAAGGAAATAAATAATCTCATAATTTGCTTTTCTTTCTTTAAAACTCTACACTTGCTGGTTATACAGCCAGAAATGCAATAAGAGAATTACATCGAGTTGTAAACCTTTGCAGAGAGATAAAATATTATTTACACAGCCAAAAGCCGATAAATGTAAAGTTATAGTTTTTTAAAATCCAAATTAGCTGCCACTTTCACAAATATTAAGGGGACTCTAACCATTTTCGCTTGGCACCCCGTCCAAAAATGTCCCACTTCTTTCTCAACTCGATTGTCTAAAAACTATTCTATATATCCTAACATTTTTTTTGTTTGAATCATTGTATTTTAAGCTTTGATTTAACTCCAGTCTCATCAAAGAATTTCAGTGTTTGAACTCGTATTAATCTAGGAAACGTCACTGTAAAAGGGATGTGAAAATCTGTTTTTTTTTTGTGCACATAATGTTCCATTTCTACAATTCTATTCAATTTTTAACTTCTTTTTTTTCTAGCTACTTCTCGATTATTAGGGAACAATCTGAGCTTGCTAGATTTTTAAAATTTTGCTTTACCTAATTACAACCTCAAAAAAAACTAAAGTACTAAAATATGTATCAACATTTTTCTTTTCGATAATTTTTTTTTTCAAAATTACGGGAAAACCTGTGTTGCTCAAAATGTTCAGGGATATGTCCTTAATTACTAAAAAAAAATCGTAACTATATCTATTACGACAGCTGAGAAAAAGAACATTGTGTCAAAAAACGTGACTTTTCAGGGGAAGGAATTTTTAAAAAACTCCCAGCTTCGTGCTCATTTCTTAGTTCTCTATTCTCGTATAGATTTCAGAACAGTAGAAAATGTAGCTATTATGTTTCTACAATGTCCACCTCGACTCTTTTCATTTCTATTGTGTGATATCACGTTCTACCGTAGACTTGTAAAAAACGGAGGCGATTCTGTCGTAAGAACGACGAATTCGTACCAAACCCGGAGACGGTGAGTCCAGCAACATCCGCCTCCTCTATTTCCAGTAATGAGATCTACGATTCTTATTCTTCGACTCGGTCCAAATGTCTCCGGAATTTGACTATTATGATAGTTATCTCTGATTCAATAAAAATAATATCGTGGATTATTTACTAATTAATAACATTGTGGTTAAGTACAAATGTGTTTTAGCAAGATTCTACAGGTCCAGTCCTGTAATAAGAGGAACGAGATACGTGATTGAACGGAGTGAGAAAAATGACCACGCCTAGTGTCAACTTCAAAAAACTATTTTACCCACTTCTAGTAGTCAGATCGATTTCAAATTTACACCATTTGATGCAAGATCGCACGTAGTTTAATAAAAAAAATTAAACAATAATATTTGTTTTACCTAAAAACGGTTAGAGTCTCCTTAAATAGTTATATGACTTGCTAAACATTTTTTGTATATAATATTCACAACCTAAGAAATTATGACGGTCTTATTCATTCCGTATCTATCATTTACTTAATTTTTTTTTCGCCTGAAAGCTATTTTAGTATAACTGATATGCCAACTGATATCATGGATTATAATAGATCCTTTTAATAGTCCAGTCGCCAGAGGTTTTGAACTCTCATTAAATGTTAACAGGATGCATTTTGGCACATAGGTAGTTTTTTGAACGTAGAATACGATAAAAAAAAGTTTGCTTAAGTTCGATGTACGCTAGCACACAAAATCCAAAATAAAATGAAAAAATTCGGGTTTTCGGTAATATCTCGAAAAATAAAAAAGATATCGAAAAACTAATAACACCACCTGAAAGAATGGGAAATTTTACAAAAAAAAGTATATAGATTTTTTTTCAGATTTTTTTTTATTAGCGTGAGAATTTATTAAAAATTCGGATAGGTGATTCAAAAAGTGTGGTGCACCAAACAAGTTAATTTGAAAGTAAATTACAAATATTTAATAAAATATAGTTTTTAATAAGTTTTAATATAAGAATAATTAAAAATACCTTGTCCACATTGTCTGTGTTATTTAAAAATTAAATTTTAATATATCAAAATTTACCTGCTGTAGTGCAGCAGTTACAGTTAAAATATACTTGATACAGTAATACCCCGCTTTACGCGAGGGATACGTTCCGAAAAAAATCGCGTTAACTGAAATTCGCGTATATCGAGGTTTATGATTAAACATAGTCAAAATTTAATACAAAAAAATACAAATCATTTTAATCAATCACTTTAATTCTAAGAACACTATATGCAATACATACTCTTATTTTTTACGGAAAAATACATCTATTGTCTTTTGGGTAACGTTTTGTTTACGTTCTTGTAAAATACGTTCATAACACCCAACACTGTTTTTAATTGTTTGACACACGGTCAAGACACGGTCATCATTATTGTCTATACTCTGCAATATGTCCAAACCTGAATAAATTTTTGAAAGTGCATTTTGTATTTCCCCTGAAGATAAAACTTTCTCTTCTACTTGTTCTTCCTCATCGTAGATAGGATTATTCTGTAACTCGATCAGATCTTCATTGCTAATAGGATCGTCGTGCGTTGCTACAAGTTCTACGAGATCTTCTACCGTGACATCTTCAAGTTCAGACCCCTCAATCATTGCAGCAATGTCTTCAAGCACTTGTCTCTGCATCTGGACAATTCTTCTAGGTGCTTCCACTACATCTGGCCAAAGATTACGCCACACCCCATTCATACAACTCATTTTAACTTCCTTCCAAGCCTCTTCTATGTTGTGAATAGACTTCATAATGTTGTATGACTTCCACCACTCTCGCATAGACTGTCTTCCTTCCCCGTCAGTTTCATGAATTAGTTGGCTAAAAGTGCGGCGATGGTAATAAGCTTTGAAGTTTGCTATTGCTCCCTGGTCCATAGGTTGTAATATTGACGTAGTGTTTGGTGGAAGGAACTTTACGTACACTTTTAAGTCTCTGGGCGTATCAAGTGAGGTTGGATGTCCTGGGGCATTGTCTAAGAGTAATATAACTTTAGGTTCAAGCCCATTTCTGTCACAGTATGATTTGACTGATGGGCAAAAACTATTAGAATACCATTCTTGAAAAATTTCCCGTGTAACCCACGCCTTTCTGTTTGATCGCCACACAACTGGTAGACTTGTCTTGTCTGTGCCTCGCATTGCACGGGGTGTTTCTGAATGGTACACTAGTAAAGGTTTCAGTTTGAAATCACCAGTGGCATTACCACCCAGCAGAAGTGTTAGTCGATCTTTCGCAGCTTTGAAACCACTGGCTTGACGTTCTTCCTTAGAAATGAATGTTCGAGATGGCATTTTTTTCCAGTAAAGTGCGGTCTCATCAACATTGAAGATGAGACAAGCAGGAATTTTCTCTCGTCTAACGAAGTCTTGAAACTTGTCTGGAAACTCAGCTGCAGCTTGAATGTCCGCGCTGGCCGCCTCGCCTGTTATGTGGATATTGTGAAGATTAGAACGCTGCTTGAACCGATGGAACCAGCCTCTGCTGGCAGCAAAAGTCGGAGTGGCACTCCCTTCTCCTTCTTTTGTTTTCAGCATCTCATACAAAGATTTTGCTTTTGTGCATATGAGATCTTGACTTAGTGGTGTGTTCTTCTTATTCAAATCTTCGATCCAGACTGACAGTAATTTCTCCATTCTTTCTAAGATAGATGATCTCGAACGAGAAAGTTTTGTTGCACTTATAGGTGTTGAACCTTCGCTGGAGATTTTAATTTTTTCCCGATTTTTATAAATCGTTCTCACAGTCGATTCTGAGAGTCCAAAATCTCTCCCAACAATTGTTGCTTTGCCTCCATTTTCCATTCTTCTTAACACTTTCATCTTCAATTCCAAAGTGACGCTTTTTACGCTCTTTTTTCTTTACAGGCGGCATTTTTAACGTAGGGTTAAATTATGTATGTATGTATCTCCAATAAATATTAAAACAAAACTGCCAGCCGACCGAACTAACATTACGGAACAAATGAACACACGAAACGAACGAGGAAATCCCCATAGAACAAAGTCGAAGGACAGGGAATTCCCAATTCTTCAAAGAGAATATTCAGAGAAAGCGGGGATCCCCCCGCGACCATAGAGAAGTTAATGACTACATGAGCGCGAAATTTGAAATTCGCGTTATAGTGAAACCGCGCATAACGGGGTCGCGCTAAGCGGGGTATTACTGTATTAGAAAATCATTAAAAACGTTTTTAACTTCTTTTTTTTCTAGCTACTTCTCGATTATTAGGGAACAATCTGAGCTTGCTAGATTTTTAAAATTTTGCTTTACCTAATTACAACCTCAAAAAAAACTAAAGTACTAAAATATGTATCAACATTTTTCTTTTCGATAATTTTTTTTTCAAAATTACGGGAAAACCTGTGTTGCTCAAAATGTTCAGGGATATGTCCTTAACTACTAAAAAAAAAATCGTAACTATATCTATTACGACAGCTGAGAAAAAGAACATTGTGTCAAAAAACGTGACTTTTCAGGGGAAGGAATTTTTAAAAAACTCCCAGCTTCGTGCTCATTTCTTAGTTCTCTATTCTCGTATAGATTTCAGAACAGTAGAAAATGTAGCTATTATGTTTCTACAATGTCCACCTCGACTCTTTTCATTTCTATTGTGTGATATCACGTTCTACCGTAGACTTGTAAAAAACGGAGGCGATTCTGTCGTAAGAACGACGAATTCGTACCAAACCCGGAGACGGTGAGTCCAGCAACATCCGCCTCCTCTATTTCCAGTAATGAGATCTACGATTCTTATTCTTCGACTCGGTCCAAATGTCTCCGGAATTTGACTATTATGATAGTTATCTCTGATTCAATAAAAATAATATCGTGGATTATTTACTAATTAATAACATTGTGGTTAAGTACAAATGTGTTTTAGCAAGATTCTACAGGTCCAGTCCTGTAATAAGAGGAACGAGATACGTGATTGAACGGAGTGAGAAAAATGACCACGCCTAGTGTCAACTTCAAAAAACTATTTTACCCACTTCTAGTAGTCAGATCGATTTCAAATTTACACCATTTGATGCAAGATCGCACGTAGTTTAATAAAAAAAATTAAACAATAATATTTGTTTTACCTAAAAACGGTTAGAGTCTCCTTAAATAGTTATATGACTTGCTAAACATTTTTTGTATATAATATTCACAACCTAAGAAATTATGACGGTCTTATTCATTCCGTATCTATCATTTACTTAATTTTTTTTCGCCTGAAAGCTATTTTAGTATAACTGATATGCCAACTGATATCATGGATTATAATAGATCCTTTTAATAGTCCAGTCGCCAGAGGTTTTGAACTCTCATTAAATGTTAACAGGATGCATTTTGGCACATAGGTAGTTTTTTGAACGTAGAATACGATAAAAAAAAGTTTGCTTAAGTTCGATGTACGCTAGCACACAAAATCCAAAATAAAATGAAAAATTCGGGTTTTCGGTAATATCTCGAAAAATAAAAAAGATATCGAAAAACTAATAACACCACCTGAAAGAATGGGAAATTTTACAAAAAAAAGTATATAGATTTTTTTTCAGATTTTTTTTTATTAGCGTGAGAATTTATTAAAAATTCGGATAGGTGATTCAAAAAGTGTGGTGCACCAAACAAGTTAATTTGAAAGTAAATTACAAATATTTAATAAAATATAGTTTTTAATAAGTTTTAATATAAGAATAATTAAAAATACCTTGTCCACATTGTCTGTGTTATTTAAAAATTAAATTTTAATATATCAAAATTTACCTGCTGTAGTGCAGCAGTTACAGTTAAAATATACTTGATACAGTAATACCCCGCTTTACGCGAGGGATACGTTCCGAAAAAAATCGCGTTAACTGAAATTCGCGTATATCGAGGTTTATGATTAAACATAGTCAAAATTTAATACAAAAAAATACAAATCATTTTAATCAATCACTTTAATTCTAAGAACACTATATGCAATACATACTCTTATTTTTTACGGAAAAATACATCTATTGTCTTTTGGGTAACGTTTTGTTTACGTTCTTGTAAAATACGTTCATAACACCCAACACTGTTTTTAATTGTTTGACACACGGTCAAGACACGGTCATCATTATTGTCTATACTCTGCAATATGTCCAAACCTGAATAAATTTTTGAAAGTGCATTTTGTATTTCCCCTGAAGATAAAACTTTCTCTTCTACTTGTTCTTCCTCATCGTAGATAGGATTATTCTGTAACTCGATCAGATCTTCATTGCTAATAGGATCGTCGTGCGTTGCTACAAGTTCTACGAGATCTTCTACCGTGACATCTTCAAGTTCAGACCCCTCAATCATTGCAGCAATGTCTTCAAGCACTTGTCTCTGCATCTGGACAATTCTTCTAGGTGCTTCCACTACATCTGGCCAAAGATTACGCCACACCCCATTCATACAACTCATTTTAACTTCCTTCCAAGCCTCTTCTATGTTGTGAATAGACTTCATAATGTTGTATGACTTCCACCACTCTCGCATAGACTGTCTTCCTTCCCCGTCAGTTTCATGAATTAGTTGGCTAAAAGTGCGGCGATGGTAATAAGCTTTGAAGTTTGCTATTGCTCCCTGGTCCATAGGTTGTAATATTGACGTAGTGTTTGGTGGAAGGAACTTTACGTACACTTTTAAGTCTCTGGGCGTATCAAGTGAGGTTGGATGTCCTGGGGCATTGTCTAAGAGTAATATAACTTTAGGTTCAAGCCCATTTCTGTCACAGTATGATTTGACTGATGGGCAAAAACTATTAGAATACCATTCTTGAAAAATTTCCCGTGTAACCCACGCCTTTCTGTTTGATCGCCACACAACTGGTAGACTTGTCTTGTCTGTGCCTCGCATTGCACGGGGTGTTTCTGAATGGTACACTAGTAAAGGTTTCAGTTTGAAATCACCAGTGGCATTACCACCCAGCAGAAGTGTTAGTCGATCTTTCGCAGCTTTGAAACCACTGGCTTGACGTTCTTCCTTAGAAATGAATGTTCGAGATGGCATTTTTTTCCAGTAAAGTGCGGTCTCATCAACATTGAAGATGAGACAAGCAGGAATTTTCTCTCGTCTAACGAAGTCTTGAAACTTGTCTGGAAACTCAGCTGCAGCTTGAATGTCCGCGCTGGCCGCCTCGCCTGTTATGTGGATATTGTGAAGATTAGAACGCTGCTTGAACCGATGGAACCAGCCTCTGCTGGCAGCAAAAGTCGGAGTGGCACTCCCTTCTCCTTCTTTTGTTTTCAGCATCTCATACAAAGATTTTGCTTTTGTGCATATGAGATCTTGACTTAGTGGTGTGTTCTTCTTATTCAAATCTTCGATCCAGACTGACAGTAATTTCTCCATTCTTTCTAAGATAGATGATCTCGAACGAGAAAGTTTTGTTGCACTTATAGGTGTTGAACCTTCGCTGGAGATTTTAATTTTTTCCCGATTTTTATAAATCGTTCTCACAGTCGATTCTGAGAGTCCAAAATCTCTCCCAACAATTGTTGCTTTGCCTCCATTTTCCATTCTTCTTAACACTTTCATCTTCAATTCCAAAGTGACGCTTTTACGCTCTTTTTTCTTTACAGGCGGCATTTTTAACGTAGGGTTAAATTATGTATGTATGTATCTCCAATAAATATTAAAACAAAACTGCCAGCCGACCGAACTAACATTACGGAACAAATGAACACACGAAACGAACGAGGAAATCCCCATAGAACAAAGTCGAAGGACAGGGAATTCCCAATTCTTCAAAGAGAATATTCAGAGAAAGCGGGGATCCCCCCGCGACCATAGAGAAGTTAATGACTACATGAGCGCGAAATTTGAAATTCGCGTTATAGTGAAACCGCGCATAACGGGGTCGCGCTAAGCGGGGTATTACTGTATTAGAAAATCATTAAAAACGTTTTTAACTTCTTTTTTTTCTAGCTACTTCTCGATTATTAGGGAACAATCTGAGCTTGCTAGATTTTTAAAATTTTGCTTTACCTAATTACAACCTCAAAAAAAACTAAAGTACTAAAATATGTATCAACATTTTTCTTTTCGATAATTTTTTTTTCAAAATTACGGGAAAACCTGTGTTGCTCAAAATGTTCAGGGATATGTCCTTAACTACTAAAAAAAAATCGTAACTATATCTATTACGACAGCTGAGAAAAAGAACATTGTGTCAAAAAACGTGACTTTTCAGGGGAAGGAATTTTTAAAAAACTCCCAGCTTCGTGCTCATTTCTTAGTTCTCTATTCTCGTATAGATTTCAGAACAGTAGAAAATGTAGCTATTATGTTTCTACAATGTCCACCTCGACTCTTTTCATTTCTATTGTGTGATATCACGTTTCTACCGTAGACTTGTAAAAAACGGAGGCGATTCTGTCGTAAGAACGACGAATTCGTACCAAACCCGGAGACGGTGAGTCCAGCAACATCCGCCTCCTCTATTTCCAGTAATGAGATCTACGATTCTTATTCTTCGACTCGGTCCAAATGTCTCCGGAATTTGACTATTATGATAGTTATCTCTGATTCAATAAAAATAATATCGTGGATTATTTACTAATTAATAACATTGTGGTTAAGTACAAATGTGTTTTAGCAAGATTCTACAGGTCCAGTCCTGTAATAAGAGGAACGAGATACGTGATTGAACGGAGTGAGAAAAATGACCACGCCTAGTGTCAACTTCAAAAAACTATTTTACCCACTTCTAGTAGTCAGATCGATTTCAAATTTACACCATTTGATGCAAGATCGCACGTAGTTTAATAAAAAAAATTAAACAATAATATTTGTTTTACCTAAAAACGGTTAGAGTCTCCTTAAATAGTTATATGACTTGCTAAACATTTTTTGTATATAATATTCACAACCTAAGAAATTATGACGGTCTTATTCATTCCGTATCTATCATTTACTTAATTTTTTTTCGCCTGAAAGCTATTTTAGTATAACTGATATGCCAACTGATATCATGGATTATAATAGATCCTTTTAATAGTCCAGTCGCCAGAGGTTTTGAACTCTCATTAAATGTTAACAGGATGCATTTTGGCACATAGGTAGTTTTTTTTGAACGTAGAATACGATAAAAAAAAGTTTGCTTAAGTTCGATGTACGCTAGCACACAAAATCCAAAATAAAATGAAAAATTCGGGTTTTCGGTAATATCTCGAAAAATAAAAAAGATATCGAAAAACTAATAACACCACCTGAAAGAATGGGAAATTTTACAAAAAAAAGTATATAGATTTTTTTTTTCAGATTTTTTTTTATTAGCGTGAGAATTTATTAAAAATTCGGATAGGTGATTCAAAAAGTGTGGTGCACCAAACAAGTTAATTTGAAAGTAAATTACAAATATTTAATAAAATATAGTTTTTAATAAGTTTTAATATAAGAATAATTAAAAATACCTTGTCCACATTGTCTGTGTTATTTAAAAATTAAATTTTAATATATCAAAATTTACCTGCTGTAGTGCAGCAGTTACAGTTAAAATATACTTGATACAGTAATACCCCGCTTTACGCGAGGGATACGTTCCGAAAAAAATCGCGTTAACTGAAATTCGCGTATATCGAGGTTTATGATTAAACATAGTCAAAATTTAATACAAAAAAATACAAATCATTTTAATCAATCACTTTAATTCTAAGAACACTATATGCAATACATACTCTTATTTTTTACGGAAAAATACATCTATTGTCTTTTGGGTAACGTTTTGTTTACGTTCTTGTAAAATACGTTCATAACACCCAACACTGTTTTTAATTGTTTGACACACGGTCAAGACACGGTCATCATTATTGTCTATACTCTGCAATATGTCCAAACCTGAATAAATTTTTGAAAGTGCATTTTGTATTTCCCCTGAAGATAAAACTTTCTCTTCTACTTGTTCTTCCTCATCGTAGATAGGATTATTCTGTAACTCGATCAGATCTTCATTGCTAATAGGATCGTCGTGCGTTGCTACAAGTTCTACGAGATCTTCTACCGTGACATCTTCAAGTTCAGACCCCTCAATCATTGCAGCAATGTCTTCAAGCACTTGTCTCTGCATCTGGACAATTCTTCTAGGTGCTTCCACTACATCTGGCCAAAGATTACGCCACACCCCATTCATACAACTCATTTTAACTTCCTTCCAAGCCTCTTCTATGTTGTGAATAGACTTCATAATGTTGTATGACTTCCACCACTCTCGCATAGACTGTCTTCCTTCCCCGTCAGTTTCATGAATTAGTTGGCTAAAAGTGCGGCGATGGTAATAAGCTTTGAAGTTTGCTATTGCTCCCTGGTCCATAGGTTGTAATATTGACGTAGTGTTTGGTGGAAGGAACTTTACGTACACTTTTAAGTCTCTGGGCGTATCAAGTGAGGTTGGATGTCCTGGGGCATTGTCTAAGAGTAATATAACTTTAGGTTCAAGCCCATTTCTGTCACAGTATGATTTGACTGATGGGCAAAAACTATTAGAATACCATTCTTGAAAAATTTCCCGTGTAACCCACGCCTTTCTGTTTGATCGCCACACAACTGGTAGACTTGTCTTGTCTGTGCCTCGCATTGCACGGGGTGTTTCTGAATGGTACACTAGTAAAGGTTTCAGTTTGAAATCACCAGTGGCATTACCACCCAGCAGAAGTGTTAGTCGATCTTTCGCAGCTTTGAAACCACTGGCTTGACGTTCTTCCTTAGAAATGAATGTTCGAGATGGCATTTTTTTCCAGTAAAGTGCGGTCTCATCAACATTGAAGATGAGACAAGCAGGAATTTTCTCTCGTCTAACGAAGTCTTGAAACTTGTCTGGAAACTCAGCTGCAGCTTGAATGTCCGCGCTGGCCGCCTCGCCTGTTATGTGGATATTGTGAAGATTAGAACGCTGCTTGAACCGATGGAACCAGCCTCTGCTGGCAGCAAAAGTCGGAGTGGCACTCCCTTCTCCTTCTTTTGTTTTCAGCATCTCATACAAAGATTTTGCTTTTGTGCATATGAGATCTTGACTTAGTGGTGTGTTCTTCTTATTCAAATCTTCGATCCAGACTGACAGTAATTTCTCCATTCTTTCTAAGATAGATGATCTCGAACGAGAAAGTTTTGTTGCACTTATAGGTGTTGAACCTTCGCTGGAGATTTTAATTTTTTCCCGATTTTTATAAATCGTTCTCACAGTCGATTCTGAGAGTCCAAAATCTCTCCCAACAATTGTTGCTTTGCCTCCATTTTCCATTCTTCTTAACACTTTCATCTTCAATTCCAAAGTGACGCTTTTACGCTCTTTTTTCTTTACAGGCGGCATTTTTAACGTAGGGTTAAATTATGTATGTATGTATCTCCAATAAATATTAAAAACAAAACTGCCAGCCGACCGAACTAACATTACGGAACAAATGAACACACGAAACGAACGAGGAAATCCCCATAGAACAAAGTCGAAGGACAGGGAATTCCCAATTCTTCAAAGAGAATATTCAGAGAAAGCGGGGAACCCCCCCGCGACCATAGAGAAGTTAATGACTACATGAGCGCGAAATTTGAAATTCGCGTTATAGTGAAACCGCGCATAACGGGGTCGCGCTAAGCGGGGTATTACTGTATTAGAAAATCATTAAAAACGTTTTTAACTTCTTTTTTTTCTAGCTACTTCTCGATTATTAGGGAACAATCTGAGCTTGCTAGATTTTTAAAATTTTGCTTTACCTAATTACAACCTCAAAAAAAAACTAAAGTACTAAAATATGTATCAACATTTTTTCTTTTCGATAATTTTTTTTTTCAAAATTACGGGAAAACCTGTGTTGCTCAAAATGTTCAGGGATATGTCCTTAACTACTAAAAAAAAATCGTAACTATATCTATTACGACAGCTGAGAAAAAGAACATTGTGTCAAAAAAACGTGACTTTTCAGGGGAAGGAATTTTTAAAAAACTCCCTACTAAAGTAAGTTACAAATATTTAATAAAATATAGTTTTTAATAAGTTTTAATATAAGAATAATTAAAAATACCTTGTCCACATTGTCTGTGTTATTTAAAAATTAAGTTTTAATATATCAAAATTTACCTGCTGTAGTGCAGCAGTTACAGTTAAAATATACTTGATATTAGAAAATCATTAAAAATGTTACAAACACTTTCTCTGTTTTTTTTTTTTTATTTTGCTCTGTTCATGATAAACATAAACAATATTTAAAGGTGGGTAATGAAGATAAAAGTTTAAGCTTTAAGCATAAAGTATTTATATTTTGTTTCAATATATAGGTACAAAGCAAACAGCTATTGAAAACACAAAAATTCTAAATTACTCGAATAAATGAAATGAATTACACTCTCTGGCCGCCATATTGGATCCCCTATTTTGAATTTTTTCAAATCTGTTATCGGATTTTTAATCAGCACCCCGAGAAATCCCTTAATAATCAGTTTTAAAATATTTAGCGGTATACAGAAACGTAAATTTAATTATAAATGAGGTTGGAAGCAAGATTCCCACTACAACTGAAGGAGTTAAACCAGCTATTTTATTTTAAATAATTTTTTTAAATTACGATGAAACTAAAAAAAATAATCTATATACTATTTTTTTGTAAAACTTCCCGTTCTTTCACGTGCTGCTATTAGTTTTTCGATATCTTTTTTATTTTTAGAGATATTTGCGAAAAAACTAATTTTTCATTTTATTTTCGATTTTGTAAGCTTGGACTATAAAATAAATATCGCATTTGGAAATTTTCAAGTTTATTAAATAATCGATTTCGCATAAACCGTTTACCAGCTGAAAACTATTACTATCATTACAACTTTATGTTCTATAAAAGCTGTTTTATTATCAAAAATGCACCAATTTAAAGGACTGTAAATGAATGGAAGCAAAAAAAGTTACGGAAAGAAAAATAGGCGCATTTGGAATTTCCTGTTTTTAATTTCGGGTCCGTTAACCGGTTGATTTTTTTTTGCATAAATTGTTCACAACCTAAAAGCTATGAATCATACCCTTACGACAATCACAATTTTATGTTCTATGAAAGCTATTTTATTGCAGCAAATGTGCCAATTCATGGGACTATAAATAAAAAGAGACAACAATATCATATTTCGTTCAAAAAAATCATTTAAAACAAAATAACTCACTGAAATATTTCTATTTTTATTTTTAGATCCGTCAAATAATTATATTTAGGTTTCCCCATTTTTTGAAATTAGTGCATTGAATGATGACTAGTTCTTAATTTTTCTTAAAGTAAAAATTACTGAAGCGTACTTCTTATCTACAGGGAAGCGTATTTGAAATTTTACAATATTATTTCAAATGTGTCTTTTAAAAAAAATACAATTGAAGAGGTTTTCTGGATTTAAAATTCACTATAAAGACTTAAGACAACTCTTTATTGAGATTAAGTGTAATTTAAAACAGAATAAAAGACGGTTAGAGCTGTAAAAATAAATTTAATCGGGATTTAATAATAACAATTGTCTCCACTTTTATATTAAACTATTTTCTTTCTGTTTCCATTCTAGATTTTTAAACACACATTCATATATATATATATATATATATATATATATATATATATATATATTTATATATGTATATATATATATATATATATATATATATATATATATATATATATATATATATATATATATAAATATATATATATATATATATATATATATATTATATATATATATATATATATATATATATATATATATATATATATATATATATATATATATATATATAATATATATATATATATATATATATATATATATATATATATATATATATATATATATATATATATATATATATATATATATATATATATATATATATATATATATATATATATATATATATATATATATATATCTATAATATATAAAATACAACGTCTCTCTGTCTGTCTGTCTGTCTGTTAGTGCGCCTATCACTGGAGAAACACTTATCCGATTTACGTACTTTTTTTTTTAAACATACATATGTTCTCTGGCCAGGTTATAGGCTATATTTTATTACGATAGGTAGCATAAGGAATGAGCAGTGACGTAAAATAGTGAATGATGTCGTTTGCCGCTAGCGCGTGCCCTTGCAATACACAGCCTAAACCATTAAATATGGAACAATATTATGTAGCAAAGAATATCTGTAATCTATAATCTACAATATATATAAAATGCAATGTCTCTCTGTCTGTCTGCCTGTCCATTAGTGCGTTTATCACGCGAGAACCACTTATCCGATTTACCTGTCTTTTTTTAAATTCATACATATATTCTTTAGCTAGGTTATATAATAATAATAATAATCTATATCTATAATATATATAAAATGCAATGTTTGTCTGTCTGTCCGTTAATGCGCTTATCCCTCGAGAACCACTTATCCGATTTACGTGATTTTTTAAATTCATACATATGTTCTCTGACCAGGTTATAGGTATATATTTTATTACATCTATAATATATATAAAATGCAACGTATCTCTGTCTGTCTGTCTGTCTGTCCGTTAGTGCGCTTATCACTGGAGAACCACTTATCCGATTTTCGTACTTTTTTTTTTAAAAAACATACATATGTTCTCCGGCCAGGTTATAGACTATATTTTATTACGATAGGTAGCATAAGGAATGAGCAGTGACAAAAGTAGTAAATGAAGTCGGACAAAGTTTGCCAGTACCGCGTTCTCTTGCAATACACAGTCCAAACTATTGAATATGGAACAATATTATGTAGCAGAGAATATCTACATTCTATATAAAATGCAATGTCTCTCTGTCCGTCTGTCTGTCTGTCCGTCCGTTAGTGCGCTTATCACTGGAGAACCACTTATCCGATTTACGTGCTTTTTTTTAAACATATGTATGTTCTCTGGCCAGGTTATAGGATATATTTTATTACGTTAGGTGACATAAGGAATAAGCAGTGACGATAATAGTGAATCAAGTCAGAGAAAAGTTTGCCGCTAGCGCGTTCTCTTGCAATACACTCCCTAAAGCATTAAATATGGAACAATATCATGTACCAAAGAATACAATACATATAAAATGTAACGTCTCTCTGTATGTCTGTCTGTCCATTAGTGCGCTTATCACTCGAGAACCACTTATCCGATTTACGTGTTTTTATAAATTTATACATATGTTCTATATAATTCGATATAAGCCTATATAATGGGAGATAAGGTGAGATAATGGGAGATAAGGAGAAATAATGGGAGATAAGTCGAGATAAGACTCGACAATGGGAGATAAGGTGAGATAATGGGAGATAAGTATAAATAATGGGAGATAAGAAGAAATAATGGGAGATAAGCAGAGATAAGTCTAGATAATGGGAGTTATGGTGAGATAATGGGAGATAAGGAGAAATAATGGGAGATAAGTCAAGATAAGCCTAGATAATGGTAAATAAGATGAGATAATGGGAGATAAGGAGAAATAATGGGAGATGAACGGAGATAAGCCTAGATAATGGAAATTATGTAGAGGTAATGGGAGATAAGGCGAAATATTAGGAGATGAGGGGAAATAATGGGAGATATTTTATTACGTTGGGTAACATAAGGAATAAACAGTGACGATAGTAGTGAATCAAGTCCACGCGAGCGGAGCCGCGGGCCCGGCTAGTATATATATATATATATATATATATATATATATATATATATATATATATATATATATATATATATATATATGGTCCAGTGTATAACCACTGAAAATGGACAAAGCCTATATTTTAGTACTCTATCCACTGTCCTGTCATTAATCAATTCGAGACGCCTTTCACCGTATTACGGCTCATCAGCCGAGCTAGGGCCGACAAATGAGAGAACAAAACTTCGAATACTTATTCTCGTACTGGCGTAACATTGTAGCAAGATACAATAAATTTTATCTAAAACTGAAAAAAATACCCGGAATTGTAATGTATTATATATATATATATATATATATATATATATATATATATATATATATATATATATATATATATATATATTTATATACATATAATGTAATGTAATGTATTATATATATATATATATATATATATATATATATATATATATATATATATACATATATATATATATACAATGAATTTGCACGACGTTTCGCCAAAATCTCATTTGGCATTTTCAAGTGCTTCCGCTGCTGCTGCTACTCGATATTGTGATCTTGCTGCTGCTGCCGCTCGAAGCTAACTCAGCTCAGTTAGCTTCCAGCGGTAGCAACAGCAGGATCACAATGTTGAATAGCAGCAGCAGCGGAAGCACTTGAAAATGCTAAATGAGATTTTGGCGAAACGTCGTGCAAATTCTAATGCAAATTAGACGAACGGATTGAAACCCGGAATTTTAATGTATTGCATTCCACCATCCGTGAAAACCTCTATAGTAACATATATATATATATATATATATATATATATATATATATATATATATATATATATATATATATATATATATACACATTATACACATATATATATATATATATATATATATATATATATATATATATATATATATATATATATATATAAATAGTAAATCTCATCCCTGTTATGTTTCTCTGCCATTTTATAATAGTTGTTTTCTAAGTTGCGATTGACTTCTGTGCTAAACTTGGATCAAATACTCGAGATAGTATATGGTGATAACTGTGTCATCGAAGAAGGTCTGAAAATTTGATTAATTGAAAGTGACCTGGAGATTACCAAATCAATATTACACAAGATTTTGACAGCAACTTGGGAAATTAAATCCCGTTTTTTTCTTGACAAGTTGGTCCCCCATTTCATCGTTTGGTCATTGTGGCATGGTTCTACAGTAAAAATCAAGGTGGGCATCGAATTACTCACCATATCTAGTTAGCGTGCTGTAATTTTGTGTCATCCGCCAACTTCGTTTGTTGATAAAAGGAACATAATACCACGCCAATGAAGATGTTCAGGCATAAGTGACCATGACCCTCTACAGTATCTTAAAAACTAAATGTCATACAGAAGTTGAAAGGTAGTAGAGGTTTAAATTTAAAACCTCTTACAGGCAGAACTAAAAAAAACATCATATTTTCATAAAATTAATTCAATTTTTTTTAAATGCTTATTACTTGATGGAAATTCATTGTAAGTTAACAAAATTAAACACTAATATGTTTCACAATTTCCACTTTATTATTTTTTCTGTGACAATTGTTTCCACACAACAGTGTCTTCCATCTGATGAAGACACTGTCGTGTTGAAACAAATGTAATGGAAAAAATAATAAAGTGGAAAATGTGAAACATATTAATATTTAATTTTGTTAACTTACAAATGTTGACTTGATTTGTGCTTTATTCAGGTATTTTTACTACAGGAAAATGTCATTTCAAATTTTGACATGCAAATTTTGTGCCATCTAAAGGAAAAACAAACATTCTCTAAAAAATATGTCTTGAAAATAAAAATTACTCAACCGTTATAAAAATACATTTCTTAGCCTTGAGCATCGTTTCTTTTTCTTACGTGAGCCAATATTGGGAGACACTTTTGCCGTTGAAGAAATTACCTTTTTCCACGGATATTCTCAACTTGCAAACAGTGCCAGGTTTAGGGGGAGGCAACAAGGGTATTACCTCTCCTTATGAATGTTTAATCGAGTGAAGGATAACGAGTTTAATTTTTTTTTAAAATAAATATAATAACATATAAAATATATTTATTGTTACTCCCACTTTTCGGAAGGTAAGAATGAAAAATTTTGTAAAAAATTACTTATTAATGTTGAATTCGTAAATTTCTTATTTTTTTCTTCTACAACCTACAATTTTAAAAATAAACTATATGAGGAGCATCTATTGAATGAATTGATTAAAATTAAAATAGTCAAAATAATGAAGAGATAGGCATAGTTTAGATTCAGCAATATTATGATTTTTATCCTCTCTGGGGTATCACCAGGAATATTGTCCTGAGTTTTTGGACCTCGAAAAACTTGTACTCTTTTGTTTATAAACAACCTAAGCTTTTAAAACGCGTTTTTTTGAGCTTAAAATGGGAATAGCTACGGTTATTTAAGTCGGAAGGAGACAAAAAAAAACAATCTCTTCTTAATGAAATTTCCAACAAATCGTCGTTGGTTTTAAGTAGAACAAGTACGTACATAAATAAATAAATAATAAATAAATATCGTCTTTATTAAGGGGGTCACTACCGAGGTCAATTTACATTGAAAAGTAAAACCCATTTTCTCAGCAACCGTTCATCCTATTTCAACGAAACTTTGCACACTTATTATTTATTATTATATAATTTAATGGGACTAAGGGTTTAAAGAAATAATTTAAATTACATTTTCTAGAAATTTTGAAAGTTCATGAATTTTATTTGTATGTTTGAATTGACGCGGTAAATTACTAGCTGTTTCGTTTGACATTTCCTTAGTCCGAACTGTAGACAGTGTTGCCATGGATATTTAAAAAAAAAAATAGCTCAATAACTTTTATAGTTTTGAAGATAATGGGGCAAATGTACAAAAAAGTTAATTTTTCAGGAGAGCCGAAAAACTAAAAAGTTGTAGTTTTGACTGCTTTTTTTGTTATAATCAACTTTTTTTAATTTATTTCTAGAGTGTTTGTCTTCTTTTTTTTTTGCAAAAACAAGTTTGGCAACACTGATTGTTTACAACAAAATATGTTTTTTTCCAAATTTTTTTTTTTTAGTTTTGTTTTGTTTGGTTATATTTTACGTGAGAGATTGTTTTTATTTACATATTTACAAACTTTTTCCTGTTTTCTGTTACTATTGCTGTTTTAAATTTTATTATATTGTTATTTTATTATAGTTTTTTATTATTGTTTTGTGAAGAAAAATGACTAAGCGAAAGACTAGCTTCAAGAGCAAGAAAAGGAATAAACCTTTTAGTGGGACATATATTTCTTTTGCTCGTAAATTGGTCATGTCCTTACCATCTGTTTAATCAACACCATCAACCTCATCTGAAAATCGTACACCTTCTTCTTCTTCTTCAAAAAACTAGGTAATCAAAATAAATTTGAGTCATTCATGAGCAACCATGCGTATGATTTGGTGGATGTTGGAGAGCTGAGTAAAGCACTGAACTCAACAGTGGACTGCAAAAAATGTGGTGGTGAAATGACCCTAAGTGTTTGTTTGAGAAACGGTTTGGCATCCACTATAAAGATTGTTTGTCAGATTTGTCAAGTCCTAAATAAACTAAGGAACTCCAAGAAACTGGATAATGAACTCGAAGGTAAATCTGTGAAATTAGATACAATAAATATTAGAATTACTTATGCACTTAGGTGTACTGGTAAAGGATTTGCTGGAGCTAAACTTCTTTGTGCTATGATGAACATTCCTCCCCCACAAAGCAAGCACTTTTTGCACCAAAATGTTATTCGTTCAGCTCTTGAAGTAGTTGGAAAAGATATAATGGTGGCTGCCGTAGAGGAAGCCTGTATTTCAAATAGTGGCAACAGGGATTTGGCCATCTCACTAGATGGCAGTTGGCAAAAAAGGGGCCATACTTCTTTGAATGGCGTGGTCTCTGCTGCGAGTACTGACTCAGGCAAAATAGTGGATATTGTGGTACTCTCCAAACACTGTCGTTGTCCACTAAAATTTCAGAATACACGTAATGAAAATTGCATAGCCAATCATAGTGGTACCAGTGGGGCTATGGAAGCAGCTGGTGCAGAGCAAATTTTCCTGAGGTCAATGGACAAATACAATGTGAGATATTCTCACTACTTAGGTGATGGAGACTCAAAGGGTTTCTTGAAGGTTGTAGAACAAAACCCTTACGGAGATAGTCTCTTAGTTCAGAAGTTAGAATGTATAGGACATGTACAAAAAAGGATGGGATCTAGACTCAGAAAGCTAAAAACTTCCTACACGTCCAAAAAACTGCAAGATGGAAAGCCGATAGGAGGAAAGGGCAGACTCACGGATGTGGCAATAAACGACATTCAAAAGTTTTATGGCTTAGCCATACGAAGAAACGTTGGCAGCTTGGCTGAGATGAAAAAAGCAGTATGGGCAGAATTTTTTCATCTCGGCTCAAACGACCAGAATCCGGCACACAATTTATGCAGCTTGGACTGGTGTAAGTTCCTCAAGGCCCAGGCAGAAAAAAAAATTATATGAGCACTCAAAGCATTTTCATCTACCAAAAGTAGTAATGGAAATTTTGAAATACCTGTCTTCAGGGACCTGGCAAGACACAAAACACAAACGAAAGCTATAATAATGCATTGTGGGTTAGATGCCCAAAAAATATTTTTGTAGAGAAAAGCACACTAGAATTAGGTGCATATGATGCACTATGGTGCTTCAATGAAGGTAATATTTCCCGCTGCCGAGTACTTGAAAAACTTTTCATTGACCCTGGAAAATTTACAATTGCTGGGCTGATGAAGGAAGATGAACTGAGAATAGTGAAAGCCGAGAAAGACTTACAACCAGCATCGAAATGCGAGAGGCAAAAAATTTCAAGAGCAAGAAAAAGTTTAGAAGAAAAATTTAAGAAGTTAGAAAAAAAAGAAGGCCCGTCATATGAAGCGGGTTCATTTTAGTTAAAAAAAAGTATAACAAAATAATAAAATCTTATTATTACTTTTCAAAATATTATTGTAAAAATAAAGTTTTTTATTTGTATATAGTAAATAGTATTTCAAAATATTTTTGTAAAAATAAAGTTTTTTATTTGTATATAGTAAATAGTGTTATATAATTATTCTTAAGCATTGTTAATAAAAAGTGGGATAATAATAATAGTGAAAATAATAATAACTTCATAATGGGTGGAATGGGGTGGTATATTGAAAGGTGCGTAGTGCGAAGCTAGGCGAAGGCTGAGCGGGACTCATATCTTGGCGATACTGACTGATGGCTCATACCTTGACTACTTTATATAAAAATTTCAGGCACTTATACTCATCGTATAATTGTGGGGGTTGGATTATTTTGTGCAGAAATGATTGTAGATTATAAAAATGGAAAAAAAAAAAAAAAACGAAAAACGTATTTTTTTTTCATTTTTCTCGGTAGTGACCCCCTTAAGATGTTAATACACGTAATGTGAGTACATATTCCCCACACACATCGTGTAGTAGAAGAGGCGAGATTTAACCATCGGTTACTCTTACATCTAACCTCTTCAACACACAACGCGCTTACAAACAAAAGTCGAGCAATAATTACATACTAACATAGTACAATCAATAATCGAGAAGAGACATCAAAATACAAATAAACTACGTCTGAGAATTCTGCTTATTTAACAGCTCATCCCTATATAATCGACGAAGTCGGCCAATAGTGCACGTTTTCAGTTCTAGATTCATGGTATTGTATATATTTACTGCATTATATGTAAAACTGCGCTGAAACAAGGCAGTGCGATGCCGAGGCATAGTCAAGCGATCAGGCTGTTTAATATACCTATCATGCATCAAATTTCGGGACACTAGCTTCTCCCTTAAATAAATCAGGCTTGAAGTTCCTAAGAGCCTCATTAAGAATATTATGAAGTGCAGTTGCACAGTATTAGCAAAAGTTAATTATTTTATTTATTTATTTATTTACGGGACAGGCCCATTAACTAATAAAGACAAAATACAAAAGTTTACAATATAAATGACACTTAAAAACTACTTAAAACTAAAAGCTAAAACTAAGAAATTCAGAAAAGAACCCCGATCTGCCTCTTAAAAAGTGACAAGGAGCTGGAGAACAATTCTAGTGATGAGCAGTTGTTTACAATGCCCATAGATCTTGTTATGAAGGTATTAGCTCCGTAGATCTAGTACGTCTAGAGGGTGCATACAAATTAATCTGAGATAGAAGTTCTGGACAATTTACAATGGAATTTAAAATTTTAAAGAACATTACAAGATCGTACTGAACTCTCCGGTTTAGACAGGGTATTCAAGTTTAATACAGATGTCAGTTTTGAATAACTAAAAGAATCATTGTTAAAGAATTTAAAATTAATATGATGTAGAAATTTACTCTGAACAAGCTCCAAGCTCTTAGCATGGCAAGCAAAAGGTGGGTTCCACACACATGAGCAATATTCCAAGAGAGGCCTAACCAACAAGCAGTACAGCATTTTTATAGAGATAATGGATGAAAATTCTGATGACCTCATATATATGATCATATTTTCTCAAATGGAGACAGACATTCTGTACACACTACAATCGTCTCTTTGAAAGCACATCCAAGCAAGGATAGTACACAATACTACAATAATGAAATGAAGACAAGACCAAAGACTTACGCAGTTTTTTTCTCATCTTAAAATTCAGAATAAAACGATTTGCATATAAATCCTTCATTTTCGCGTAACTCTTTTGCAGGAGCACCCTAACATGTTATTTGAATCTGAGATGATACACATCTCAAGACCCAAATTCTTAGCACAATCAGAAAACAGCAAATCCTGATCAGCCAGCCTCAGTCTCAAAGCCATTTGCAAGTTTGGTCGCCGATTTTTCTTGCAAAACAATAAAACTTGCGTCTTGTCTGGATTTAGCCTCAAATTATGTTCATCCGGGTAAACTGACAAAGCCATGAGATCCCGATTTAAATTTTCTGCTGCAGACTCAGGATCCGATGGTTCAAAGAAATGAAGCAATTGTGTGTCATCAGCATACGACTGAACTGATGAATATGCAGCAGTTTGGAATATATCAAAAGTATACATAAGAAACAGAAGAGGCCCCAGTATTGAACCCTGGGGCACTCCCGAGATAATTTTAACAGCAGTTGAACAAACATCATTCATTCGCACCCTCTGCCATCTATCCGACAAATAATTGTACGGAGTGATCAGCGAAGCCCAGATAGTGCAGTTTAGGACAAAGTAGGTTATGATCCAGCACATCAAAGGCTTTCGAATAATCCAACGAGACTGATATAACAGCCATATTTTTGTCAATAGCTCTGATTATGCTATCAGTTAAATTTAATAAAGCCGTTGATGTGCTATGACCCCTCCGAAAGCCAGATTGATGCAAGGGGAGCAACCCATTAGTCAAGAGATATTCTGAAACCTGTGTATGTACTGCCCTTTCCAAGACTTTTGACATAACTGGTAACAAACTAATTGGAAGCAAATCTCTGACAGTCAAAGGATTTTTAACTTTAGCAACAGGGCACACAATAGAGTCTTTCCAGCTCCCCGGAAAATACCCACTCTCCAGGCAATAATTAACTATATGGGTTAGATGATATAAGATAACAGGTAAACTAAGTTTAACCATAAAAAAGTGTCAAAAACCATCATTTCCAGCAGCATTGAACTTTATACTATTAACACACCTGCAAATTGACTCAGTGGTTTCCATTAGGAAATTAAAGTTCAGATCTAAATTCCTCTTATTGTTACTGTAATAATGTATTTTACTAGCACAGTTGTCGGACTTTCGGAAAACGCTCAAAAATTATTCATTTATATCATTCACATTGGTCAAATGTGACCTACACAACATAACCTACACACTACATAACCTACAAACTTGAAAAAATAGGCAAAAAATTGTTTTTTTTTCATTTTATTGTACAGGTCGACTAAGTGAACCAATCGGTCTGAAACTTTCAGGAAGTATGCCTTTTGGTATAGTAAAAATATCCTGAAATTTTGGTACAAAAATACGGAACACAGTGGGAACAACTGAATTTGTTATTTAAAATTTGAATTGCCCGCCATTTTATGCCTTTTAATCCAAAATGGATCTTTTTTTTTTTCAAAAAATAGGTCTCAACGTCAGCTTTCTGATGCCATTATTTTAATCGTTTTTTTATTACATTTGTTTATTAATCAAATAACAAAAAATGCGTTTCATGATTCTCTACCAAGTGTGAAATTTTCAATTTTTTTTTTTGAAAAAGCGCTATGTTATATGATTAATAAATGAAATGTAAAAAAACCGGTAAAATCACTCCAAAAAACTTTTTTTTTTAATGACCTCGGAAAGCTGGCCCCGAGACCTAAATTTTTGGTAAAAGAAGGTCTATTTTGGATCAAATACCATAAAATGGCGGGCAATTCAAATTTTAAATAACAAATTTAATTGTGCCCACTGTGTTCGATATTTTGGTACTAAAATTTCAGAATATTTTTGCTATAACAAAAGGCATGATTCCTGAAAGTTTGAAGACGATTGGTTCACTTAGTCGAGCTGTACAATAAAATGAAAAAAAAACAGTTTTTTACAGATTTTTCAATTTTCTAGGTTATGTACGTATTCCAGCGACTTAAAACTAACAAGAGTTTATTGGAAATTTTATTACAAATAGTTCGGATTTTTTTTGTCTCGATCCGACTTATATAACCGGAGTTATTTACATTTTAAGCTCAAAAAACGCGTTTTGAGAAATTAAATTGTTTATAAATAAAATAGTATAAGTTTTTCGAGGTCTAAAATTCAGAACAATATTCCTGGTGATACTCCAGAGAGGATAAAATCATCTACACTGCAATTTCAAATGCTTTCTTTTACTGCACCATATTTACATACATCACAATATAAGGTATTAAAACCACATCCTTTATCAATTCCGAAAGGGTGGTGTGAAAACCATAATAAATATTTAATGAATATTAAAAAGCTACATTAGAATATTAAATTTAAATAATTCAGTAGTATGCAGTGGCGTAGTTAGGTTCAAATGGCAAGGGTAGGGACACATGGAAACAAGAGGCGTTTATATAAGTATAAAAAGAGAGAGCGGAGCATATAGAAAGGAGGGCCAATCAACAAACGGGAGGGGCAGAATGCGACAACCTGAATCAAATAAAAGAAAAATCTCTCCTGCATTTGAGCTCCAAAACCTTAGGTAAAAAAAAACCTTGTAATAGAATGTAGCTTTCAGAACTTATATTTAATTTAAATGCACGGGAAGGTTATTTTTCACAAAAAGTTACACTTTTATACAGTAATTTTTTAAAAATTGAAAACCTGTTTAAACATCGATGACCGGGATGTGAAGATCTTTCACAAAAAAGGACCCCCAATAAAAAGCACCATTTCTAAGAGTATGTTATTTCCTACTTCCATAGGAGCGGGGGCATTTTTTCCCCCCCGTCTTCCTCTTGGATACGCCCGCGATAATATCTATCTAATCGCAATTACAATTCTTACAACTGCCTGTGAATATTAGCATTGAACAAAGAAAGAAATAACCAGTTAAATTCAAGTTGGAATTGTGCAATTTGTGTTCCGTACGTTGATTGCTTTTGAAATAAAACTTTTTGTTACTATAAAATGATAAATGACTTCACAAAATATACCCCAAATGAGTTTTCAACAAAGTTTTTTTTCTGATCTTTACTGAAAACTGATGACCTTGATATTTCTGTTTTTTTTTTATATACCAGATAAATTCTCTTTTTTTATATACCAGATAAATTATTAAAGATAATGCACTTGTGATAATTTTCATTCAATCTACACCCTATGGAGAATATCTCAGAATTTTTTCAAAATTTTTTAATCGGTGCTTTTCGAGATAAGGGAGGGGACAGCGATTTTTTAAAAATAATACAAAGAAATGTGTGCGCAAGTATTACATTTTATATATTGTTTTTACAAGCTTCGATTTGACATCCCACTCAATGACATGGTAAAAAATTTGCTTTTCATTTTCGATTTAACCCCCAAAACTAACACCTTAAGTCAAAATTTAGCTTTCAAAACTAAACGGCTCTAATGAGGCCATCAATTCCTCTATTAGTACCAGATTTCAACTTTCTACGTCAAATAGTTTCGGAAAAAATCGGGTGTGACAGAGAGACAGACATACACCGAAGTATTCCGTACGGAACACTAAAAAGTAAAAAATAATAAGTAAACGTTATGGAAATATGTAACATACAAAACACAGAGTGATGTAGTTATTTTATTTTTATATAGACGAAAGTATACAGGCTACTAGAAAAATCTTTTAATGTAATGAAACTGATAAAACTTTTTATTAAAAGCAATCGCAGAAAAATAATGATAAATTACGCTCCTCTATAATTAATAAGAAAATTAATCCTGAAATAAGGTTTTCAACATGTACGCCAATGGTTCTGTTAAGTAAACACGTTAAATACAATTCATTCGGATTTCGATAATAATTCGGACTATAGCAATATTGCTATACTTTAAATCAAAAGTTTCCTATCTTACGCTATAACAAATTGTAAAAGTTTTACCTTTTTCAGTTTAAAAAGCATCTGAAGTTGCTAAAAACAAACTATATTTGAAGTGAAGTACTTTAACAACGATTTAGTCGAGAAAGTAACATACAGTAACCCACTACAGCTCAAATTCTTCACAAATATCGATAATTATTATATTTTTAAAGATTTCATGTTTAAATTCACTACAAAATGAACATTTTAATAAATAAAAAGTTGTCATATCTCTTTTACATGTCTCCCTTGTAATTCGCCAACGCGAACCAATGTGACTTACAGTCCACAATAAATGTGCGATGCTCTGTGTTGTATCCCAAACGTTGTCATGAGTTTAACGCACGCATTTTCTTGATGTGTTAATGACCGTAATCTTAATTAACAAAACTAAGCCAATCATAATTAACAAATGTTCTTGTAGTGTTTTACTTAAAACGTATTTATTTTGGTGCTTCATTATAGATAATCTGGTGATGAAAATTATTTAGCACTGATTATACAAATCACTATTTAATTATGAGTGTTTTGAGAGACTGTGGACATAGGGGTATTTCAGCGTTTTACGAGGCCAAAATTATTTGTTTGTTTTTAGATATTTTAAAACGGGTTTTATTTCTAAATATAATAGTGAAAGCTTTTTGGAGTGCATATTTTGAGGAAAAATACATTTTAATATATGAAAAACAACATATTGAGAAAAAATTTGCTGACTTAAACAAAAAATTACGAAAATAATTATTCACGATGAAGAATCCCACGTCTCTTCGTCCGCACCCAAGCTCCGTTTTCTTGGCTTCCTCTGTAAATTCCTCCGCGAATTTCTCTTCTCGTTAATATTGGGTCCAGCAGAAACAAGCCTTTGTATTGCTTCTTTTCTAAACGACACAGTCCTTTTTTTGGGTTTTGGCTTTATACTAAATATTAATATAGTAAGTTAATTTCAGCACATGTTTCAGTTACCCGATGAGTGTCTTCTGCTGGATAACAAGTCATTTTTTGCCTGCTCTAACACGGTGTAACTCTGATAATACTTCTTGTTACTATTCCTTATTATTTCATACTGTCTCCTTGAGAGAACAGCTTCTACAAACATTGAGAGGGCAGCTATTGGATTTAATTGTGACTGTTTTTCATGCTGCTTTGACATTTTGTAAGCTATCTGGTATGCTTGGGCTGTCTGGAAAGAGTTAGTTATATCTTTTAGAATACTGGATGCAATGCTTTCTCCAGAACTTTGAAGGGATATTTGGGCAGCACGCATTATTACTTCTTTATATAGAGCACTGCGTACTTCCTCTGTTTTTCTACGTTTGCTCCTCTCACTTGATTCTCTAAATGACTTTGTTGGTCAACCAGAAGAAAGGCATTTTACCCTAGGTGTTTCAAATGTTCCTTGTAACCATTCGTCATTCTTTTTAAGAAAAACTTGTGACTTCAAATAGGAGCATTTATGCTTCACTTTCTTCCTTTGCTCACCATAATATTCATCTTGCGATAAAATATAACTCTCAATATATATCAGTTTTACTTTAAAATTTGGTAAGTTTTGTTCCTGCATTTTGTCAAAAAGTAGTCTACGCGTTACTGCTAGAGCACCTGAAGTACCCCCTGATCCTAGAACAAAATAAAAACTGTTTAAATTTAAAAAACAAATGATTTATATACCATGAAAACCTCGATTTCACAGGAAATCACGGCTAATATTGATATAACACCCATAAAATCACTGGGACGCACCCTGAAGTAGGAAAAATACCTTTTTAAATACCGAAAAATGGGTTTTCGTATAATAATTTCGAGTAACATTTTTTACCTTCAAGACATTCCTAATTATTTAAAAAATAAATAAATAAAAATGATCAATATGTATGCGCTGTTACTTGTAATTTTCAAATGCATAATATTTTTTTTCAAGATAAACTCCAAAAAGGAAAAATCGCATTTCTAAATAACTGTTTTGTAACGAATGCCTAGAAGAGAAACGAACACTTAGAGCGACAATCAAATTCGGACTGAGACGCCGGCGCGCGCGCTGTCAAATGGGTCAAACGGTAGGGGTAGCCTATTGTTCTATGCCTATTCAACATTGTTAGGTAGCAAATTTTTTCTACGTCGCACAAGTTTTAAGGAATCGATTTATTACCGCCTAAAACGCTGAAATACCCCTATGTGCGGAGAATGCACCCTCGAAATATTCGCACGTGGCCGCCATCACCTGGTAAAATCTTAGTTCCTCAGCCGCTGCTGCTGGAAATTTAAATTAATATTTTCTACATTTCCTCGTCCTACACGTTCATACGTAGGCAATATAAGAAACGCGTAAGTAACTCACTTAAAATTGCCAAGTCTCAGGTGCAATATAGTCACAATACCATTAAAAAGGTATTAAAATTTAAGTTTGTATAACGCTTTATATGAAATTGCGTTATGGAATAACCCGTAGGAGTTAGGGAATAATAAGAGGAAACTAGAAAAATATCCTTGAAGAGAAAAGTTTATTTGAGCTTATTTATGTGTGTAGAAGTAGCTCGAAGATACTGAACAACATAATTTTTATTAACGTCTAACGTACTGTAGTTGTAGAAAAAATTTGTTTAAGTAAAAATTTGATAAATCTACTTGCTAATGCTTCAATAAGTCCTGGGACTGATTAATCATCCAACGAAAAAGTTAACGTGAAATTTCCATTTTTTCACAAAACTATTTTTTTAAATGCTCACTGTAAACAAACTACTTGGCCAATTTCTGAGCTGCCACTGTTTTAATAATAACAAATGTCAAATTTTACAATAATCGTAATGACATCTCAATAGCGTCATCTAGTGGTCGTTTGTAAAACTTAAAACGCAGCCCTCGTACCAATGACACAGAAATCTAAAATGACCCTGGTATAACGCACTAATGTAAAAATTCATGGTTTGTTCTCCTCATCCAAACGAGGTCGCTGTAAGATGTCAGGTGATTTCGTAGATCCGGCGTTTGCATTTTGACAAATTATTATTAATATTTGGGGTGATCGATAATAGGTTTTTTTAACTTGATCGGTGACCGTAACTTAGAAATACTCATGCTGTGTCATTACTAATAAATTATACTAGGGTATGTGTGTTTTTAAGAATGGAGGACCTCCGCAATAACACTAATCTATAATAATGTCATAGAATTTTAGGTTGTTTCAATTTTAACGATGTTGTAATTTAAATTGGATGATGGGGCTTATCAGTGTACAAAAAATCATGCCTTCGCCATGTTGTCGCACAAATACATAAACCTACTTTTCCTAGTGTCATTCCGAGTTTACCATTATTACTAGTAGATGAATATTAGACGGAATTGATCACTACGTTTAATTTTCTTAATTTTTCCATAAATTCCCGTTTTATATAATTTAGGATTTTTAAGAGCTTCAATGGTTCCATTTGGGTCTTTACGAAATTTTGGTGAAAATATTTAAAAGGTAACATTTAAACAATTTTTACTGCTTAATGTTTTATTATTTTTTATTAGAGAGGAACTAGAGTACATATACTAAAATCCCAATCATATGAACATAGAAGTGATCGAAAAATCTGTAAATTGATTAAAGCAGATGACTAAATATCCATTACAATTTTAGGAAAGAGTGCATTATTGGGGCTTTAAGTTATTTTCTGTTCGTTGTTACAATATTCGGTGGTTATACATCAAACAGCTTTTTTTATTTTCAACTGTTCTAAGAAGTCAAGTTTCTCTGGATAGCAATTTTATATTTTTTAAATTTTTCAGATGATCATATTTAATACCGTATGTTGACGTACTGCTATTTTCTTTAAAATTTATGAAGGTTTGTATAAATACCCACAACGGTATTTCTTTGAATTTGAATCTCATCAGTAGTCGATCAATGAGAAATTTTGTTATTTTTTTATGTACATAGCACTCGTGCTCTAGAGAAATCTCTACAGCGCTACAGGAACAACGCGTGAACGGACAAAGCGATTAAAGTTGGTCTTTAATCTATGTAAATTGTACTCGGTGGGGAACACAGCCCTCAGCCAGCCACTCTTTTCAAATCATCAGTCCACTGAGTTGGTGGTCTACCTCTACTTCGATTACTTCGATAGGCTTCGGATCTTACTCGCTACTCTATAGTTTTTTTTTTCCATCATCCATCCTTAACCCTAGCAACATGTCCAGCCCGGTTCCCTTTAAAATGTACAATGAATTTGACTGCGACTTGTATCCCCGTTCTTTTCCTGATAATGTTATTTGGGATATCATCTCTAGGAGTAACGCCTTTGGATGACACATATTTTGTTGATATTTTTCTTCGTCAATGTGAGACTATCGGCTCGGTACGTAAGAATAGGTAGTACGTATCTGTCAAAAACTTTTCTTTTTAAACACTTCGGAAGATTAGATTTAAGGATATAGCCCAGGTTGCCATATGCCGTCGAGGAGAGATCTATTCTCCGCTGAATTTCATATGTTTGGTTGTCTCGTCCCGTGCTGACTTCAGGTATTTATATCGGTATACTTGTTCCATCTTCACGTTGTTTAATTTTATAGTGTCGTTTAATACAAGATTTGTCATAAACTGACTCTTGGATAGATTGAGTTTTAAACCAACCTTTTCTGAAGCTCCTTGATGCATGCGCAGCATAGTTTGTGTTTTTTGCATATTGTCTGTTATTAAGACAAAGTCGTCTGCAAAACAAAGGTGATTTGATTTTTCACCGTCAATGTTAAACCCCATTTTTTTTAAGTTTGTTGATTGTAGCATACTTTCTAGAAGTGTTACAAAATGCTTGGGAGAGAGCGTTTCATTCTGGCGTACTTCTCTTTCGATTTATATATATATATATACAGACAATAGACAATTTATTCATCTTTTCAGCTACAAAAGTTGTAGATAAGACATGTCATCAAAGGGATGTATGATCCCATCTTAAGTAATATCAAAAATAATATATAGAAAAAAAAGTAAGAAATCTTACTATTAAACATATTAATACACAGTAAATACAAGATATAACAAAAAACATAACATACATATTTATAACAAACAAAATACATACTGAAGATGCTTTAATTAAGTAAGGATGTTATAAAGAATAACATTCACATTCTGCCCAGCAGATAACTTTCAAATTCAGTTACAGAATAAAAAGTTTTACTTAATAGTATAGTTTTTTTATTTGTTTTTTAAAACGTGCCATAGATTCAATCCTTTTTACATTTTCCGGCAGTAAGTTAAACAGTCTGCAACCTAAGTAATGACTAGTTTTTTTTAACTTATCCATGATTGTGTTTTTCAATACAAAAATTTTCTCTGTTTCGAGTCGGATAACGATGAAAAGATCTATGCGTCTTGAAGCTATCTTGATTTTGATAGATATACATTAAGAGTTTACATATATAAATTCTTGTAACTGTTAATATTTTTCTATTCTTAAAGACTTCCCTACAGGATGCGTTATATGGCATACTAAAAATTAGTCTCATGAATCGTTTTTGCATTACCAGCACTCTGTCCAGTTTCTGCGCACTTCCCCAAACCGCCCGACCATAGGACATGGCTGGGTACGTATTAGCGTAATAGACAGTTATGAGATTGAGAACAATTAATGAGTTTTTCAAAGATTTTATCATAAAAAACATTTATTTAGTCTTGAGCAAACGTCATCTATGTGCAAACTCCATTCGAGGTTAGAATCAATTATGATTCCTAAAAATTTTGGCTAACAGGCAAATTCATAATATTAAATGCAATATTTAGGTTTATTGGTTTGCGCATTTTTGTCTTAAATTCCATATATATATTAGTAATGCCTGAGACTCCGCTTGCGTGGATTTGATTCACTATCATCACCACTGCTTATTCCTTATGTTACCTAAAGTAATAAAATATATCCTATAATCTGCCAAAAAAACATATGTACGAATTTAAAAAAAAAAAAAACGCGTGAATCGGATAAGTGGTTCTCGAGTGATAAGCGGACTAACAGACAGAGAGACGTTGCATTTTATATATATTATATAGATTATTATTATATAACCTGGAGAGAACATATGTATGAATTAAAAAAAAACACGTAAATCGGATAAGTGGTTCTCGAGTGCTAAACGCACTAACGGACAGATAGACAGACAAAGAGACTTTGCATTATATATATTATATTCTTTGCTACAAAATATTGTTCCATATTTAACGGTTTAGGCTGCGTATTGCAAGAGAGCGCGCTAGCGGCATTTTTTTTTTTCCGACTTGACTCACTATTATCGTCACTGCTTATTCCTTATGTTACTTAACATAATAAAATATATCCTACAACCTGGCCAGAGAACATATGCGTGTATTAAAATAAAAACACCTAAATTGGATAAGTGGTTCTCAAGTTATAAGAGCACTAGCGGGCAGACAGACAAGCAGAGAGACCTTCTCGTTTGAATAAAATCTTTGTCCCGCCAGCCATTTCTTCAAATTGGGGAACAAATAGTAGTCCGAGGGAGCCAAGTCTGGAGAATAGGGGGATGTGAAACGAGTTGGAATCCTATTTCCATTAATTTAGCGATCACAACTGCTGAGGTGTGTGCTGGTGCGTTGTCGTGATGGAAATGGAAATCGCGGGCGTTTTTCTTGCAGCTCGGTTTTTAAACGGTCCAATAACGATAAATAATATTCACCTGTAAAAGTTTTACCCTTTTCCAGATAGTCGATGAGGATTATCCCTTGCGAATCCCAAAAGACAGTCGCCATAACCTTTCCGGCCGAAGGAACGGTCTTCTTCGCCTTTTTTGGTGCAGATTCCCCTTGGTAACCCAATGTTTATGCAAAATATTATGTACCCGTTCAGTCGAGATGCCCACAGCACTAGCAATCTCACGCACCTTAACTCTTCTGTCATCCATGACCATATCATGGATTTGATCAATGATTTCTGGAGTCGTAACCTCCGCAGGCCGTCCAGAACGTTCAGCGTCACTTGTGCCCATATGGCCAGTCCGAAAATTTTGAAACCACTTATAAACTGTTCTAATTGAAGGTGCAGAGTCACCATAATGTTTATCAAGCTTCTCTTTAGTCTCCTGAGGCGTTTTGCCTTTCATAAATTAATGTTTAATCACCACACGAAATTCTTTTTCGTCCATTTCTTGAAAATCACTCGACTTCCTTGATTCACACGAATGCCAAACACAAAGAAATAGACCAATATGGCTGAAACTTGGTGTGCGTTCATTCAAGAGATGCTACTAACTAAACATGACCTCGATACGCGCCGGTGGTGCCATCTCTCGGACTTTGCACGGACTTTTCAAACCAGCCTCGTATATATATATATATATATATATATATATATATATATATATATATATATATATATGTATATGTATATAAAAGGACGAACTCGCCAAAAGAGGCACCTTAGAGGACTCGCCTGAACAGGTTGTAGGGGTTCCATTCGTTTTCGGTAAAAACAAGATCAGGGACACCAGCGCTCTTGGACTGCAGGAGCGGGGTGTGGCCAAGCCAAACTCCTTATGAAACAAGCTACGACAGGCAAAACAAAGGAACTCCTGTCGATGTCAAAACAAAGGCTACTTCTGAGTGTAGGACTCCTTACGGGACATGTGGCATTACAAGCCCATTTATATAACCTCAAACTGGCTGAGCGGAAAACATGTCGGCTCTGTGAGGAAGAAAGCAAGGACAGCATTCACATTTTGTGAGAATGTCCTGCACTAATGGTTAAAAGATACAGATACTGGGGTCAATTATTCTGTGTACTCAAAGATCTACAAGAGGTCAGGGTGAGTAACCTATGTCTTTTGGCAGAAAATGTCGGACTAGGACTGCGACCCTGATTCGACAGTGGGGAGTCATAGAAGAACTTTTAGATCTAGGTGACATTAAGGACTTAAGGTACCACCCACTCTTCTTACTACTATATATACACATATATATATATATATATATATATATATATATATATATATATATATATATATATATATATATATATATATATATATATATATGATTGAGAAAAAAATACTTCAAAAACTAAATTAAAATTTTAACAATATCAAAAGGATTACATCGACTAATTTATAGTTAGCTGAAAAGCTTAAAATTATTCTCACTCGCAGAAATGATAATTTTAATCCAAACCATAAACTAAACTTATATTGCTTGTTTTGTGGGAGCTGCTCTTCGTTTTACGTCCTGTTGAAGAAACTTTGGAACTTTGGAAATTTAAATTATTATATGAATATGTGTAGGAATTTCGGAAAATAGGGAACGGACGGCTGTTGAGTCTTTACTCGTAAATCTACCACCATGCACAGATTGTTTTTAGAATGTAGCCTGTTTTTAACTTTGCTATTCCACTATTTCAGACAGTTTATATACTTAGGTTCTTTTGGAAAATAGAAACTAGTTTATTTGACGTTTCGCCTTATTTTTTTTAGGCATTTTCAAAACCGACCGACAATAAAATTGACTTCACCTGAACTAAGACCAGACGCGCTAAAAAAAGTAAAAACGGTCTTATACAAAACAATTTTAAAGAGAATGACATCAATCGAACGATAAAAAAGAGAATATACGAGTTTTATAATAACTCAAAAAACAACACCAAAAATAGTAAACGAAACTGTGATAAATTTTTACCACTTCCTTATACAAAGGAACTTTCTGAGAAGCTGAAACGGGTCTTGAAAAAATATACCATTATAGTTTGCCATAAAACTCAAAATAAACTAAGTTCATTATTTACAAACTTAAAAAGCCATATCCCCACAATGAATAAATCTAATGTTGTGTATGCAATACCGTGTACGAATTGTCCGAAGAAATATATTGGAATGACTTCTCAGTTACTAAAAAATAGACTGAATGGACACAAATATACTAGGAATGCTTCCACTGCCCTTAGTAAACACGAAGCAGAAGAAAAACATGACTTTAAATTTAATGAAACCAAGGTCCTCTGCAAAGAGCGGAATAAAAAAAGATGAAAACACTGTGAATGATAGGACTGACATAAGAGGAATGAGTCATATCTACACAAATTTAATTAAAAAATCAACATGGTGGCATGTATATCCTCTTAATAATACAAAATGATATACATATATACTTTACATCAACAATAGTTTTTTGTTAAGACACCCATTATAGATAATAAAATTTAAAAGAATCAGTAAAAAAATACTAGACACGATACGTTGAAAGAAATATAGAATTTGAAATTCACAAACACACAAATAGTTGACTTTCAAGGTATATACTCGTGAGTAATTTGTTTTATATTTTTGTTGTGGTGTAAATATTTTGAATGTCCGAGTGTGCGTAAAAATGATTTATGTTTTTAAACCGGTAATTTGACTTAAAAGATTTTAACTTTGTATTTTCTAATTTTAGAATGAATATTAAAAAATAAAGAATTTTTGAAAATGTCTAAAAAAAATAAGGCGAAACGTCAAATAAACTAGTTTGTATTTTCCAAAAGAACCTAAGTACCCAAGAAAAACCAATCAAGTTTTATAATATATATATATATATATATATATATATATATATATATATATTTATATATATATATATATATACACTTTTTATAATTTTCTTGGGTTTAATGTTCATGAAATTTTATATCATAATATATATATGAACAACGCAATTGAACACTTTGGAGAATCTCGAGCCGTTGCTCTTGACATATCCAAGGCATTCGAAAGTGTTTGGCACGATGGACTGTTGGCTAAGCTACGCTCTTATAATATGTCTGAAAAGGTTCTGTTTGTGGCTCTCATGTTTCCTCAGAGAGCGTTCTTTACGAGTGGCGGTCGACGGATTTCTTTCTAACACCTTCACTATCAACGCCGGTGTGCCCTAAGGCTCCATACTGTCTCCTACTCTCTTTCTCATTACATTAACGATCTGCTGGAAAAGACCGGGAATCCAATCTACAGCTTTGCAGATGACAGTACGCTTATCTCTTCATTCCCTTGAACGCTCGGACATCGGCTACTCAGGCGAATATCCGCAGACAGCAGGAGGTCGCTCAACTTAACAAAGACCTGGAAGAAATTCTATCTTGGGGTGACAGTAACCAAGTGAAATTTAACGCTACAAAAACCCAGGCGGCAGTTTTTTCTAAAAAAGTTAACGTTACTGAACCTGACATAGTCATTTCGGGACACTCCATTCCCCTGGCATCATCACTCAATTTGTTGGACGTTAATTTGGGAGCAAATATGTCCTGGCATGAACATGTTGCAGGCATAGCAAGGAGAGCTTTTCAAAAGTTGGGAATATTATTTCGAACCAGAAAGCTTTACATTCCACAACAACTGTTAATTCTTTACAAAACTTATATTCGACCAACTATGGAATACTGCTCCCATGTTTGGGGCTCCCAAACACACACTGCATTTGTTGGATTCTGTTCAGAGAAGAGCTGTTCGTCTGATTGGAGACCCGGAACTGACCGCCGGCCTTGATTCGCTGGAACATCGAAGAACGGTTGACGACTAGAGTCTCTTCTACAAGTATTTTCATGGACAGTGTTCGAAGGATGTAGCCCGCTTAATTCCTCCCAGAGCGGTTAGAAATACACGTCGCCTAATATACATACATCATCCCTTTGGAATAATTTGCCCAGCGCTGTGTTTCCCACCGAGTAAAACTTACAGCAAGAACAACGTGAATCGCTTTTCCGCATACATGCCGCTCCTGGAGCGCTTTAGGGACTTTCCTGTAGCGCGTGTTCCAGACCTATAAAAAAAGTATATATTTGTGGCACAACGTTTCGACCATACATTCTGGTCTTCATCAGTTATTTAATCTTTTATTCTTTTTAAAATACCCATGTAAATTAAAAATAAACTAAAACGATACGTGAGAACATCAGACTGAACATTTTACATGGACAGTTACATTAGAATTTGGTATTAGAGTGCTAGGGGTCATATCTGGTGAATAAGATGGATGAGGAAGCAATTCATAGCTCATCATCCAAAGTCGATCAGTATTAGTCCATGAGCATCTCAAAAAGTACTTGCGAAAACCTCTCCAACTGATGTTTGTGTTTTTGGATTACTCGGTCGGGTTTCATGCGATTCCAGCGCCTCTGCGGACTGTCTGTTGGACTCAAGCTTGTAGTGGTGTATCTACGTTTCGGCTATTGTTACGAGTCGATGCCAAAATAGTGCCAAACATTGTTCTGCGTCTTCGACACGTTGCTGTTTTTGATCAGTCGTGAGAGTGCGCGGCACCCATCTAGCACATAGGTTTTTCATATGCAAATATTCATGGAAAATATGTCTCATGCGTTCTGTTGATATCTTTACGATGTCAGCTATCTCTCTCATTTTCACTTTTCGGTCATTCAGAACAATATGATGGATTATTTTCTGTGTTTTTTTGGACTGCGGAATATGGTGCATCATCGGTGCTTGTACGACGCATTTAAGTTCACTAAACCATCGATATATAGTTGCTTTTGACGCAGCAGATGTGCCATAACACTTCTCCAGCCATTCTTGGTTTCTGGCTGTTTTCTCCATCAAACAGCAATGTTTAATCAACACCCGAGTGTCTGGACAATTTTACGCAAATCTTCTGACAGTTGACATTAACTGAAAATCATATGGTTTTTTGTTTCTGCTGCCATCTCTCGGAAAGTCTCGGGGGTTTCCACCCCATGATAATATGAGTACGAACCAACTAGGTTATTCGTTAGGCTAACTCGAAATTGTTTGAATTGTAACTGTTTAGGCAGAGACATTTGCCGTTAATTGCTGACACAATTGCCTTATATTCCCCTAAGTAATTTTGAAGAGAAGTAAGATGGTTTAGGGAGACGATGTCACACTTAGTAACGTTTAATTACATTTAACCATATATGTATGCTTTATTAACTTCCATTTAATAACCTATTATGTAAACAAATATATTTGGCGTCTATTTCTATTTCACCAATATGACATCCTTCTAATGAAATTAAATGTATTAAGGGAAGATTACACTTTCTCGGTCGAAAATTTTAATAATCTTTATGGGGCTGATAAATTAATAAAAAAAACATTGGGTCCGTAATTTTTCTGACATATATTTTAAGTCTTCGAACACAAAAAAAAATTGTACATAATTTTTTAAATGATTTTTTGCCGCCTCATGGAAGCCATTTTGAAAATTTTGATCTCCTGGCGTGCACGATTGCGGCTCGCTGGAACGTCTGAAAAAAATGTATCCTTAGAAAAAGTACAATTATGGCCCTAGTATAGACTATGATTATTTTGTTTGAGCAAAAAATTCACACAATGTTGGTCTCTCAAAAATAACATATTTTTTCGCAAAAAAAACATTAAAAATTGAGGAAAAAGTTATCCAATCTTTTTTATTCTAGTTTATACTGGGGCGATTGTTGGGTAGAAGAACATATTAAAATTTTAGACCGATCGGTTAAATGGTTTTTAAGTTCTCGTGCACGCCGATTACAAAAACGTTGCTTGAGATAAACGCGTTAAAAGCTTTGGCAAACGAATTTTCAAGTATAAAATCTACTTATGTTCAATCAGCTATGCCTGCTGCATGCAAGATTTCTTCCGACTCCTCATACGCACCGTTCTCAAGTGTTGTTCTGTCTCTCCGTGCAATTCTGTCCTCTCTGGTGGCATCGGTGAATAAAGCCTTAACTACGATTTTAATATCTTCGATGATTTTATAATAAGTTGTTTCGTAAAAGACCGTTCCTAAATCCATTTGGCCACAAAAGTTGTTCACTCCAGCGATTCCACAGTCGAGTAATCTCATTACAAAACTAAAACGTATCTCATATGATTTCTCAATTTTGGGGCTAGAGTCAATGAGTGTATCGCCGCATTCACATGCAACACAAAGCTTAAAACCTACTCCTCTTTCGTCTCGTTTGAAAAATTTCACGTCTCCATCAAAAACTTTGCACTTCAACTTTTGTTGTATAGTTGTAAAAACTAAAAATTACTACTACTATACAATAACTAAAAGTCGGATCTTGGACTCAAATTTTTATAATTTGTTCTGCCGATGTACTGGCAAAATTAGAATTACATTCATCTGAAAATAAAACTGTTTTTACGTGATCTGCACACTCGCTTCGAACTAAATTTCCCGTATTTTTTATCCGTTTTGCGCAATATTAGACTGTGGTGTTAGCCCTGCGAGCGATATTTTCGAATTGAGCTGGCCAGCGTATCGTTTCCTTTGGAGCTACAGTTTGCCTCAAACTGAAAAAATATTGTACCTAGTATAGTAAACTCTCCTATTACCTGCTTCTATTTTTCTTGGAATCATAAAAGTAGCTGCCGATGTTCGACGCAGATAGAGCATAGCCTTTGTAAACGGTCGAAAGGTAAGTTGGCAAGCTGCGCGGTAGATTTGGCCTGCCTTACACTTGACATTACAATACTTCGAAAGTATTTGAAATTTTCCTCTGAAATTTTCAAAGAATATTATTGAAATATAATACTTTCCAAGAGGAAACTTTTTAAAAAGTCGATTTTTTCGACCCGACAAAGTGTAATGTTCCCTTAACGTCAGTGACGAATTTGGAGAGAAAGAGTCGGATAAGGCGTCTCCCCCATAGTCAAAATTTTATCGAGAAAAGGATGGTACTCGTACTATTTGAAAGGAAACATTTTCTCGATTCAATTTCTGTGATTTGTTTTTATTATTATTTACGATATTTATACACAGTGTGTCTCAAACAAAAAGCATGCTACGCGCCGCCGAAATGAAAGTCTTGAGAGCAATGGTTTGTAAAACAAGGAAGGATACGATATGAAACACTGACATCAGGGAACAATGTGGCGTGCAAGACGTGGGTAGTTCGGCTAAGTAAAGAAGAAGACAGTAGCATAACCATGTAAAAAGAATGGAGGAGCACGAGCTACCGAATATTGCTCTAGAAGGAAAATTAGCAGGCAAACGTCCACCAGGGAGACTACCAAAAAGGTGAAGAGATAGCTAGTAATCTACCTATCAAGAAATCCCACAAGCTCGGAATTAACAGATGACCAGGCTTATAAAAAGTATAAGAACTGTCTTAAAGTAAATAGACTCTTTCAAAATGAAAACAAAAATTTTTTATTTCAACAAAATTCATTTATTATATTCAAAATAACCTCCCTAGGACTCGATAAGCTTGTTAAATGAGTTTTTAGCTCATTTTTTTAAATCTCCTTCTTTATCCTAGTCGACGCCTTTTGGGCGTTTACAATGTCCGCATACCGCTTTTTTTTCATTGACAAAAATATAATTTTAGGAGCAGCCAGAAGTAACACGGAGCCAAATCAGGCGAATACGGTTTATGGTTAAAATGCCGTTTTTGGTTAAAAAATTGAGTAATAAGTGTAGAAAGATGAGATGGTACATTATCGTGTAACAGTCGCCAATTTCCACTTTCACGATATCGTGGTCGCACACGACGAATACGAGACAATAAATTCTTAATAATACTTTGATAATATACAATATTAATCGTTTGGTCAAGTGGAATGACTTCCTTGTGCACTAAACCCTCCGAATCGTAGAAACAAATTAACATTTCACTTTTGACTTCTTAAAACGACTTTTTTCGGATTTTCTTTAATCAAGTCTTTACAATGTTGAATTCAGAGCAATTTTGGTAATCAGTCAATTTGTGTGGCATTAACAGTGCACAAATCTTTTCAAGCCCCAAATAGCTAGTCAAAATGCTATGGATTGAAACTTTGGACATATTTAATACCATTTACATGAATTCACGGTAACTTTCGATGTTCGGAAAATCATATGATTTTTAGTGTTCCGTACGGAATACTTATAAGAACACTTCGGTGTTTATCTGTCTGTCTGTCACATCCGATTTTCTTTGAAAATATCTGACATAGAAAGTTCAAATTTGGTACTAATATAGGGATTGATGGCCTCATCAGAGCCGTGTAGTTTTGACAGTTAAATTTTGGCTTAAGGGGTTAGTTTACCATGTCATCGAGTAGGGTGTCAAATGAAAGCTTGTGAAAACACTAATTCAAAAAAATATATGATATGTGTGTTTTATGAAGTCATTGATTATTTTATTATATATTATTTTATAATATGTATTTTAAAAGAAATCAACATACGGAACTATAATTGCGCTACTCCGACTCGCCCTTTGCCGGTTATATTGTTTGTGCTGCCATCTCTCGGGACTTTTTACCCCATGTTAGCATTGTTCCCTAAAACGGCCAAACGTTCTTGAGAATTTCCTTCCCTCGCCTAGTGTCAGGAATTTGGAGATTCTTCCTAAAATTTGAACTGAAAGTTTACTTTCAAATTGGCTAACCATCTCATCTAAGTTGGGAATGTGGAATCTTTGGCACAATGATACTACTCAGTATATATCACCATTACACCAAACACTTTATTTTTGCACTCGACGCGCGTTTTCGCTAACCATGTTAGCTTCATCAGGAGCGATGATTGACTAAAGCTAAACTACCAAATCTACCCTATTTATACTTAGCCTAACCCTTGAATTACTCAAGCGGAACTAATGACATAGGCAAGGCTATCAGTTCCGGTCAAGTAACCAGTAGAGGGGACTATAAGGAATAGGCCCTCTGTCTTTGTTTAAACTACTTTTACATTTTATGATTTCCATACTTTCGTATGCGTTCAACAATCTCCTATCAGATACATTTTTTATTAATCTTAGATTATCTATTGTTACAGTATGATCAGCTTCAAGAGCATGTTCGGCAATGCTAGACTTTTCTGTTCTGTTGTATTTTAAGTGTGCTAAATGTTCTTTAAATCGTGTTCTAATTGACCTTTTAGTTTGCCCAACATACTTTTTGTCACAATCATTACAACTAATTTCATAAATTCCACTTTTCTCACAATTAGGAATCTTATCTTTGGGATTTCCTAAGATATTCCTCAGATTGTCTGATGACTTATAGACTAAGGTGAGGCCTACCTTATTAAATACCTTATTGAGTCCCTTGCTATATTTCGGATTATATGGTATGGAGACAGACATACTTGTGTTATTTTCTTCGCGTGTAAAAAAGGTGGAATTCTGAATATTAAATCTAAACTTATGCCTATTTATTAGCTTATTTACTAAGTCATCGTTATAACCATTAACTCTAGTTATATTTCTAATACGATTCCTTTCTTTATTAAAGTTTACTCTAATCAGAGGGAAAGTGACTAAACGATGAACTAAAAAATGTAATGAGGCTAGTTTATGTTGTTTGCAATGAAATGAATCATTAGGAATATATCTATCTGTTACTGTGTCCTTCCTATAGATATCAAATTCTAATCTATTATTATTTTTAATAATTAAAATATCTAGAAAAGGCAATTGTCCTTTGTTCTCAACTTCGTAAGTGAATTTTATGGAATCATACCGGCTATTTAATTTGGAAACAAAATCATCAATATTTGCTTTCTTTGTATCAAAAATCGCGAAAATATCATCCACATACCTATACCATACCCTTGGGAAATATTCGAATCCTTGACTGGCTTCGATTTCAAACTTACTCATGAATAAATTGGCTATGAAAGGTGACAAGCAATTACCCATAACTGTTCCTTCTTTCTGAACATAAAATTGATTGTTATATTGGAAATAATTTTGTTCCATACAGAGTTTAGATAATATCAAGTATTCACGAATAATTTCGTCTTCAAAGTCATTCATTCTAAGTAATTCTTCGAGATATTGTAAAGTTTGTGGAATTGGCACACTTGGGAACAAAGAACTAACATCAAAAGAAATTAAGACTTCACCTTCATTAAGAACTAGATTTTTTGTTTTATTAATGAATTCTAACGAATTCTTCACTGCGAAAGTATTTAATGGTAACTTCTCAAGTTCTTTTGATAACCATTTGGATATTAAATATGTGGGTGATCCGACCGATGAAACAATGGGTCGCATTGCTTTTCCAGGTTTGTGAATTTTGGGTAAGCAATACAATTTTGGTATGGTCGGATTACTCACATTTAATTTAAATTTTAGCGAATCGGAGACAAGGTTCTTACATTTTTTTAAAGAATTTTTAACCTCTGATATCATTCTCGGTAATGGATTTCTTATTACTTTTTCATAAGGGCCAGATTCGATAAGATTATCTACGCGTTCAAAGTAATCTTTCTTATCCAATATAACAACCTTATTTCCTTTATCCGCTTTTAAGTAGAAGACATCTTTCTTTTTCAATCCTTTAACTACTTTTATGTTTTTTCGTGAATTAGAGTTTGTGTTGTTAACTATGTTTTTCGATATTTGATTGCGACATGCTTCCCTAACAACCATCTCATGATTCGGCTATAGTAGAACAGTTTTTTTAAACAAAAATCAATTTAATGAATTACTCGCTCCATTGATCTAATTGAGCACCCTGTGCCTCCTTTCTCTGAAAATATTCAGGCGGCAGTGACCACGACTTCAAACTATTCCAAGAATCGACAAAAAAAACTAATTTAGTCGTGTCATTCATTGTGATTAAAGAATTTTATCAATTTGTTTGGAGGAAACGAACAGAGTTTGATGTGTTAAAGTATAGTTCTTAAACAAGTAAAACTTTTACTTCGGTTTAAAACTTCTACGAGTGTGTTTACTGTAAGCTATACTCTACGAAAAGGATCTACTATACATTCTTTCCAAATCAGTTTAAAAAATTCTTCACTAAAACTTTCTAAATAAGAAAGGTTTAACAAAATCCAGTTCAAAGTTTTCATTTACGCTTTGTACGTTGGCGTAACGGGATACATTTTCGATTTATCTGTCTTATTGGAGATTATTGTAAGGTTCATTTATCAACGTTAAACTAAGCTAAATGTTCATTCAGATAATTCGATTCTTGCAGGAATTTTAGCTTGGGTATGTACTGTGTACATGCTATGCTACGACAATAAACTGGGAAAAAAATGAGGCTTAACATTGGCAGTGAAATATTAAATCACCTCTGTTTTGGCGACGACATTGTCTTAATAACAGACACTATGCCGCAAGCACAAACTATATTGCAGATGCTACACATGCCTCAGGAAGGGTTGGTATAAAAATCAATCTCTTCAAGACTCAATTCATGACAAATCTTGTATTAAACGACACGATAGAGCTGAATAATATGGAGATCGTCCTAGGACATGAAGTAAGCATAGGGCGAGACAACCAAATACATGAAATTCAGCGGAGAATAGGTTTCTCCTGGAAGGCATAAGGCAAACTGGGCTATATATTTAAATTTAATCTTCCTATGTGTTTAAAAAGAAAAGTTTTTGACAGATGATACAAAATATTAATAGACAGTAATCATAATGCAGTTAAATATATAATAAAAGTCAATTTCCACTGGTTTATTTAAATTGCGATGACGCGTTTCGCTGTCGATGCAGCTTCTTCAGATCTACATTTTACACTGTCAAGTTAGGTTTAATATTCACAGTTTTATATAATTTCTTAATTATAATATTATACCTAATTAAATTACATTGATAGAATTGGGAAATCCACACAGATTTGGGGTTAGGAGAATAAATTCAATAATGGCGAATAGCTTAAATCTACCTGGTCGTTGAGTAAAGTACCTGTAGTCCTTAATCGATTTATTTGCATTGTCTCTAAAAGGTTTAGTTTTAAACCTTTTTGTTGGGTGTGTAAAATTTTGAAATTCTTGTTAAATCTGTGATTAGCCTATGTTGAATTACATGGATGAAACTTTTTTCGTGTTCTGTAATTCTTTGTCTAAATGTACGTCCAGTTTGTCGGATGTATGTTTTAGGACATGACCCACATGTTAATTGATAAACCCCTGATTTATTGTCTTTATTGATTTGTGGTTTGTAGTTTTTAAGATATTTCCCTATAGTATTGTTAGTCTTGTAAGCTATGTTGATATTTTTTTGATTTAAAAATTTCCCCAGTTTTTCCGTTGGTTTGCCGAAATAGGTTAAGCATTTGATGGTGGTATTTCTGTCCTTAAAACGTGGGTATATTTCTGAGATTGCCTTGTTTCTAAGTTTTTTCCTAACGATACTATTGATTAAAGTAACCGAATAACCGTTGTTAACGGCTACTTGTTTAATGTAGTTTAATTCTTTAGTAAAATTTTCTTCTGATAAGGGGATATTAGTTAGTCTATGTATAAAACTATGTTAAGCTGCAAGTTTATGATGGTTAGGGTGGTGAGAACTATTGTGAATTGTGGTATCTGTATGACAAGGTTTGTGATATATTGCAAATTCATGTTTTTTCATGGCTTTACTGATTGTTAAGTCTAGGAAATTGATTTTCCCTTCGACTTCTTCTTCCATTGTAAAACTGATATTTCTATGTAAAGAATTAATATACTGTAAAAAGTAAGTTAATTGTCTGTCCGTACCTGTAAAGCATACAATTATATCGTCTACGTATCGATACCAGTATAGACAATTATTACTATTGTTATTATGGTTGTTAAATATCATTGTTTCAATACTGGCCATAAAAATTTCAGCAAGTAATGGACTTAATGGACTCCCCATAATTAACCCTTTTTTTAAATCAAAAAAATATCAACATAGCTTACAAGACTAACAATACTATAGGGAAATATCTTAAAAACTACAAACCACAAATCAATAAAGACAATAAATCAGGGGTTTATCAATTAACATGTGGGTCATGTCCTAAAACATACATCGGACAAACTGGACGTACATTTAAACAAAGAATTACAGAACACGAAAAAAGTTTCATCCATAGAAAATCTAATTCAACATATGCTAATCATCTTTTAACAGAAAATCACACATTTAACAAGAATTTCAAAATTTTACACACCCAACAAAAAGGTTTAAAACTAAACCTTTTAGAGACAATGCAACTAAATCGATTAAGGACTACAGGTACTTTACTCAACGACCAGGTAGATTTAAGCTATTCACCATTATTGAATTTATTCTCCTAACTCCAAATCTGTGTGAATTTCCCAATACTATCAATGTAATTTAATTAGGTGTATTATTATAATTAAGAAATTATATAAAACTGTGAATATTAAACCTAACTTGACCCGATCCAGCCCGTGATCTTAGGGTCGCTACAACCATACAGACCCTAAATCTTGCCCAGCCCCCTCGCAATACGTACTTCACAACCCCCTCCGCTGTTAATGAGATCATTCGATTTACCTCAATCCGAAAAGCCCCAGGTCATGATAAAATCACAAATAAAGCCCTCAAAAAACTCCCCAAGAAACAGATCTCAGAAGCCACCAATATCATTAACAGCATACTGAGACTCAGCTATTTTCCACTCTACTGGAAAAAAGCTGAGGTCATTATGATCAAAAAACCAGGCTCTCCATCCCACGAGGCAAGCAGCTATCGGCCAATCAGCCTACTTCCAGGCCTTGGCAAGATAGCTGAAAAAGTCATCCTCGAAATCGTCAGAGCAAAGTCCACAGCGCTCCGTGTTGTCCCTGACGAACAGTATGGCTTCCAGCCCCTTCATGGCACCATCCATCACACCACGAAACTCGCCCAAACCATTTCCAACAGCTTCAACAAACGTCACAAAGTTGGAGCTGTGTTTCTCGATGTAGCAAAGGCCTTCGACCGAGTCTGGCACGAAGGCCTCATTCTGAAACTGATCCGACACGGCTACCCCCTTTTCATTAACAAACTCATTCAATCCTTCGTCTCTGACAGAACATTCCAAGTCAGAGTCGATAAGGCCACCTCCGAAATCAAGGCCATTAGAGCCGGAGTCCCTCAAGGCTCCGTCCTCTCCCCCCACCTCTTTAACATTTTCACAGCCGACATTCCAAAAACGGATCAGACTACCCTACTCCTGTATGCTGACGACACAGCCATCATAGCATAATCCAGCAGCTACAGAATCATCACCAGTAGATTGCAGCGCCACCTGAACGTCCTCGCCCCCTGGTTCGACCGATGGAAGATCCAGCTAAACCCATGTAAGACACAGGCCATCGTCTTCGCCAAAGGCAACGGCACTCCTTATGGACAACTCCAGCTCCAGGGATCCCGCATCCAATGGGCAACCACCATCAAGTACCTGGGAATCCAGTATGACAAACACCTCATCTGGAAAGACCAGGTCTGTGCTGCCTCAAGGAAAGCCAAGCAACTACTGGGCAAGCTGTACCCAATCATCAGCCGGTCCAGTAAGTTGCAACCAAAAATCAAGCTGCTAATTTATAAAACCATCGTGAGGGCAGGACTCACACACGCCTGCCCTACTTGGTCTAAACTCACCAAGACACGCAGAGCTCAACTTCAGGCAGTACAGAACAAGGCCCTGAGGATGATCACGGGAGCCCCATGGTTCGTCCGAAACCGTCAATTGCATAGAGACCTCGGTGTGCCAACAATCAAGGCACACATGAGGTCCACCAACATCAAGTTCTTCGCAAAGACGCTACAACACCCAAACGCCACCATAAGGAGCGCATTCCACGTGCCCGCCAACGCCCGCCATCACTATCCAAGACCTTCTGACCCCATATCCGACGAAGACGATGGCCTTCCCCCACCCCATGAAGATTGTAACCTAGATTAAGTTTAGAATTAAGTTCTAGATTAGTTTAGAATTAACCTCTAGTTAAGTTAGATTAGTCAACCAATGTAATTAAAACCCAATGTCCTAGGTTAAGTTAATTAGGATTACTGTATAGAACCTAGGTTAAGTAGTATAGGAATATAAGCTATCATAAATGTAAGTAAGAGGCATAGCCTAACTTAAATTCAATAAAGACAATGACAATGACCTAACTTGACAGTGTAAAAATGTAGATCTGAAGAAGCTGCATCGACAGCGAAACGCGTCATCGCAATTTAAATAAACCAGTGGAAATTGAGTAAAAACAGTCTTTTATTATATATTTATAATAAATTTCCATCAAGTAGAAGCTACAACCATTCAAAATTTTCATAATGCAGTTATCTTAAGCTATTATAAAAGCTACAAGAAAATATATCGAGAAGTTATTTCTGAAGCAAAAAGACTATATAACATTAACACATATTTTGAATCAGATAATAAATCTAAGATAACGTGGAAAATTATCAATTTACCAAAATTGTTAGTAATAGTTGTTGAAAATCCTTCTGAAATAGCAAATTGCTTTAATGCATATTTTATAAATATTACTAAAAAATTTAACGAGACGTTACCCAATGTTAAACCCAGCTGATCACTGCCCTACTGTCAGAAGCTTCATACCATGTTCCTGACACTAATAAATCAGCAGGATGTGGTTTATGTTATAAATTACCTAAAAAATTTTAATTCCGTTGGAGTTGATGAAATTCATACTAAAATGCTCAAAATTTGTGTTCATCTTATAGCAGATCCATTAACATTTTTGGTAAATATGATACTATCCGAGGGTGTGTTTCCTGAGGCGTTGAAAATTGCAAAAATTATTCCGGTAAATAAAAAGGGTAAAAAAATTGTATTGAAAATTATCGGCCTATTGCGCTGCCCTCTTTATTATCAAAAATTGTGGAAAGAGTAATGGTTAATAAAATATTAGCATTTGTAATAAAGTACGGCATCTTGCATGGGGCACAAAATGGATTTCTCAAGGGCAAATCCACAATATCGGTAATTTACGAATTTTTTTAATAAAGTTTACACAAATCTAGATTTGAAAATGAAAACATTAGACCTATTTATGGACTTGACCTTGTAAATCACGATCTTCTGCTGGATAAGTTGAATGCGTATGGATTGAGGGGAAAAATAAAATGAACTACTTAGGCGTTACTAAACTGGAAGAACTCAACTCGTACATGTAAATACAGCAAAGTCGGACATATTACCGATAAATATAGGTGTACCCCAGGGATCTGTGTTAGGACTTCTGTTGTTTTTCCTATTTGTGAACGATCTTCCTAATATAGAAGGACAACATAATCTCATCATGTTTGCCGATGATAATAGTTACGTTTGCTCTCACAAAAGTAAAGAAGAAGTGCTAGTATGTGCACAAGATATTTTAAACAAAATTTTAAAATGGTTTAATGCAAGTAAATTGTGTATAAATACACAAAAGACTGTATTCATTGAGTTTACTCCTCGATCTAAAGCAGTATCTGAAAGTTATCTGTTAAAAATTGAAGGGAAAAGTATCCAACAAGTAGATGAAGTAAAAAATTTTAGGAATACATTTGGAAAATAGCTTAAGTTGGGAAAGCCATGTTGATGCTCTTTGCAGGACTTTATCATCGTCGTGTTTTGCATTATATAAATTGAAAGATTTGACCAATAGAAATGTTTTGTTGTCTTATTACTATACACATTTCTATTCAAGAATTAAGTATGGCATAATTTTTTGGGGTCGTTCTTCTTATAGCCATGCCATGAACAATAAAAGTATTATAAATATGAATAAACGTACCATTATTATTTTATATCCATAACATTTGCACAAATAGTTTCTTTAAGGTTGTTAATTATAAATATGTTTCAACAATTGACTTAAAATGACAAATCAAGTATGGCGGATGCCAAAATTGAATCGAGCAAGAAAGTTTCTCTGTGGCATTTAGACTGTGGCAGTCAGATGATTCAAGTTATTCAAGTTTAGTTGCGGGATATAAATTTTCATGCAGTTATTGCTAGAATATTGCTGCTGTAAATTTTAAGTATCGTAGACAATTTCTAGCAGATACAAAAAACAGCGATACACGCAGAAAAGGACAGCTCACATAGCTAGAAAATGGCTACAACAGCTAAAACGTTTTGTTAAAATAGGGACAGCTAAATATTTTATGTAAGAGTAAGTTAAGGTTAGACATATTTATTTTCTTATTTTTCTAGTCTATTCCTATAATTCAGTAGTTTTGTATATGTACTAAAGGGTTTTCTCGTTAATAAAGATTATTATTACTCTTACTAAATACACGCAGAGAAATGCTAAAATAGGGACAGTTAAATATTTTGCTGCATTAGCCACTGTTTAGCAACAGCAGCCACTTTTTTGCTACAACAGCAAACAATGTGGCTAGTGCAGCAAAATATTTAGCTGTCCCTATTTTAACAAAACGTTTTAGCTGTTGTGGCCATTTTCTACCTGTGTGAGCTGTCCTTTTCTGCGTGTATCGCTGTTTTTTGTATCTGCTAGAAAATTGTCTACGATACTTAAAATTTACAGCAGCAATATTCTAGCAATAACTGCATGAAAATTTAAATCCCGCAACTAAACTTGAATAACTTGAATGATCTGACTGCCACAGTCTAAATGCCACAGAGAAACTTTCTTGCTCGATTCAATTTTGGCATCCGCCATATTTGATTTGTCATTTTAAGTCAATTGTTGAAACATATTTATAATTAACAACCTTAAAGAAATTATTTATGCAAATGTTATGGATATAAAATAATAATGGTACGTTTATTCATATTTATAATACTTTTATTGTTCATGGCAGCCATTTTGGGTTCATTATTATTAATCTTGTAACTGTGATATTAGATATATTATCTGCGACATAAAAAAACATACATACACGCATTTTAGCACAACTTGGTTTGAAACTGTAAGCGTTTTCTGTGTCTCGGTCGCTATATAATCAGAAACCAACGTCAGCCATTTTGAAACAAAAGTTTAATTGAAAAATCGGCTCCGACAACTTTGTTCGGAATTTAATAAGCTTCAATTCTAAAAAAAAATCGTCCAAATCGAACCAAAATTGAAGGCTCTAGACAATTTTGAAACACGATTTTTCGTTTTTCCCCACTGTGCGATGTTCCGAAATAAAATTTAGGAATATGGTTTCTTGATTGGTCACTACAACAGAAACGGCGAGAATTTGCAAATACAAAATGACCAACAAATAAAGTTCCCATCAATGCTATATTACATGCCTTTCCTCCTACGGCTATAGTTAAAGAGTATAGGCTCAGAAACTATAGTCGTAGGAGGAAAGGCATGGAATATAGCATTCATACGATCTTTATTTGTTGGTCATTTTGCATTTGCAAATTCTGGACGTTTCTTTTTTATTTATTTATTTATATTTATTTATTTATTTACCCGTTCTTACGTACGGAGCCGATACTCTCACACTGACAAAATATGTCATGCAAAGAAAAATGGAAAGGTCAATGTTAAGCGTTACTCTTAGACTTCATATCCCAAATGACATTACTAGGAAAAGAACGGAGGTACAAGACGCAGTCAAATTCATTCTACATCTCAAATGGAATTGGGCTTTTTTTTTTTTTATTGGTCTAGCACACGTGCTGCAGGGAAGTCCCTAAAGCGCTCCAGGAGCGGCACGAGTGCGGAAAAAGCGATTCACGTTGTTCTTGAATCGCTGTAAATTGTACTCGTGGGAAACACAGCGCTGGGCAAATTATTCCGAAGGGATGACGTTCTCCATATAAAAGATTGCTTGAAAAGTGTCGTACGCGGAGTAACAAGCTGAACCTCATACGGATGCGAAGCACCAGCGCGACGTGTATTTCTAACATGCACCGCTTTGGGAGGAATTAAGCGGGCTACATCCTTCGAACACTTTCCATGAAAATACTTGTAGAACAGACTCAAGTCGCCAACCGTTCTTCGATGTTCCAGCGAATCAAGGCCGCCGGTCAATTCCGGGTCCCCAATCAGACGGACCGCTCTTTTTCTGAACAGAATCCAACAAATGCAGTGTATGTTTGGGAGCGGAGCCCCAAACGTGGGAGCAGTATTCCATAGTTGGTCGAATTTGGGCTTTGGAAAGAATTAACAGTTGCTGTGGGGTGTAAAGCTTTCTGGTTCTAAATAATATTCCCAACTTTTGAGAAGCTCTCCTTGCTATGCCTGCAACATGTTCATGCCAAGACATATTTGCTCCCAAACTAACGCCCAACAAATTGAGCGACGATGCTAGGGGAATAGAGTGCCCCGACATAACTATGTCGGGTTCAGCAACGTTAACTTTTTTAGAAAAAACTGCCGCTTGGGTTTTTGTAACGTTAAATTCCACTTGATTACTCTCACCCTAAGATAGAATTTCTTCCAGGTCTTTGTTAAGTTGAACGACCTCCTGCTGCCTGCGGATATTCGCCTGAGCAGTCGATGTCCGAGCGTTCAAGGTGAATGAAGAGACAAGCGTACTGTCATCTGCAAAGCTGTAGATTGGATTCCCGGTCTTTTCCAGCAGATCGTTAATGTAAATGAGAAAGAGAGTAGGAGACAGTATGGAGCCCTGGGGCACACCGGCGTTGATAGTGAGGGTGTTAGAAAGAAAGCCGTCGACCGCCACTCGTAAAGAACGCTCTCTGAGGCAACATGAGAGCCACAAACAGAACCTTTCAGACATACCATAAGAGCGCAACTTAGCCAACAGTCCATCGTGCCAAACACGGTCGAATGCCTTGGATATGTCAAGGCAACCCCTCGAGATTCTCCAAAGTGTTCAATTGCGTTGTTCCAAACATGTGTTACATAAGTCAGAAGATCTCCTGTTGATCTATGTTTACGAAAACCATATTGGTGATCGCTAATAATATTGAATCGTTCAAGATATTTTAGAAGATGCTCATTGATAACCTTTTCCATGACTTTCGATATTATTGAAAGCAGTGCAACTGGTCGGTAGTTATTTGGCAAGGTCTTCTTACCCTTTTTAGGTATCGGCTGAACATGTTGCTAGGTTTAAGGATGGACGATGGATAAAAAAAAGTGGCGACCAAGATTCGAAGCCTATTGAAGTAAAGGTAGAACACCAAGTCGGTAAACTTATGATTTGAAGAGAGTGGCTGAAAATTGGGTACAAGTGGCAAGACTTGATGAAGGCTTTCTTGGAGCAGTGGACGGTATAAGCTGATGATGATAATGTACTGAGTTTTTTTTCCGAAAGGGACTCTACGTGTATCTATATGGTTCCAGCACCATGAACCTGGCTATGCCACTGACTGTAGCGTAGTGGTTTATGAATGATGTTATACTTTTGCCTTTAGAATAAACGTTTTCATTACACAGTGCAACACATAAAATGTAAACTAAATTCTGACTTCAGTTTCTGGCAGTGCCCACCCAAACTAGCAATTTGGGTTTTGATAGTTTAGTTCGAATTTTTTTTTTTTTGCCGTCATCAATTTTTTTGCTTGATCCAAAGATGGTTTTGCACGGCTATATCTCGTAAATTATTGGGAATTTCTCAATGCAATCTTTAGACGAAATGTTCTTCATACCAAAATACACAATTTTTGTGAACGTATCGAGGCCAGACTTCCACTCTTTCGGTGCGTTTTTAGTGCAGAAAGCCCGAAAAAATGCCATTTTTTCACATTTTCGACCATAACTCATAAACCGTGCATATTTTAGCATAACTGTCTTCGACAAAAATGTTCTCTGCATCAACACGAGTAACTTTGCTGAACATTGCAATAACCTACATTCGATCTTCATAGTTCTTTTGGCCGTTGTAAGGAATTTCACACCAAAATTTCAGCTTTCCATACTAGCTAGTATGGAATTGGCGCGCGCTGTGCTAGTATTGGTACAGTGCCATATACTTAACATGCGCACGTGTGGTACTGTACCAATACTAGCACAGTGCGCGTCAATTCCATACTGCACACAAGCGATTCCCCGTTCAAATATGTGTGTATTTATTCCAGCGTGTGTGTGTGTGGGTACCATAGCAGTTTACAAACAGATTTTTTTTTTTCAATTTCTTTTCCAAAAATAGATGCTAATGGTTAGTAAACATTCAAAATTGAGCTAAAAACCAGTTTCTTGAACGTAAAACCTGAAAACAGCTGAAATTTTGGTGTGAAATTCAGGCCAATAAAGATCGATTGTAGGTTATTGAAATGCTGAGAAAGTTACTCGTATTTATGCAGAGAACATTTTTGTCGAAGACAGTTATGCTAAAATATGCACGGTTTGTGAGTTATGGTCGAAAATGTGAAAAAATGGCATTTTTTCGGGCTTTCTGCACTAAAAATACCCCGAAAGAGTGAAAATCTGGCCTCGACATGTTCACAAAAATTGTGTATTTTAGTGTGGAGAAGATTTCGTCTGAAGATTGCATTGAGAAATTCCCAATAATTTACGAAATATAGCCGTGCAAAACCAAATCTCGAGCAAAAAAATTGATGATGGCAAAAAAAAAAATCGAACTAAATTATCAAAACCCAAATAGGGTTTTGTTGGTTTGGGTGGGCACTTCTAGAAACTGAAGTCAGAATTTAGTTTATATTCGATCACCTCGAAAATGTTGCACAGTGTTAGCCTTAAAGAAAAAAAAACGTTTGTTTATTTACACACTTATAAAAATATTTAAACGCAAATTTTTAGTTACGAAGGCTTCCAGTCCTTATCCCTACTCCAACACAATTAATCCAACCCACCGCCCATGACCGTATCACAACCACGATAACATTAAAAGTCTGTTTCATGTCGTATATTAGAAAACTTTTGAATTATTCAATAGGTATACCACACCTGATTGAATGACAGTGAATAAAATGATAATGTGGATTTGAAAAAGACTTTGCATACAAATTCTATATCCGCCGCATTGTAATCGAATATTTTCCAAAGATTTGCATAGCGTGATATATGTATTATATCGAAAGAAATTCTCTGGGAAATAAGATTTCCTTGAAAAAGTATCGTAGGCGTCGTTATTATTAACATTTTTTTTTTGTGTCGTGATACGCCAGTTAATCATTCAATTTATTTATATACAATCTGGTGTTATTACCTCAAAATAGCTCCGATCATTTTATTTTTTCTCTGTGATATTTCCCACAGAGCGTGGTGTTTTTTTTTCCTTATCTCGACATACGCCTTGCGTATTAATTATCTTTTTTCTTCAACTTTAGTTCCAAATTCTTGTGTTGCACCATATATCGACACGTATCATTTAGAATCTTTCCAGGATTCAAACTTTACACCTAAATACCGTATTTTATAATGAAAAGTTGATAATGAATCATGAGAAGATATCGTCTAGGCTTCTGGTACCTATGCAACTGAAATCAAACACGTATTACCAGCGGTAGCATATGTAACGCATTATTATATTTTACTTAATTTTCACTTTTTCTTGAAGTATGAAGATTGTGAGGGCCACCCTAGTATCTTATCGACGGCCCAAGCGAGCCACCTTGCGATCTGATTCTCGTCCAGCAGAGGTTTCTTCAATGCGCTTAGGAATTTAACATCATGAGCACGAAGATGTTGTCGAATGGTTTCATGGGACCCGTTCAAACCCAATTTTCTTAATTTGGTCGCTCCTTGACGCACGTCAAATTCAAATCCCCTGAATACAAAGACTCGATTCATTTTTCTACTTTTGGAGTGACTTTGTCTACCGAGCTACGTATTGGCAAGTCGTCGACATTTTTAGTCTCATTAAAATTTAGCCACTTCTTCACAAACGATACCGACTTTTTAATATATTTAGAGACCGCGGAACTTGAATTTGACGTGCGTCAAGGAACGGCAAAATTAAGAAAATTGGGTTTGAATGTGTCCCATGAGACCATTCGACAACATCTTCGTGCTCGTGATGTTAAATTTCGAAGCACGTTGAAGAAACCTATGCTGGGCGAGAATCAGGTCGCGAGGTGGCTCGCTTGGGCTCTCGATAAGATACTAGGGTGCCCCTCACAATCGCCGGACGCCAATACCCTATTGAAAACGTTTAATACCTGGTAAAGAGAAAGCTTAGAGCAAAGACAAAATTTGGAGATCATTACCGCGCGAGTATGCAGTAAATCTCGTCGACCTCATGCCTCGAAGATGCAAGGCAACTGTTGATGCAGGAGGCAATTGCGCCATTGTTAGCACACCAAAGAATAAATTGATGGCCAAAAGAACACATGTTTTCAAGAATACGAGCGGTTAGGTCCTTACTTGACATTTTGTAGAAGTTATATTGGCAAAAGAGATCTCTCTGGTATATTTTCCCGGCTATAAGTCTTCTCAATATGGTTTGAAAAGGCCGTTTAGACGTATAGTAAATTTAAAAAAATATATATTTCCGGTCTAAATGCAATCAGTGGAAAAATATTTTCATCCAAACCCGCCATAACTCAAATAATCCTTTAATTGAACACAACTTGTAAATCAATAACAGAGAAAGTCGGTAAGGGTTTTTAAATTAACTTACTTTATAACACGACAGTACGAAAAACACGTTTTGTCACAAAAGCTTATTTAACGGTAAAACAAAGATTAAATCTCATTTTCACACAATCAGCTTTTTGGGGTTCGTTTCCACTAGCATGACTGCGCTCAATTTATCATTTGTCATAAAAAGACAATGTTGTGTAATGATTTTGGAATTATACATAATATATGTAACTGTGTGAAGTTATTAATGTTGGCTCAGAAGATCTGCCTAAAATTACCGAATAGGAAGTATATCATACACGGAAACACTTAAAAATAATAAATCATCTGGAGAGGATACAGTTTTGGTGGGAATGTTGAAGGAGGGGGCTCCAAAAGTGGTGAAGAAACTTTTTTAAACTTTTGTTTGATTGAAGGTAAAATCCCAAATAACTGGAATAATGCAATCGTTATCTTGCTACAGAAAAAAAGAGAAAAAGCTAATTTAGAAAATTACTGACCGATCAGTCTACTTTTCCAAATCGTTTAAAAAGTTCTTAACAAATAGACTGACTCTGAAACTGGATAGCTACCAACTTTTTGAACAGGCTGGGTTCAGGAAAGATTATGGTACAAGCGAACACCTACTGACCATGAGAGTGTTGTTGGAAAAGTCAGGGAATATCATTTACACATTTGCCTAGCTTTTGTGGATTTTCACAAAGCATTTGATACTGTGGAATATTGGGCTAGGAGAAATGCAATTAATAATGCCAGAATTGATTATAGGTATATCCGTATACCTAAGTATATATACGACAATGCTGCTTCCACTGTTCGATCGGAAAAATCTACGAAGCCTATTCTCATAAAAAGAGGCATAAGGCAGGGTGATAATCTCTCGCCAAAGGTCTTTACATTAACTCAAGAACTTGCACTGGGAAAAACGAGACATCTTGATTAAGGGGAAAAGACTGAATCATCTTCGGTACGCGGATCTTAATTGCCGAGCATCCCGCTGACTGTCGCACTAGTGTCCCTCTAATTTCTTCGTTTTTGAGGTAGTCCATCTTAGTCTTCCCTGCTATCTTCCGGAGTTATTTCATTTCTGCTGCAATGTTTTTGTTGTATTATCCAAGTTTCACTTCCATATAATATCATTGGGTTTACTAATAAATTATATATTCTTAATTTTATTCTTTCTCTTATTTCTTTCTTCCCAAAAATTGTCCTGTTTAGCGAATAATAGATATTGTTTGTTTTTTTAATTTTATTGGCTATTTCAAGTTCTATTCTTTCATCATTTTCTATTATACTTCCTAGATATTCCATGGTGGTCTCTTCCTCCAGGGCTTGGTTCTTATATGTAATATTATTTTGTTTTTGCACTTCCCTTTTATTTATATACATTATTTTGCTTTTATTTACATTTACCTCCATTTTCAGCTTTTCTATTTCTTCTATCCATCCATCGGTCAATTTTTGCATTTTGGTGTCTCTGTCAGCTATAAGCACTAGGTCATCAGCATATAATAAGCTATCGATTCTGATTGGCATCATATTTCTATATCCCACCGTAGTCTTTAGTTTCGACGTTTTGCTTTGTATTTTTGAAAAGTCTATCCATTACTATTATAAAAATATACAGACTCGAACTGTCTCCTTGTTTTCTTCACTTTTTGGTTATAAATGTCTCTGATCTATTTCCATTTACTTGCACTTTTACTCGTGTGCCTTCTTGTGTTGATTTTATGATTTGTATTAGTTCCTTAGGCGTCTCTATTAATTTCAAACAGTTTTCTACCGCTAGTCTTTGTACTGAGTTCTTCTCCCGTCTCTGTTCTCCTTTCTATAAGTTTTCTTAATATAAATAGATTGTCTGAGGTTTGCCTCTTCTCCCTGAATGTTGTTTGCTCATCTTTTAGTTTGTTTTCTACGTTTATTTTTAGTTTGTTTTGTATCATTTTTGTGTAGACTTTGTATACTACCGGCAAATTGGTCTATAGTTATCGCATTGAGTTCTGTCCTTTTTTTTGAATATGGGCATTATTATGTCGCATTTCCACTCTTCAGGTATCTTATTCATTTCCCACGCCTCCGACAATATTTTTATACAGCCAATCTTTCCCCTTTCCCATGTATTTGATCATTTCTGGGTTTCTTCGATATCAATTTTATTTTGGTGCATTTCACCTTCTTGTTGTCCACCAGCTATCAAAACTTCTATTGGCTGAATTCTGTTTTTTTCATCTGGATCAAGTTTTTGTTCATAACGTCTTCTCTAGATTTCTATTTTTCCAGCAGAATTTGTTGTAATTAATTTTTCATTTTCATTCCTTACGCCAGAATCTACTTTTTTTCTTTTCCCCCTTAGACCCTTGATTGTGGTCCAGAATTTTCAACTGTTATCTTTGTATCCTTCATTCAATTCCTTTCCAAAATCTTCCCATGTTTGTTGTTTGGCTTTCTTCGCTAATTCTTTTGTTTCTCTTCGTTTCTTGTCGTATATTTCCTTATCTTTTAGCTCCTTGGTTTGAGACGAATAGGGAAGGAAAGAGAAAATAACAAAAGGCTTATACTAATAGAATTAAGAACGTGAAACCAAAAAACGGAAATTCTTAAAAAAATATTAAGCTAAGAGGAACAGAAACGATTAACGAAGACTTCCCAAAAGAGATACAAATTCAGAGGATTAATAATATATATGAAAGCAGCAAGAGAACGGGGACAGGAAGCAACATTAATGTACAATAAACTGAAAAATGGGCGGAAAGCTATATACATTGAACCAGATGGATGAACTGGATGAAGAACTGGGAAAAGAATCAAAAGAACAAGAGAACAAGGCACAAACATCAAAAAGAACTGTTAGCGAAAGACCACCCAATGAGACAGGGAGGAAGGAGGAAGAAGAAAGGACGTACAAAGTGATAAGAAGTATAACAAATACTAGAAGGAATGTAAAAAACTATTAGGAAAAGAGAAGAGTAAGTGGACAGGAAAAAACACAATGAGTAAGGAAACGACAACGGAATCTCGAAAAAACCAATACAGGAAAAAATGAATAGCATAAGAAAAGAAGATAAAGAGAAAAGTATAAAGACAGTAACATGGAATATTAACTGGCAAAGAGTCAGAAATTATAGAGGAAATGTAAGCATGTGATATACATATTTTAGGAATCAGCGAAACAAAGAAAATAGGAAAGGGACATACAATTTTAAATAAAGAGTATAGCCTTTATTACTCAGGAATGGAACAAGGAGGGAGACCAAAACAAGTAGTGGGTATAATAGTAAAGGAAGAGATAAACAAAAGAGTTATCAGTTTCGGACCAATATCAGCAAGAATTATCAGGATAACAATAGATATGGGAGAAGAAATAAGTATAGTTCAACTATACAGCCCAATTGAAGGAACAGATGATAGTACTATGACAGAATTTTATACAAAAATACAGAATACCATGGATAAACTACGAGAGAAACGAAACGAAATTATTATAATGGGAGACTGGAAGGTAGAATAAGCAAAGACATACATAAAGGACTGTGATGTAGAGGACCATATGGGGAAAACGAAATAAACAGAAATTGAAATAGAATGATACAATTTTGATTTCATAAATAAATATAAATGAACTGAAAATTGGAAACTCCTTCTGGGTACAAGAACAAGAGGATAGATACACATTCGTGGCACCAGAAAGACAAGCAAGGAGCATCATAGATTACATAGTGTATACAGCGGAAATGGAGGAAGATGTAGAAAAGGTAAAAGTAGCACCACAAGCAGAAATGGGTACACAACACAGACTAGTAATAGGAATATTAAAAAAATTTTAAACTTAACACAGAGTGAACAAAAAAATACACTCGAATAGATATAAAGGAATTAGCAAAAGATGAAAATAACTGTAAATACAGAAAGATGATAGAAACAAAAATAAATAGGTTACATGAAACAAATAGAAGATGGACACTAGATGACAGATGGCAAGCATTAAAAGAAATTTTAATTAACACGGCAAGGGAATTATGTAGCTATAGGAAAATAAATACTGGAAGGAAAAGAACAAGGTGGTGGACAAAAGAACTTAAACTGGCAGTACAAGACAAAAAACAAGCATGGAAAAAATATATACTCACAGAGCTTAAAAATACATTATTTTTCCACATAATTATGATCTACATTAATGTATATACGAGGCGTATTCGAAAAGTAAGGGCTGTTTGCTTATATTTAAATATGGGCGGGCCTGAACAAAGTTGTACACATGCAGTGCCATCTGTTGATTGTTTTCTAAGCCACTGAAGTTATTGTTTTTGATCCAGTAGTCGTTTGCCTGTCCGTGAATGCAGACAACAATGTCCGCGAAAACCGATGCTCATGCCAGTTGCGAAGTACGTGCCGTGATTCGAATTTCAAAAGGATCATCAGCTGCTCAAATTTATCGGAAGTTGTGCCTAGTTTATGGACCTACAGTAAAGATTAGACAATGGTGTCGAGACTTCAAAAATGACCGCACAAATGTGCATGATGAAGAGCATAGTATCCAGAGCGATGAAATCGTTCAAAAACTGGACCAAAAACTTCGATCTGATCAACGATTACACTTAAAATAGTGGCTTGGTGGACAGCGGTTTAAAGACAACGAGGAACTCAAGACATCGTTGTCAACTGGTTCCGTTCCCAGGCAGATAAGTTCTATGCAGAAGGATTAAAGAAGCAGGGTTACGAAAAGTGCTTAGAGGTTAACGGCGATTATGTGGAAAAGTGAAGTAAGTTTGTAGGAAACTAAAACCGTTAACGAAAACGGATATATATTTTTTTTATGACCAAACCGCCCTTACTTTTCGAATATGCCTCGTAGTACAGCTTTCATTCCATCCAAAAAAAATATTTTGCTTGAGCCTCAAAAGACGGCACTATAACGGCTTTCAACTTATCATCTAAGTAAAATGTCGATCTCTGAGATCTTTCTTTAGATGTTTGAACAACAAGAAGTCGCAGGGCGATTAATGTGGATAGTAAAGTGGATGTTATGACTCAGTAAATCAACAGCGTTTAGTGACGAGTTAAACTATGCGGGCATTTAAATTTTAGATTTATTTTTATCCAAAATAATCTTCGAAGCAGATAGACGACGACTCGTCTCACTATGATAATTTCCACACTACCAATAAATTACATTCTACTACCAAAAACAGAACCCATCACCGAACGCATTTAGCCAGATAAACTCCCCGATTATAAAGCGTGCCAAATCACTTTTGAATTGTTCGAGGATCTCAAAACTTCCGACGTTAAATTCCGTTGCAGCCCTTCGTAATTAGTATACATTTACGATGATTAAAAGTCGATGAATTTCACTTTGAAGTTACTTTATCGTTTATAATAACGCAATTTTGGGGATAATGCGTTTAATATGCCCTTAAAATCGTTAATAAAACCCTGCAAAACTCTTGAGGTTACTTTATAATAATTTTACTTTTTAAATACAAGAAAGTCAGCAAAAAATCGACTCAAGCAATTCAGTGTTTTTGTTGACCGATCGAAAAAATATAAATTTCGTCTACACAAAGGTGATCCTATTGTCAAATGAACCCAATTCAGCAAGGGATACGTACATAAAAAACCCTAAAAATATTCTTCGAACGTATCTTACCATCTACATAAAAGTTTATTTTCCTATTTTTTGATAAATGAACCTCCGAAACCTGCTGTGATAACTCTGCCAAAGCCACAAATATATTTTTCTGAACACGTCCGATAGATAGAGCTTGAAATGTGCTGAAGATTCTGTTTTTGAACATAAAAATTCTTGTTAAATGATTTAGTAAAATAAATTGGAAGTATGAGAATTTCTTTCAAATTGGAAGAGAAAATTCTGTCTCTGATCGCTTTGACAAAAATAGATTAGTAGTTACAACGAATAATGAAACGATTTACAATCGTTATATTAATTATAAATCTTGTTCTTCTACTATAATAATCTAACGAAATCATACAGTAGAAAGTAGTGTTGAGTGGACTTTCTATAGCTACACTGGTAACATCAGACGTATGTATGATTTCATAAATAAATATAAAGTTTCTTACTAAAGTGGAAAATGGACCGAAATTTATTCAAAAAGGAATATCCCAGGTGTACGATATTGACTCATCTTATTTTGAAGTAAAACCAGTTGATGCAAAAATTGAGCATGCCCAAAGAAGGAGAATTTTCGATCGTCTTCTGGAAAGTTGACCGAGTGTTAAAATTCGTACAGACTGGTATACTCCTCTAATAGAGTCGTGACATGAAGTAAAGAATTTGTTATAATTTGAGGGTCGTGGATTGTAATTTTAAAATTGCTATTTTATAGACGCTTGCGCAGAAAAAATTAAGAAAAAAGTGACGAAAATTGATTCAAATTAGAGCGATAAAAAAACCTAAAACATAAAAAAAGTTATTGATACTAAACCGCCGTCAATCACCCGGGTAAACATTCACTTGCTTTTTATTTTCCATTAAATTGCTAAAAAAATTTAAGAATAATCCCATTTTATATCTACTCCATTTCCCCGTCATTCAGGATTTTTTTGGTTTATAGATTCATTTATCAAATTTTTTTGCGCGTTTCCATGACATGAAACTCTCTAATTTGATTTGTATTTTATTATAATCTAATTTATATTTTAAAAAGGGTCAACCGGAAAGAAAGACCACTTGCAATTACCTAAATGCTCGAAGAAACCCACTAGTTTGTTTGCTTTTTTCAGAACTCATTCTATTATTAGCTATACAGGACTAATCTTCTCTTCTTTCAGTACCATGACCGTTTCAACGATAATTGGTTATCATGTTGGCTACCATGTTGATGATGATCGTTTTATTGACAGCCGCTCGGAAGAGTTGAACCGTAGACTCTACCACTGTCTCAAATTTTTCAACCACGATATTCTCCTCCTCCTTAGGCCACGTCTGCCTGGAATCTTTCCCTCTATAGTCAGGTACAAGATTTCGGATTTTTCTGGATGTCTCATAATGTGGCTTGATGGTCGTGACTACCTCCAAGTCCTGGTCCATGCCAGTGAGAACTCTATTGTTACTAATTCTGTCCATTTTTTGTTCTTCATAAATGCGGCTCGCGCCTTCTCTATTCAAATTTTGACTTTCACAGTCGGGTCCCAGTGGTCGTTGATATTGATACATCAATTTATCAACTCTCTCTATCTTTGTGCCACTGACTCTAATACTACTATTTTCAATATTAGATTCTTTGTTTTATTTGTATAGAGTCTTAAGCCAAACTGTGTACAAATATTAGTTATCTTATCCATAAGTTTTTGTAGATTTTTTCCGTTATTAGTGTTAATAACACACGCCAACGATGAAAAAGCTTTTTTAATAATTTTACCTGATTCCTATGTTTTTTGGTGTGCTGAGTCCGAAAATAATAATAAAAAAGTCGTATCGCCCACCAATTTTTCACATTTTAATATTCAAAATATGAAAAGTTTATTTTTATCATACGAACGTTATTAGGTTGGCAATAAAATCAGAATTTTATAAGGTTGGCAGCAAAATCAAATGTTATTAGGTTGGTCGTTCCGACAAATCTCACAGCTGTTTATTTTTTTTCAGTTAATATAACCTCGCATTGCAGTGTTTATCCCATGTGCTTTAATTCACACTCAAAGTACGGCTAATCGTGGTTGTAAAAACTCTCCAAACACTTTTTGTTATATGTGTGGTGAGTTTGTAGTTAAAAAACATCAAAGAAACATGACTAACTTTGTAAAAAAGTATACTTTGCATCTTTTGGTGTAGAGATCGATAATCAAGAAAAATGTTGGGCTCCTCACAAAGTATGTTATGTTTGTGTCGAGGATCTTAAGTAATGGTATAAGAAAGAAAAGAAAGCTTTTAGATTTGCAGTACCCATTGTATGGAAATCATTCAAATGATTGTTATTTTTGTAGCGTTGATGTTTCTGGATGTAACTCTAAAAATGAAAAAGTAATTGTCTATCTTAACTTTACTTCAGCTAATCGGCCGGTAGCACATGGACCGGGACTTCCTATCCCTGAGCCACTTAAGTCTATTGATGACGTTTTATAGTCCAGTCCCGAATTTAATGAAAGTCGATCGGATGATGATGAGTGTCAATGTTCTAAAACCACAGTTGTTTACACAAGCTGAGTTAAATTATTTAGTGAGAGATTTGGGTTTGACTAAGGAAAAAGCAGAATTGTTTGGTTCTAGGCTAAAAGAAAAACATTTATTGGAATCTGAAACATCTATTTACCATTGTAGAACAAGAGATCAACAGTTTGCTCAGTTTTTCAAGCAGGAAGAGGATTTGGTTTACTGCCATGATATTGGTAGTCTAATGAAGGCTTTTTATAGACCCATCAAAAACTAGTTTAAAAGGTGTTCTGTTACACAACGGAAATACTTATGTTTCACTGCCTGTTGCTCATTCAGTCCATATGAAGGAAACTTACGAAAATCTTGACATGATTTTTACAGAAAATTAACTATCCAGCTCACGATTGGATGCTATGTGGAGATCTAAAAGTTGTCTCCATGATCCTTGGTCAACAAAAGGGATTTACAAAGTTTCCATGTTTTATATGTGAGTGGGACAGCAGAGCAAGGGGTCAACATTGGTCCAAAAAACAATGGCCCGTAAGAAAAACACCTGGCTGGAAGAACATTTTTCATAAAACTTTAGTAGACCCAAAAAAGATTCTTCTACTACCATTACACATCAAGTTAGGCTTAATGAAACAATTCGTGGAAGCCTTGCCTAAAGATGGTGAATGTTTTAAATATTTGTGTAAAAGATTTCCTTAATTATCAGAAGCCAAATTGAAAGAAGGGGTTTTCGTTGGGCCTGATATTCGTAAAATGATGTCCGATTCCAACTTTGAGGCAAGCATGATTGCAAAGGAAAAGGACGCTTGGATGATAAGAAGTCGTGACTAAGTTTTTGGGCAATGTGAAAGACCCTAACAGTGAACTTATCGTGGCTAATATGATAGACAAGTTCAAAAATCTGGGTTGTCTGATGAGCCTTAAAGTCCACTTCTTGCACAACTATCTTGACTTTTTTCCTAAAAACTTAGGCGATATGAGTGAAGAGCAGGGGGAGTGGTTCCATCAGGACATAAAGGAGATGGAGAAACGGTACCAGGAACGGTAGAATATCAACATGATGGGTGATTTCTGTTGGTCACTTTATAGAGAACAACATCGGAGAAAAAGCTCTACAAGAAACTTCATAGATAAAAAGGAAAGGAAATACAAAAAAATAAGCACCTAAAATATTCACATTGAAGTGAAATATGTTATCGTGAATAAAAATTGTAGCCTAATCAAATAAAAGTACGGTTTAAGTTTTTATTTTTTATGTATCAAATTTTCCCTATTTTGAAACCTAATCGATGTCATATTGTGAGAGAACTGTGGGCGATACAAAAAAACTGATACCAGATACGGTTTCAGCACCGAAAAATACATAACACTTAGATATATTGGTTTAAAAAGTTTTTACAAATATTTTTTTTGTTGACCTGTGTAATTAATATATCTGATGTTATTTATGTTAACGCCGTTGACGTTGATTCCTTCAGTGGTACCAGTGAGTGCTACATTGAATATTACCTACAAATAGAAGTTGAACAACAAGGGCGATAGAATACAACACTGACGCACTCCCCGCTTGATTTTAATTTCATCCGATAGTTGATGTTCCAACCGTACTTCAACTGTCTGATATCAGTACAAATTGACGATGATTCGAATGTCTTTGTCGCCTATATATAGGACCAAAAACTGACCACCGCTCAGAGAATGATCACATCAAGTAGCAAGCAATGGGGCATTGGACAAAACTACATATAAATTATTCCCATTATCCTATAACCAATGGATGTTATACCGATGAGCTTCATATAAAATAACGAGCACTTAACTGTTAATGATTATTTGTATACGACCCTGATGAAGGCTTGAGCAGTCTGTGATTTTGAAGAAAATATGCGATGTTACTTACGACCCTCTTACTTTCAGTCACGACTAACAATCATTACTTTGGTTTTTGCTCTATTAATTGTCAATTCATCGTTTTTGCTAGTAATTTCAAGGCGCTCCATAACTGATTCTAGGTCTTGTATTGACGTTGCAACTATAGTATCATCGGCATATCTAAGATTGTATGTAGTGGAATTTCCTCACTTTTTCTATTATCTGTTGAGAATTTGTTTTCTAGTCCCTCTTCCTAGAATGAAGAGAGCCATGGTGGGAAGGTGGAGAAAAGGGGGTATTCGTATTTTGGATGGGGGATATTATAAGCTGTAATTAGGTTACTGATTTTTTTAGGGATTGAATTGGGGGGGGGGGGAATTTATGTTTGTTGGGTGGAAGTTAGTTAGGTTTAAGGAAATTTTAGCGTGTGGTCGGCACAGAGAGGAGGACCGACTACTCCAACGCAACGCTTAACAAACTAATGCAAGAAACAATCTCCAAAAACTAGCCAGATCACACACAAATCTTTACGGATGGCTCCAAGTCCGAACACGGGGTCGGCGCTGCATTCATCATGCATAACATCATAAAAATGTTCTAACTCCCAAAACACGTCACCATTTTTACCGCCGAACTACTAGCCCTAAAAGAAGCTATCAAACACTCATCATCATTATCAACACCCTACAAGAAACCAATTCTCATAATATCTGACTCCCTCAGCGCCCTGTCAGCCATTAGCTCAAGAATCTTAGATTACAACTATATCAGACACATCTATGACTTCATATACACTGCATCTCTGAAACGCCGATCCATCGCACTACTCTGGGCCCCCAGCCACATTGGTAATAAAGGTAATGATAGAGCGGATCACTTTGCAAAGCGTGCTATCGAGTGTAGGGCACTCCAATCATGGCAGAAAAGCACTACTCGCACTTCAACAAGTATCTCAGTTCCTTCTACAAAACACTGTTTCAACTAGACTAGGACTTGCAAGATTCAAACAACAAGCTATGGTCCATTAAGCCTGAAGTCTACCCTCCACTCGACTCTACCAACATGGGAAGAAGGGATAACGTTCACAGAAGAAGACTAGCGATAGGTCATACGCACGCCACCCACTTCCATCTCATGAATAGGGAACCATCACCTATATGTTCAGGTTGCAACGCGCCTCTAACCGTCCTACACATATTTGAATCGGCGCACTACAAGAGTATGAGAGACAAACACAACATACCTTCAAAGCTAAAACGTGTCATAGATTCCTACTAACAGATCAAAGGCAACATCAACAATTTCCTCCAAGAAATTCATTTTAAAGTTTAAAACATAAAATACAATACTTTGCGGGGCGCTAAATGACCTCGGTAGTCGATGCGCCCGGACTCAATAACATCATCATCATCTTCCTGGAATGAAGCCGGTTTGTTCGGTAGGAACTTGCGGCAGCAGAAAATTGATTAAGAACACATTCCTGGAAAACCTGAAGATGAGCAGCTCGCTGTACGTCATCGGATTCACTCACAATGAAGATGTACAAAGTTGTTATCTTTGGTTCTCTCAGATTGCTCAAGCCGGAGTATTGTTTTGCTACTGGTCGAAGTAGCAGGATTTGTAATGAATTCTTCTTCTTCTTTTTAGATGATAATAATAATCTATTTTCTCTTTCTCGAAGAAACCTTAAAATAAGATGCTACAGTCAATGGAGGTTACAAATGACTTGTGATCTATGTAGTGTAAATCTCTAGTTCAAATCGCAAAAACGTCCCCGAAATTGCTCGGATATACTAAAAAATTGGATCTAAAAACGTTGAACTCCATCTGAGTAGCAAAATAGCACTAATTCATTCAAATCTGAATCATTTACTTCAACGAAAGTAATAAGACAGCCAACAACCAGTCTTTACTATCTGTTACAATAAAAAACACAATAAAAAATTGCAATTTTACGTCCCATTTTGCCACTCCAAATTCAATAAACTTTTTATGTATTCCACATCATAATATAGCGAAAGCGGTCGAAAAAGTAAAATGTATCAATATGTGCTGATAAGACCCGTTTTTGCCACCCCGAAGTCAAAAATTGTCGCGCCTACATTTATTGTATCCCTTTGGGAACCTAGATAAGGTTTATGTAGGTAATTTTGTTGATATCCTAAACCTTTTTGGACTCCAACGCGTCGTATTTATTGTGTGGGTATCTTTCTGTTATTATTACGTGTAAAAAGACTTAAGGTAGGAAGTTAAGTAGGGGAGATTGGGCGGCAATGTAACATAACAAGAAGACCGGGTGAGCAAGTTAAAGTTACACTAAAAACGCGTTATTTTTAATAAATAACCGGTCAAGTGCAAGTTGTACTTGCGCAATTAGTGTTCCGTACGTTGACTGCTTTTCAAATAAAAAATTTTGTTACAGAGGTATTAAATGATTAGTGACTTCACAAACACACCCCAAGTGAGTTTTGAACAAAGTTTGTTTCCAATCTTTACTGAACCTTGAAATTTTTGTTTTTTTTATATACCAGACAAATTATTAAAGGTAATGCACTCGTGATAATTTTCGTTCAATCTACCCCCAAAACTAACCCCTTAAGTCAAAATTTAACTTTCAAAACTACATGGCTCTGATGAGGCCATCAATTCCTATATTATTACCAAATTTCAACTTTCTATATCAAATAGTTTCGGAGAAAATCGGGTGTGATAGACGGACAGACACCGAAGTGATCTTATAAGTGTTCCGTACGGAACACTAATAAATGGTAATAGGGCATGTTCGACAATGTTTAAATTTTCTGATTTCATCGTTATCGTCATGGTTAACATCGTTAACATAGACGGATGTTAACCTCCTCAAGTTGTTTCTAGTGAGCTTTGTTGTTTGCTTTTTGCATGCCGCTAATCTTTTTATGTCGTCCGTCCACCTTGTCTGTGGTCTATCTCTACATCTTTTATATTCTCTAGGCCTCCATTCAACCATACGGCGTGTCCATCTGTTATCACTCATTCTTGCGAATACCCCGCCCAATTCCACCTTAATGTACATATTCGTTGCATTACATCTGCCACTTTTAGGAATACGATTTTGGAGTCTAATATTTAGCATTCTCTTCTCCATTGCACTTTGGGTTACCTGGAGTTCCTGGTTGTTATCTTCAGTTTCATTGTTCAGTTATTTGGTTTTGTTGAAGTTTATTTCTAGACCTATTTCTCGAGACCTTTATTTAATTTTATCAGCATTTCTTGTAATTCTTCTTTTGTGTTAGTGATCAGAGTGACATCATCGTTCACCGTCCATTAATATTCCTTTATTCTGATTTACCATACCTCAAATGACCTAAAGGATCCAGATATCTATCATGGTCTTTTTAGTGTTCCGTACGGAACACTTATAAGATCACTTCGGTGTCTGTCTGTCTGTCTGTCTGTCTGTTCTGTCTGTCTGTCTGTCTGTCTGTCTGTCTGTCTGTCTGTCTGTCTGTCTGTCTGTCTGTCTGTCTGTCTGTCTGTCTGTCTGTCACACCCTATTTTCTCCGAAACTATTTGACATAGAAAGGTGAAATTTGGTAATAATATAGGAATTGATGGCCTCATCAGAGCCATGTAGTTTTGAGAATTAAATTTTGACTTAAGGGGTTAGTTTTGGGGGGTGAAGTCGGAAGTGAAAAAAAATTTTTTTTACTAGATCATCGAGTGTGGTGTCAAATGAAAGCTTGTGAAAACACGAGTAAAAAATATATATATAAATATTATACTTGCGCGCACTTTTTCTTTGCATTATTTTTAAAATTCGCGAAAAAAATCGCTGTCCCGGGCCTTATCTCGAAAAGTACTTATCAAAAAATTTCGAAAAAATTCTGGAATATTCTCCACGGGGTGTAGATTGAACGAAAATTATCACGAGTGCATTACCTTTAATAATTTATATGGTATATAAAAAAAACAAAAATTTCAAGGTCATCAGATTTCAGTAAAGATTGGAAACAAACTTTATTGAAAACTCATTTGGGTGTATTTTGTGAAGTCACTGATCATTTTTTTACCTCTGTAACAAAATTTTTTTTATTTTAAAAGCAATCAACGTACGGAACACTAATTGCGCAAGTTCAACTTGCACTTGACCGGTTTTTATTTTAAATATATTTGGACGTATTGTTCTTCTCTGATAAAGACTCTTATAAAGATGGCTTTCAATTGTTGCCAAGGATCTAAAAAATATATATTCTTTATTTCTCATTATACTGTGATGAAACCCATTCCACATGGATCTTGGATGAATAGGTCAATCTGGAGGAATACCTTTTTTCATCGTTTATACGAGGATGGATCGAAAAAGTTCGCGGCCTAGTCAAGAAAACAAAAGAAAATACGTACAAAAATATTTTTATTTTTCGACGTAATCTCGACCTACTTTTATGTACGTCTTTCCTCTGCCTTCCAAAGCTTCCACACCTGTTTGAAAAAAAGATTCATCAAGGTTTTCAAAATAGTGGTTAACTGCAGCTTCGACTTTTTCATTTGATTAAAATTTCTGTCCACTGAGGTGTTTTTTTAGGTTTGGAAACAGATGAAAGTCCGAAGGTGCCAAATCAGGAGAATAAGCCGAGTGGGGCGGCAATTCGAAACCACAATCATGAATTTGAGCCACAGACTCAACAGACGTGTGAACGCGAGCGTTGTCCTGATGGAAAAAAACTTTCTTTCTCAGTAATCCTGGGCGTTTCTCTTTAATTTCTTGAGGTAAATGACGCAAAAGGGTGCAATAGTAAGTCAAGTTTATTGTTTCGCCTTTCGGAAGGTAGTCCACCCTAATAATACCTTTAGCATCCCAAAAAACTGACGCCATCACTTTTTCAGCCGACAGAATTGCCTTCGTTTTCTTTGGGGTCGGGTCACCAGATTTTTTCCACTGCTTGGATTGTTGTTTTGACTCTGGAGTATAGTCATTTCGTCCATTGCCATAAACCTGTTTAGAAAATTTTGCGGATCAGCCTCAAACATCTCCAAACAGTCGCGAGAAATCGTGAGTCGAATTCGTTTTTGTTCAACTTAAAGCAATCTGGGGACCCACTTAGCGGAAACCTTAGAGAATCCGAGTTCGTTGGCAATGATGTTTTGTGTTGGTTCATATGAGTTGCCTATAGTGTCTGCAATCTCCCTGATAGTTAATCTACGGTCTCTCGATATGAGATCACACACTTTGCCGACGTTTCCTTCAGTCGTATACGTCGTAGGTCAGTCGGAGCGAGGTTCATCTTCGATGCTCTCTCGTCCACGTTTAAATTCTGCAACCCATTTTTTCACAGTGTTGTTTTCATACCATCGTGGATTTCCTTTGGTGTTAATCTTTTTTTAAACAGTACTTGATGACCGCACGGTGTTCAATTTTTTCCATTTTTCCAAAAACGCTGCAGTTGGTCTCACTAAAATCGTTCTTTTTTTTATGGGTCTAGCACACGTGCTGCAGAGAAGTCTCTAAAGCGCTACAGGAGCCACACGTGTGCGGAAAAAGCGATTCACGTTGTTTTTGAATCGCTGTAAATTGTACTCGGTGGGAAACACAGTCCTGGGCAAATTATTCCAAAGGGATGATGTTCTCCATATAAAAGACTGCTTGAAAAAAGTTGTACGAGGGAGTAACAAGCTGAACCTCGTACGGATGCGAAGTATTAGCGCGACGTGTACTTCTAACATGCACTGTTCTAGGAGGAATTAAGCGGGCCACATCCCTCGAACACTTTCCATGAAAATACTTGTAGAATAGGCTCAAGCCGCCAATTGTTCTTCGATGTTCTAGCGAATCAAGGCCGCCGGTCAGTTCCGGGTCTCCAATTAGACGAACAGCTCTTCTCTGAATAGAATCCAATAAATGCAGTGTATGTTTGGGAGCGGAGCCCCGGTTTATGGTGTTAGGATTTTCACGCCATTGTCGGTAGGCAAGATGTTTAGAAGCAACAGCCTCTTTGCATTTTCGGTCAAACGAAGGCTTGCCGTTGGAAGGGCATTTCTTCGAAAAAGGGATGTAAGCCTCCATACCGACCAAGATAACATCGGAAACCTCCCTGGCGCAGTCAGATGGGTTGTCGGATCGAAAACAAACGTCTAACCAAGGGAAAGTTAGAAAATATTCCATGAGATCTTTCCCATTAGCAGATTTGTAGTGCCAAATCTTGCGTGGTTTAGGCGCCTCTCTGTCACTTATTGGTAGCATACTCGATGTCGAAAGTAGTTTATGGTCAGAAGAACCCAACGGCGGATTTACGCTGACTGTGGAAATCTCCGGATTGGTAGTTAAAAACAAATCAAGAAGACTGGCGAACTCCCCGTCTCGATCAGGGATTCGTGTTGGTTCATCAATAAGCTGAGTTAAGCCACAACTGATTGAAAAGGATTTGGCTTCGCGACCTTGCTCGTCGGTAGTATTTGAATATTTAAGCCAGTTGATGTTGTGGACGTTAAAGTCACCCAGGATGGCAATTTCGGCATTTGGATAGTTAATTTGTCACTAATCGATGGTGTCTGCAAGAGAAGCGGAAAGTGTTCTAAAGTTAGTATCACTTGGTGGACGATAGAGGATACAGATGAACCTTGTGGTTGGTTGAGTTGTTATTTTTAATCACATTATATCAAAGTTTGGGGGCTCCAGAGCCTAGAGAGGTCGCTTCTGACAAAAAGACAGATTCCAAAGTTACGCCTAAATCGGGAATAGAATTCGTACCCAGGATAAAGATAGTTGACTGTGCTGGTCGATGAACTGACCTTGGTTTCACAGAGAGCGAGTACATGAGGTTTATTTGATTGCAGGTGTTGATGCACTGCATTTATGTTCGAGTTTAAACCTCGTATGTTGCAAAAATTCATTTTAAAATTCTGATCTCTGCATGTCGACGCACCTGAGCCAGCCCCCGCCCGGAGATCCGAACTGGAGGCTATTTTACCTATTTTTTGTATCCAGGTGCCTCATCATGCATTTTGTCTAACCTAAAAACCACAAATTCTACAGCAACAAAATTTTACAATGTGACAACCAAAGAAAGTATGAACTTATTGAGGGTACTACTATAATAAAAATATCTTAATTATTTTTTGGTGAGGCCGTGAACTTTTCAATTTATCCTCATATATTAAATAGAAATAGATTATGTATACGGAAATATATATGATACATTTATAATTATTTTGAGACATTAGGCACACTTCAACTCGAAAGTAAAAAAAAAACACCAATTCTGGTAACTCTCTCCTATTTCACTTTAGATAGGATTTATTTTGGTGAATATTGTATTTTTCTCTTGTGACAAGACATATCTTACATATTTATAAAATGTCTGAAAGCAATTTTCTTAGTTTATTTTATTTCATTATTTTTTAACTTTTACGCAGAGTTTTTCAGATTCTGGCAGTTTATTTTCTTTAGATTTTTATTTTATTAAAAAGAAAAAAAGATAAGGCTTTATTGGAGTAATCTATCTCACAGTGAAGTAAATTGAGTTAAGAAAAGAGAAGATAAACGCAGATTACAGTTTATTCATGTCTTAACCAAAACGCGGGAAAAAGTTTCACAATGCTATTAAAACTATTGACTTTTATCACTTTTCTTGCAGCAGTATCGCTCAAAAATTGTAGGTTCCATTTCTTCTTCAAGTATTATATGAACATCAGATTTGAAAACTTATTTCTTATATATATATATATATATATATATATATATATATATATATATATATATATATATATATATATCAATCGGTTTTATAACGTCTTCCGATGCCTAATTTCCACTCCTCCCGGTTTCTCCATCCCTCCTCCTCCAGATCTCTCTCTAGTACTTCCTTGTTGATTCCTGCTCTCCAGCTTTTGGCGTGGTCTTCCTCGCTTTCTTTTCCATGAGGGTTCCAATTTAAAATCTTTTTAGGTAGTCGGTCTTGTGACATTCTCTGTACATCTCCGTACCATACCAACTGTTGGCTTCTGATTTCGTCCACTATATCGTGCTTTATTTCTAAAGCTCGTCATATCGTGTCATTTGGTATGCGGTCTTTTCTGGATTTTCTGGCTGCTCGTCTCCAGAAATCCATTTCTGTAGCTTTTAGTATTTTTTCTGTTCTTTCCTTCAATGGCCACACCTAGGAGCTGTAAGTTATTATACTTTTCACTATTGAGTTGTAAATTCTTTTCTTATTTTCAATGGTTATATTTTTGTCCCATAGTATACTATTAAGCATTGCAATCGCTTTCCTTCCTTGGATATTCCTCTTGAATATTGCTTCTTCCAGTGTTCCGTCCCTAGATATTCTCGTTCCCAAATACTTATAACTGGCACAGTGTTTAATGGTGTGTGTCTGTGGCCACTTTCAAGTCCTGCTGTTGTCCTCCGACGCACATGTACTCGGTCTTTTTAATATTGACTTCTAGGCCCCATTTTTCATATTCCTCCATAAGTTTTCGTGACATGTATTCCATATCATCGATGTCCTGAGCGACTACTACCTGGTCGTCTGCGAATGATAGCGTGTACAATGTAGTATCGTCATCCAGTGGTAATCCCATACTGCTGCATTTCCTTTTCCAGTTCTTCAGTGCACTCTCCAAATAGATTTTAAATAGCGTTGGAGATATACAGCAGCCCTGTTTGAGACCCTTTGTGACCTGGAACCCTGTTGTTTTATACCATATTTGGTTTTCACACTACTTCTTGCGTCTTGGTATAAGGATTTTCGGCTTTAATTATTTCGGCACTTACATTACTCTGTTGTAGTGTTTCCCACAATCTCATTAGGGGCACGCTGTCGTAGGCCTTTTTTAAATCAACAAACAAGACATGGACTTCCTGATCAAATGCGGTTTTCTTTTCTAGGATTTGTGTCAGTGAGAAGAGATGGTATATTGTGGATCTTCCTGCTCTAAAGCCTGCCTGTTCTTCAGCTTCTACGTCCGCGTATTCCGTTTCTATTCTATTTTTAAGTATTTTTCCGTATATTCTGCTAATAGATCCTGTAACCGTTATTCCCCTATAGTTATCGTAATTATTTTTGTCTCCTTTCTTATGAATTGTTGATATGTATGATATTTTCCATTCCTCCTGGTGTTATTGGTGAGAAGATTTCTCTTAAGTCTCCAGCTTTCTGTGCTTTTTCTTCCTCCTATGTAAGTGTTGAGTCTTGAGCATGTCTTTTCCCATTGGTTGCTCTTTTTGTCACTAATCATTTAGCGTACTCTAGCTTGGGATTCTTTGTATTTTACTTTGTCGTTTGTGCTCTTTAAACTTAAGTATTTGTGATAGCTTTTCCGTTTTTCTTCAATTTCGTATTTAATTTCTTCATCCCACCAATATGGTTTTTGCTGCTGTTTTTTTCCCTTTTCTCTTGGTACCCTAATGCTTCCAGTGCGGCTGCGTGTAGGCATTCCTTTATATACTTATATTTTTCTTCTATATTAACAAATCCCGTCCGTTGTATCTTTTGGTCCAGTCTACTCTTGTATAGATTTCTGATACTTTCATTTTGTAAGCTGTCTGTATTATATCTTATTGTTGTTTCACTTGTTGTGTGCTCTGTACTTGTATCTTCCAGTTTGCTTTCCCGTGTTGTTCGTGAGGTTTTATCTTTCCTTTCACAAGGTAGTGGTCGCTGCCACATGAAGCCCCTCTTTGGACTCTTTACATCTAGGAAGTTTAATCTAGATCTCTGTCGTATTATCATATAGTCGATAATACTTTTTAAATCTCTTGTTGTTTGTCTCCATGTATATTTATGAATATCCCTATGCTGGTAGTGTCCGTTTAATATTGTAAGGTTGTTTTGTTCACATATCTCTATAATTCTTCTTCCGTTGTCGTTAGTAACTTCTTCGCCATATTTTCCTACCACTTTATCGTGTTCTTTCCTTCCTATTCTTCCATTTAGATCACCAAAAGTAATATCTCTCTTGATGTTCCAATTTTGCGTATTTCCTCATTTAGTTGTTCAAAAAATGAATCCTTTTTATTAGCCAGATCGTCGTCGTTGACAGCGTATACCCCCAGTGTGTTATTACCTAGTATTTTGAGATTCATCTTTATGATTTTTTCACTAATCGGTTCCCAGGTGGTTATGAATTTCCTCAGTTTTTCTGTGTATTAGTATGGATACGCCTTGTTTTGCTCTATCTTCTTTGGGCACTCCACTATAAAAGTGATCGTAATAATTTCGGAGCTTTTTCCTTTCTTCTTTGTTTCCGTCAGTACTGCAATTTCGACTCGAAGATTTTCTAATTCATTTACAACTTCATTTACTTTCCTGAAGAGACCTTGTATGTTCCATGTACCACATATCGTTGTCCTTCTTCTTTGCTGTTTTCGTCTTCGTATATCCGTTCGATTCCGAGGCTTTGGATTAGGTTTTTTAGCAG
>CM032452.1:101001917-101028744 GCA_019049505.1 Pachyrhynchus sulphureomaculatus
TTTTTTTTATGGGTCTAGCACACGTGCTACAGGGAAGTCCCTAAAGCGCTACAGGAGCGACACGTGTGCGGAGAGGGAAAACGATTCACGTTGTTCTTGAATCGCTGTAGATTGTACTCGATGGGAAACACAGTCCTGGGTAACCATTCCAAAGGTATGATGTTCTCCATATAAAAGACTGCTTGAAAAGCGTTGTACGAGGAGTAACAAGCTGAACCTCATACGGATGTGAAGCATTAGCGCGACGTGTACTTCTAATATGCACCGCTCTGGGAGGAATTAAACGGGCTACATCTTTCGAAACACTTTCCATGAAAGTACTTGTAGAATAGGCTCAAGTCGCCAACCGTTCTTCGATGTTCCAGCGAATCAAGGCCCCTCGGTCAATTCCGGGTGTCCAATCAGACGAACAGCTCTTCTCTGGATAGAATCCAACAAATGCAGTGTATGTTTGGGAGCGGAGCTCCAAACATGAGAGCAGTATTCCATAGTTGGTCGAATTTGAGCTTTGTAAAGAATTAACAGTTGTTGTGGAGTGTAAAGCTTTCTGGTTCGAAACAATATTCCCAACTTTTGAGAAGCTCTTCTTGCTATGCCTGCAACATGTTCATGCCAGGACATATTTGCTCCCAAATTAACGCCTAACAGATTGAGTGACGATGTTAGAGGGATGGAGTGCCCCGACATAACTATGTCGGGTTCTGCAACGTTAACTTTTTTAGAAAAAAACTGTCGCCTGGGTTTTTGTAGCGTTAAATTCCACTTGGTTACTGTCACCCCAAGATAGAATTTCTTCCAGGTCTTTGTTAAGTTGAATGACTTCCTGCTGTCTGCGGATATTCGTCTGAGTAGTCGATGTCCGAGCGTTCAAAGTGAATGAAGAGATAAGTTGTACTGTCATCTGCAAAGCTGTAGATTGGATTCTCGGTCTTTTCCAGCAGATCGTTAATATAAATGAGGAAGAGAGTAGGAGACAGTATGGAACCTTGGGGCACACCGGCGTTGATAGTGAAGGTGTTAGAAAGAAATCCGTCAACTGCCACTCGTATAAAGAACGCTCTCTGAGGAAACATGAGAGCCACAAACAGAACTTTTCAGACATACCATAAGAACGTAGCTTAGCCAACAGCCCATCGTGCCAAACACGGTCAAAGCAACCGCTCGAGATTCTCCAAAGTGTTCAATTGCGTTGTTCCAAACATGTGTTACATAAGTCAGAAGATCTCTGTTGATCTATTTTTACGAAAGCCATATTGGTGATCACTAATAATGTTGAATCCTTCAAGATATTTTAGAAGATGCTGATTGATAGCCTTTTCCATGACTTTCGATATTATTGAGAGTAGTGCGATTGGTCGGTAGTTATTTGGCAAGGTCTTCTTGCCTTTTTTAGGTATCGGCTGAACTGTGGCACATTTTCAGCAGGAAGGAAATATTCCCTTTCTGTAGGATAGGTTGAAAAGTCTACAGAAAACTGGTGTTAGTTCCCTCGCACAGTTCTTGAGAACTATGGCAGGTATTCCGTCAGCGCCTGAAGCCTTTTTGGTGTCTAGCTTCATCAAAATACGTTTTATGATACGCTGTCTGAAGACAATATCGGGCATCCTTGACTGCACTATGGGAATAGTAGGTGGTGTTTTTCCTTGGAAAATCGACAGTAGAATGTGAAGCAAAGAGTTCAGCCAACAAGTTCGCTTTCTCAACAGGTGTCGTTGCAATAGAATTATCTGGCCGTGTGAGTGGTGGTATGGTGGATTTGGTGAAATTTTGACTAACTGCCTTAGCGACTGACCAAAAGGACCTGGAATTGCCGGGACAAGCGAGAAGTTTGTTTCTAATCCGTTGATTGTGTACGTCCTTGGTTTCGTCGATAATTTCTTTGCATCTGTTCCTGGCACGAACAAAGATGTTACGATTTATGGTGTTAGGATCTTCACGCCACTGTCGGTATGCAAGATGTTTAGAAGCAACAGCTTCTTTGCATTTTAGGTCAAACCAAGGCTTGCCGTTGGAAGGGCATTTCTTCGAAAAAGGGATGTAAGCATCCATACCGGCCAAAATAACATCGGAAACCTCCCTGGCGCAGTCAGATGGGTCGTCGGATCGAAAACAAACGTCCAACCAAGGGAAAGTTCGAAAATATTCCATGAGATCTTCCCATTTAGCAGATTTGTAGTGCCAAATCTTGCGCGGTTTGGGCGCCTCTCTGTCACTGATTGGTAGAATACTCGATGTCGAAAGTAGTTTATGGTCGGAAGAACCTAACGGTGGATTTACGCTGACCGTTGTAAATCTCCGGATTAGTGGTTAAAAACAGATCAAGAAGACTGGCGAACTCTCCGTCTCGATCAGGGATCCGTGTTGGTTCATCAATAAGCTGAGTCAAGCCACAACTGATTGAAAATGATTCGGCTTCACGACCTTGTTCGTCGGTAGTATTTGAATATTTAAGCCAGTTGATGTTTGTGGACATTAAAGTCGCCTAGGATGGCAATTTCGGCATTTGGATAGTTAATTTGTAAATGATCTATGGTGTCGGCAAGAGAAGCGAAAAGTGTGTTCTACAGTTTGTATCACTTGGTGGTCGATAGAGGATACAGACGAACCTTGTGGTTGGTTGAGTCGTTATTTTTAACCACATAACATCAAAGTTTGGGGGCTCCAGAGCCTCTTCTCGTTGGCAAGAGAGGTCGCTTCTGACATAAAGACAGACTCCAAAGTTACGCCTGTTGGTGAACATGTCCTTTAGTTTGTTAGATCCAGATTTCAACAATTCTGCAGGAATTCCCTCTGATCCACTATCTCTACCGTTCTTCATTGTTTTGATTGCTTCTGATATCATATTTCTATTTATTTTTATACTCGGTCCCTGAACTTTGTGAGTGGATGGAGACTGGGTAATAAATTCTGATCGATGTTCAGCCATTCCGTGTTGGTAATGGTCTTTCCACGTTTTTATGCTTATAATGGATAATGGTGTTTTTTGAGAGTTATTTGCTCTTAGTGCTCAAACGAGTTTCCAAGCCTCTGATGATCGGCTTGATTAATAAACAAATGTAAAATTACGGTTAAAATTACTGCAAAGAATTTTTTTTTAGTGGCTTCGGAAAGCTGGCGTCGAGACCTAACTTTTGAAAAAAAAGATCCATTTTGAATCAAACGGCATAAAATGGCGGGCAATTCAAATTTTCAAATTTAATTGTGGCCACTGGGCTCAATATTTTTGTACCAAAATTTCAGGGTGTTTTTACTATAACAAAAGGCATACTATCTGAAAGTTTTAAGCCGATCGGTTCACTTAGTTGACCTTTACAATAAAATGAAAAAAAGAAAAACAGTTTTTTGTCTGTTTTTTCAATTTTGTAGGTTAAGTACGCACTTGAACGCCTTAAAACCAATAAAAATTTATTGGAAATTTCATTACGAAGAACGTAGTTTTTTTTTTGTCTCGATCTGACTTATATAATCGGAATTATTAACACTTTAAGCTCAAAAAACGCGCGTTTTGAAAACTTTATAAACAAAAGATCACAAGGTTTTCAAGGTCCGAAACAATACTCCTGGTGATATCTCAGAGAGGATGAAATATTGCTGTATCTAAACTATGCCTATCTCATCATTATTTTGACCTTTTTTTACTGCACTATAATGGAAGCTCATGAAACCATCATGCTTGAAGAGATTTTACCAAATGAAGAAACCACTGCATATTTTAATCAAATATAGTCGAAATTTTGAGTAAAAATACTTTTGTTTTACTTCGTTTACCTAAAATTATTCTCTCTGTGATCACTAAACCTCCTAAGGGAGCTATAACTATTTAAAAAACTATTTTCTACTTTTTTTTTTAAATTTGTTCTTTAAGGTTTCTACAACCGAGAACTTGGCAACACAGGCGTTGTGTTCCTCATAACGAGGAATTTTTTAGAATACTGTTGTAATTAAGCACCAAATGCCTTGTGTAGGTTTTTTACCCGAAAGTCATTTCATCGTCTGGAACTTTGCCCTTTCATTTTATGGATAACTGCTATAAAGCAATCAGGTTTCAATTAATCCCCCTTTGCCTTTGTGCGAAATTTCTAAATGATAAAAAACTCATCAATAGTTGTTTTAATTCTCGATTAATTTAGAGGACAACCAAAAGCACTAATCTGAAAAATCTTTAATTAAAATTACCGTTTAAGTTACAGGATCCGTTACATTTATCGATGTGAATAATAACACAGCCCAACAAAAAAAAAGTGGGGTATACTTTTGATGCGATATATCAGATCCGTAGTATTTTTGCCCGCTGATCACGAATCTGACGTCAGAATATCGCCATCGCATCTCAATTTTTTTTCTAACCTCAAAAAATAGGTAAAAATTAGTAAAAATTAAGAAAAATATACTCCTAAAAAATTGATTCAAGCTTTTTCATGAATCCAAAGATGTATTAATATGTATTCGGACACGCTAAGCTAATATTCATCGGTTGGATTAAGCCATACAGTTCTGTTTTCTTTCTAACCTCAATAAATCAGACAGATATAGTGTGCTTCTCGAATGCAAAAACGAATTCAAATTAAAATTCAAACCGATTCCTACCAAATTTGGTACACGGGGGTTTTTTGGGTTGCTGATCATGAATCTGAGGTTGGATTTGCAAAATTCAAAATGGCGGATCCAAGATGGCGGACAAAATTTTTGAAAACCAACCGATTCCTACCAAATTTGGTATACAGTTGGAGAATCCTCAAACCTGATACTCTTAAACCCTAAACCCTGAAACCTTAGACTCCCACACCCTGTAACTTCAAAAAAATAGACCTCAATAACCCTGTAACTTTAAAAATGAGACCCAATAAACTCAAAACCAGGACTTTTTAAACCATATACTCTCAAATAGTAGACCCTTAAGCCCTAGAATTGCGAAGGTTAGACCCGCGCTTAACTTTCCTTTTTTTGGCTGTACCTTGTTCTTTTTTCCGCGAATGACCTATTCAAAGGCTTTCTGCCCAAACGCTTTTGAGGACTTGTTTCTCTTTTTAGCGACCAGCAATAGTCCGCTAGCATATGGTCATCCCATCGTCCTTGATACCGATTTTCTATGATTTTCAGATCTTGGTGAAAACGTTCCCCTTGCTCCTCACTGTAGTCACCAAGATTATCTGGGAAATCATCGATGTGGAAGTCCAGGAAATGTAATTTTAGATTCATTAAGCAACCTAATGTTTGAAAATTTTTTACCATTTTCTCGACTATTTCTTTGTACTTAGGACTTTTATTATTTCCCAAAAAGTTTGTTGCGACTTCTTTAAAACTAAGCCAAGCAGCTTTTTCAACTTTATTCATTTTAGTAACAAATAATGAATCTTGAAACAATTTTCTTATTTGTGGCCCGTCAAATACGCCTGCCTTAATTTTAGCTTCAGAAAATTTCGGAAATTTTTTATGCAAATATTTGAAACATGGGCCGTTTGTATCTAATGCTCTCGTGAATTGCTTCATAAGTCCAAGCTTAATGTGAAGCGGGGGAATAAGAACTTTTCCTGGATCTACCAATGGTGGAAACAGTATATTATTTTCACCAGGAGTGAACGATTCTCTTGTTGGCCAAATTTTTTTCTTATAATGACGTTCCCTGTCTCTGCTATTCCACAGACATTTATAACAGGGATAAAGTGTAAACCCTGACTGTTGGCCAAGCAATATTGTTACAATTTTCAGATCTCCACAAATTTTCCAGTTATGATCAGCATATTTTATTTTTATCAAAAGCTGCTTCATTTTTTCATATTGCTCTTCCATAACTGTGGAATGAGCAATCGGAATAAAACGTTGGTATTATGCAGCAAAACTGCCTTAATGCTCCGTTTAGAAGAATCAATGAACAGTCTCCATTCTTCAGGATCGTATGAGTTATTTTGAAATTCATCCATTAGACCTTTTACATCGGTACAATATGAAAGTGACAATTCCTCGTCCATTGTGAAACATTTTCGAAATTCTTCATCTCTGTTTCTATAATAAGAAATCGTAGCTTCTGGCTTAAATAAATGTCTTTTCTTTAAAAAGGAAGCAAGATGCTCTGAACCATCTTTGGATAAGCCTAAATCTCTGACTAGATCACTAAGTTCTGACTGTGATACGAGTATTGGTTCTGGTTTACGGTAGGGTGTATGGTAGAAATTCTTTATCTGTGTCACTAGTATATGATAGGTTGTCACTAGAACATTCATTAGTAACAGTGTTTGAATCTTTTTCGACAGTCTCAATGTTTTCGGCATGAACTGATAAGGTGAAATCATTTGTTTCCATAACATCAGCATCAAGTGGTTCAGGAGGCGGAATTAGTTTAGTTGGTCTTGTTACTGTCGAAACATCGTTATAAGTAATAGTGCTATTTTTATTTTTTCGGTTATGCCTAGATACAACATTCATACAAAAGTAGCAATCATTTTCACTGTATGGTCTATTCCATATTGCTGGTCTGGAATATTTAATCGCCTTCTTATTGATGTACAACATTATTTTGCAAGAACTGCAAATGATGTGGGGAACTCAATCTGTATCCTGGTGTTGTATTTCAATGTTAAAACAATCCTTATATAAGGTTTTAATCTTATCCGTTATCGGTGACCCCATTTTACTCAATACGTGTTGACAGCAAATATAACAAAATGAATCACTGTTTTTATCGCACTTATGAAAAGTCCTTGTACCGTGAGACCGTTTTCTTGTAGCATTATACTCTACATGAGCCAAGTCACCCACACATGAAGAGCTACGGTCGCTGGATGACGACGGCTGCGGGCCCGCTTTCCCACCCTGACCAACCGCCGATACTGGGTTTCCGAGTCCCTGCATCGTAATTCTCTTTCTTCTACCTGCCATGACGGCATCTAAGCCGTTATCCAGGGACTCTGCCGGCTAGTGGAGTAACACCGTTGCCCACCGTCACCACGTGGAGGTGCCCTGGATGCAGGTAGAAGAATAAAAATCGACCGATGAATTTTCTCGGCTTTCAAAATGGCGCGAAAATATCTGCCATCTTGAATTTTGCAAATCCAACCTCAGATTCGTGATCAGCGACCCAAAAAATCCCCGTGTACCAAATTTGGTAAGGATCGGTTGAATTTTAATTTGAATTCGTTTTTGCATTCGAGAAGCACTATATCTGTCTGATTTATTGAGGTTAGAAAGAAAACAGAACTGTATGGCTCAATCCAACCGATGAATATTAGCTTAGCGTGTCCGAATACATATTAATACATCTTTGGGTTCATGAAAAAGCTTGAATCAATTTTTTAGGAGTATATTTTTCTTAATTTTTACTAATTTTTACCTATTTTTTGAGGTTAGAAAAAAATTGAGATGTGATGGCGATATTCTGACGTCAGATTCGTGATCAGCGGGCAAAAATACTACGGATCTGATATATCGCATCAAAAGTATACCCCACTTTTTTTTGTGGGGCTGTGTAATAGGAACTAACATTTATATTGGTTTGTCTTATCAAAATACTTTATCAAATATAGGAAATTGTTAGAAGTAGTTGTAAGGGCAGGTGGTCTGAGTATTCACCATCGATGTTTATGGCTGTTCCATTTCAATTAAGTTTCTGAAAAGCATATTCCAGTTTAAGAGAGTTCGTATCACCTTGTCCAATTTCACAATCCACTTGGATTCATGAAGTCTTACATTTGCTGTTGCGATGTAATAAATAAATTGAACTGAGTATATTTAGAGTCTATTCTTATTTGCTGTAAGACAGATAGTATCGCCGGTAACTCCACGGTGTAAAAAAGCTCTTTTAAAATCAACAAATATGAATACGAGCAGTTTGCTGTATTCTATCGATTTCTCTATAAGATTCTTGAAGGTCTGTAAATGATCATTAGAACCGCTTCATCTTCTAAAGCCAGATTGTTCGCGTGGTTGATAAAAATCTAGTGTTTGCTCTAAGCGTTTTTTTTTTTTTATGATCTTGATAAATCACTTATACAAATGGGATAGCAAACTGATCGGTTTATAATTTTCAAGGTCGGTTATGTCCCTTTTTTAATGACCAAGGGCTGAGTTATTCCATTTGCTTGGATTATGCTATTTTTCAAGCAAAGGTTTAAAAGAGAAACTATAACCCTCAACAAGCCTTCGCCACCCATTTTTACTACTTCAATTATTATCTGATCTAGTTGTCGACAATAAAACTTACTATTTGCAAATTAACATTTAAATGCATATGCATATGCAGTATTTTAACACTAACATCTACCAAAGTCACTTTAATATTCTCTTTCCATCTTGCATTCCACTAATAGTTCTACACGTAACAACTTAAGAGTACACTAAAGTTAAATTACTGAAGTTATTTTCGAATGCTACCATTGAGATGTTGTCCACATTACTAATTTATTTTCAAGTTTCTCTATTTTATGACATAGTTTAGGAAAACTTAAATTTCCTAAAGGAAATAGTCCCTTCGAAATTTCATTTTCTAATACTTCTTACTGGACCTTGAGTTATGTTACAGGTAGTTTAAAACAGTAAAAATAAAATACAAATTCACTCTTCTGTTTGTGACAAATGACATAGAAAATATTTTCTATGAACAATTTAAATTTACGTGGTTTTATTTCTTAATTTTATTGTTGTTGCTAAAAATGGTTTTAAATTCAATATAAATATCCCTTGACGTGGGCTTAAAGTAAGGTTTCAGAAAAAAATACTATTTTTTTGTTCTGACATTCTCTATTTCAAGTTTCGGTTGGTTTATTTAATATAGAGAGACTCAAAAAGTTAATGTTGGGCAAGTTACATTTCTGATATAATCTAGGGAATATGGTGACAACTTTAATTTTGATAAAGTTGAAGATAACAAAGGAACTTCACAAAATGACTTATGGTTAAAATGATTTAAATAAAATGGTTTCATACCATCAACACTAGAAAACATATTGAGACGTTTAGTTTTGTGTATCTTAATAATACTAAAAGAATCTTAAAAGATAATAAGGAAGGAGTTCATATATATTTGCATCTGCCCGGACTGCCCTAATAAAAACTAGAAAAAATTAAAAAATAAAGTTTAATTACTTCAAGCTTCAATTTAAAGCTAATCATGTTTTATAACTATGTACAGCTGTCACTTGGAGGTAAATCAGGTGTTTACGGAGGAAAGCACATAAGCTGAGTTAAGCCACAACTGATTGAAAATGATTCGGCTTCACGACCTTGTTCATCGGTAGTATTTGAATATTTAGCTAGTTGATGTTGTGGACTTTAAAGTCGCCCAGGATTTGGATAGTTAATTTGTAAATGATCGATGGTGTCTGCAAGAGAAGCGAAAAGTGCTCTAAAGTTAGTATCGCTTGGTGGTCGATACAGGATACAGATGAACCTTGTGGTTGGTTGAGTCGTTATTTTTAACCACATAACATCAAAGTTTGGGGCTCCAGAGCCTCTTCTCGTTGGCAAAAGAGGTCGCTTCTGACAAAAAGACAGATTCCAAAGTTACGCCTAAATCGGGAAATAAAAGTCGTACCCAGGATAAAGATAGTTAACTGTGCTGGTTGATGAACTGACCTTGGTTTCACAGAGAGCGAGTACATGAGGTTTATTTGATTGCAGGTGTTGGTGCACTGAATTTATGTTCGAGTTTAAACCTCGTATGTTGCAAAAATCCATTTTAAAAGAGAGAGGGGAGAGAGAGAAGACCATAAGTCTTATTGATCAGTGTCATAAACATATGTTTACTTGCAAGGAAGTCAAGTCCGGAATGCCCGTTCTCAAGCAGCCATGAACTTGTTTCAATTATTACGTCCCCAGTTGGTTCTGTCGGCAAACATAGAAGAAGTGTGCTTAAGATGAGTATTTCAATATGTAATATTGTTCAAATATCGTAATATTTACATATGTAGGTTTCCAATCCAATATACCAATTTTCAAATGTTCGTTTGTATGTGTGTTTGTATATTTTATATATATATATATATATATATATATATATATATATATATATATATATATATATATATATATATATATATATGTATATGTATATTTGCCTTCAAGTATCTATAAAACTACCATACCGATTTAAGTGCCTTCTTGCCTTTGACTAGATATTTTTCATCTCACTTTCTTCGCTTAGCTCACAATGCAAGAATTTGTTAAAATCGGTTTAGTGGTTTAAGGGTTTCTCGTCCTTCTGCAAAAAGAAAAACGAGAATGGTTTCCTTTACTGAAATTTTAGGACGAATTGAGAAATTGAAAAATTTAATTTTGAGACCAAAGAGATAAAAACATAAGCGAATAACAAATAAGACTACACTGCATGGTCGGTTCATAGAAAATTAACTGGTTCAATACGACAGTACGGACAGTTTATACTTACCTGAGCGTCAAAAAATGTGATCAGTATTATCTTTGTTCTTGACCTTGCCGGTCTCAACAAACTCCCTCGTAGGCTGAAAAGTTTTTGGTCTGACACATAGACGTCGCCCTTTTCAAAAAAATCCATATAATTTTTAGGATGTACCAATCTTCAAACAATACATGTTAAAAATTTATTACATTTCGACGATTAGTTTACAAGTTACAGTAGTTTTAATGAGTCTACTTTTGATATTTTCGAAACAATAGACAAAATTGAATTTCGTGGGTTGATTAAACACTGTTTTTTGATGGAAAAAAAATACCGTTCAAGCAAAGCGATGGCTTGATAAGTGTTACGGAGTCTCTATCACTGGAAAATCATTCACATTTTACTTATATCAAGCCAATGTACCATGTCATAAGTCAATAGTTATGATGGCAAAATTGCATAAATTGAAGTTCGAATTCCTTCCTCATCCACCGTATCCTCCAGATTTGGTCCCCAGCGACTATTATCTATTCGCAGACCTTAAAAAAAAAATGCTCGCGGGAAAGAGATTTGGCTCCAATGAAGAAGTTATCGCCGAAGACAAATCCTTTTACAAGAAAGGTTGAGAAATGTCAGAAAAGCGTTGGACTGATTGTATCGCTCTTGAAGGAGACTATGTTGATGAACAAAGTCGAATTTTGCAAAAAAATGAGTTTTAAGTAGCTAGACCAAAAACTTTTCAGTTTACGCGTTACTGGCGACATTTTGCGCACTTTGCTGTTTTTTGGAAGACTCATATTCGTAACAGAACGTCCGCATCTTTTATTTCAATGAAGTTTCACCTAGCGTTTATGCGCTTGTAGTTTTTGGTCAGATATCAAGCTACCCCAATACAACACAACTCCTCTGACACAACAAGTCAGCATGCCTGATACGCCACACTGATCACAACTGGCGAATTGATTACATATGCTCTGCTCACTGTTACTAGTTCAAGCTGCCACTGTAGTTCAAAATATGCCCTTGTTTATGGATCTTAGGATTATAACATAAACAGGAAAGGCATGAAAAAAGACATGCACTCAAGCAAGACTGTAAGAAATAATAATAACAGGAACAATAATACACAACAAATCTCACTGAATATTTTCGAACTTTCCCTTAGTTAGACGTTTGTTTTCGAACTGACGACCCATCTGACTGCGCCAGGGAGGTTTCCGATGTTATTTTCACTGATATGGAAGCTTATATTCCTTTTTCGAAAAAAATGCCCTTCCAACGGCAACGGTTTGACCGAAAATGCAAAGAAGCTGTTGCTTCTAAACATCTTGCCTACCGACAATGGCGTGTAAATCCTAACACCATAAATCGCAACACCTTTGTTTGTGCCCAGAATAGATGCAAAGAAATTATCGACCAAACCTAGGAGGCACACAATCAATGAATTTGAAACGAACTTCTCGCTTGTCCCAACCATTCCAGGTCCTTTTGGTCAGTCGCTAAGGAAGTTAGTCAAACTTCACCAAATCCACCATACCACCACTCACACGGCCAGATAATTCTATTGCAACGACACCTGTTGAAAAAGCGAACTTATTGGCTGAACTCTTTGCTTCACATTCTACTGTCGATTTCCAAAGAAAAATACCACCTACTATTCACATAGTGCAATCAAGGATGCCCGATATTGTCTTCAAACAGCGTAGCAATAAACGTATTTTAATGAAGCTAGACACCAAAAAAGCTTCTGGCGCTGACGGAATACCTGCCATAGTTCTCAAAAACTCTGCGAGGGAACTAACAGTTTCCTGTAGACTTTTCAACCCATCCTATAGAAAGGGAATATTTCCTTCCTGCTGGAAATGTGCCACAGTTCAGCCGATACCCAAAAAAGGGAAGAAGACTTTGCCAAATAACTATCGACTGGTCGCACTGCTTTCAATAATATCGAAAGTCATGGAAAAGGCTATCAATCAGCATCTTCTAAAATATCTTGAAGGATTCAACATTATTAGCGATCACCAATATGTTTTTCGTAAACATAGATCAACAGGGAATCTTCTGATTTATGTAACACATGTTTGGAACAACGCAATTGAATACTTTGGAGAATCTCGAGCGGTTGCTCTTGACATATCTAAGGCATTCGACCGTGTTTGGCACGATGGACTGTTGGCAAAGCTACGCTCTTATGGTATGTCTGAAAAGTTCTGTTTGTGGCTCTCATGTTTTCTCAGAAAACGTTCTTTACGAGTGGTGGTCGACGGATTTCTTTCTAACACCTTGACTATCAACGCGGGAAGTCGTTCAACTTAACATATACCTGGAAGAAATTCTATCTTGGGGTGACAGTAACCAAGTGGAATTTAACGCTACAAAAACCCAGGCGGCAGTTCTTTCTAAAAAAGTTAACGTTGCCGAACCCGACTTAGTTATGGCGGGGCACTCCATTCCTCTAACATCGTCACTCAATTTGTTGGGTGTTAGTTTGGGAGCAAATATGTCCTGGCATGAACATGTCGCAGGCATAGCAAGGAGAGCTTCTCAAAAGTTGGGAATATTATTTCGAACCAGAAAGCTTTACATTTGACAACAACTGTTAACTCTTTACAAAGCTCAAATTAGACCAACTATGGAATACTACTCCGATATTTGGAGTTCCGCTCTCAAAAATACATTGCATTTGTTGGATTCTGTTCAGAGAAGGGCTGTTCGTCTGATTGGAGACCCAGAAATAACCAGCTGCCTTGATTCGCTGGAACATCGAAGAGCGGTTGGCGACTTGAGCCTATTCTACAAGTATTTTCATGAAAAGTGTTCCAAGGATGTAGCCCACTTAATTCCTCCCAGAGCGGTGCATGTTAGAAATACACGTCGCGCTAATACTTCGCATCCGTATGATGTTCAGCTTGTTACTCCTTGTACAACGCTTTTCAAGCAGTCTTTTATATAGAGAACATCATCCCTTTGGAATAATTTGCCCGGAACTGTGTTTCACCGAGTGAAATTTACAGCAATTCAAGAACAACGTGAATCGCTTTTTCCGCACATGTGTTGCTTCTGTAGCAGGGACTTCCCTGCGGCACGTGTGCTAGACTCATAAAAAAAAAAAACAATAAAAAATAATACATTGTTTTTGCTGTTTTTTTTTTTAAACCCCAGAATATCGGAAGGAATTTAACTAAATGTGTCAGTTGCTTTTTACTAGGGTGTAGGTGGTCTCGTTGAAATTCAATTATTGTCCGCCTTTTGTGTGTCAATATATCTGTTATTTCTTATATTGCTTATTTTATTTTACTACGAAGGAAGCTGGAAACTCTGCCTTTTTGGTGAGCAGTTTGTTTTATTAGAAGTGTTTTTTAATGTAATATTTATTTCAAAAAATAATAATAAAAATAAGTTAAAGGAAATAATAAATAAAAAGAATTGTGGCAATGCGTATAATCATTCTTAATAGTTTTACAGTCTGTCAAGTACCCACGATAAGACAAGAAATCGGTAGAGGGAACCTTTGTTTACGACGCATTTTAGTAAAAGTATCAGTGGAAACTCTCGTCGAAATCACGTAAAATCCAACATGAGTCACTTTTTTGCGCGACGGTTCGAGGCAGTCCTTCTTTGTTTCGATCCAACCCCACCCACATTATTAATCACTGAGAATATAGTATCTTTTGCCAGCATAAAAATTTTTGGGAGCTGGACTGTAAAATGCGCATGGTGGGTAGGTTGATTGGTTGCAGCCGGGGTAGGCGATCGTGCCTGTTTGTGCACTGCAGCATTTTGGCTTAATGTGCTCCACTCTTTTAGTTTTACATGAATCTTGCCCCTTTAAGAAGGTTCATTAGCTTCCTTTCAAGCCCTTCGTGTGATAATTTATCGTCACGATGTAGTTATCCGAATAGTTTATGTCTGTTCGTAGATGTATCCGTACATTGTAAATAATTAACTGACTCGGCCATTATTTGGTAGAAATTCATGTTCAATAAGAATAAAACACTAAATTTTTAGTAACATTTCCACTTTTATTGATTGTTATACTTGACTCAGCTTTATCAAAAGTATGGGTACGGAATGGAATAAACATTTTTCAATGGTTTTATCAGTAAATATTTACAGGTAGAATGTAACTAGAGAATAACAACAAAACTTAATAATTTCTCTTCTATTAAATGTTTGGCATATGAAGAATCAGGTTTTTAAAAAGTAAAACTGATTCTTCATATTCCAGACATATAATAGAAGAAAATCTTGTATTTGATAATAATTTCCATATTTTACAATTTCAGAAGAAATCGCATAAATTAAATATATTTGTAACCTTCGAGATCAGTAAAAGAAAGAATACAAACACACTGTTAAGTGACGAACTGGACCTCGGAAATTCCTCCATAGTTGAATTTATTTAATGAATAGATAATATGTATAATTATTAAGTTTTGTTGTTATCCTTTAGTCGTCAGATTTCTTTCTAACACCTTCACTATCAACTCCGCTGTACCTCAAGGCTCCATACTGTCTCCTACTCTTTTTCTCATTTACATTAACGATCTGCTGGAAAAGACCGAGAATCCAATCTACAGCTTTGCAGATGACAGTACACTTATCTCTTCATTCACTTTGAACGCTCGGACATCGGCTACTCAGACGAATATCCGCAGACAGCTTAACAAAGACCTGGAAGAAATTCTATCTTGGGGTGACAGTAACCAAGTGGAATTTAACGCTACAAAATCCCAGGCGGCAGTTTTTTCTAAAAAAGTTAACGTTGCTGAACCCGACATAGTTATGTCGGGGCACTCCATTCCTCTAACATCGTCACTCAATTTGTTGGGCGTTAATTTGGGAGCAAATATGTCCTGGCATGAACATGTTGCAGGCATAGCAAGGAGAGCTTCTCAAAAGTTGGGAATATTATTTCGAACCAGAAAGCTTTACACTCCACAACAACTGTTAATTCCTTACAAAGCTCAAATTCGACCAACTATGGAATACTGCTACCATGTTTGGAGCTCCGCTCCCAAACATACACTGCATTTGTTGGATTCTATTCAGAGAAGAGCTGTTCGTCTGATTGGAGACCCGGAACTGACCGTCGGGCTTGATTCGCTGGAACATCGAAGAAACGGTTGGCGACTTGAGCCTATTCTACAAGTACTTTCATGGAAAGTGTTCGAAGGATGTGGCCCGCTTAATTCCTCCCAGAGTGGTGCATGTTTGAAGTACACGTGGCGCTAATTCTTCAGTTCAGCTTGTTACTCCCCGTACAACACTTTTCAAGCAGTCTTTTATATGGAGAACATCATCCCTTTGGAATAATTTGCCCAGGACTGTGTTTCCCACCGAGTACAATCTACAGCGATTCAAGAACAACGTGAATCGCCTTCTCCGCACACGTGTCGCTCCTGTAGCGCTTTAGGGACTTCCCTGTAGCACGTGTGCTAGAAACATAAAAAAAAAAAAAAAAAAAAAAAAAAAAAAGTTAAACCTATCTGTAAATATTTACCATTTAAAAATGTTTATTTTATTCCATACCTATACCTTTGACAAAGCTAATCTTTTAGCGAAACGCGTGTCAAGTATAAAAATCAATAAAAGTGAAAATTTTACTAAAAATTTAGTGTTTTATTCACATTGTAAACACTTATTTACTTTAAGGGGTCATGTACACCTGGGCGCTGCAAGAAGTATGTATATTAAAAAATATATATTTTAAAGATTAATACAAGATAATAAAAATCCGTAAAAAAATAGATTTTTTATAATTCAAGGTATATGTAACCCCTTATATGTATTCTCAGGTGACAGTGACAACACGAGAATCAAAATGTCGCCACAAAACGAAGCCGGCTGCCTACCGCCGGATCTCTAAGATCCCGTCGAGTCTGTTAGAGACTTCTACTTGCACGGCACCTGTGAGAAACTCGACGAGGCACATTTTGACGATACGGTGATAATCAGCTGGCTTTGTTTTGCGGTGAGGTATTGTTTCCTCTTTCTATAACGATAGCTATATTTTCTGTGGCTATGATCACCTGTGACATCTAAATGATACACATTTGAAGAAAATTATTTTCGTACTCCCGTCCTAGTTTTTCATGCTTCTTCTTGTGATGCCTATCCGTTCCGGATGTTGGCGATCAATCTGGCAATCTGTACTTTGTTTACAGCTGTTCGAAACATACTTGTTGTGAATTTATTGCACCATGTCTTTAGATAGCAAAAATATTCTTCTTCTTCCGGGCCCTCTCCTTCCTTCCATCTTCCCTTGCAGTATTTGTTGCAGCAAGCCGTACCTTCCGTTGTTTCTCATGAGGTGTGTATCCGGGATATTTCAGCTTCGTTGTTTTTATTCTTATCATAACTTTGTCTTTTTCCATTCTTCTTAGAGCCTCTTCATTGGTATTTTCAAAATTTTCCGGTATAACCACATCTTAAAGGCTGTGATCTTCTTACATGACGCCTCCGTCAATGTTCACTACACCATCCCATACAACAACACGGAATACGACTTTTGATCTGTTTATTTGAATTTGATGAGTGATCCCATGCATCGTTTACTCTTGTCCCTAGATGCTTGTGGTTTTTCCATCTGCTGATTATTTCCTACCAGTCTTCCGATTTGATCGTTGCCCTTTGATATTATCATGTGTTTAGTTTTCTTAATGTTAAGTGGCAAGCCATATCTCTCACTGCTTTCGCTCACTCTATTCATTATGTCTTGAAGGTCTTCACTGCTGTCTGCAAATACGACTGTATCGTCCACGTATCGTACGTTGCTTATGTATTCTCCGTTTATTTTTATTCCTTTGTTGATATCCTCCACGGATTCCTGAAAAACAAATGACATATTCCGTGGCCGCTAAATATATTAAAAAGTTGGTATCATTTGTGAAGAAGTGGAACGAGACGAAAAGTGTCAAACTTGCCAAAACGTGGCTCGGTAGGTAAAATCACTCCGAAAGTCCGTGTCTTAGTTTTCACGGGATCTGTGCGTCAAGGAGTGGCAAAATTAAGAAAATTGAGTTTGAATGTGTCCCATGAGACCTTTCGACAACATCTTCGTGGTCATGATATCAAATTCCGAAGCATGTTGAAGAAACCTTTGCTGGGCGAAAATCACGTCGGGAAGCGGCTCGCTTGGGCTCACGATAAGATTCTAGAATGGCCCTCACCGGACGCAAACCCTGTTGAAAACTACTGGAGCTTTGTGAAGGAAAAGCTCGGAGGAAAGACTTTGAGGACTTTGACTCAATTGTCTCGCTAGATTTGAAAAATTTGCGGAGTATGCAGATAATCTTCTTCCTAACACCCTCACTATCAACGCTGGGGTGCCCCAGGGCTCCATACTGTCTCCTACTCTCTTTCTCATTTACATTAACGATCTGCTGGAAAAGACCGGAATCCAATCTATAGCTTTGCAGATGACAGTACGCTTGTCTCTTCATTCGCCTTGAACGCTCGGACATCGGCTGCTCAGGCGAATATCCGCAGACAGCAGGAGGTCGTTCAACTTAACAAAGACCTGGAAGAAATTCTGTCTTGGGGTGACAGTAACCAAGTGGAATTTAACGCTACAAAAACTCAAGCGGCAGTTTTTTCTAAAAAAGTTAACGTTGCTGAACCCGACATAGTTATGTCGGGGCACTCCATTCCCCTAGCATCGTCGCTCAATTTGTTGAGCGTTAGTTTGGGAGCAAATATGTCTTGGCATGAACATGTTGCAGGCATAGTAAGGAGAGCTTCTCAAAAGTTGGGAATATTGTTTAGAACCAGAAGGCTTTACACCCCACAACAAACTGTTAATTCTTTACAAAGCCCAAATTCGACCAACTATGGAATACTGCTCCCACGTTTGGGGCTCCGCTCCCAAACATACACTGCATTTGTTGGATTCTGTTCAGAGAGGAGCGGTCCGTCTGATTGGGGACCCGGAATTGACCGGCGGCCTTGATTCGCTGGAACATCGGAGAACGGTTGGCGACTTGAGTCTGTTCTACAAGTATTTTCATGGAAAGTGTTCGAAGGATGTAGCCCGCTTAATTCCTCCCAAAGCGGTGCATGTTAGAAATACACGTCGCGCTGGTGCTTCGCATCCGTATGAGGTTCAGCTTGTTACTCCGCGTACAACGCTTTTCAAGCAATCTTTTATATGGAGAACGTCATCCCTTTGGAATAATTTGCCCACCGAGTACAATTTGCAGCGATTTAAGAACAACGTGAATCGCTTTTTCCGCACTCGTGCCGCTCCTGGAGCGCTTTAGGGACTTCCCTGCAGCACGTGTGCCAGACCAATAAAAAAAAAAAAAAAAAAAAAAAAAAATCTCCTCTAGAGCCTCGAAAATACCAGGAGATTAGTGATGCAGGAGGCGATTGGATAACTTACTAAGGTAATTGCGCTGTTATTAGCACCCCAAAGAATACATTGATGGCAAAAAATGTTCTCGAAATACATTTTTTTAAGAATACGAGCAGTCACGTTTTTATTTGACAGACTGTATATCTTATCTCATTTTGTTTATTTAACTCTGTATAGCACCGAAGAAGATTTTCTATAAAGCTTTGCCTTTAGGACAAGAGAGTTTTTCGCGTTTTTAGGACCTGGAATGCTTTAGAAATTGTATTGCTTTGAAATATCGAAAAAAGGTTGCTGACTTGAGTATCTTCTATAATATTTTCGTTAAAAATATATGCCTGATGTAGTCTACAAGAACTCCTTTATATTCCCATCGAGTAAAACTCTCACTATAATTTAATAACAACATGAATCGCTATTTCTACACACACACCGATCTTGTAGCGATTTAGGAATTCTTCTGGTGCGTGTATGCTGTACCTATAAAATAAACAAAACATAAAGACTAATTGAACAAACCCATTAATCGCCATACCAATTAATTTAAATGAAACGGTAATTTGCTACCGATTTAACAATTTTCCTTTTCTCGGGTTTCCCGTAATGTTTCATAGCTGCTTGACAGTTCTCTTGTTTTTTATGATTTATATATTCCGTCTTGAAATTAAATTAGCAACTCTAAACATTTTCCAAAACACTTTGGCGTTCCATTAAGTTAGTATGCTTTTTTAATTAGAGGAAAGTCAGGCACAACGAAATAGATGGTGTTTTGGGCTCTATAAGATTTTAGATTGGTTATTACAAAGAATATCTTACAAGTGGGTGTAATAATAACTACTGTGTACAGGGTGAGTCAACGATAGAGTAAGGTTTCATTATCTCATTTGTTTCGGGGATGACGAAAAAATGTCAAATACAATAGTTTTAGGGAATGTTAAGGTGCACAGTTTAAAATTGTCTTTGAGTATACAGGGTACTTCAAAAAAGTGTGGCCGATATAAGATATGTTTTTTTAAGTGGAACATCCTATTTTCGAATTTATTTTTAAATTCTGCGTAAAATTTTATAACTTTTTTTATTGATAATGTTATATACCTAAACCTAGTAGTTTTTCTAATATTTCAATTTTTTTAAAAAAAATACTAGTTTTCAGTTTTGTAAAAAAATTGCCAGTAGCGCCATTGTTTCTGAAGGTGGAATACTCATAATTGATACAAGCATTCTATAGAGATGAAAAAAAGATATATGTGAAGAAATTTGAGTTAGATGCTACAGGGTGTTCAAAATAAATTTATGTATTTCGACTATATTAAACTAAAAAAATCTCAAATTTTTTAAGCGGCACACCCTGTATATTATTATTTTTTCTGATAGATTTTACAAAACTCTCCAACTTTTAATAAGTATGTCATATACCGATTTCTAATAGTTTTCGATTTATTTTAAATTTTTCAATTTTTATCCTTATTTTTTAATACACTTACGCTATAACATCATAGTTGCCAAGACGAAACAAAAATACATTGTCAAATTTTGACATGTCTATTAAGCAAGTAAAAATAGTTTAATTTGTTGTAGTAAGTGACGTATAAAGGTAATAGTTGCGGATTTTCCTAAAGATGAATTAATTGATATGGTTTATATACTGGGCAAAGTGGGAAAAATTTGTGTTTTGGTAGTAAGGCTTTACGGAGCGAAGTACCCTAACAGACGTATACCATCCAGCAAATCTTTTCAGTGCTTAATGGAATGGTTTGATGGTAGTGGTAGCGTTGAGTATACGAAACGGAAAGTAGTAAACCAGAATGCTACCAATGAGGAAAAAGAGAGATTTCACTTTATGTTGAAGATAATCCCCAGGTGAGTAGCCGTCAACTAGCTGACTTATCTGATACATCCCTTTCATATGGAACTACATCAAGAACTTCAAGACCGTGATCTTGAAAGACGAGTAAGCTTTTGTACCAGCATGAATGGAGCAATCGAGGCCGAACCAAATTTTTTATTCAAAATAATGTTTTCTGATGAAGCTACTTTTCGCAGTAATGGAGCAGTTAACAGCCACAACATGCGATATTATTCAACAGTTAATCCATGGTTTAATGTATGGTGTGGAATATTAAATTTTCTAATTATTGGTCCATATCTTTTCCACCAACCGCGTAACATGCCTAGATATCTAAATTTTTTGCAAAACGAATTACCCTAGCTTCTTGAAAAAATTGATAACTTTGAAAGGGAACAAATGTGGATTCAACAAGACGGAGCTCCTGCCCATTACCACCGGGAAATTCGGGAATTTTTAAACGATCGTTACCCACTAAAATGGATCGGTAGGGATGGATTCATTCCGTGGCCCCCTCGATCATTTGATTTAACACCTTTAGACTTCTTTTTGTGGGGCTGCATTAAAGATCGTGTTTATATGAATCTCCCTACGACACCAATAGATGTGGAAAATAGGATAGGGGATGCGTGTAGGACAATAACGCCTTTTATGCTAAGGAAAGTGAAGGAAAATATAGTAAAACGACTAAACATGTGTATTCAAGTAGACAGGCATATTTTTGAACATTTATTACGTCATAATAATTAATCATTGGATAAGTTAAACTATATTAAAATTATTATTAACTATTTGTTTATGTTTTCACAATAGCGTAAGTGTATTAAAAAAAACGGTTAAAAATTGAAAAATTCAAAATAAATCGAAAACTATTAGAAATAGTTATATAACATACCTAATAAAAGTTTTGTAAAATTGATCAGAAAAAATAATAATATACAGAGTGTGCCATTTTAAAAAATTTGATATTTTTCAATTTAAAACAGTCGAAATGTATAAATTTATTTTGAACACCCTGTAGCATCTAACTCAAATTTCTTTACATATATCTTTTTTTTCATCTCTATAAAACGCTCGTACTAATTATGAGTATTCCACCTTCAGAAACAATGGCGCTACTGGCAATTTTTTACAAAACTGAAAACTAGTATTTTTTTTAAAAAAATTGAAATATTATAAAAACTACTAGGTTTAGGTATATAACATGATTAATAAAAAAGTTATAAAATTTTAAGCAGAATTTAAAAATAAATTAGAAAATGGGATGTTCCATTTAAAAAAAAACATATGTTATATGGGCCACACTTTTTTGAAGTACCCTGTATACTTAAAAATAACTTTAAACTGTGCACCTTAACATTCCCTAAAACTATTGTATTTAATATTTTTCGAAACAAATGAGATAATGAACTTTACTCTGTCGTTGACTCACCTTGTATATATTCATCGAATAATCTGGCTTTTCTTGTATTTGGGATGTCCAGTTTAAAATTATTTTTTGATATTTCGATTTTTTTGTCCTAAATATATGAATGTTTGTACCTTTCCTATTCTTTTACCTTCTATACGTAGTTTATGGCTGTTATCTCCAGATTCCCTATTCAAATATTTGTTTTTGGTGAAGTTTATTTTTAGCCCTATTTCTCGAGACTTGTTATTTTAATTTCATTAGCATTTCTTGTACTTCTTCTTCTGTGCGATCAGCGATCAGAGAGACATCATCTGCAAACCTTAAGTGATTTAATCGGTCACCGTCCATTAGTATTCCTTTATTTTCCCACTTTAGCGATTTGAACATGTCTTTTAGCGACAACGTGAACAGCGTTGGGGATATTGAGTCGCATTGTGTAATTCCTCTTTTGATTTTGTTTTTTCTTCAAGCATTATTTGTGATGTCGTATTTTCATATAGTATTTAAGAAGAGTTGTGTTTCTTTCGTCGTCTCTGCTAGTACTTGAGGCGTTAAAGACTGCCATATCTTTACGGAATCAAATGCTTTTTCGTAATCAACCATTGCTATCCACAAGGTGTCCTTATATTCACTTTACTTTTTCTAAACAAATACATTATTAAAAACAATAGCACGTGTAAGTTTAAATAAATTAGACTTCATAATTTCTGGACATAGTACGTTAATGAATATTTCAGTATTTTCAAACTTTAAACGTTAACTTGGTTTTGCAGTTACCTTGTTTTTTTAATGGTAAATTCCCATTTATTTACTTACAACTTTTGACTAAACTAACAAATGTTTATATCAGAGAATATACATCAAAAGCTAAATGTTCTGTCAACAGTTGGAACACCATTAATAATATATTACCTTGCATGTCCTTGACTTTTCCCAAATTTTTTTGGTCCGAAAATTAGTGATTCATTATTTATCTTAATTAGATGCTAATGATAATTAAGGAGGAGGCTAATTTTTAATGACAATTTAATAATGAATATACTTTTATTTATCTGGATATTGTACATTTAGTACAACTTGTGCTTTATTCTCGTAGAACATTATCAGAATCAGTGTTTGTAAGACTATATTAAATTATGTCTTACATGCAATGAAAATTTTATCGTCTTAGTTCCTATAACTAACCCTCCTTCTATTTTTATTTCTTTGACTCTTGGAACTCTAGTTTCTTTCTTCTCTGGATATATAACCGTCATCTCAATCTCAAAGGCCCATATCGACCGTCCATTTATGAACATAGGCCTCTCACATTGTATCCCATCGGTTTCTATTTTGTGCTTCCCTCGTCCAGTTCAGCCCCGCAGTCAGTTTTAGGTCATTTGTCCAACGTGTTGGTGGGTATGCGTCCCCTTCTTCTTTTCCCAGGTATAAGGTTTCCAGTGGAGGATTATGTTGTTCTCTCTAGAATCACCACATCTTGCTCTGTTCTGCATAATTTCACTTTAGAGTATATATATATATATATACGATATATATATATATATATTATATATATATATATATATATATATATATATATATATAGATATATATATATATATATATATATATATATTATATATATATATATATATATATAATTCAACATCTGTCTGGTTGTATGCATGTGGGTCTGCTTCGTAAAAACTATCCATGCTTTTTCTGTAGCAGAACGTCTCCTTTAAAGTATTATACCTCGGAAGCCATAATCTAGCTAACAGCTCTTTGATCGCAAAACTCCTACAAGATGGATAGACCAACTGCAACCCTTGTTGAAAAAAGTCTGCATGAGGCGGGGCGAAATGGCTCTAGACCGAGAGATCTGGAAAGATCAAGTACGAAGAACCAGCTCATGAGTAACCACTACGCCCTGCCAAGGGCAATAGGACAATGTATATATATATATATATATATATATATATATATATATATATATATATATATATAAATATTATATATATATATATATATATATATATTATATATATATATATATATATATATATATACATATACATATAAGAAATAGGAAGGAGAGAAGAGATGAGCAATCAAAGATCTGTAGACTCTAGTTTCTGTTTTTTTTTTATTTTTTATTTTCAAGCTTTCGCTGCCTAATTGAACAGCATCCTCTGGATACTGAAATGCAAAACAAAGTACAGAAAGAAAGTTAAGATGATTCATATCTAGTGATTTATAACTGTCAACGTCAAAACATTCAGTAAAGTCAACATTTTCTCATGGTGAGAAGTACACGAACGAACAAACGTTTACAAATAATTAAAATTTACTACCAAAATTTGGAGTCGGTTGACTGCAACTTTAAGAGCGAGTTAACGTCAATTTTGGTCGTAATTCTCGTCCCAGAAGACAAGCAATTCATAGTCCAGTGAAAAAATTTGAGTTAACATATTCGCTGCTGGATGTTCCCCGTGCCAGTGAGACAACGGGTTGGTCGAAGTGGCCAGAATATTGCTGCCGTTCAAGCGTCCATCTCAAACGAACCCAAAAACAGTCGATTTCAGGGCGTTCTCAAGAATTGGGCATCGCTCAGGACCACACTATGGCGAATTTTGCGAAAGGATCTTGGCCTGCATCCTTTTAAGTTAAAGTTAATCCTGTCAAGAACTAAAGCCCACTCGATCATATGAAGCGACGTACGTTCTCGAATTGGGCTCTAAGATATTGTTGGAAGAAGATGACCAATTTTTATCGCAAAATCATCTTTAGGGGGATCCTGAATGTTGAAGCGCATTTTTGGATAAACGGCTTCGTCAACAAACAGAATATGGCGTTATTGGTTAGGTGAAAAACCTCATGTGCTTGAAGAAACATCACTTCATCCACAAAAAATTACTGGTTGGTTGCGGTTTTTATGCCGGTGGTGTCATTGTCATTTTTCGTTGATGAAAATAACCGTCACGTTACAGTCAATGGAGATCACTACAGAGGCATGTTTGCAAGACGTTATTTCTTTGATCAATTGCATGGGGCTAGACATTAATGATATGTGGTTTCAACAAGACGCGCGCCGCAAGCCACACAGCTGGTGGTTGTAACAATCGACTTACTGCGCAATCTAAATTCGTGGTGTGAAAACGTGTTATTTCGAGAAATGGTCCCATCGAATGGCCGCCTAGATCGTGTGATTTAACACCTCTAGACTTCTTTTTATGGGGGTACGTTAAACCATTGGTCTATGCTAATAAGCCTACGTCGTTAGAGGAGCTCAGAGCCAATATTGAAAGAGAGATAGCGGCCGTTTCCGTCGAAATGTGTGGCCGAGTCATCGAAAATTAGGTTCAACGAATCGACCGCTGGAAACGTGCCCGTGGTGGACATATGAATGAAGTCGAATTCCATACATAAATGTTTTGATTGTATTTCAAGCCGATAGTAAAAATTTTCGAAATGTCTCAAATGGGGTTGCGTTTTATTTCAAAAAAAAGTTGTCAAGTCCTTAATGGAAGACCCGATATATAATATATATGTTTATATAATTTAAACATCTGTCTGCATGTATGCCTGTGGGTCTGCTTCGAAAACTATCCGTGCTTTTTCTGTAGCAGAACGTCCCTTTGAAGTATTATACCTTGGAAGTCACAATCTAGCTAACCGCTCCTTGATCGCATTTATCTTTTTATTTCCTTTATTTCGTTAAATCTTGTTCCTTTCATAGAATTTTTTCAATTATAAATCGCAGGGATCCAAGTTCTGGACTATATGATTGTAACTGTAATATTTCACCAGAACTTTCTGACTAAATTGCGATGAATGGGGAATGTGTTCACGAAATGTATCACCTAGTCGTCACTTATTCCCAAATCAGGCAGTTTTTTTTTATTACGTCACGCTTCTTCTTACTACGCCATCTCTTTACGAAGGTTGGCGATCCGTATAGCCTAAACGATCTGTAGAACTGCTTCTTGAAAAATATCATCTGAAGCAAGGCAATCCACCGATGCATGTCTTTCAGCCAAAAATTTTGTCGTCCTCCTGCCGATCGCTGGCTCTCTTTGTTTTGCCGTTCAATAATTAGGCGTAAAAAATGTTTTTTCCTTGTCCTCATTATATGTCCGAAGTATTGAGTTTTTCTTATTTTTGTGGTGGTTAGTAATTCTCTCGTTTTTATTCATTCTTACTAGTACTTCTGTATTCTTTTATTTTCTGTACCCAGGAGATAGCGAAGAAGGAGGGACTAAAATGTACATGTCTAGTGCTACCAGTCGTTCTTCCGAGCGAGAGTCAAAGATCCAGTCTTCACATTCATACAATAGGACGGAATAACATACATACCCCTTTTACCATTCTGATTCGGAGTTTCGAGGATTGAGACTTTCGTTGGAAAAATGTATTCATATTCATATACGTCACTCCGGCTTGTTCCAAATATTTAAATGTTTTTCGAGGGATTTATGGTTTGTAGACTCTTCTTTGCTTACTACCATTAATTTGGTTTTATTATATATATATAATATATATATATATATATTATATATATATATATATATATATATATATAATATATATAAAACGGGGTCGATCGATCAGTTGCTGGAGATCGTTGATATTGTTTTTTGATAGAACAATATCTTTAGGCATACCATATGGGTGTTCAGTGTATTCCGCAGCATCAGAATAAAAGTTAAACAAAAGTGGTTAAAGAATGCATCCTGTCTTACACCTGGGGCTATTTTTATGGTTTTGAATCTTTTCAGCCCAATTTTAACTTCTGCTGACTGATTCCTGATTCCCTACAGATTCTTGATGATATTTTAGATCTCTTTTTGTCTATATTTAGTGTTTCTAGAATTTTCTAATAATTTCTCG
>CM032452.1:101028844-101033844 GCA_019049505.1 Pachyrhynchus sulphureomaculatus
ATAATCTTCTTCCTTAACACCCTCCACTATTTCATCGCTGGGGGAGCCCCAGGGCTCCATCATGTCTCCACTACTCTCATTCTCAATATTGACATCTATACGATCTGCTGGAAAAGGCCGGGCATCCAATCTATTAGCCTTTGCCGATGCTCAGTTACGCTTGTACTCATCATTCGCCTTTGTAAAACGCTCGGGACCTTCGGCTGGACTCAGGCGAATTTCCGCGGACAGCAGGATGTGGCTTCAAAACTTAACAAAGACTCCTGGAAGATAGAATTTCTGTCTTGGGGTGACAGTAAACACAGTGGAATTGTAACGACCTACAAAAACTCAAGCGGCTGTTTTTTCTAAAAAAGTTTATAACGTTGCTGAACCCGACATAGTTTATTTCGGGGCACTCCCTTTCCCTCGCTTCGTTTCGCTCAATTTCGGTTGGAGCGTCGGAGGGCGTCGTGATTGAGGAGGCCAATATGCCTCTCTTGGCATGAACTATGGTGCCCCAGGGGGGGCATAGTACGGTAGAAGCTTCTCATAAAGTTGAGGCATTATGGTTGTTAGAACCAGAAAGGCTATTACACCCACAACAATTGTGTTAATTCTTTACAAAGCCACAATTTCGACCAACTATGGAATACTGCTCCCACGTTTGGGGCTCGCTCCCAAACAGTACACTGCATTTGTTGGATTCTGTTCAGAGAGGAGCGGTCCGTTCTGATTGGGGACCCCGCGGGAATTGACCGGCGCGGCCTTGATTCGCTGGAACATCGCGAGAACGGTTTTGGCGACTTGACCGTCTGTTCTTACAAGTATTTTCATGGAATGTGTTCGAAGGCTGTAGCCCGCTTAATTTCCTCCAAAGCGGTGCATGTTAGAAATACACGTCGCGCTTGGTGCTTCGCCCATCTCCGTTTGAGGTTCGCTTGTTACTCCGCGGTACAACGCTTCTTCAAGCATAATCTTTTATATGGAAGAAACGTCATCCCTTTGGAATAATTTGCCACCGAGTACAATTTGCAGCGATTTAAGAACACCGTGAATCGCTTTTTCCGCACTCGTGCCCGCTCCTGGAGCGCTTTAGGGACTTCCCTGCAGCACGTGTGCCAGACAATAAAAAAAAAACAAAACCAACACACAAACAAAAATCTCTCACTCTAGAGCCTCGAAAAATACAGGAGATTAGTGATGCAGGAAGGCGATTGGGATACTTCAACTAGAGGTAATTGCGCTGTTAATTTTAGCACCCCAAGAAATACATGATGGCAAAAAATGTTCTCGAAAAAAATACACTTTTTTTAAGAATACGAGCAGTCACGTTTTATTTGACAGACTGTATATCTTATGCTCATTTTGTTTATATTAACTCTGTATCAGCAGACCGAAGAAGATTTTTCTAATAAAGCTTTGCCTTTAGGACAAGAGAGTTTTTCGCGTTTTTTAGGACCTGGAGAGATTCTGCTTTTTGAAATTGTATTGCTTTGAAATATCGAAAAAAGGTTGCTGACTTGAGTATTTCTATAATATTTTCGTTTTTTAAAAATATATGCCTGATGTAGTCTACAAGAACTCCTTTATATTCCCCATCGAGTTAAAACTCTCAACTATAATTTAATAAACACTGAATCGCTATTTCTACACACACACTCCGATCTTGTAGCGATTTAGGAAATTCTTCTGGTGCGTGTATGCTGTTTACTATAAAAATAAACAAATACAAAAATTAAAGACTAATTGAACATAACCCATTAATCGCCAATACCAATTAATTTAAATGAAACACGGTAATTTGCTCCGATTAAACAATTTTCCTTTTCTCGGGTTTCCGTAATGTTTCATAGCTGCTTGACAGTTCTCTTTGTTTTTTCATGATTTATCTATTCCGTCTTGAAATTAAATTAGCAACTCTAAAACATTTTCCAAAACACTTTGGCGTTCCATTAAGTTAGTATGCTTTTTTAATTTAGAGGAAAGTCAGGCACAACGAAATAGATGGTGTTTGGGCTCTATAAGATTTTAGATTGGTTATTACAAGAGAGAATATCTTGCAAGTGGGTGTAATAATAAACTATGTGTACAGGGTGATGTCAACGATAGAGTAAGGTTCAATTATCTCATTTGTATTCGGGGAGGATGACGAAAAAAAATGTCTCAAATACAAATAGTTTTAGGGAATGTTAAGGTGCACAAGTTTTTAAATTGTCTTTGAGTATACAGGGTACTTCAAAAAGTGTGGCCGATATAAGATATGTTTTTTTTAAGTGGAAACATCCTATATTTTCGAATTATTTTTAAATTCTTATGCGTTAAAATTTTATAACTTTTTTTCTTGATAATGATTATATACCTAAACCTAGTAGTTTTTTATCTATATTTCAATTTTTTTTTTAAAAAAATACTAGTTTGTCCAGTTTTGTAAAAAAAAATTGCCAGTAGGACGCTCATTCGCGCATTGTTTTGAAGGATGGAATACTCATAGAATTGTTACAAGCATGCTATAGAGATGAAAAAAAGATCTATGTGAAGAAATTTGAGTTAGATGCTACAGGGTGTTCAAAATAAATTTATGTATTTCGACTATATTAAACTAAAAAATCTCAATTTTTTTAAGCGGCACACCCTGTATAGTATTTATATTTTTGATAGATTTTACAAAACTCTCCCAACTTTTAATAAGTATGTCATATACTCGCATTTCTAATAGTTTTCGATTTATTTTAATTTGACACAATTTTTATCCTTATATTTTAATACACTTACGCCCATATAACATCATAGTTGCCAGACGAAAATAAAAAATACATTGTCAAATTTTGACATGGTCTATTAAGCAAGTAAAAATAGTTTAATTTGTTGTAGTAAGTGACGTAAATAAAGGTAATTAGTTGCGGATTTTCCTAAGGAGATGAATTAATTGATATGGTTTATATACTGGGCACCAAAGTGGGAAAAATTTGTGTTTTTGGTAGTAAGGCTTTACGGAGCGAAAGTACCCTAACAGACGTATACCATCCAGCAAATCTTTTCAGTGCTTAATGGAATGGTTTGATGGTAGTGGATAGCGTTGAGTATACGAAACGGAAAGTAGTAAACAGATGCTACCAATGAGGAAAAGAGAGATTTCACTTTATGTTGAAGATAATCCCCAGGTGAGTAGCCGTCAACTAGCTGACTTATCTGATACATCCCTTTCATATGGAACTACATCAAGAACTTCAAGACCGTGATCTTGAAAGACGAGTAAGCTTTTGTACCAGCATGAATGGAGCAATCGAGGCCGAACAAATTTTTTATTCAAAATAATGTTTTCTGATGAAGCTACTTTTCGCAGTAATGGAGCAGTTAACAGCCACAACATGCGATATTATTCAACAGTTAATCCATGGGTTTAATGTATGGTGTGGAATATTAAATTTTCTAATTATTGGTCCATATCTTTTCCACCAACCGCGTAACATGCCTAGATATCTAAATTTTTTGCAAAACGAATTACCCTAGCTTCTTGAAAAAATTGATAACTTTGAAAGGGAACAAATGTGGATTCAACAAGACGGAGCTCCTGCCCATTACCACCGGGAAATTCGGGAATTTTTAAACGATCGTTACCCACTAAAATGGATCGGTAGGGATGGATTCATTCCGTGGCCCCCTCGATCATTTGATTTAACACCTTTAGACTTCTTTTTGTGGGGCTGCATTAAAGATCGTGTTTATATGAATCTCCCTACGACACCAATAGATGTGGAAAATAGGATACGGGATGCGTTGTAGGACAATAACGCCTTTTATGCTAAGGAAAGTGAAGGAAAATATAGTAAAACGACTAAACATGTGTATTCAAGTAGACAGGCATATTTTTGAACATTTATTACGTCATAATAATTAATCATTGGATAAGTTAAACTATATTAAAATTATTATTAACTATTTGTTTATGTTTTCACAATAGCATAAGTGTATTAAAAAAACGGTAAAAAAATTGAAAAATTCAAAATAAATCGAAAACTATTAGAAATAGTTATATAACATACCTAATAAAAGTTTTGTAAAATTGATCAGAAAAATAATAATATACAGAGTGTGCCATTTTAAAAAATTTGATATTTTTCAATTTAAAACAGTCGAAATGTATAAATTTATTTTGAACACCCTGTAGCATCTAACTCAAATTTCTTTACATATATCTTTTTTTTCATCTCTATAAAAACGCTCGTACTAATTATGAGTATTCCACCTTCAGAAACAATGGCGCTACTGGCAATTTTTTACAAAACTGAAAACTAGTATTTTTTTTAAAAAAATTGAAATATTATAAAAACTACTAGGTTTAGGTATATAACATGATTAATAAAAAAGTTATAAAATTTTAAGCAGAATTTAAAAATAAATTAGAAAATGGGATGTTCCATTTAAAAAAAAAACATATGTTATATGGGCCACACTTTTTTGAGTACCCTGTATACTTAAAAATAACTTTAAACTGTGCACCTTAACATTCCCTAAAACTATTGTATTTAATATTTTTCGAAACAAATGAGATAATGAACTTTACTCTGTCGTTGACTCACCTTGTATATATTCATCGAATAATCTGGCTTTTCTTGTATTTGGGATGTCCAGTTTAAATTATTTTTTGATATTTCGATTTTTTGTCCTAAATATATGAATGTTTGTACCTTTCCTATTCTTTCACCTTCTATACGTAGTTTATGGCTGTTATCTCCAGATTCCCTATTCAAATATTTGGTTTTGGTGAAGTTTATTTTTAGCCCTATTTCTCGAGACTTGTTATTTAATTTCATTAGCATTTCTTGTACTTCTTCTTCTGTGCGATCAGCGATCAGAGAGACATCATCTGCAAACCTTAAGTGATTTAATCGGTCACCGTCCATTAGTATTCCTTATTTTCCCACTTTAGCGATTTGAACATGTCTTTTTAGCGACAACGTGAACAGCGTTGGGGATATTGAGTCGAATTGTGTAATTCCTCTTTTGATTTTGTTTTT
>CM032452.1:101036344-101339984 GCA_019049505.1 Pachyrhynchus sulphureomaculatus
TGTTGCAACGTTATTTCTTTGATCAATTGCATGGGCTAGACATTAATGATATGTGGTTTCAACAAGACGGCGCCGCAAGCCACACAGCGGGTGTAACAATCGACTTACTGCAATCTAAATTCGGTGAACGTGTTATTTCGAGAAATGGTCCCATCGAATGGCCGCCTAGATCGTGTGATTTAACACCTCTAGACTTCTTTTATGGGGGTACGTTAAACCATTGGTCTATGCTAATAAGCCTACGTCGTTAGAGGAGCTCAGAGCCAATATTGAAAGAGAGATAGCGGCCGTTTCCGTCGAAATGTGTGGCCGAGTCATCGAAAATTAGGTTCAACGAATCGACCGCTGGAAACGTGCCCGTGGTGGACATATGAATGAAGTCGAATTCCATACATAAATGTTTTGATTGTATTTCAAGCCGATAGTAAAATTTTCGAAATGTCTCAAATGGGTTGCGTTTTATTTCAAAAAAAAGTTGTCAAGTCCTTAATGGAAGACCCGATATATAATATATATGTTTATATAATTTAACATCTGTCTGCATGTATGCCTGTGGGTCTGCTTCGAAACTATCCGTGCTTTTTCTGTAGCAGAACGTCCCCTTTGAAGTATTATACCTTGGAAGTCACAATCTAGCTAACCGCTCCTTGATCGCATTTCTTTTTATTTCCTTTATTTCGTTAAATCTTGTTCCTTTCATAGAATTTTTTCAATTCATAAATCGCAGGGATCCAAGTCTGGACTATATGATTGTAACTGTAATATTTCACCAGAACTTTCTGACTAAATTGCGATGAATGGGGAGATGTGTTCACGTAATGTATCACCTAGTCGTCACTTATTCCCAAATCAGGCAGTTTTTTTTTTATTACGTCACGCTTCTTCTTACTACGCCATCTCTTTACGAAGGTTGGCGATCCGTATAGCTAAACGATCTGTAGAACTGCTTCTTGAAAAATATCATCTGAAGCACATCCACCGATGCATGTCTTTCAGCCAAAAATTTTGTCGTCCTCCTGCCGATCGCTTGCTCTTTGTTTTGCCTTCAATAATTAGGCGTAAAAAATGTTTTTTCCTTGTCCTCATTATATGTCCGAAGTATTGAGTTTTTCTTATTTTTGTGGTGGTTAGTAATTCTCTCGTTTTATTCATTCTTACTAGTACTTCTGTATTTTTTATTTTCTGTACCCAGGAGATGCGAAGAAGGCGACTATAAATGTACATGTCTAGTGCTACCAGTCGTTCTTCCGAGCGAGAGTCAAAGATCCAGCTCACATTCATACAATAGGACGGAAAATACATACCCTTTTACCATTCTGATTCGGAGTTCGAGATTGAGACTTTCGTTGGAAAAAAATGTATTCATATTCATATACGTCACTCGGCTTGTTCCCAAATATTTAAATGTTTTCGAGGGATTATGGTTGTAGACTCTTCTTTGCTACTACCATTAACTTTGGTTTATATATATATATATATATATATATATATATATATATATATATATATATATATATATATATATATATATATATAAACGGGTCGATCGATCAGTTGCTGGAGATCGTTGATATTGTTTTTTGATAGAACAATATCTTAGGCATACCATATGGTGTTCAGTGTATTCCGCAGCATCAGAATAAAAGTTAAACAAAAGTGGTTAAAGAATGCATCCCTGTCTTACACCTGGGGCTATTTTTATGGTTTTGAATCTTTTCAGCCCAATTTTAACTTCTGCTGACTGATTCCTGATTCCCTACAGATTCTTGATGATATTTAGATCTCTTTTGTCTATATTTAGTGTTTCTAGAATTTCTAATAATTTCTCGTGTATCGCACAGTCAGAAGCTTCAGTATAATCTATAAAACATGCATCTACATCTATGTTCTTATTTTTATAGCGCTGGACTACTACATATAATGAGATTAAAGCTTCGCCTGTACCCATGCCTATTCGCAATCCGAACTGTGTGTTATCTATTTCTGCTTCACATTTTCTATATATTTTGGTATGGATGATTTTTAGGAATATCTTGAGCAAATTTTCGGTGACGGTCTGATCTTTTGCAGGGTATTCACGATGAAGAATACTCTCCTAGTCACAAAGGCAGTGAGCATTGCCTTGATGTTGCTTGTGTATATGTACATAAAATTTTACCCTTAATCTCATAAAAAGGTCCCAAAATGTTTACGATATTCATCCATGACGGACAATAATAATTAGTGTGTAAATACGATAACTTCATATTTACTTTCACCCTATCTTCCTCTCTCCTCGCTGGGCTAGTACATTTAATGTGATTAAAGCTTCGCCTGTACTCATACCTATTCGCAATCCGAACTACGTGTTATCTATTTCTGCTTCACATTTTCTATATATTTTGGTATGGATGATTTTTAGGAATATCTTGAGCAAATTTTCGGTGACGATCTGATCTTTTGCAGAGTATTTACGATGAACAATACACTCCTAGTCACAAAGGTAGTGAGCATTGCCTCGATGTTGCTTGTGTGTATGTACATAAAATTTTACCCTTAATCTCATAAAAAGGTACGATATTCATCCATGACGGACAATAATAATTAGTGTATAAATACGATAACTTCATATTTATTTTCACCCTATCTTCCTTTCTCCTCCTCTCTCATTAAAATATTAACTCCAGCCAAGCAAAACTGATGGAAACATTTTACAAGAAAAATATTACTCAACATATTGAAATCGATAGCTGACGGCTAACTCAGCATCATTAATCAAAACCTACATAAACAGTATTTTGAATGTGTCAGGCAATTTTCTGTTTTTATTTTAGAAAATATTTAATCTTTATCGGAATTTATGTAGAAAGGACTAGGGAGATTTTAACAACTTTATATTAATTATGTCGCTCCAACTAGTTGTTTTATGTAACTGACCGATAAAAACTTAGGTTGAGAGCCCGAGGCTTTATTGCTAATAACATTTAATTTTTGATGAATTGTTTTGTAGGTATTATTCTATAGAATAATTGAAATCTGATAAGATTCTACTTATAATTTCTAACATATTTTTAGTGTTCCGTACGAAACACTGTCACACCCGAAAGTTGAAATTTGCACAAATATAGGAACTGATGGCCCAGTCAGAGTCGTGTAGTTTTGAAAGTTTAATGTTGACTTAAAGGGTTAGTTTTGGTGGATGAAACCGGAAGAAAAGAAAATTACCAGCTTATCAAGTTTGTCTTAAATAAAAGCTTGTGAAAACGTGAGTTCAGAAATATATATGATGTAATATTTACGAATAGTAATGGATGGTGAAAAATTACTTAAGGTTCGTAGATGTCTCTCTGATCGCCAACACAAAAGAAGAATTCAAGAAGTATTCGTTCAATATGTATTGCCGGTATTCACATATGGCACTGAGAAGTGGGTTTTAAATAAAAGTATAATAAATAAACTCCATGTAACCCAAAGAGCAATGGAGAGGAAAGTGCTAAATATTAGACTTCAAGATCGTATTCCTAACATCGAGATTCGAAGAAGATTAAAGTGACAGATGTAATGCAAGGAATATGAATATTAAAGTGGAGGGAGAGCATATCGCAAAGATGAATGATAATAGATGGACATGCCGTATAGTTGAATGGAGGCCTAGAGAACACAAAACATGCAGAGGCAGACCACAGACAAGATGGTCGGACGACATAAAAAGATTAGCGGGACACGATTGGGTGCAAAAAGCAAACAACAAAACTCATTGGAGACAACTTGGAGGGGCTTACATCCTAGTGTGGAGGGAATAAGCTGATGATGATGATGATGGATACTTTCGTACACTTTTCTTTGTATTATTTTAAAAAAATTGCCAAAAATGACTGTTTGCCCCCTTATCTCGAAAAGTACTGATCAAAAAAGTCTGAAAAAATTCCGGAATATTCTCCATAAAGTGTAGATTGAGCAAAAATTATCACGAGTGCCTTACGTTTGATAATTCATTTGATATAAAAAAACCGGTCAAGTGCAAGTTGAACTTGCACAATTAGTGTTCCGTACGTTGATTGTTTTTAAAATAAAAATTTTTGTTAGGATGGTATAAAATGATCAGTGACTTCACAAAACACACCCCAAATGGGTTTTCAACAAAGTTTGTTTCCAATCTTTACTGAAAACTGGTCACCTTAAATTTTTTTTTTTAATTTTATATACCAAATAAATTATTAAAGGTAATGCACTCGTGATAATTTTCGTTCAATCTATACCCCGTGGAGAATATTCTAGAATTTTTTCAAAATTTTTTGATCAGTACTTTTAGAGATAAGGTAGGGGTCAGCGATTTTTTAAAAGTAATACGAAGAAAAGTGTGCGCAAGTATTACATTATATATATTTTTTACTCGTGTTTTCACAAGCTTTCATTTGACACCACACCCGATGACCTAATAAAAAAAAAAAATTTTCACTTCCGATTTCACCCCTCAAAACGAACCCCTTAAGTCAAAATTTATGTTACGGTGGTATAAAATGATCAATAACTTCACAAAACACACCCCAAATGAGTTTTCAACAAAGTTTGTTTCCAATCTTTACTGAAATCGGATGACCTTGAAATTTTTGTTTTTTTTATATATCATATAAATTATTAAAGATAATGCACTCGTGATAATTTTCGTTCAATTTACACCCCGTGGAGAATATTCCAGAATTTTTTCGAAATTTTTTGATAAGTACTTTTCGAGATAAGGCCCGGGACAGCGATTTTTCGCGAATTTTTAAAAATAATACAAAGAAAAGTGCGCGCAAGTATAATATTATATATATATATATATATTTTTTACTCGTGTTTTCACAAGCTTTCATTTGACACCACACTCGATGAGCTAGTAAAAAAATTTTTTTTTCACTTCCGACTTCACCCCACAAAACTAACCCCTTAAGTCAAAATTTAATTCTCAAAACTACATGGCTCTGATGAGGCCATCAATTCCTATATTGTTACCAAATTTCACCTTTCTATGTCAAATAGTTTCGGAGAAAATCGGGTGTGACAGACAGACAGACAGACAGACAGACAGACAGACAGACAGACAGACAGACAGACAGACAGACAGACAGACAGACAGACAGACAGACAGACAGACAGACAGACAGACAGACAGACAGACATACAGACAGACAGACAGACAGACAGAGAGACAGACAGACAGACAAACAGACAGACAGACAAACAGACAGACAGACAGACAGACAGGCAGACAGACACCGAAGTGATCTTATAAGTGTTCCGTACGGAACACTAAAAATAAATATGGAAACTATGTTTCTCGACGTATGGTGAAGGTTTTTGTAATATTTAAGTATACATTACTGTAACCGAGCGGCGAGTGCCTCTTGTCCGAGAAATAAATTTATTTTGTTTCTTAAACAAATATTTAAACAGTAAATATGTGTTTTACACTTTTATTACTACTGAGCTAGATGATTTATTGGCTATTAGGTAGCTAAGATGCTAAAACATGAAAATACATATTAAATCTTAAGATGTCAGGAACCTAAGTAACTTAGCCTAGGTAAGGATTTCATTTTATTTTAAAAGCAATCACGGTACGGAGCACTAATTTCGCAAGTCCAACTTGCATTTGACCGTATTTTTTAAAATATGAATTATTGGTTACATACACCAGGACGCTACAAAAATGGATGGATGGATGGGTGTTGTGGGGATTAGGTACATCGACTACTAAGGTCATTTAGCACCTCGTATCAGATGCTAATAGTCATGCTCTTTTAGGTAATTTTCAACGTGATTTATATGGGATAGAATTTGGTCAGATGCTAGGATTTGTTTCACATTCAGTTGTAAAAGATTCCTTTCTCTAGATTGCTTGGAGTGAGGAGAGTTAAATATATGTTTCAACGTGAGCGTGAAAAAATTTTTTTAAAAATATTTTTAGTGTTCCGTACGGAACACTTATAAGATGACTTCGGTGTCTGTCTGTCACCCGATTTTCTCCGAAACTATTTGTCATAGAAAGTTGAAATTTGGTAATAATATAGGAATTGATGGGCTCATCAGAGCCATGTAATTTTGAAAGTTAAATTTTGACTTAAGGGGTTAGTTTTGGGGGGTGAAATCGGAAGTGAAAAAAATTTTTTTTACAAGATAATCGAGTGTGGTATCAAATGAAAGCTTGTGAAAACACGAGTAAAATATATATATATATATATATATATATATATATATATATATATATATATATATAATGTAATACTTGCTCGCACTTTTCTTTGTATTATATATATATATATATATATATATATATATATATATATATATACATATATATATATATATATATATATATATATATATAATATATATATATATATATATATATATATAATGTAATACTTGCGCGCACTTTTCTTTGTATTATTTTTTAAAAGTCGTGAAAAATCGCTGTCCACCCGCCTTATCTCGAAAAGTACTAATCAAAAAATTTTGAATAAGTTCTGGAATATTCTCCAAGGGGTGTAGATTGAACGAAAATTATCACGAGTGCATTACCTTTAATAATTTATCTGGCATATTAAAAAACAAAAATTTCAAGGTCATCAGTTTTCAGTAAAGATTGGAACAAACTTTGTTGAAAAGTCATTTGGGTGTGTTTTGTGAAGTCACTGATCATTTTATACTTCCGTTACAAAATTTCTTATTTTAAAAGCAATCAACGTACGGAACACTAATTGCAGAAGTTCCACTTGCACTTGACCGGTTATTTAAGTGTTATTTTTGTCTGGTTAAATGGACCACTGATGAAAAATGCAGGATAGCTTCACAAAAAATAATCCAATGTGCAAAAATAAGAATCAGTCTTGTAAGATAAAGTAGTTAAAAAAATCTCGAAGGTTTTTTTTTCAAAAATAAAAAAAATACGCTGTTTCAAACTCTACTATACAATTTTCGACTAAAAAATTTATGTTTAATTATTTATAAAAAATTGTCTATCAAAAAAATTAAAAAAAACCTCTTCATATTATGTAGAAAAAGTAATTATTAATATTTAAAAAAAAGCTAAAAAATATTAAAAATTGACTGAGTAATAATGCAGACAGTGTCTGAAAACAGGTAGCGATCCCAATCCGGCACCAGGTCACATTTCATACTATAACTTTGTAATGGAATGGAATGTTCTTAAAAAAAATTTCGAATAATTCTTAGAAGTACAGGGAACACAAATCCGTAAAAAAATCGCATTTTCGAAAATTCGAGGTGTATGTAACCCCTTATTCCACGTGCTTCTGTCCACTGTTCGTGCACAGGATGTTTCTTTAAACATAAACTCATTACTTAGCTAATAATCAGAACTTCTCAAAACCATATTCAATCAGACCCGCTAGCTTTCTATTTTATAATTATGATAATGCCTTTTATAGTTGCTATGCCCACCTTTATTGTTTCTCCGTCTATTCGTATTGGTATGTTTAAAATTAAGTTATTAATTCATTGAAAAAAAAAATGTAAAAATATCTTTTTATCAGAGTCATTTTTACATAAAAAGTATATTTTCAACGACGTCGATTCATAAACATCCCCTTACGCTGACGAAGGCAATTCGATATCGAAGTACGTTCCCTTAGGATCATTTTATGTATGTATAAGGCAATGTAAAAAACCTACATCATTAGTAGGTCCTATAACAAATTGGCCTTAGGAAGAAAAAAACAACATAAGCCAATTTCAGTTTATCTATATTGTATACAGTTGAGTTATAAAACATTAGGCCACTAGAACCAAAATGAAGTTGCATTAAATAACTAATAAACAGTAAATAATTTTCATTAAATTATTACAGAAGTTACAAAAAAATTGACTTTCTTGTCTGTTGAGGTTAGGATATTCCAATACATTGACCTGATCTTCCTTGCGGATTCCTCGAGATCCTCTAGAGAACATTTATTACCATACTAACATTGGCAATAAACTGGGACATAACACTGACGGTGAAAAGTTATATCACCTCTGTTTCGCCGATGACATTGTTTTAATAACAGACCAACTATGGAATACTGCTCCAATGTTTGGGGCTCCGATCCCAGACATACACTGCATTTGCTGGATTCTGTTCAGAGAAGAGCTGTTCGTCTGATTGGGGACCCGGAACTGACCGGCGGCCTTGATTCGCTGGAACATCGAAGAACGGTTGGCAATTTGAGCCTATTTTACAAGTATTTTCATGGAAAATGTTCGAAGGATGAAGCCCGCTTAATTCTTTCCAGAGCGGTGCATGTTAGAAATACACGTCGCGTTAATACTTCACATCCATATGAGGTATGTTACTCCTCGTACAACGCTTTTCAAGCAGTCTTTTATATGGAGAACATCATCCCTTTGGAATAATTTGCCCAGGACTTTGTTTCCCACCGAGTACAATTTACAGCGATTCAAGAACAATGTGAATCGCTTTTTTTTTTTTCCGCACACGTGCCGCTCCTGTAGCGCTTTAGGGACTTCCCTGCAGCACGTGTGTTCGACCCAAAAAAAAAAATAGATGAAAACTATGGCTCCTCCTTGTTTGCAGGATAACTTCACAAAAAATAATTCGATGTGCATAAATAAGAATTAATCTTGTATATGTAGTAGTTAAAAATTCTCGAAGGGATTTTTTTTCAAAAATAAAAAATTTACGGTGTTTCAAACTCCACTTTGCAATTTTCGACTAAAAATGTATGTTTATTTATTTATAAAAAATTGTCTATTCAAAAAAATGTAAAAAACCTCGACATTTTGTAGGAAAGTAATTATTCAAATTTAAAAAAAAAAATAAAAAATATTAAAAATCGACTGAGTAATATTGCAGACAAAGTCTGAAAACAGGTAGCGGTCCCAATCCGACACAAGGTCATATTTAATGCTATAACTTTATAATGAAATGGAATTTTCTTAAAACAATTTTTGGAATAATTTTTAGAAGTATAGGGAACAAAAATCCGTACAAAAATCACATTTTTAAAAATTCGAGGCGTATCTAACCGTTTGATCCATATGCTTCTGCCCATAGTTGGTGCACAGGATGTATGTTTAAACATAAACTCATTATTTAGCTAGTAATCAGAATTTCTCAAAACCATATTCAATCAGGCTCACTAGCTTTTCTATTTTATAATTATGACAATGCTTTTTGTAGTTGTTATGTCCACCTTTATTGTTTCTCCTTCTATTCGTATTGGTATGTTTAAAATTAAGTTATTAATTCATTGAAAAAAAAAAATGTAAAAATATCTTTTTATCAGAGTCATTTTTACATAAAAAGTATATTTTCAACGACGTCGATTCATAAACATCCCTTACGCTGACGAAGGCAATTCGATATCGAAGTACGGTCCCTTAGGATCATTTTATGTATGTATAAGGCAATGTAAAAAACCTACATCATTAGTAGGTCCTATAACAAATTGGCCTTAGGAAGAAAAAAACAACATAAGCCAATTTCAGTTTATCTATATTGTATACAGTTGAGTTATAAAAGATTAGGCCACTAGAACCAAAATGAAGTTGCATTAAATAACTAATAAACAGTAAATAATTTTCATTAAATTATTACAGAAGTTACAAAAAAATTGACTTTCTTGTCTGTTGAGGTTAGGATATTCCAATACATTGACCTGATCTTCCTTACGGATTCCTCGAGATCCTCTAGAGAACATTTATTACCATACTAACATTGGCAATAAACTGGAACTTAACATTGACCGTGAAAAGTTATATCACCTCTGTTTCGCCAACGACATTGTCTTAATGACAGACAAAATGCAAGAAGAACAAACTATGCCGCACATGCTTCAGGAAGCTGCAGGAAATGTCGGTTTCAAACTCAATCTATCTAAGACCCAGTTTATGACACATCTTGTATTAAGCGACACCATAAAACTGAATAATATAGAGATCGAGCAAGTGCACCAATAAATACCTGGGACATGAAATCAGCATAAGACGAGATAACCAAATACATGAAATTCAGCGGAGAATAGGTCTTTTCTGGGCTGCATATGGCAAACTGGCCTGCGTATTCAAATCTAACCTTCCTATCCATTAAATATATATATATATATATATATATATATATATATATATATATATATATATATATATATATATAGATACTGGATCTGGGAAAAAGTTTGTGGCGTTTTTCCCGATAGATGGCGTCAATTGCAAATAACTCAAGAAGCACAGATCGCAGAGACACCACTAAACGCTCGTTGGAAAGGTGACACTTCGAGCGTTACTTTGAGTGTATAAACATCGAAATTGGTGCAGTGGTTGGAAAGTTGTTTGCGTTTGAAAATGGAGAAAAGTAATGAAAAATTGCACTATATTTTGCAATATTATTACGACAAAGGGAAGAACGTTGCGCAGGCTTGTGAAAAAATTTGTGCTGTGTACGGTGAAGGTACTTTATCAAAATCTGCTGCGCGGAAATGGTTCGCTCGCTTTCGTTCTGGTAATTTTGATGTGAAAGATGAGTCACGCTCTGATCGTCCAATTACCGAAAAAGCTGATGAAATTCCTGAAAAAGTCCAGCAAGTTAAGCATATCAGCCGTGTCGAGATTGGTATGGAGCTAGGCATTGACCACAAAACGGTTTTAAACTATTTACACATTAACATCTGCGATGCGCTACTGAAACGCGTTGAAATCGAGCCATTTTTGAAACGTGGCATAACCGGTGATGAAAAATGGATCACGTACGACAATCGGAAGCGTAAAAGATCGTGGACAAGGGATGGTGAGCCGTCACAAGCGTTCGCGAAGCCAGGATTGACACCGAAAAAGGTGATGCTGTGTGTGAGGTAGGACTGGAAGGGAATCGTCCACCATGAGCTACTTCCAGTTGGTCAGACGATTGATTCTCAACTCTACTGTGGACAACTAGAGAGATTACGTCAGGCAATTGAAAGAAAACGGCCCGAATTGATTAATAGGAAAGGTGTTGTCTTCCATCATGACAACGCCCGACCACACATTTCTTTCATGACCCGTCAAAAATTGTGAGAGCTTGAGAGCTTGGTTGGGAAGTTTTGATGCATCCACCGTATGGTCCAGACATAGCACCCTCTGACCTTGTTCCGATCTCTGCAGAAATCTCTCAATGGAATTAAGCTGCTTTCAAAAGAGGCCTGTGAAAACCACTTGATTCAGTTTTTCAACCAGAAACCACAGAAGTTCTTCACCGATGGCATCATGGCTCTACCCGAAAAAATGGCGAAACATTATCGATCATAATGGAGCATATTTGGTTTAAATAAATTCAGTTTCACACTATAAGAAAACCAGTTGAATTTTACTAAAAAAAACGCCACGAACTTTTTCCCAGACCTACTCTCACAATGACGAAGAAAAAGATCAATAAAATATGTGTCATGTAATAAAAGATATAGAGGTCAGTCTTAGACGTTACTCTTACAGATCCCAAATCACGTCAGCAGGAAAAGAACGGGGGTACAAAAGGCAGTCAAATTCATTCTACAGCTTAAATGGAACTGGGCTGGGCATGTTGCTGGGTTTAATCATGGACGATGGACAAGAAGAATTATAGAGTGGCAAGATCCGAAGCCTACCGGAGTAGAGGTAGACCACCAAGTCGATGGACTAATGATTTGAAGAGAGTGACTGAAGATTGGGTACAAGCGGTTCAAAACAGAAAAAAGTGAAAGACTTGTGGGAGACTTTCGTCCAGCAGTGGACAGTATAAGGTGATGATGATCGTGATGATGACTGGCAATACAAAATTCTCGGTACAGGAACCTGGCACTTGTTTTTCTTATGTTTATATATTTTTTATGGGCATGGTAATCCCTAAACCACATATGGAAAAAGCTATTCATGTTGGTCTTGAATTGCATGTCTTTTTCTTTGCATAAGAATTGGCGCAGTTAATAAAATACTATTTATTGCTTGGACTAATTTAATCCTTGTTTTTTCATCATGGATACCATTCAGTATATATGACCACTACACCAAACACTTTATTTTTGCACTCGACTCGCGTTTCGCTAACCATGTTAGCTTCATCAGGAGCGAGATTGACTCATCGCTCCTGATGAAGCTAACATGGTTAGCGAAACGCGCGTCGAGTGCAAAAAAAAGTGTTTGGTGTAGTGGTGATATATACTGAATAGTATCATTGTGCCAAAGATTCCACATTCCCAACTTAATCATGGATACCGTTGACTTTAATAATATAGAGCAGTGGTCGGCAACCTTTTAACTAAGGGGTGCCAGTTTTCATCCATACAACATTTTGCGTGCCGACATAGGTACTTACTACAACTAAAATGAACAAAAATTAACTTAAATTAACATAAAATATTGCTTTTAGAAGGTTTAATTACAAAAAAATTTTAACATTTAACAAATAATTTTATTATACTAGTCCTAGGACCTAGTGTGAACCCTGTGCTTGAAGTTCTTTAGAGAGTTTTCTTATATCCGGTTCATGTCTGGTGATTTTCAGTGTCACACATGCTTCCGAGTTGTCTGTTGTCAGCCTGCTTCGGTACGGGTTTAAACTCACTCTCATATGGGAAAAAAGTTGTTCACAGATATAGGATGATCCAAAAGCTGTAAGCATGGCAAACGCTACTTTCTTAAGACAAATAAATTTCTCTGGTAAACTCATCCAACAACTGAGTATCTCGTTTGAATGGTTCTGGCAGTCACCTTCTAATACCCTTCTTAATTCTGCAAATTTCCTGTTCCATAACTCGGAGCTTTTACATTCAATGTATTGAAGATCAAAATAATTAATGTCCATCGTTGAGAAAAGAGTTATGTCAAAGCAACTGCTGGAAAAATCCATTAAATCTGGTTTGATTAAAAAAGCGAACATAGGACCATGTTTATCAAAATCCTGACCCCTCTCGATAAACTCCTCTTTTAAATGAGTCATATATTTAAGAATTTCGTCTATTAGTGCACCATCGTCGACACTGGATATATAAGTTTTTAAATTTGGAAAATATTTATGTGTTTGTAGTAATATCGCTAATAAATAAATATATTTTTAATTTGAATGATTTCCAGGATTCGTATAAATCCAGAACTGTTTTGCCTGAACCTTGTAACTTTAAGTTGAGTTCACTGAGATGGTTTGTAATATCAATAAGAAACATTAACATACAGATCCAGTTCTTATCTTCTAGTTCAGAATAAGCATCCACTTCATTTTTTTCCAACAAGAACGATTTAATTTCGCCCAGTCATTGCACAAATCTAGAGAGCACTTTACCACGGCTGAGCCAGTGCACATTATTGTGCAATGGTATATCTGAATATGCACTTTCTAATTCCTGCAGAAACGCCTTAAATTGGTTATGGATCAGTAAAGAATGACCGACAATATAGTTAACTATTTTAACCACCCTATCCATCACGGATTTTAAACTTCCAGCGGAGATTTTAGCGCACAAACTGTTTTGGTGAATTATGCAATGAAAATTCAAAACTGATCCACCCATGCGTTCAATAAGAAGGGAAACAAATCCTTTATGTCTCCAAATCATAGCAGGAGCGCCATTTGTCGTTACGCAAAAAAATTTATTTAAATCATTGTCCCACTTTTCAAAATGTTTAACAAATTCTGAAAATATATCCTCTCCTCTTGTAGTTCCCTGCAATGGGAGCAGACAAATCAGCTCTTCATACACACTGCCATCATCGAAGTATCGCGCAATGATTGCCAGACGGGCAATGTCATTAATATCGACACTTTCATCCAATGCTACACTAAATACAAAACTCCGTTTGATAGCGTCTCTCTGCTGTTTTTGAACATTTTGTGTCATTTCGGTAATTCGTCTCTCGATAGTCAGCGCTGATGCCGGTATATCCCTAATCCTGGCCAATATTGTATCCTTATTGGGCAAGTCGTCGAATAAAATCTCACCAGTACTCAAAAACGTTTGCTTCATAAATTCTCCGTCAGTGAACGGCCTACCCTTTTGTGCCAACGATTGTGCAATTTTGAAACTGCATTCAGTTACCTGATTTTTTCCTTGGAAAACTTTGCTAAAGAATGTTGACTGTTTCTCGTATTGTTTACTTGCTTTTTGTATTGCCTCCCTTTTATCAGCGTTATCTTTCAATGACGATTCATGTTTTATCTGGAAATTTCGTTGAACACTAGATGTCCGGAAAATTACGCTTTCCCGACAAGGGACACAAATGGCCCGATCGTTTTGCTGTACAAAACCGTAATCTGTTGTCCACGAAGTTTGAAATGATCGAACGTCTACCTTCTGTTTCTTCGCGGCCATAACGCAACGTAATTTTAATTTTTAAACTTTTCGACGATTATTGACTGGAACGGATGTTACTTCTATACTAAATGATCCAAACGTGTAGCCGCTTGCTATATATAGAAAAATAATGTTTCCAGAAATTTTTTTTTAAATTTCTTAGAACAAACATTATTATCTACAACGCGCCCATTGCAATCAAAGGGACGCCTAGAAGTTAAATCTAACAAAAACTAAAGTTCGGCAATATAAAAAGAGTTGCGGTGCGCGTCGGAACGATTGAAGTCAAGTCAAACAAAAACCCTCTTATAGCGGCTCTTTTGATCTGAATTGAGAACGTTTATTTGTGTTTTTGCCTAGGCTTATATTTTGAGGCTTGCCGTCTTTAATACTTGCTGAAATTAAAGCCAAACCAATGCATTCAGTCAAATAATAAATTACAAAATATGTATTTTGTAGTTTTTGGTAATAATACCTAGTGACCTATATAATATATCGTTTTTGTTTGTATCGTTAAAGTAATACTGTCTTCGATTATTTACTTAATTTCGAAACATATCACAGATTACAGAATTAATATGTAAACTTTGAATAGGTACGCGTGCCATTCAAAATTGCTTGGCGTGTCAGAGATGGCACGCGTGCCATAGGTTGCCGACCCCTGATATAGAGTGTCAACAATTTCCAATGGTGCGTCATATTAGTGACAATAAGCTAAAACTAAAAGATTTTTAGAAAGAATCCGTAAACGTCAGAACACTTACCAAATACCCAACGGAAACTACATGAAGTGGTTCTGTAAAAAATTTTTGGCAAATCCAAGATATAAAAATAGTAATAAATTAATCATATATATTTTTGATAACTGTACCTCATGCATTATGTGATTTCATCAATACATACGAATATAAGATGGAGCTGGTCTAAATTTAAAAATCATTTCTGAATTATTGACATTCGGAAAATGATATTTTCCACCTTTTAATTTGCTTTAATAATACATGTTAGAGAAAAATGATTTCTGATTTTTTTCTATGTTACTTTCCGGTTGAACCGTAAATACAAAAATCTTTATCTTTAATCTAAGCAAAAATTAATAAGTAGTCACTATTCAAACTGATCATAAAATTGTTATTTACATCACTTCTAGGAGTAATGAACCCAAATCAACTCCAAACAGACAACGATAAATTATATTAATAACGCTAATTGTACGGTACCAAGCCCGCATTAAATTTCGAGACGAACTATAAATTGAGGGTCAATTTTACATCAATTTTTTATATTGGAAAGGAAGGGGTTATGTCTTGGAAATGTTCCCAACTTTTTCCATTAAAATGGTCTTGAAATAAATTTAAACTTTAATTTCTTCCAACAAATTTCTTTGAAACGAAATTTAAAACACGAATTTCTCAATCTTCTCACTTTATTCCAATTTTTTTTCAGAAGACTGTAAAAAAAATTATTTTGACAAAATAATTTACATATATACAGCTTATTTTCGACGCCACTGGCTTACAGATATCGTCTTTTGCAAGGGCTGCAATTTTAAATCGAAATTCCTTTCTGGCGGAACTCTTTTGCTGATATTAAGAAGTTTAAAAAAAACGGAATTAAAATTGGAATTATACAGGGCGGTCAAGCGATGTTGGAATGCAACTTCAGTAAAGTGGCTTTTAGAAGCTATTTAATATGGATAAACGACAAATATTGTCTTGTCTTTAGGAGAGATATCAAGATAATACCAAACAGAGCCAAATATATTAATCTATGATCTGCAATCGTTGCGAGTTTCCGACATACTGAGAAAATCACATTTTTCTGAGCCAAACATTACACTTGCTCCAGAATAAGAAAAAGTCAGACGGGGTTAAATTTGGAGAGTTGAAGAGATTCAAAGTGTGATTTTGTCATCGAAACTGCTGATTTGTATGCCGGTGTGTCACCATTTTTTATTTGAGCAAATACGAATGTTTTACCTGATTTTTTCGTCCAAATATTGTAATAACCCAGATTAATGTTCTCTTTTGATAATTTTATCTTTATCCATATAGTCGATAAGAACTATCTAACTCTCTTTAATTAAAACCTATTAGCTCCCAAGTTGACTCCCAGCAAGTTAAGTGAGGTTGCTAGAGCAATGGAGCGTCTCCACATAACCACGTCGGATTCTGCAATGGTTAATTTATTACAAAAAACTGCCGCTTGAGTTTACACAGCGTTAAATTCCACTTGGTTATTGTCACTTCAAGACAGAGTTTCTTCTAAGTTTATTAAATTGAACACCGTCCTACTGTCTTTGTATATTTGCATGGGTAGCTGATGTTAGAGTGTTCATCGGTAAGACTGTAGATTAAATGCCTGGTCCTTTCCAGTAGATCATTAATGTAGAGGAACAAGAGAGTAAATAACATTAGGGAGGGTTGAGGCACACCTCCGATGATTATAAAGGTATTAGAAAGAACTCATCATATCCCTCGTAATAAACACCGTTTGAGAAAACACGAGAGCCATAAATAAAATCTTTCAGTCATTCTATACGAAGAATTAGAGTTCTTATTGTTCACTAAATCACTATAAGCCTATTTCTATCTAATGCTGGATATAGCCCTTCCCAGCAACCCTTTGTTTGTCATCTCGCCATCTTGTTTTGGGACGTCCTACGCTAGTTTTCTGTTCTCGTGGTCTCCATTCTAATGTTCGGTTGGTCCATCAATCATCAGTTGTACGTGCTACATGTCCAGCTCATGGCTACTTTCTTTCTTTTACGTGCTCTATATTATCGTTTAATTTCGTTTGTTCAAGTATCTACTTCTTTCTTTTTCTATCTTTAAGTTTTATCCCGATCGTCTGTCCTTCGTGTGCTCTCTCGGTCCGAGCTAGCTTCGGTATATTATTCAGTGTCCAACTTTCAGCGCCATATGTAATTACGGGCGGGATGCACTGGCCGTACACTTTGGCCTTTAACCTATTTGGGATGCCTTTATCTTTGAATATATAACTTAATTTCCCGAATGCGCACCATCTAAGCCTGATTCTTCTTGAAATTTCATCCGAGACACAGTGTCTCGTCGTAATAATTTTTTGCCCCAGATACACATAATTCTTAACAATCTCTAGAGCTGTTTCTTTTAAATTTATAACTATGTTGTTATTAGTGTTGGTTAATATTTTTGTCTTACTTTTATTCATCTTAAGACCAATTGTCTTTGAGTGGTAATTTAACTCACTTATCATTTTTTGTAACTCATGTGGATTAGTACTGATGACAACAATATCGTCTGCGAACCTTAAATGACTCAGACAAACACCCTGTATCTTTAGACCTTTCTTTGTCCATTCTATTTGGCGAAATACATCTTCTAGCGCTGTAATAAATAGCTTAGGAGAGATTGTATCTCCCTGTCTTACATCTCTTCCTATACGTATTTGTTCTGTACTAGATTTTATGTATATCTTTGCATTTTTATATATTTCTTTGATTAGGATAGTGTATCTAGAATCAGTGCTACAGTTGTTCAAGCTGTCGATGATCGACACAATCAAAAGCCTTTTCATAGTCTATGAAGGCTATGTAGAGTTCTCTGGGATATTTCTCAATGTCTGTATGTGGTCGCAATAGCCAGATCTAAAACCAGCCTATTGTCATGGCTGGTGGAAATCTAACTTATTTTTTAATCTATTGGACAAGATTTAGGTCCAAAGTTTATAAGTGTGAGATAGTAAGCTAATCGGGCGATAATTGTATAATTGATATCTCCTGTTTGTGTAGAAGTATTACTTCTGATATATGCCATAATGTTGGTATTTTGCCAGTTTCTAGGCACATGTTGAAAAGTTCAACTTTACTTATTATTGGTCTTATGAAATTTAATATTCAAAGTAGTATGTTATGAGGATCAAATCTTACTCAAAGAAAGTCGAAAACGAGCTAACTCTCGTTTTCTGTAGATTTTTCAATCTAACCTACAGAAAGGGAATATTTTCTTTCTATTGGAAATGCGCTATAGTTCCGCCGATACTCCAAAAAGGTAAGAAAACCTCGCCAAAAAGCTACCTGCCAGTCACATTACTTTCAATAATACCTAAGGTTATAGAAAAAGCTGTCGATCAGCGTCTTTTAAAATATCGAGACAGATTTAATATTGTTAGCCAATATGACTCTCTTAAAATAAGCAAATATCAACAACTTTTGAAATAACACAATTGAACATTTTGGTGAATCTCTAGGGGTTGCACATGATATAACCAAGGCATTCGACTGAGTTTGGCATGACGAATTGTTTGTTAAGTTACGCTCTTATGGTATGTCTGAAAAGTTTTGTTTATAGCTCTCAGGTTTCCTCAGAGAGCGTTCTTTAAGAATGGTATTCTAACACCTTCACTATCAACGCCTGTGTGCTCTAAGGCTCGATATTGTCACCTACCCTTTTTCTCAATTACATTAATGATCTGCTAGAAAGCAGCGATTCCAGACCAACATGAATCGGTTTTTCCGTACACGTGTCGCTCTTGTAGCGTTTTTAGGCATTTCCCTGCAACACGTGTGTTACGCCGAAAAAAAAACAGCCAAGTGCAGATCGGACTTGCGCAATTAGTGTTTCGTACGTTGATTGCTTTTAAAATAAAAATTTTTTTTACGGAGCTACAAAATGATCATGACGTAACAAAACACAACCTAAATGAGTTTTTAACAAAGTTTCCGATCTTTACTGAAAACTGATGACCTTGAAATTCTTGTTTTTTTTTATATACCAGATAAATTAAACAGCCACACACAAAAAAAAAAGTGGGGTATACTTTTGATGCGATATATCAGATCCGTAGTATTTTTGCCCGCTGATCACGAATCTGACGTCAGAATATCGCCATCACATCTCAATTTTTTTCTAACCTCAAAAAATAGGTAAAAATTAGTAAAAATTAAGAAAAAATATACTCCTATAAAATTGATTCAAGCTTTTTCATGAATCCAAAGATGTATTAATATGTATTCGGACACGCTAAGCTAATATTCATCGGTTGAATTGAGCCATACAGTTCTGTTTTCTTTCTAACCTCAATAAATCAGACAGATATAGTGCTTCTCGAATGCAAAAACGAATTCAAATTAAAATTCAACCGATCCTTACCAAATTTGGTACACGGGGATTTTTTGGGTCGCTGATCACGAATCTGAGGTTGGATTTGCAAAATTCAAGATGGCAGATGTTTTTTCGCGCCATTTTGAACGCCGAGAAAATTCATCGGTCGATTTTTATTCTTCTACCTGCACCCAGGGCACCTCCACGTGGTGACGGTGGGCAACGGTGTTACTCCACTAGCCGGCAGAGTCCCTGGATAACGGCTTAGATGCCGTCATGGCAGGTAGAAGAAAGAGAATTACGATGCAGGGACTCGGAAACCCAGTATCGGCGGTTGGTCAGGGTGGGAAAGCGGGCCCGCAGCCGTCGTCATCCAGCGACCGTAGCTCTTCATGTGTGGGTGACTTGGCTCATGTAGAGTATAATGCTACAAGGAAACGGTCTCACGTTACAAGGACTTTTCATAAGTGCGATAAAAACAGTGATTCATTTTGTTATATTTGCTGTCAACACGTATTGAGTAAAATGGGGTCACCGATAACGGATAAGATTAAAACCTTATATAAGGATTGTTTTAACATTGAAATACAGCACCAGGATACAGATTGGGTTCCCCACATCATTTGCAGTTCTTCCAAAATAATGTTGTACATCAATAAGAAGGCGATTAAATATTCCAGACCAGCAATATGGAATAGACCATACAGTGAAAATGATTGCTACTTTTGTATGAATGTTGTATCTAGGCGTAACCGAAAAAATAAAAGCACTATTACTTATAACGATGTTTCGACAGTGACAAGACCAACTAAACTAATTCCGCCTCCTGAACCACTTGATGCTGATGTTATGGAAACAAATGATTTCACCTTATCAGTTCATGCCGAAAACATTGAGACTGTCGAAAAAGATTCAAACACTGTTACTAATGAATGTTCTAGTGACAACCTATCATATACTAGTGACACAGATAAAGAATTTCTACCATACAACCGTAAACCAGAACCAATACTCGTATCACTGTCAGAACTTAGTGATCTAGTCAGAGATTTAGGCTTATCCAAAGATGGTTCAGAGCATCTTGCTTCCTTTTTAAAGAAAATACATTTACTTAAGCCAGAAGCTACGATTTCTTATTATAGAAACAGAGATGAAGAATTTCGAAAATATTTCACAATGGACGAGGAATTGTCACTTTCATATTGTACCGATGTAAAAGGTCTAATGGATGAATTTCAAAATAACTCATACGATCCTGAAGAATGGAGACTGTTCATTGATTCTTCTAAACGGAGCATTAAGGTAGTTTTGCTGCATAATACCAACGTTTACGCTCCCATTCCGATTGCTCATTCCACAGTTATGGAAGAGCAATATGAAAAAATGAAGCAGCTTTTGATAAAAATAAAATATGCTGATCATAACTGGAAAATTTGTGGAGATCTGAAAATTGTAACAATATTGCTTGGCCGACAGTCAGGGTTTACACTTTATCCCTGTTATAAATGTCTGTGGAATAGCAGAGACAGGGAACGTCATTATAAGAAAAAAATTTGGCCAACAAGAGAATCGTTCACTCCTGGTGAAAATAATTGTTTCCACCATTGGTAGATCCAGGAAAAGTTATTATTCCCCCGCTTCACATTAAGCTTGGACTTATGAAGCAATTCACGAGAGTATTAGATACAAACGGCCCATGTTTCAAATATTTGCATAAAAAATTTCCGAAATTTTCTGAAGCTAAAATTAAGGCAGGCGTATTTGATGGGCCACAAATAAGAAAATTGTTTCAAAATTCATTATTTGTTACTAAAATGAATAAAGTTGAAAAAGCTGCTTGGCTTAGTTTTAAAGAAGTCGCAACAAACTTTTTGGGAAATAATAAAAGTCCTAAGTACAAAGAAATAGTCGAGAAAATGGTAAAAAATTTTCAAACATTAGGTTGCTTAATGAATCTAAAATTACATTTCCTGGACTCCCACATCGATGATTTCCCAGATAATCTTGGTGACTACAGTGAGGAGCAAGGGGAACGTTTTCACCAAGATCTGAAAATCATAGAAAATCGGTATCAAGGACGATGGGATGACCATATGCTAGCGGACTATTGCTGGTCGCTAAAAAGAGAAACAAGTCCTAAAAAGCGTTTGGGCAGAAAGCCTTTGAATGGGTCATTCGCGGAAAAAAGAACAAGATACAGCCAAAAAAAGGAAAGTTAGGCGCGGGTCTAACCTTCGCAATTCTAGGGCTTAAGGGTCTACTATTTGAGAGTATATGGTTTAAAAGTCCTGGTTTTGAGTTTATTGGGTCTCATTTTTAAAGTTACAGGGTTATTGAGGTCTATTTTTTTGAGGTTACAGGGTGTGGGAGTCTAAGGTTTCAGGGTTTAGGGTTTAAGAGCATCAGGTTTGAGGATTCCCCAACTGTATACCAAATTTGGTAGGAATCGGTTGGTTTTCAAAAATTTTGTCCGCCATCTTGGATCCGCCATTTTGAATTTTGCAAATCCGACCTCAGATTCATGATCAGCAACCCAAAAAAACCCCCGTGTACCAAATTAGGTAAGAATCGGTTGAATTTTAATTTGAATTCGTTTTTGCATTCGAGAAGCACTATATCTGTCTGATTTATTGAGGTTAGAAAGAAAACAGAACTGTATGGCTTAATCCAACTGATGAATATTAGCTTAGTGTGTCCGAATACATATTAATACATCTTTGGATTCATGAAAAAGCTTGAATCAATTTTTTAGGAGTATATTTTTCTTAATTTTTACTATTTTTTACCTATTTTTTGAGGTTAGAAAAAAATTGAGATGTGATGGCGATATTCTGACGTCAGATTCGTGATCAGCGGGCAAAAATACTACGGATCTGATATATCGCATCAAAAATATACCCCACTTTTTTTTTTGTGGGGCTGTGTTATTAAAGGTAATAATTTTCGTTCCATTTACACCCTCTGGAGGATATTCCAGAATTTTTTCAAAACTTTTTGATCGGTACTTTTCGAGATAAGGAGGAGGGAGAACAGGGATTTTTCGCTATTTTTCTAAAATAATACAAAGAAAAGTGTGCGCAAGTATTACATTACATATATTTTTGAACTCGTGTTTTTATAAGCCTTCATTTGACACCCCCACTTTCAAAACTACACAACTCTGATGAGACCATCAGTTCCTGTATTAGTGCCAAATTTCAACTTTCTATGTCAAATAGTTTCGGAGAAAATCGGGTGTGACAAATGGACAGACGAAACACTAAAAATAATGATTGATAAATAGTGTTAATAGTCCTAAATTCGAATTTTATTTGAACTATTGTATTTATAATTCCAAATTATAAAAATTCCATGTATATACATATTTCTTAGCATACAATAGCGGTTTTCTTTTTAGCATGTAACAATGAAAATCAGAAAAGTATATTTCTAAAAAATCTGTTTTTATATTGAAATGAATATTTCAATAAGAAACACGAGAAATGCTTATTGTTAGTGACCCGAAAAAAATGAAATGTATTTTTCTTTAACTCTCCAATATTTTATTCTTGTATTTTACAGGGGTCTAAACTTAAACGTTTTCTAGTACGTTCGTTTAGTTACTAATCTCAATAATTAATGATGGCAGAGGTATAAACAAATTTGAATTCTAGTTTCTCTTCATAGTCTTCATCCTCATCATGCTTGTGTTTACCGTTTGCTAAAGGCATTTCTGCTTCTTGTTCTCTGTAAGAGTTCATTCTTGTTATGATTACTGTTTGATATTCACCTACTGATTTAACATGTGTGACTTTCTACAGACATGTCACGTTTTGGAGACTCAATCTTATAAATCACGATCTCACGTTTGATATTGTCTCTTGCTTTGTTAGTCTTTCCGGTTTCCTTTTCTTTCAGCAAGCTTTGTGATCGTGAAAACAACGTACACAGTATTTTTAAGCGTAGTATACAAATTAGCATCGCAGTCTTCCAATAAGGACCTCCATTTTTTTTTTCATATTCAGTTATTTCTAATACGGCATATATGTAGTTTAGGCAGCTGAGAATAGGTCTTACCTGGGCGGCAAATGGCAAACGGGCCTATATATTCAAATCAAACCTTCCCATATGTTTAAAAAGAAAAGTCTTTGACAGATGCCTATTGCCCGTTCTTACTTACGGAGCTGATACTCTCCCAAGGACGAAGCAAAACATCATCAAAATATGAGTCATGCAAAGAAAAATGGTGAGGACAATGTTAGGGGTTACTCTCAGACATTACATTCCAAATCTCATTATCAGAAAGAGCCTGGGGCTACAAGACGCAGTCAAATTCTTTTTACACCTTAAATGGAACTGGGCTGGGCATGTTGCTAGGTTTAAGGATGGACGATGGACAAAAAAAAATGATAGAGTAGCGACCAAGATCCGAAGCCTATTAGACCACTAAGTCAGTGGATTGATGATTTGAAGAAAGAAAAAGAAATTGGGTACAAATGGTGGTAAAACTTAAGGAAGGCTCTCATCCAGCAGTCGACAGTATAAGCTGATGATGATGATGACTAAGGAAACCCAAATATGCAAGTATAAAACTTTAAAATATGCGCATAAATGTGCAAATAATTTTCTCAAAATATGCACATACACGTTGTAAATATGCAGTAAAAAAAATCGAAATAGACTTGAAAAATGTAAATTTATTGTTTCACATTACATGATACGAGTACTATACAAATGAAGCAATAAAAAAGCCATTTTAAATTTTCAACATACAAGGCGAATGAACTAAATCTAAATATAATATTATACAAAATAAATATAAATAATAATGTATTTTATTACTTTACTTAAAGATGAACATATAATAGTAATAATAATGTAGGTACATATTATAAAAATTTATATACGTAGTAAACAGCATAATAAAACATACATTTTAAATTTGATACATACAGGGCGATGCAACTAAGTAAGCGGAAATATGCAAATATTGCAAAAGACAGGGTTGCCGTTAGTTATAAAAACAATAAACTACTAAACGTTTCTCAAAATTCTCCATTAAAAAGTTTTGTCTTCTATCGTTGTATAAAAATTTATAAATTGAGAAACTCCTTTCCACATCGACTGATGTAATAGGGGCGTTTTTAAAATTATTTAATAGCATAGGATCTAAATCAATGGAATCAGTAAAATCCCCCTTTAAAACATTAGCTACTTGCCTGACAAATTGAAACCCACTATTTTTTTTCCATAACATTCCGAAATTTTTGAAAAATTTTGCTCCCAATTTTACCTGCTACATTTTCAAAAGCGACCTCACATTGTTTTATTAGTTGAACACTTCGGGTTAATGGAAAATTAGATTCCTTCATTTGAGTTATGGTTTTAGAAACAAAGCTATAATTTGTTTTAAGAAAGGAAAGTTGTTGTTTTATCTCCTTGTTTTTAAATAATCGTTTAAGTTCTGTAAGGGATTGGGAAGATTCGTCTGATAATTCTGCAATTAGACCATCTAGTTGACAGAAGTTGTCGCAATAAAAAAGTGATGCTTCCAACCAAGTGCCCCATCTTGTAATAACAGGCTGAGGTGGAAGAGGAGTGTTTGGGGAAAACCACCGGCGCGGTCGCGGCGGCCTAAATATTGACCCTTATTCCGAAAAATGAATGAAAACGCCTGCCAAAGACCTACGTTATTGTAAATTCCTTCAAATATGCACATATATGCTATTTTTAAAGCATTTATGGACATATTTAGAAAAATGCATATAATATGCAAAATATGCAATATATGCGCTTTGCATATTTGGGTGTCCTTAATTATGACATATGTCGTTTCCATAGACAAACAAATCAGAAATGGTGTGTCGTAAACTTTTAAAACTCTATTTGTTTTTTTTTAAACGCACACACTGGTTAATGTATCACTCAATGAATATTTACTTTGTTTATACAGGGTATAGTACCACTGAATGAAATGAAGTTCAAAACTAACTGAAAGCTGAAAGGATGCTTTGCTATTTTTATGAGCCCGTCAATTTATCCCTCTCTCATTTCACTCCCTTTCTAAAGAAGCAATATTACTAAGAGCAATAATTATTACCGGTAGTTTAGTTAATAATCTCAATAATTAATAAGAACAGAGGTATAAACAAAGACTGATAGTAATATCGACTAATTCTGGACCTCTAGAACATTATAATTCTGAGTAGATACAGAGGAATATCCGTATTAAGATTATAATAATTAAGAGACGAATATTTTACGTCTATATTTATAGGGGCGTTAGTAATCTCTCGCAATTATTTATTCTGTTCGTGTAGGTGTCTCATTTGCATGCCATAATCTATTTAATACCAAAAGTGTAAAGTTCAGAAACATGAAAAATATTAATCCATAGGCGAATTTCATCCTATTTCTGGTTAATCAATATCGCGATTAACAAGCGTTACATATGGGTCATGATCATACAGCTTTGAGGGTATTTCCGCACCATTGCGCTGGTTCATGTAGAGCTATGCGACCGACGGAAAATATATGTCTAAAGGACAGCTTTCGGAATTTGCTGATGTCCATGAAAATAAGACCAATTTTATTTAATTTTTCGATCGTTCTGGCTCAAATACGTATCCGAAGGAAAAAAAAAATAGTGCAGAATTATTGCCGGGAGTTATGTAGATATTTAGTGAAACACCACACTTACGTTTTAACAATATTTTATGCAAACGCTCTCCATTTTTTTCTCTCTCTATGTCTATTAGTTTGTGATTTACAGTTGTTCGACACTATTTTTGATTTTTAGAAGACGATGAAATAAAAAAAAAGTCGTGTGTTGATTAAATATTGGAAAAATGCAGCCAGAACCCAAAAATGGTTTGGTTGTGGCATATCTGCTCCGATGAAAGCAACTTTATTTACGCGCTGTTTGGCACTATCTCAGCGTAATCTAAAGGAGTTTTTGCATCGACTCGTAACAAGGGACGAAACATGGGTCCACTACTACACGTCCAACAGGCCATCCGCAGAGTGGCTGAAACCGCATGAAAACCGACCGAAGAATCCAAAAACACAAATATCAGCTGGAAAGATTTTGGCAAGTACTTTTTGGGATGCGTATGGAATAATGTTAATCGACTATCTTAAGAAGGAGCGAACGATCACCTAAGAGTATTATCGTGGTTTATTGGACAATTTAAATCAGAGGTTCCCAAACTTTTTTTTCTCGTAGACCACTTTCAAAATTTTACTGGTTTCGGGTGATCCCCTGCTGCTATATTTCTACCATATTCCCAGAACTCGTCAAAAAATGTGAAGATTAGATCTAACGATGGAAATTTGCGTAGTGGCTGAGTTCCAACCCTAAATTCGGAGTGGTAAAAATAAAAAGAAAAATAATATATTTTCTTGTGTTCTATTTATTAAAATAATATGATTACAGACTTAATAGAATTCAAATTAAACATTAATAACGTACCGTAACTTCAAAAATGCAAATCAACAATTAAAAAAAAATAATCATAATTTTAATGGATTGACAGCTAATTATCAATATTTGGCTTCAGTTTTGTAAGGAATAACCGCAAATCTCCCCGTTCTGTGATGTTCAATCTGCTCCTTTTTTTGTTAATAGGTTTGTAACGACACTAAAACTTTTTTCGACAAGATATGACGAGGGAAACGCTATCAAAAGTTTTCTCGCAATTTCCCACAGCCCAGGATATTTTTCGGGTTTTTCTGCCTGCAGCCAAAATGTTTGATAGCCTTTTTAAATTTCACCTTCAGCTCCTCATTGGTGCTAAGCTCGAGTAGCTCCTCTTGTAATACCACATTCGCCACTTCCGTTTCATCAAATGGATTTATGATCCATGTTGGTATTTCCATCGTCAGAATATCTTCAAATCTATTTTTGAAGTCATCATGCAGGGCATTTAAATGTTGAACGTATGTCTGAATATCCTCATCAAGACATTCTGCCTGTGACAAGTTTGGAAACTGGGAGAATTCGCGCCGACTAATATTTTGCTTCATAAATTTCAATTTTCCAAGAAAAGTTGAAATTAGTTACACCCTTTGTTTTTATTAAATTTAGGCTGTCCCCTTGCAACTGCAAGATAATGTCATTAAATTTTTTAAACAAATCTGTCAAATACGCGTTGTCTGCTTTCAGTTTGATCAGGTTTTCTTTTAAATCTGGATCTTTACTTTCCAGAAACTCTAAAACTGATTCAAAAAGTGAGTAAAATCTTGTTAAGCATACACCTTTCGACAACCAGCGTACTTCAGTATGTAAGAGCAATCGTTGGAAGTCTTCATCATTTTCGTCGCACAATTGTGCAAATAAACGGGTATTCAACGCATTGCTTCTTATTTTGTTAACTGCTTTAATCGCAAATTTAAGCGATTGGTGCAATCTATCACTCAAATTTTTCGCTACCAGGTGTTGTCGGTGGATGACACAGTGAACTGCAGTTACTCCTGGTATAATTCTTTTAACATGGCTTATAAACCCACAATATCGCCCGAAGATGGCAGAAGCTCCATCTGCTGCCACCGAAATAATGTTTGTAAATGGAATCGATTTTTCCGTAAAAAAATCACTCAGGACATTAAATATTGATTCGCCTGTAGTGTCCGTCTCCAAAGTTTTCGCGAATAGCAGCTCTTCATGAATTTCTTCGTCCATAACAAACCGAACATATGCCAATAATAATGCTTCATTACCAGGTAAAGTTGAGTCGTCCAGTTGAATAGGAAAATGAGTTGTTTGCAGATAATTGCACAAGAAGCTTTCAATATCAGAGCTCATTTCATCAATACATCTTTGTACAGTGTTGTTACTCAAAGGAATTCTTTTGAGTACGTGAAATGGAGGTTTGTGCAGAACAGTTTTTAAAACCTCTTCAACAGCGGGTAAAATTAACTGTTCTCCGATGGTGTGCGGTTTTCCAGATTTCGCTATAAGCAATGAGATATTGTAAGATGCCCGCAAGCCATCATCGTTACTTTGAGACGTTGAAGCGAACATACTGTGCACGGTGAGTCTCTTTTCATATTTTTCCTTCAATGTTTGAAAATATTTTAAATCTTTACCTATTTTATCAGGATGACACCTTCTTAGATGATCTTCGAGCTTCGATGGTTTCATAGAGTCATTGCTCAAAACTTTGTTGCATAAAAGGCATATGGGCAATCGTTTGTCTGCCTTTGATGGAAGAAAACCAAATTTCAAATAATCAAACACTGTACTGTCGACATTTCTTCTTAGATTCAGCCATGTTTCGTATCAGTTACCTACCTGTAAAAAAAAATGTTTGTTTTAGTAATCATAAGGCGACTTTAACAGGATATGGCTATTTTAACAGAATAAAATAGGATTAATTAATTATTAATGCAATGAAAAACCAAAATGCCGGCGGCAAAACTGATTTTAATTATTAAAAGCAATAAACTACTAAGACCCATATAGAGGTTTTCACAAAACGGCTGAACCTATTTTAATGTAATATAAAATATTTTTTGATTAATTATATTTTGACACATTTCTGTAAATTCGAGAGAAAATACTTTTAAAGAATATTTTGACATTAAAACTCCGCGATTTTAATGATTTATTTATTACTTTGATGTACGTTACGAGTGGTACATAAAGACACGTACACGTAGCATTAGCAACTACAAGGGCACTGAAATATGTACAAACATGCAGGCCAATCATATATCTCTCCTTTAGTGAATCACCACAGTCGGGTAAATAAATAATTTTATAATAAAAAGTACTGAAAGTTCAATCTTTCTCGGCTTTCTGTTCTTTTATAGAAGTATCGAATAATGACCCTGTTCAGTATTTAATTTTTATTATATACCTACTACATGCAAACATAACAAATATAATATTATTACAATATAAAATAAAAGTATGAATAATAAATAGGCAGGTACTTACTTTTTCCGGCACTGGCAAACACTAACATCGATTCACTCACACTTTTCTTTTCAAAATTCCGGAAACAAATGAGTAACGTTTGTCCTTGGCATTCGTATTTATACTGGTGAAGAATCAAACAAGTTCATGCAAGATTGCAACCCGTTGCGGGCGGGCGGGCGGCGCTTTGCAAGTCTCGACGCGCGTTGTACTGAATATCGAATATGCAAGTTTTTACAAGTAACCGTCGCTGACCTTCTTAAAATACACTACTTAAAAAAATTAAGGGAGGTTTTAAAACAAGGAAATTAATGCTAAATAAACAGGCTATCTGATTCATATGCCGGCCTAACTGAAAAAATTTTTTTCAAGCCAGTGAACCAAAAAAAGCAAAATATTTGCAATATTATTTTTTCACGCTATCTATTAGGATTGCATGAGAACCGTAGCTCCTAAAAAATTTTAGCCGAAAAATATGAAAATTAGAATCTTAAAGCTTCAAAACGTTTTTTTTTTAAAGTCTCAATACGACCATTTTTCACCGAAATACAGCCTGTCAAAAATCATCGAAAAATTTGGAATTTTTTTTTTTTGCTCCCTTAATTTTTTTGAGTAGTGTATTATCTGCCTACATTGATAGGTAGAGCCAAGTCAACATTTTTGTTCTTTACTATCGAAACCAGATAAATTTTCGTGGACCCCCACTTACAACTTGTGAACCCCCATTTTTTTTTTCACGCCAACGTAGACCCCCGTCGAGTCTCCTGTGGACCCCTGGGGGTCCACCTGAACCACTTTGGGAATCACTGATTTAAATGGTGGAATCAAGAAAAAAGTGCGCATTTAGCGAAGAAAAAGTGTTGTTTCACCAAGATAACACAACAGCTCACAATTCGATAAAATCGATGGTGAAACTGAACCAATTGGGCTGTGAATTAGTTCCTTATCGACCGTATTTACCAGATCTGACCCCTAGCGATTATTATCTCTTTCCGAATTTAAAAAGTTGGTTCTGGGGAAAGAGATTTGGTTCAAATGAAGAAGTCGAATGGGAACTGAGATTTATTCTAGAAAGCTCGACAAATGGTACTGTATAAAAGGTATCCGAACGTTGGAAGAACACTAGAATAAGTTTATTGCTCTTGAATAAAATTTTATTGAAGAATAAAATCGATTTTTGGCAAAAACATCTTTTTTCTTCAAAAGTCTCGCGACTTGTCACGCCATGTTTATTTGAGTAACTCATTATCATCATCTTAGCCTGTACAGGGTGAGGAAACGATAGAGTAAAGTTCATTATCTCATTTGTTTCGGGAATGACGAAAAAATGTTAAATACAATAGTCTTAGAGAACGTTAAGGTGCACAGTTTAAAATTATTTTTGAGTATACTCGTACAGGGTACTTCAAAAAAAGTGTGGCCGATATAACATATATTTTTTTAAATGGAACATCCTATTTTCTAATTTATTTTTAAATTCTGCGTAAAATTTTATAACTTATTTATTAATAATATTATATTCCTAAACCTAGTAGTTTTTCTAATATTTCATTTTTTTTTAAATGCTAGTTTTCAGTTTTATAAAAAATTGGCAGTAGCGCCATTGTTTCCGAAGGTGGAACACTCATAATAATTGGTGCGAGCGTTCTATAGAGATAAAAAAAAGATATATGTAAAGAAATTTGAGTTAGATGCTACAGGGTGTTCAAAGTAAATTTATGAATTTCGACTATTTTAAATTGAAAAATCTCAAATTCTTTAAATAGCACACCCTGTATATTATTATTTTTTCTGATAGACTTTACAAAACCCTCCAACTTTTATTAAGTATGTCATACCCATTTCTAATAGTTTTCGATTTATTTTGAATTTGTCAGTTTAAATTTAAGGTTTTTGGAAAAAGGAGACTAGGACGCAGATGCATCTCCTGGCAAAACGCTCTGCGAAATTGGTTCTCAACAAATACTACCGGTCTTTTCCGAGCTGCAGTGAATAAAGTAATAATAGCCAGAATGATTGCCAACATTCGAACCGAATAGGCACTTTAAGAAGAATCTACAAGTTTACATTTATGAACTCGAACATAATTTTTCCTTGAGACGCATTAATAAGATGTCCATATAAAATACTTTTAAACTTTATAAAACCAATAACACCTTGTAAAATGTTTCCAGGTGTTATCTCGACCACGATAACTATAAATTTCCCTCAAAAAAAAAGTTATAACCTTCTGTTAAATCGCGATTTTAAAACGATATATAAACCGGCCTAGTAGCCCTAACCTCTTTTGCGTATCTCACCATCGGCATAGTAAGTTTATTTCAGATATTTTTTGGTAAATAAGCATTGAGAACTGCCTCAGGGCTTGCATTAATAAGATAGAATCCGAATCCACAAGTCTTTGAACACGTTCAAAAGGTGTATATATCTTGAAATAAGCTTTGACCAATCAGTGGTGTAAAGTGATCCGTCTATACAAGAATAACGATTAGATTATTTAGAGAAAACGACCTGTGAATTGGCCTCCAAGATCTGGCAATATAACACCAGAAAGTTGTTTTCTATATTGACATGTTAGTCTGTTGTCTACAGTAACCAACCATCATCTTTAGCAGCATCGGAAACAAACACTCTCGTGCTATTATTGACGTACAACCCAATTTATGTGGAGAAGTGATAGCGACAGAATTGTGTTCCAGGAATATACTATGCCCAACAAAGCCGAAGGGGCCATTTTATTGATATTATACGAGGCTGGTTTGAAAAGTCCGTGCAAAAATAAAAACTACTTATGTGTTTGGGGTAAACCTTTTTTATTTTTCGACATAGTCTCCTTTTAGGCTTATACACTTCGTCCAACGATGTTCTAGTTTGTTGATCCCTTCCGAATAATAGGATTTGTCCAAGTCTGCAAAATATCCATTAGTGTCTGCAATCACCTCCTCGTTTGAATAAAATCTTTGTCCCGCCAGCCATTTCTTCAAATTGGAGAACAAATAGTAGTCCGAGGGAGCCAAGTCTGGAGAATAGGGGGGATGTGAAACGAGTTGGAATCCTATTTCCATTAATTTTGCGACCACAACTGCTGAGGTGTGTGCTGGTGCGTTGTCGTGATGGAAAAGGACTTTCTTGTGGGCCAATCACGGGCGTTTTTCTTGCAGCTCGGTTTTCAAACGGTCCAATAACGATGAATAATATTCACCTGTAATAGTTTTACCCTTTTCCAGATAGTCGATGAGGATTATCCCTTGCGAATCCCAAAAGACAGTCGCCATAACTTTTCCGGCCGAAGGAACGGTCTTCGCCTTTTTTGGTGCAGATTCCCCCTTGAAAACCCATTGTTTAGATTGTTGTTTGGTCTCAGGAGTATAGTAATGTATCCATGTTTCATACACAATGACGAAACGATGCTTAAAGTCCTCCGGATTCTTCTGGAACAGCTGCAAACCATCCTTGCAACACTTTACACGATTCCGTTTTTGGTCAAGCGTGAGCAATCGCGGCACCCATCTTGCGGATAGCTTTCTCATGTCCAAATGTTTATGCAAAATATTATGTACCCGTTCAGTCGAGATGCCCACAGCACTAGCAATCTCACGCACCTTAACTCTTCTGTCATCTATCACCATATCATGGATTTGATCAATGATTTCTGCAGTCGTAACCTCCACAGGCCGTCCAGAACATTCAGCGTCACTTGTGCCCATATGGCGAGTCCGAAAATTTTGAAACCACTTATAAACTGTTCTAATCGAAGGTGCAGAGTCACCGTAATGTTTATCAAGCTTCTCTTTAGTCTCCTGAGGCGTTCTGCCTTTCATAAAGTAATGTTTAATCACCACACGAAATTCTTTTTCGTCCATTTCTTGAAAATCACTCGACTTCCTTGATTCACACGAATGCCAAACACAAAGAAATAGACCAATATGGCTGCAACTTGGTGTGCGTTCTTTCAAGAAATGCTACTAACTAAACACGACCTCGATACGCGCCGGTGGTGCCATCTCTCGGACTTTGCACGGACTTTTCAAACCAGCCTCGTCTTCTATAAAATAATGCCATCGTTTACCTTTCAACAAGAAAAAACAAATTCTTTGACATAGTTGTCGGTTTAAAAAAGCTGTTATTTATTATAAAATTTATTAATCAAATAATTTTTCCTTAATAATTTTGAAAAGTCAGAATATTAGAGAGATTTTGCAATGCGCATTAAGTTTGCTACTTTTTAGCTAATTTTATACCCAACAATTTACCTCCAAAATATGGTTTTTAGTTGGCTAGTTCATTTTATCTAAGTTAGATGAATACTTTGGACCCACGAGATTGCAAAGAAATAAATATATAACATGTTTATAATAAAAACTGATGGAAGATAAAGAAAAATAAAAAAAAACTGGTCAAGTGCAAGTTGAACTTGCACAATTAGTGTTCCGTACGTAGATTGTTTTTAAGATAAAAATTTTTGTTAGGGTGGTATAAAATGATCAGTGACTTCACAAAACACACCTCAAATGAGTTTTCAACAAAGTACTGAAAACTGGTGACCTTGAAATTTTGTTTTTTTTATATACCAAATAAATTATTAAAGGTAATGCACTCGTGATAATTTTGTTCAATCTATACCCGTGGAGAATATTCCAGAATTTTTTCAAAATTTTTTGATCAGTACTTTTCGAGATAAGGTAGGGGACAGCGATTTTTTAAAAGTAATACGAAGAAAAGTGTGCGCAAGTATTACATTATATATATTTTTTACTCATGTTTACACAAGCTTTCATTTGACACACACTCGATGACCTAGTAAAAAAAAATTTTTTCACTTCCGATTTCACCCCCTCAAAACGAACCCCTTAAGTCAAAATTTATGTTACGGTGGTATAAAATGATCAGTGACTTCATAAAACACACCCCAAATGAGTTTTCAACAAAGTTTGTTTCCAATCTTTACTGAAATCTGATGACTTTGAACATTTTGTTTTTTTTTATGTACCATATAAATTATTGAAGGTAATGCACTCGTGATAATTTTCGTTTAATCTACACCCCGTGGAGAATATTCCAGAATTTTTTTCGAAATTTTTTGATAAGTACTTTTCGAGATAAAGCCCGGGACAGCGATTTTTCGCGAATTTTTAAAAATAATACAAAGAAAAGTGCACGCAAGTATAATATTATATATATATTTTTTACTCGTGTTTTCACAAGCTTTCATTTGACATCACACTCGATGACCTAGTAAAAAAAATTTTTTTTCACTTCCGACTTCACCCCCCAAAACTAACCCCTTAAGTCAAAATTTAATTCTCAAAACTACATGGCTCTGATGAGGCCATCAATTCCTATATTATTACCAAATTTCACCTTTCTACGTCAAATAGTTTCGGAGAAAATCGGGTGTGACAGACAGACAGACAGACAAACACCGAAGCGATCTTATAAGTGTTCCGTACGGAACACTAACAACCGCAGGAAGCTTGATTCAATAAAAAACGGTCAAACGCAAGTCGGACTTGCGCAATTAGTGTTCTTTATGGTGATTGATGTTAACATAGAATAAAATTCTTACCCAGGCTAAGTTAATTATGTCCCTGACATATATATCCAATATGTATTTTCACGTTTTTCTTAGTCAATAAAGTATAATAGATATATTATCTTAGCTATTTAATAATAATATAATTATTTTCTCTCAGTACCCATCCGTGTGTGTCCTAAAAAGTACATTAACAAAATTTCTACCATATTGTCAAGGAACATAGCTTCTATAGTTTTTTTTATACCAGATAAAGTATCAAACATAATCCACTCGTGATAATTTTCACTCAATCTTCATTTTATGTAGAACATTCTAGAATTTCTTCAAAAATTTTCTGATCAGTACTTTTAGAGATAGGGAGCGACAGTGTTCCGTACGAAATACTTATAAGATCACTTCGGTGTCCGTCCGTCGGTTACATCCGATTTTTTCCGAAATTATTTGACATAGAAAGTTGAAATTTGATACTAACATAGGAATTGATGACCGCATTAGAGGCCGTGTAGTTTTGAAAATTAAATTTTGACTTAAGGGATTAGTTTTGGAGGTGAATTCGGAAGTGAAAAAAAGAATTACTGGGTCATCGAGTGTGGTGTCAAATGAAAGCTTGTGATGTACATACATATATATATATATATATATATATATATATATATATATATATATATATATATATATAATAATGTAATACTGGCACAAACTTTTCTTTGTATTATTTTTACAATAACGCGAAAAATCGCTGTCCTCCCTTATCTCGAAAAGGAATATTCTCCACGGGGTGTAGATTGAACGAAAATTATCGCGAGTGCATTAACTTGAATAATTTATCTGGAATACAAAAAAAATAAGAATTTCAAGGTCATCCATTTTCAGTAAAGATTGGAAACAAACTTTGTTGAAAACTCATTGGGGACGTTTTTGGTGAAGTCACTGATCATTTTATACCTCCATAACAAAAATTTTTTCTTTCAGAAGCAATCAAGGTACGGAACCCTAATTGCACAAGTTCAACTTGCACTTGACCGGTTATGTAAAAATAATTCAGAGGTTCTCTGTTGACGGATATTTAAACAAAGCAAAAAATTAGGCACAGACTTTATTGACAAAAAATTATAAATAATACATCAAACATAATTTTAATAATGTCGCTTCTAACCACACTAATTAAATTATTAATTAAAACTAGGTGAGAAATTTTAATTCAATTATTTTTATCTTTACACCGAAGATAATTGACTAAATTAAACTTAATTAAATTTTTTCGCGTTTTAATTAACATCTTAGAATCCTTAAAAGCTGACTCCCGCCGTCTGTTTATCATTTTTATTAGCTTTTAAAACTTTTAATTAGACATAAATAATTAAAGGGATTGATTAGCCTAGGATTTTTTCAATTTTGTGATTTCATTTATAAATTTTAGGGTTTATATCATGTTATAACTTCTACATTACACCATTATTGCAAGATACTACCCCTCTGTGAGCTGTTTGGCCTTAACTATTTATTTTTTACCATACAAAAATTCCCCATTAGCCCCCTTCCCCGCCATTAAGACCCTGCTACGTTAGTGGAATGCAGATAATATAATTACATAGCTATATCTATAAAATTATTTGAAAATTAATAAACAGGAGTACAGAACTTGTAAATACACTGCTAAACCTATGAAGCTATATCGAAAATTTATGACACCCTTGCATATAGTTAATCAAGGATGACATAGATGGCCGAACCTCAGATCTATCAACTATATTTATAGTTTCTTTCGACGCTATCATAGAAAACAATTACGTAACATTTATTATAAAAACATATATGTTAAAGCGTCTGGAGTTTAGTACTAGGTAAGTAATAGAGTTTCTACAACTTTTCTATATCCTTTACTACCTCATTGATGCTTCGTATGGACATGAGGTTATTTAAAGAATCAAAGAAAATATAATAAGCAAGGGGAAAAAAAATATAACATTTAAGACCACTGGAAGTATTCTAAATAAAATGGTTACATATTCAATAATAATAAATGAATTTACTATTATTTCTATTGTTCATACAAATACAATAACTTGTTATGGTGGTGGAGAGGCCAAGTATTTAACTTATTCTACTTAACCTTCATTATAAATACAATCCTTATAATAATCACTAAGAGAAAAAGTTCAAACATTTTATTTGAGTTATTTAATAACTTGTTATTTCAATTATCTAATAACATGTTAACTAAAAATGAAACTTACAAGCTAATTAAATAGTATCGTTCTTCCATTCACAATTTTCTTGGATCCTTTTCCAAATATCTTATTCAAAATTTTTCTTCTAAATTTATCGTCACATTTCTTCTTGTTTTCCTTTTTAGAGCGCTTTCCAGATCTAGTTTCTTCTTCATAATCTTTATCCTCGTCATGATTGCGTTTACCGTTTGTTAAAGGCATTTCTGCTCCTTGTTCTCTGTAAAAGTTAATTCTTGTCATGATCACTGGTTGATATTCACCTACTGATTTAACATTTTTGTGACTTTCTACAGCCACGTCACGTTTTGGTAACTCTTTTTTACAAATCACCACTTCACGTTTGATATTTTTATTGATTTCTTTTGCCTTTGCAGTTTTTTCGGTTTCGTTTTCTTTGAGCAATGATTTGTGATCGTGAAAGCAACGTTCAGCGACCACGGTATCTTCAAGCGTAGTATATAGATTAGCATCACAGTCTTCCACTAAGCACCTCCATTTTTTTCCATATTCAGTTATTTCTGATATGGTATACATGTAGTTTCCATAGACAAACAAATCGGAAATGGTGTGGTCGTAAACTTTTAAAACCCCATTCATTTTGAAAACGCATTCACTAGTTTATGTACCGACAGTTCTAGGAAAAACATTTAATCAGGTAAAGGGCCATATCATTAAGGGATTTTTAATATTAAAACTTTAATTAGGGCTTATAGATGTATGGTATGGGTTAAGGATTAAAACGTTATAAATACTTCGTTTGGGCATTATAAGGAAGTTAAAGAATAATGGTAATAAAATTTTTAAGGAAATGGTTCTCGAATGATAAGCGCATTAACGGACAGACAGACAGACAAAGACACATTGTATTTTATATTATTATATTCTTTGCTACATGATATTGTTCCATATTTAACGGTTTAGGCAGCGTGTTGCAAGAGTGCGCGCTAGCTGCAAAATTTTTCCGACTTGATTCACTATTAGCGTCACTACTTTTCTTTCTTATGTTATCTGACGTAATAAAATATATCCTATAGCCTAGCCCGAGAACATATGTATGAAATAAACTAAAATACGTAAATCGGATAAGTGGTTCTCGAGTGATAAGCGCACTACCAGACAGACAAAGAGACGTTGCATTTTATATATATTATAGATATAAAGAGATTTGTACTTTTCTGTACGTCATGCTCATTTGACTGAGGGGCAGATATTGAATCATATTTTCTAACATTTTATTTAATCTGATCTGTTCTAATCTAATATATATGAGGCATTATTTGTCAAGCGGGACGCCCTTCTCTCCATTACAGATTTTAAGATAGGAGGATCTGTAGGATCTCAAAATTTTCATCAAGACGTGTACTTTAAAATTCCGTTTGGCGATTACTGAAATTCAATATGGCGTCGCAACATGGCAGCCATAATCAGCCCAAAGGTGACTTTTAACAAAAAAAAAGTTGCTTAAATTTATGATAAACATTTAGTTTAAAGTGTAAAATGGAAAAACCAGTTGTTTTTTCATTTTTTTTGGTGTGCCGATTATAAATTCATTTACAAAAATGCAATTTGACATCTGTCAACTGGCAAACCCACACCAAAATAACATCAAACCTGAGTTTTACGTTAAATACGGAGTTTAAGGAGAATTATTATATTTTCGGGTTACTGATTACAAATATGATCTGAGAATTATAGAATTGACAGCTACCAACTGCCAAATCTACTGTGAAAACTGACATAATAACTTGAAAACCGGGTTTTACGTTTAATACCGATTTTATTCACAATTATCATGTTTTTGAGGTCATTTATTATAAATTGATTGTAATTTGACAAAATAAAAAAATGGACAGCTACCTACTGCCAAGTCAACTGCCGAAACTGCCAAAGTAATAAAAGAAGCGGGGTCTAAGTCAGGGATGTCAAAGATACGGCCCGCGGGCCGCATTCGGCCCCCGGGATGTATCAATAAGGCCCGCGATCGCAATGTGTCACAGAAAGAAGTCAGGTATATATATATATATATATATATATATATATATATATATATATATATATGTATATATATATATATATATATATATATATATATATATATATATATATATATATATATTATATACTATATAATTCAATAAAATGTTATAATAATTCAGTACATTTTTTTTATGTGAATCTGGCCCGCCTACACATTCTAAATTTAATATATGGCCCTGTGCAAAATTGAGTTTGACACCTCTGGTCTAAGTTGAAAACGAATTTTACTCCCAAATATCACGTTTTCGGGGCCACTGTTTACGAATATGATGTCAAAATTACAAACTTGACAGCTAACAATTGCCAAATCAATGGTGAATACTAACAAAATCACATTGGCAACGAGTTAAATATGGATTTTACTGTAAGTTATTTGGTTGTCTTTGTCTATAACGCGGTAAAGCCAATATTGTGAGTTCAACCTGCACTTGACCGGTTATTTAAAAATAATTCAGAGGTTCTCTGTTGGCGGATATTTAAACAAAGCAAACAATTAGGCACAGACTTTATTGACAAAAAACTATAAATAAGACATCGAACATAATTTTAATAATGTCACTTCCAAACCACACTAATTAAATTATTAATTAAAACTAGGTGAGAAATTTTAATTTAATTATTTTTATCTTTATACCGAAGATAATTGACTAAATTAAACTTAATTAAATTTTTTCGCGTTTTAATTAACGTCTTAGAATCCTTAAATGCTGACTCCCGCCGTCTGTTTATCATTTTTATTAGCTTTTAAAACTTTTAATTAGACATAAATAATTAAAGGGGTTGATTAGCCTAGGATTTTTTCAATTTTGTGATTTCATTTATAAATTTTAAGGTTTATATCATGTTATAACTTCTACATTACACCATTACTGCAAGATACTACCCCTCTGTGAGCCGTTTGGCGTTAAATATTTATTTTTTACCATACAAAAATTCCCCATCAGCCCCTTCCCCGCCATTAAGACCCAGCTACGTCAGTGGAATGCAAATAATATAATTACATAGCTATATCTATAAAATTATTTGAAAATTAATAAACAGGAGTACAGAACATGTAAATACACTGCTAGACCTATGAAGCTATATCGAAAATGTATGACACCCTTGCATATAGTTAATTAAGGATGACTTAGATGGCCGAACCTCAGATCTATCAATTTGTAGTTTCTTTCGATGCTGTCATAGAAAATAAATACGTAACATTTATTAAAAACATATATATGTTAAAGCGTCTGGAGTTTAGTACTAGGTAAGTAGATAAGTATTAGAGTTTCTACAACTTGTCTATATCCTTTATTACCTCATTGATGCTTCGCATGGACATGAGGTTACATGCTATTCTATTTATAAAGCGGCAAAGAATAGATGATAAGCAAAAAAAATATAACATTTAAGACCACTGGAAGTATTCTAAATCAAATGGTTACATATTCAATAATAATAAATGAATTGACTATTATTTCTATTGTTCATACAAATACAATAACCTGTTATGGTGATGGAGAGGCCTAGCATTTACCTTATTCTACTTAACCATCATTATAAATACAATCCTTATAATAATCACTAAGAGAAAAAGTTAAAACATTTTGTTTCAGTTATTTAATAACATGTTATTTCAATTATCTAATAACATGTTAACTAAAAATGAAATTTACAAGTTAATTAAATAGTATCGTTCTTCCATTCACAATCTTCTTGGATCCTTTTCCAAATATCTTATTCAAAATTTTTCTTCTAAATTTATCGTCACATTTCTTCTTGTTTTCCTTTTTAGAGCGCTTTCCAGATCTAGTTTCTTCTTCATAATCTTTATCCTCGTCATGATTGCGTTTACCGTTTGTTAAAGGCATTTCTGCTCCTTGTTCTCTGTAAAAGTTAATTCTTGTCATGATCACTGGTTGATATTCACCTACTGATTTAACATTTTTATGACTTTCTACAGCCACGTCACGTTTTGGTAACTCTTTTTTACAAATCACCACTTCACGTTTGATATTTTTATTGATTTCTTTTGCCTTTGCAGTTTTTTTCAGTTTCGTTTTCTTTGAGCAATGATTTGTGATCGTGAAAGCAACGTTCAGCGACCACGGTATCTTCAAGCGTAGTATATGGATTAGCATCACAGTCTTCCACTAAGCACCTCCATTTTTTTCCATATTCAGTTATTTCTGATATGGTATACATGTAGTTTCCATAGACAAACAAATCGGAAATGGTGTGGTCGTAAACTTTTAAAACCCCATTCATTTTGAAAACGCATTCACTAGTTTATGTACCACTCAATGAATATTTACTTTGGTTTAGACACAGTATCGTACCACTGAATGAAATGAAGTTCAAAACTAACTGAGAGCTGAAATGACCTTTTGCTGTTTTTATAAGATGGTCAAATTATCCCTCTCTCGTTTCAGCAAGCAATATTAATAACAGCAATAATTATTGCCGACAGTTCTAGGAAAAACATTTAATCAGGTAAAGGGCCATATCATTAAGGGATTTTTAATATTAAAACTTTAGTTAGGGCTTATAGATGTATGGTATGGGTTAAGGATTAAAACGTTATAAATACTTCGTTTGGGCATTATAAGGAAGTTAAAGAATAATAGTAATAAAATTTTTAAGGAAATGGTTCTCGAATGATAAGCGCATTAATGGACAGACAGACAGACAAAGACACATTGTATTTTATATTATTATATTCTTTGCTACATGATATTGTTCCATATTTAACGGTTTAGGCAGCGTGTTGCAAGAGTGAGCGCTAGCTGCAAACTTTTTTCCGACTTGATTCACTATTAGCGTCACTACTTTTCTTTCTTATGTTATCTAACGTAATAAAATATATCCTATAGCCTAGCCCGAGAACATATGTATGAAATAAACTAAAATACGTAAATCGGATAAGTGGTTCTCGAGTGATAAGCGCACTACTAGACAGACAAAGAGACGTTGCATTTTATATATATTATAGATATAAAGAGATTTGTACTTTTCCGTACTCCATGCTCATTTGACTGAGGGGCAGATATTGCATCATATTTTCAAACATTTTATTTAATCTGATCTGATCTAATCTAATCTAATATAATCTAATATATATGAGGCATTATTTGTCAAGCGGGACACCCTTCTTTCCATTACAGATTTTAAGATGGGAGGATCTGTAGGACCTCAAAATTTTCATCAAGACTTGTACTTTAAAATTCCGTTTGGCGATTTTTGAAATTCAATATGGCGTCGCAACATGGCAGCCATAATCAACTAAAAGGTGACTTTTAACAAGAAAAAGTTGCTTAAATTTATGATAAACATTTAGTTTAAAGTGTAAAATGGAAAAACCAGTTGTTTTTTCATTTTTTTTTTTGGTGTGCCGATTATAAATTCAATTACAAAAATGCAATTTGACATCTGTCAACTGGCAAACCCACACCCAAAATAACATCAAACCTGAGTTTTACGTTAAATACGGAGTTTAAGGAGAAGTATTATATTTTCGGGTTACTGATTACAAATATGATCTGAGAATTATAAAATTGACAGCTACCAACTGCCAAATCCACTGTGAAAACTGACATAATAACTTGAAAACCGGGTTTTACGTTTAATACCGATTTTATTCACAATTATCATCTTTTTGAGGTCATTTATTATAAATTGATTGTAATTTGACAAAATAAAAAAATGGACAGCTACCTACTGCCAAGTCAACTGCCGAAACTGCCAAAGTAATAAAAGAAGCGAGGTCTAAGTCAGGGATGTCAAAGATACGGCCCGCGGGCCGCATTCGGCCCCCGGGACGTATCAATAAGGCCCGCGATTGCAATGTGTCACAGAAAGAAGTCAGGTATATATATATATATATATATATATATATATATATATATATATATATATATATATATATATATGTATATATATATATATATATATATATATATATATATATATATATATATATATATATATATTATATACTATATAATTAAATAAAATGTTATAATAATCAGTACATTTTTTTTATTTGAATCTGGCCTGCCTACACATTCTAAATTTAATATATGGCCCTGTGCAAAATTGAGTTTGACACCTCTGGTCTAAGTTGAAATCGAATTTTACTCCCAAATATCACGTTTTCGGGGCCACTGTTTACGAATATGATGTCAAAATTACAAACTTAACAGCTAACAATTACCAAATCAATGGTGAATACTAACAAAATCCCATTGGCAACGAGTTAAATATGGATTTTACTGTAAGTTATTTGGTTGTCTTTGTCTATAACGCGGTAAAGCCAATATTGTGAGTATCACATAGGAATTACAAAACTGACAGCTGCCAAATGTACTGTCAAAACTGCCACAATAACATAAAAAGCTGACGTTTTCATTAATTACGAATTTCACTGTCAATTAATTTTTTTTGCAAGGAAGCTGATTTCGAGGTACAGGATAAACTTGCTAAAATCACATCCAAACTAACTATTGGAAAATGAAGCTTAAATACTGCTAATTTTGATGTAAAGTTTCCTATCTATGTAATACTGGCGCACACTTTTCTTTGTATTATTTTTACAATATCGCGAAAAATCGCTGTCCCCCTTATCTCGAAAATTACTAATCTGGAATATTCTCCACGGGGTCTAGATTGAACGAAAATTATCGCGAGTGCATTACCTTGAATAGTTTATCTGGAATATAAAAAAAATAACTATTTCAAGGTCATCCGTTTTCAGTAAAGATTGGAAACAAACTTTGTTGAAAACTCATTGGGGACGTGTTTGGTGAAGTCACTGATCATTTTATACCTCCATAACAAAAATTTTTATTTCAGAAGCAATCAAGGTACGGAACCCTAATTGCACAAGTTCAACCTGCACTTGACCGGTTATTTAAAAATAATTCAGAGGTTCTCTGTTGGCGGATATTTAAACAAAGCAAAAAATTAGGCACAGACTTTATTGACAAAAAACTATAAATAAGGCATCGAACATAATTTTAATAATGTCACTTCCAACCACACTAATTAAATTATTAATTAAAACTAGGTGAGAAATTTTAATTTAATAATTTTTATCTTTATACCGAAGATAATTGACTAAATTAAACTTAATTAAATTTTTTCGCGTTTTAATTAACATCTTAGAATCCTTAAAAGCTGACTCCCGCCGTCTGTTTATCATTTTTATTAGCTTTTAAAACTTTTAATTAGACATAAATAATTAAAGGGATTGATTAGCCTAGGATTTTTTCAATTTTGTGATTTTGTTTATAAATTTTAGGGTTTATATCATGTTATAACTTCTACATTACACCATTACTGCAAGATACTACCCCTCTGTGAGCTGTTTGGCCTTAACTATTTATTTTTTACCATACAAAAATTCCCCATTAGCCCCCTTCCCCGCCATTAAGACCCTGCTACGTCAGTGGAATGCAGATAATATAATTACATAGCTATATCTATAAAATTATTTGAAAATTAATAAACAGGAGTACAGAACATGTAAATACACTGCTAGACCTATGAAGCTATATCGAAAATTTATGACACCCTTACATATAGTTAATCAAGGATGACTTAGATGGCCGAACCTCAGATCTATCAACTATATTCATAGTTTCTTTCGACGCTGTCATAGAAAATAAATACGTAACATTTATTACAAACACATATATGTTAAAGCGTTTGGAGTTTAGTACTAGGTAAGTAGATAAGTAATAGAGTTTCTACAACTTTTCTATATCCTTTATTACCTCATTGATGCTTCGTATGGACATGAGGTTACATGCTATTCTATTTATAAAGCGGCAAAGAATAGATGATAAGCAAAAAAAAATATAACATTTAAGACCACTGGAAGTATTCTAAATAAAATGGTTACATATTCAATAATAATAAATGAATTGACAATTATTTCTATTGTTCATACAAATACAATAACCTGTTATGGTGATGGAGAGGCCTAGCATTTACCTTATTCTACTTAACCATCATTATAAATACAATCCTTATAATAATCACTAAGAGAAAAAAGTTAAAACATTTTGTTTCAGTTATTTAATAACATGTTATTTCAATTATCTAATAACATGTTAACTAAAAATGAAATTTACAAGTTAATTAAATAGTATCGTTCTTCCATTCACAATTTTCTTGGATCCTTTTCCAAATATCTTATTCAAAATTTTTCTTCTAAATTTATCGTCACATTTCTTCTTGTTTTCCTTTTTAGAGCGCTTTCCAGATCTAGTTTCTTCTTCATAATCTTTATCCTCGTCATGATTGCGTTTACCGTTTGTTAAAGGCATTTCTGCTCCTTGTTCTCTGTAAAAGTTAATTCTTGTCATGATCACTGGTTGATATTCACCTACTGATTTAACATTTTTGTGACTCTCTACAGCCACGTCACGTTTTGGTAACTCATTTTTACAAATCACCACTTCACGTTTGATATTTTTATTGATTTCTTTTGCCTTTGCAGTTTTTTCAGTTTCGTTTTCTTTGAGCAATGATTTGTGATCGTGAAAGCAACGTTCAGCGACCACGGTATCTTCAAGCGTAGTATATAGATTAGCATCACAGTCTTCCACTAAGCACCTCCATTTTTTTCCATATTCAGTTATTTCTGATATGGTATACATGTAGTTTCCATAGACAAACAAATCGGAAATGGTGTGGTCGTAAACTTTTAAAACCCCATTCATTTTGAAAACGCATTCACTAGTTTATGTACCACTCAATGAATATTTACTTTGGTTTAGACACAGTATCGTACCACTGAATGAAATGAAGTTCAAAACTAACTGAGAGCTGAAATGACCTTTTGCTGTTTTTATAAGATGGTCAAATTATCCCTCTGTCGTTTCAGCAAGCAATATTAATAACAGAAATAATTATTGCCGACAGTTCTAGGAAAAACATTTAATCGGGTAAAGGGCCATATCATTAAGGGATTTTTAATATTAAAACTTTAATTAGGGCTTATAGATGTATGGTATGGGTTAAGGATTAAAACGTTATAAATACTTCGTTTGGGCATTATAAGGAAGTTAAAGAATAATGGTAATAAAATTTTTAGGGAAATGGTTCTGGAATGATAAGCGCATTAACGGACAGACAGACAGACAAAGACACATTGTATTTTATATTATTATATTCTTTGCTACATGATATTGTTCCATATTTAACGGTTTAGGCAGCGTGTTGCAAGAGTGCGCGCTAGCTGCAAACTTTTTTCCGACTTGAATCACTATTAGCGTCACTACTTTTCTTTCTTATGTTATCTAACGTAATAAAATATATCCTATAGCCTAGCCCGAGAACATATGTATGAAATAAACTAAAATACGTAAATCGGATAAGTGGTTCTCGAGTGATAAGCGCACTACCAGACAGACAAAGAGACGTTGCATTTTATATATATTATAGATATAAAGAGATTTGTACTTTTCCGTACGTCATGCTCATTTGACTGAGGGGAAGATATTGAATCATATTTTCTAACATTTTATTTAATCTGATCTGTTCTAATCTAATCTAATATAATCTAATATATATGAGATTTTAAGAAGTTGAATACGAATTTTACTCCCAAATATCATGTTTTCGGGGCCACTGTTTACGCATATGATGTCAAAATTACAAACTTGACAGCTAACAATTGCCAAATCAATGGTGAATACTAACAAAATCACATTGGCAACGAGTTAAATATGGATTTCACTGTAAGTTATTTGGTTGTCTTTGTCTATGACGCGGTAAAGTCAATATTGTGATTATAACATAGGAATTACAAAACTGACAGCTGCCAACTGCAAAATTTACTGTCAATACTGCCACAATAACACAAAAGCTGACGTTTTCATTAATTACGAATTTCACTGTCAATTAATTTTTTTTGCAAGGAAGCTGACTTCGAGGTACAGGATAAACTTGCTAAAATCACATCCAAACTAACTATATAAAATGAAGCTTAAATACTGCTAATTTGATGTAAAGTTTCCTATCTAAGTATTTCAAATATGCCAGACTAAATAATTCAACTTAAACTTTTTCAAATGTTCCAAAAAGGACATGATTTTCAAGTTATTTTGTCAGTTTTGACAATGGATTTGACAGTTGATAGCTGTCAATTTTGTAATTCTCAAATCATATTTGTAATCAGTAACCCGAAAATATAATAATTCTCGGTAAACTCCGTATTTAACGTAAAATTCGGGTTTAATGTTATTTTGGGTGTTTTGACAGTGGGTTTGGCAGTTGACAGATGTCAAATTGCATTCTTGTAATTGAATTTATAATCGGCACACCCAAAAAAAATGAAAAAACAACTGGTTTTTTCCGTTTTACAGTTTAAACTAAACGTTTATCATAAATTTAAGCAACTTTTTTTTGTCAAAAGTCACCTTTTGGTTGATTATGGCCGCTATGTTGCGACGCCATATTGAATTTTAAAATACACGTCTTGACGAAAATTTTGAGCCCCTACAGATCCTCCCATCTTAAAATCTGTAATGGAGAGAAGGGTGTCCCGCTTGACAAATAATGCCTCATATATATGTATATATATATATATATATATATATATATATATATATATATATATATATATATATATATAGATATATATATATATATATATATATATATATATATATATATATATATATATATATATATATATATATATATATATATATTAGGGTGACCGCAAAAAAATCGATGTCGGAATCTTGTTCGTCTGGACCCCACAAAACGATTCCCCTTTCCAGATATTGAGATAGCCGAAATTGTTATACCTAGCTTGCCGTCACCATATCTTGGAAATTCTATTAAGAGGTGTATTCGACACAAAAATGGGATCAACCACTGGACCTCATCCAGACATTTTCAAGAGATTCCTCACTGCGTGGCCCAAGATAGACAAAGGAAAATACGACACAGGTATCAGTGGCAATTTAATACAAAAGCAGCTAACTCCAGAAGTAATTGCAAATGTTACTGCTGAATTCGAGACCAAATTAACTGAGAGCCACCCCAGAGATGACTACAAGGAGCTATTGCAGTTGGTTCTCGTATTTGTTGGATCACTAGACGGCAATGTTGTGGGTCTTAGAACTCCAGGAGCCATTCATCACGCTAGGTGGATGGCAAAGGCCATTTACTGCTTAAAAATGTTCATTTTTCGTCGTCAATTTAAGATGTCTAAAGAAGAAGAAAGTTCTGTGCGTGCCATTTCTGTTTTCCTAGTTAAAACTTATTGTAAAGCTTGGTTCAATGCTCCAAAAGCTCATCTTGCACCAAAGCAAGATTTAGGTATTTTGCATAGTCTGTTAGACTATAAAGAATGTGACAACGACATTGCAGAAATAGCCCTGACCAAATTTTCGAACCATTTGTGGTATTTGAATGCAAAGTTGGTGGGATTATCGTTTTTTGATCCCACCATTACAGACGATGAAAAGTTGTTAATGGCTAATAAATTGCTCAGTCGCACAGATGAACCATCACAGCACGCTAGGGTTGTAAATCCAAAAGTTAGGAAAGAAAACCTAAAAGAGGTAGTTGATGGAGGATTGGTAAATTTACTTACCAAAGAAACGTTTACATTCTTTGACCAATTTAATATAAAAACAGATTTCCTAAGACAATATCCAAACACCTGGCCTCAAAATAATGACTTCCAAGAAGGATTGAAAATTGTCAAAACATTAAAAGTAGTTAGTGATATGGCTGAGCGTGGTGTTAAATTAATAACCGACTTTAACGACCTTCTGACAAAAGATGAAGACCAAAAGCAATATGTCCTGCAAGTTGTAAGAAAATGCCGAGCATTATATCCTGACGTTTCAAAAACTACTTTAACAAAAGCTCTAGAATAGATTAGATAACTATGTAAAATTATCAACTCATGTAGGTACTACGTCTGTATCTTTTCTGTGTCTGTTTTGTATGTATTATATACCTAATTTTTATATTTTAAAATAAAAAAATGTCATTAGACTTATCAGTATTACTTGTTTTTTTTATTATATTTCTACTTTAAACTCAAAAATATACCAAAAAAAAACAAAATTTATCACTTAATAACAAAATATACGAAGTATGCTCCTAATGGTACCTGGTCACGTTTTTGGGGCTAAAGGCTGTTGTAACTCGGTTTGACTTAAAATAACAACAATTATGTATAGAATATAAATTTTGAAGAACAACATTAGCTTTTGAGATATTAAGCGTGTTTCTATTATTTACCGTTCTAGAGTTATGGGGGAATCGTTTGTGGGGTCCAGACGAACAAGATTCCAACATTTTTTTCCCCCTCTATGAGATCCGGTCACTCTAATATATATAATATATATATATATATATATATATATATATATATATATATATATATATATATATATATATATATATATATATATATATATTCATGTATTGTGTGCCCTGCTCTGTATTGAAAAGGAGGTGCCTGTTGTCATGTTGACTAGCTTTGCCAAGGACTTTGAAATATCAGTATACAATCACATATTTCCTCATGTTCATTACTTTATTTTTACTAATCAACATGTGTATATTGACTTCTCGCACGCTAATCCTTGATCATCTGTTAATTCCGACGAAACTCTGATCCTTCGGATTGAATGGCTTATGGGTAACATTTTTCAAATGCGACATCACTTTTAGGGAACAGTTTGTAATTGTTTTAGCTCTGAGGTATACAATGCTCTTTCAGGAGTCCTCCCTCGACAAAAAACAGGGTTCTTGGTTCTGGTAGTATTTTTTTATGTGCATTTGAGATAAAATATATACAAGACAGATAATCTAAGAACAACTTAGTATCTATCTTTTACGCAAAATTTAATCCGTTTTTCCGGTTATAAATTTGTAATTCGACTTTATGATAGACTTTAAAAGCAATGTACGTCTTGTTCACAAAGTACGGCTATGAAAAGAGCCAACTATAAAGTTTAATTTAAAGGATTAAAAGATTTACTAAGAATTTTCATGTTTCCATATCTGCTTTTCAACAGAATTAAAGTATTAAATTCATTTTTAAATATTATGAACGGGTTTAAATGCTGTTATCCTCTGTGTATCCAATAATTCTATATTTGGGTAATTACAGTGAAATCGGGACCTCAAGTTGTCTCCCATGAGGTCTGTTATTGAAAAATGCGTTTGAAGACTTTTCTATTGCCGAATGTAAGCGCCCAAATAGGAAAAGCTAATGAAAAAAGACAACACAATACAGTAAAGTCATAAGCACAATGGCAATGATATCGTGGTGTTGGGATACTGATGAGATATGTTAATTCGACTAGACAAAATAGAGTTTTTTACAATTTTAAGAAGGTTGTTTTAAAACAATTTTTTTAATCTTTTATATCGGCTGGATTTGGCAAAGTAATTTGAGTTAGTGACTATTGTAATCTACAAAATTAACGTTCTAGTCAAAAAGAAATTGCATATTTTAGGATAAAGTTTTATACACCATAAGTACAAAATAATCTTATCTTAGATTGTACAATTTTCCAGTAATTTGTTAAATCTGTTATTTGTTTTACCTACCGACATAGCAGAATATAAATTCTGAAATTATCTCGGGTTTTTTTTATGGTTGATGTGCCATGACCTCCTTATTTTCTATGTCGCCTGTGTTTTTCGTACTAATGTAGAACGCCTTCGGCTGTTGCAATCTTTTTATGTCGTCCGTCCATCTTGTCTGTGGTCTACTTCTGCATTTTTTATGTTCTCTAGACCTCCATCCAACCATACGACGTGTCCATCTGTTATCATTCATTTTTGTGATTTGCCCTGCCAAATTCCACCTTAATATACATATTCGTTGTATTACATCTGTCACTTTTGCTCTTCATCGTATTCCGATGTTAGGAATACGATCTTGGAGTTTAATATTTAGCATCCTCCTCTCCATTGCTCCTTGAGTTACCTGGAGTTTATTTGTTATACTTTTATTTAAAGCCTATTTCTCGAGACTTGGTTCTGGTGAAGTTTATTTTTAGACCCATTTCTTGAGACTTGTGATTTAATTCCATCATCATTTCTTCTAATTCTTGTTTTGTTTTGGCGATCAGAGTGATATTACCTGCGAATGTTAAGTGATTTAGTTGTTCAGCGTCCATCAGTATTCTTTTATTTTTCCACTTTGATTTGAACATATCTTCTAGAGTCAACGTGAACAGTTTTGGAGATATTGAATTACCTTTCCTATGCTCTTTTAATTTTGATTTTATTTGTTTTTTTTCTTCAAACATTATTTGTGATGTGGAATTTCTATATAGGGTGCGACAAAGACGGGCTTTTACCATGCGTTCCAATAGTTTGGTCAGGTGGTTGGTGAGGGATATGGGCCTATAGCTATTGGGGTTGTTTCTGGGCTTGCCAGTCTTGTGGATGGGAATGATAGTTGTTGTTAACCAAGAGGACGGGAATTCTCTACTTGACCAGAGGTTATTGTAGTACTCCAAGATTAATGAGATAATAGAAGATGGGAGATTGATGATTATATCCAGATGAATGCCGTCAGGGCCGGGAGCAGTTCTTCTGGCTTTGACAAGTGAGTCTCTCAGTTCCCTCATGGAGAAGGGAACGTTGTAGTGGAAGATGATGTTTGTATTAAAGGTGTTGATTGAAGGGGTAGAGGGGATTTGATGATTGGAAGATTTGTCCTGGTAGTGTTTTGCCAGTGAATTGCCAATGACTGCAGAATCTGTAGTCCATGTGTTGTTTATCAAAAGACCTGGAATGCTTCTGGGAAGAAAACCTTTCATTCTCCGTATGTTATTCCACATATCCTTGGAAGAGATGTTATGATTAAAAGAAGATGTGAATGAATGCCAAGAGGAAAGCTTGGCCTCCTTGATTGTTCTCTTTGCTACTGCTCTTTTCCTTTTAAAGATAATGAAATTTTCAGAAGACGGATGTCTTTTGAATTTGTTTGGAGCACTTTTCCTATTTTTTTATGGCTTGGCGACAAGCATCTGTCCACCAAGGAACTGGCATTTTTGAATGATTTAAGGAGTGTTTAGGAATGGCATGGGAGGATGCCTCCAAGATGTTCTGTGTTAACTGATTGATGAAGGTATATTGTTTGGGAAGGTGGAGATGTGGGGAATCATATTTTCTAACATTTTATTTAATCTGATCTGTTCTAATCTAATCTAATATAATCTAATATATATGAGGCATTATTTGTCAAGCAGGACGCCCTTCTCTCCATTACAGATTTTAAGATGGGAGGATCTGTAGGACCTCAAAATTTTCATCAAGACGTGTACTTTAAATTTCCGTTTAGCGATTTTTGAAATTCAATATGGCGTCGCAACATGGCAGCCATAATCAGCCAAAAGGTGACTTTTAACAAAAAAAAGTTGCTTAAATTTATGATAAACATTTAGTTTAAAGTGTAAAATGGAAAAACCAGTTGTTTTTTCATTTTTTTTTGGTGAAAGACAGATAATCTAAGAACAACTTAGTATCTATCTTTTACGCAAAATTTAATCCGTTTTTCCGGTTATAAATTTGTAATTCGACTTTATGATAGACTTTAAAAGCAATGTACGTCTTGTTCACAAAGTACGGCTATGAAAAGAGCCAACTATAAAGTTTAATTTAAAGGATTAAAAGATTTACTAAGAATTTTCATGTTTCCATATCTGCTTTTCAACAGAATTAAAGTATTAAATTCATTTTTAAATATTATGAACGAGTTTAAATGCTGTTATCCTCTGTGTATCCAATAATTCTATATTTGGGTAATTACAGTGAAATCGGGACCTCAAGTTGTCTCCCATGAGGTCTGTTATTGAAAAATGCGTTTGAAGACTTTTCTATTGCCGAATGTAAGCGCCCAAATAGGAAAAGCTAATGAAAAAAGACAACACAATACAGTGAAGTCATAAGCACAATGGCAATGATATCGTGGTGTTGGGATACTGATGAGATATGTTAATTCGACTAGACAAAATAGAGTTTTTTACAATTTTAAGAAGGTTCTTTTAAAACAATTTTTTTAAATCTTTTATATCGGCTGGATTTGGCAAAGTAATTTGAGTTAGTGACTATTGTAATCTACAAAATTAACGTTCTAGTCAATAAGAAATTGCATATTTTAGGATAAAGTTTTATACACCATAAGTACAAAATAATCTTATCTTAGATTGTACAATTTTCCAGTAATTTGTTAAATCTGTTATTTGTTTTACCTACCGACATAGCAGAATATAAATTCTGAAATTATCTCGGGTTTTTTTATGGTTGATGTGCCATGACCTCCTTATTTTCTATGTCGCCTGTGTTTTTCGTACTAATGTAGAACGCCTTCGGCTGTTGCAATCTTTTTATGTCGTCCGTCCATCTTGTCTGTGGTCTACTTCTGCATTTTTTATGTTCTCTAGACCCCCATCCAACCATACGACGTGTCCATCTGTTATCATTCATCTTTGTGATTTGCCCTGCCAAATTCCACCTTAATATACATATTCGTTGTATTACATCTGTCACTTTTGCTCTTCATCGTATTCCGATAATATTTATCATCCTCCTCTCCATTGCTCCTTGAGTTACCTGGAGTTTATTTGTTATACTTTTATTTAAAGCCTATTTCTCGAGACTTGGTTCTGGTGAAGTTTATTTTTAGACTCATTTCTTGAGACTTGTGATTTAATTCCATCATCATTTCTTCTAATTCTTGTTTTGTTTTGGCGATCAGAGAGCCATTACCTGTGAATCTTAAGTGATGTAGTTGTTCAGCGTCCATCAGTATTCTTTTATTTTTCCACTTTGATTTGAACATATCTTTTAGAGTCAACGTGAACAGTTTTGGAGATATTAAATTACATTTCCTATGCTCTTTTAATTTTGATTTTATTTGTTTTTTCTTCAAACATTATTTGTGATGTGGAATTTCTATATAGGGTGCGACGCCAAAATCCGGACAAATTTCAATTTGATTTTCCCGTCGTTCTATACCACTTCGAGAGGTCGTGATTGGCGTCCAAATAGCTTGAGGCATGTACTAAACATTCAAGTCCGGAGTATAATCGAAGAGCCGCGATTATCGGAAGTGTTCGCGTTCAGCGACAGAAATCATTCTATTCTTCAGATACCCAGGATCGACTGTGTATGATGTTGTCGCGAAGTATAAACGAGTCGGAAAAGTCCAACGAAGGTTTTGCAACATCGGTAAGGAAAAAATTGGTTGTCTGACAACGTCGATATGTTTTGGTCCAAAGAATTTTGGCCTCTCAACAGACCAGAATTAAATCCTTTGGACTTCTATGTATGAAGCGCGGTTGAAAGGGTCACTAACAAGTTCAGAAGTTCAGACATCCAAACGTTGCATCATTGAGAGCCGCTATTGAAGCGGCATTCGCCGATATGGACCGTGACTCTTTAAAACGGGCCTGTGACCGCTTTAGACCGAGAATGGAGGCGATCATTCAAGCAGAAAGGGGTTATATTGAGTAAATATGTTTCTTCTATTTTCGAGTTTCTGTACTGTCTGAGGTATTTTGCATTCAGGATTGTCGTGTCGATTACAATATTCCTTTCATTTGATTTGATTTTTGTTATACCATCTGGGCTTTGCCATATCCATCCTCTGTTATAACTTATATATATATATATATATATATATATATATATATATATATATATATATATATATATATATATATATATATTGTAACTTGGGAACTTGCCCTCAGGCAGGAGGCATCTTTTTTGTACCCTGTGAAAAGTTGTTTGTCCCACGCTTGAGCGCAATTTTCTTGCAGCCCCGCTTTAATTTCTGAGAAGGTATTGAGTGAATAATGATTTTAAAAGAACTAAAGAAATTAAACAAACACTAGCTCAGTTTTCCTTGGTAGAGAAATATGGGTAAGAGATAACTGTTTTACGTCTTTTTGGAATTATTTTTTTTTATGGTTAAAAACTTTATTTGTACTATTTTTTTTTTTTTTTGGCACCATTCATTTTAAAATAGAAAGGATCTAACTTCAGCTAAAAAAATGAAAAAACACTGAAGTGTTTATACAGTTGGTATAAAAGAATTAGTCTAGTACAACCCTTCTTAGCCTGAAAAGAAAGATAGATGTACAGTGAAACACTAGCTTTAACCAACAAAAAGAAAATTTATTCATGATTTTAAAATAAAAGTTCCAACCCTTGCAGTTTTAAGAATTACAAAAATTCTAGCCTAAACAGTAGTTATTAAAAGTAGAGTTCCTAAATCAGACATTTTACTTCTAAAACTTTACTACACCCGAAATCAAAGAGTCGTGATTTTCACTTCACGATTTATCAGTTCAAATTGCTGTTAAAACACTTATTTGCGGGGAATAGATCTACTGATGTATGTTCTGGTGACTTACGGTTTTCCTACGGGCTTCTTGGCCTTAAATTGAACACAAAACCGCTTTCACACATTCCATCACTTATGAGAAGAGCCTACTTTGGCTACTCCATGTAGAAAAAACACACTAAGCCCACTACGGCTTTACGTTAAAAACTCGTACTTAATTTGGCTCTCGAAAATACTGTCAGAAGCCTCTACTGCGGCTTGATGGGCAAAGCCTGGCTGCGGCTTGATGAGAATAAGCCTTCTCGGCGGCTTGGTGGAAGTAAGCCTTCACGGCGGCTTGGTGGAAGTAAGCCTCTCGGCGGCTTGGTGGAAGTAAGCCAAGATGTGCGTTCTCCGGACCCTTAAATAAGCCGTGAGAACTACGTCTCTAAAATGGCGACGCCGGAACCAAACTCCGGAAACAAACATTTGACCAATCCCGGCGTACTACGAATTCGATAGATTCGGTCGGAAACCCGCACTGCACCTGTACCATGAGCGGCTAGACGAAATACACTGCTCGATACAAAGATGAAAAGAAGTACAATATAAAGCGAAAAATCAGTAACATTACATACTCTTAAAATCTAGGAAAAAAATGAATGTTACAATATATATATATATATATATATATATATATATATATATATATATATATATGAATGTATATATATATATATATATATATATATATATATATATATATATATATATACATTTGCATGATTTTGTTATTTTTCTTTGACCCTGTATATACTTTTTTATTTTTTAATGTGATCGTTTCCTTTTATTAATGACGCTTCGGCACAGTTGGCCTTTCTCAAAATTTTTGTTTAGTTTGATAATTTACAAAAATAACTACTATATTAAAAACTCATTCCATTTCAAGGAAAAAATAACAAAAATAAAACTTCCACCAGACTATATATTGGTATCCCTTCACGTCATATCATTATACACCATTATACCTCTGACTCATGCAACTGAAATTACAAAGAAAAAATGAAACGAAATCAAAGAATTTACGGATATATCAATAGAGAAATTTAGTGCTGCAACCAAATTGATTCTGAACTCAACATATTTTCAATTTGAAGAAATTCTATATCAACATATAGACGGCTGTGGTGTGGGTTCATCCACATCCAGTGTGGTGGCGCAATTAGTAATGGAGGACTTAGAGGAGGGTGCCCTTTCCAACATACTATTTGAAATATCATCTTTCTATAGGTTCGTCGATGATTGTATTACTGCCATTCCAAAAAATTAAAGTTAAACAATTACAATAAAAAACTATAGTTCAAAATAGAAAGAGAAATAGATAAAAAAATAAATTTCCTTGACCTAACATTACACAACAAAGACCAAAGTATAAAAACAGAGTGGTACACAAAGAAAACATGGTCGTCTAGATATCGAAATTATAACTCAAACCATCCACTAAAATACAAGAAATCAGTCATAATTGGATTGGCGGATCGGGTAATATCCCTGACACAGAATACCGGAAATAGTTAATAAACAAAGTCAAAAAAAGCATTGGAATTTAATAACTATCCGGTATATCTTATAAACAAAATATTCAAAAGACGGATACATAAATTTTATAATTCTACCGAAAACAAAAAGCAGCAACAAAAAAGCCCAAAAAAAACAAAGCATATCGTTTTACCATACTTGAACGGATTTTCACAAAAAATTCAAAAACGTTTTAAAAAGCATAATAAATATATCGCTCATAGAGCCTATAACTTATTGGCAACCAACTTTTCAGAATTAAAAACCAAAACCCCAAAAAACGAAAAGAGCAATATTGTATACCAGATTTCTTGCAATAATTGTGAAGGTAGCAAACTGGCCAATATTGGAAAATAGGATAAAAGGACACAAATATAACCAAAAAAAAAAAACAGCACTAACAAAGCACGAAGAGGCAAACAAACACACATTTAATAATGAAGGAACCAAGATTTTAATCACTGAGGACAATAAGAAAAAAACCGGTCAAGTGCAAGTTGAACTTGCACAATTAGTGTTCCGTACGTTGATTGTTTTCAAAATAAAATTTTTTGTTAGGGTGGTATAAAATGATCAGTGACTTCACAAAACACACCCCCCCAAATGAGTTTTCAATAAAGTTTGTTTCCAATCTTTACTGAAAACTGGTGACCTTGAAATTCTGTTTTTTTTTTATATATACCAAATAAATTATTAAAGGTAATGCACTCGTGATAATTTTCGTTCAATCTATACCCCGTGGAGAATATTCCAGAATTTTTTCAAAATTTTTTGATTAGTACTTTTCGAGATAAGGTAGGGGACAGCGATTTTTTAAAAGTAATACGAAGAAAAGTGTGCGCAAGTATTACATTATATACGAGTATATATATATATATATATATATATATATATATATATATATATATATATATATATATATGTATACATATATATATATATATAAATATATATATATATATATATATATATATATATATATATATATATATATATATATATATATATATATATATATATATACATATTTTTACTCGTGTTTTCACAAGCTTTCTTTTGACACCACACTCGATGACATAGTAAAAAAAAATTTTTTTCACTTCCGATTTCACCCCTCAAAACGAACCCCTTAAGTCAAAATTTATGTTACGGTGGTATAAAATGATCAGTGACTTCACAAAACACACCCTAAATGAGTTTTCAACAAAGTTTGTTTCCAATCTTTACTGAAATCTGATGACCTTGAAATTTTTGTTTTTTTTATATGCCATATAAATTATTAAAGGTAATGCACTCGTGATAATTTTCGTTCAATCTACACCCCGTGGAGAATATTCCAGAATTTTTTCGAAATTTTTTGATAAGTACTTTTTGAGATAAGGCCCGGGACAGCGATATTTCGCGAATTTTTAAAAATAACACAACGAAAAGTGCGCGCAAGTATAATATTATATATATATTTTTTACTCGTGTTTTCACAAGCTTTCATTTGACACCACACTCGATGACCTAGTAAAAAAATTTTTTTTTCGCTTCCGACTTCACCCCCCAAAACTAACCCCTTAAGTCAAAATTTAATTCTCAAAACTACATGGCTCTGATGAGGCCATCAATTCCTATATTATTACCAAATTTCACCTTTCTATGTCAAATAGTTTCGGAGAAAAAATCGGGTGTGACAGACAGACAGACAGACAGACAGACAGACAGACAGACAGACAGACAGACAGACAGACAGACAGACAGACAGACAGACACCGAAGTGATCTTATAAGTGTTCCGTACGGAACACTAAAAATACCAACCGCTATCAAGAACAAAAAAGAAACAAATAACCTGAGACAAATATATAAGACAGTACTATAAATGTAGTCTACGTATTGTGTTCGTCCCAATTTTTAAAATAAAAATAAATGACACTGACTACTAATTAACATGTGATTCGTGTAACGAAAAAATGAAAAAAGAGGTCGTTTTGATTCACTGAAATGGGCTATGATAAATATTAACCTAAACATCCACGTCCAAGGTAAGAATTAACCTAACACTCATAAAATTAATTATTCTAGTCTTAATAAATTAACAGTACATACATGCATTTTCAAAAAGTATTTTACGGATTAAATATGCATAATTTTAGCCAAACTAAGCAAAAATTTTGAGTAAAGCCAACTGTTCTGAAACGTTAATAATAAAAGGAAAGGATCGCAATAAATTTTAGGAAGTTCCATTCTATAATTGACCTCCAAACCCAAGAAAATTGAAAAATAAAAATAATATATATATATATATATATATATATATATATATATATATATATATATATATATCTATATATATATATATATATATATATATATATATATATATATATATATATATATATATATGTACGTATATATATAGATAAAAATTGATTTTTGTATATATAGAAACAGAGCATATTTTTAAAAGTCACTTGGCGACTCAATTTTTAATTATTGAACAATGTTTCGTAAAACTTTTCAGTTCCGTATTGTTAAACTTTCAGGCGCGCTAACCAATTTAATTTTCCATTTTATATATCATTTAAATTTGTATTTTAAAAGGAAAAACTTGTGAAAATTGAAATATAAATATTTTACAAATTAACTTTTAAATTGAAATTTATAGGAGTTACGAGAAAATTCATCGAATTTGATACTTTTACGAAAATATTTATTAAATAAAAATTAATTGAAAATGTTTAAATTTTGCCTGGCTCATCATTGTTTTGAAATAACAGAAATAAGCTCAAAATTTGTTATTTTATTTAATCCATGAATTAACTATATTTCATTCTGATTTCAAATAAAATTATAACATTACTAATATGTACAGGCGTATACAGAAATGAAAAATATATTACAGGGGGTGTAAAGTGATATGTACAGAGCTCTTGGAGGGAATAATTCTGGACTATTATTTTAATAGTAATTGTAAATTATAAAAATATAATTAGAGAGATCAAAATGACCAGTTAAACGATTTTAATTTAAAATAATTGTACCAACCAATACAAATTATGATAATAGATTATCAGTGTATATGTTTTAATAAATTACCATGTTCATAATTGTTTCGTGCTTTAATTACTTTAAACGGGGTGTATGTAAATTTGCAATGTAAATAAACAATTTACGAGAAACAACGAGTTGTGGTAACTTTATTGTGAATTAATATTTATATCCACGTAACAAATTTATTAAAATGAAAGAGACTGCTTCCTCTGTCACTATAATTATCACATATAGATATAAATAGACTTGTATTCTTTTGGGTTTCTCTCAGATCAACGTAAATTTCTTCTATGACGTAATTATAGGAGGCTTCAAGAAAACTATGCTTTACCGTAGTATTTCCTATCATTATGAATATTTTTAAACCCAATTCCCCTGATTTTCAAGGAAACGTCGCCACCAAATATTAAAGCTAGTGCAAGCCTACCCCGGTGTCGCATGTCGTGAAGTAATTGTATTGAATATTTTCTTTTGGTAAAATTACGTAAAAATATACATATTTTAAATATAATTCGTTCGAATTTCGCAAAAATAGATGCACGAAGATACTAACAAGATAATTGCAATCAATTTTATTTATGTCATTTTGCTATGAGGTTTTTTTTCAACTAAATAAAGACAATTTTGGGATGCCATGTTGGTAGCTTTTCAATTTTGTTTGGTTTGCTTTCATAAAAATGAAACGTATCTATCTAAAATAGACTTCCGTGTTTTTTTCCATCCATTCTAGGCTTATCGTAACTAAATTGAAATTCAAATTGGTAGTTCGGTTAAAATGTAATTCTAGACAAAATAAGAAAACTTACATTCTTCTTAAACAATAGCAATATTGTCAACTAAGTCATGCACGTCTAAGCGCATATACATATATACATATATATATATATATATATATATATATATATATATATATATATATATAAATATATATATATATATATATATATATATATATATATATATATATATATATATATATATATATTATATATATATATATATATATATATATATATATATATATATATATAATATATATATATATATATATATATATATATATATATATATATATATATATATATATATATATATATATATATTACCCCTTTTGTTAGGAGGGTAAGGCTCGTGGAGTTAAGTTATTCTATATTTCCTTCTATATCCTTTCATCCTGTTTAAATTGCCGATTGCCTCTTTTATTTCTTCTGTATTAGTTTCCTCTGCTTGTATGAGTTCTGCATCTTGTTCCGGTATTATGTCTCTATGTTGATTTTTGTATGCTTTTCCTTCTAATTTTTTGCATCCATTTCCTTTCCTTTCTGTTTCAGTAATTCCTACATAGTGCATTTGTTGTTCTTCTGTCAGTTCATCCTCTTTTCCTCTTATACCCCTATTATTCCGTGTTTTCAATCAAATAACTCGATAATTATTTCTCATTTCTTTCTTCCTATCTATTTCTTTGATTATCTTCTTATTTGTATTCATTTTACTAGTCTTCTCTTCCGTATCCTTTATATTTGCTAGAGTCGTCGTCAATTAACCTATCTCTCTCCTTGTTCTCAGTTTTTTGACTTGATAGTCGCAGTATTCTTTGTTTGTTCTTTCAGTTTTTCTTCCTCAATGTCCCACCCGACAGTACGCTTATCTCTTCATTCACTTTGAACACTCGAACATCGGCTGCTCAGGCGAATATCCGCAGACGGCAGGAGGTCGTTCAACTTAACAAAGACCTGGGGTGACAGTGGAATTTAAAGCTACAAAAACCCAGCCGGCAGTTTTTTCTAAAAAAGTTGTTGAACCCGACATAGTTATGTCGGGGCACTCCATTCCCCTAGCATCGTCGCTCAATTTGTTGGGCGTTAGTTTGGGAGCAAATATGTCCTGGGATGAACATGTTGCAGGCATAGCAAGGAGAGCTTCTCAAAAGTTGGGAATATTATTTCGAACCAGAAAGCTTTACACTCCACAACAACTGTTAATTCTTTACAAAGGCCAAATTCGACCAACGATGGAATACTGCTGCCATGATTGAGGCTCCGCTCCCAAACATACACTGCATTTGTTGGATTCTGTTCAGAGAAGAGCTGTTTGTCTGATTGGAGACCCGAAACTGACCGGCGGCCTTGATTCGCTGGAACATCGAAGAACGGTTGGCGACTTGAGTCTGTTCTACAAGTATTTTCATGGAAAGTGTTCGAAGGATGTACCCCGCTTAATTTCTCCCAAAGCGATGCATGTTAGAAATACACGACACGCTGATGCTTCACATCCGTAAGAGGTTCAGCTTGTTACTCCGCGTACAACGCTTTTCAAGCAGTCTTTTATGTGGAGAACATCATCCATTTGGAATAATTTGCCCAGCACTGTGTTTCCCACCGAGTACAATTTACAGGGATTCAAGAACAACGTGAATCGCTTTTTCCGCACACGTGCCGCTTCTGGAGCGCTTTAGGGACTTCCCTGCAGCAAGTGTGCTAGACCCATAAAAAAAAATAAAAAAGTTATATTCCCTTCCTTCGATTACGATTTTTTTATATCCTATTTTCACCCTTTTTCCATTCTTTCTCTCGTTCTCTGCTATATATTTCAATTTCTTTTAAATTTCCCATTCATCTTTTGTTAAATCATTGTTTTTGTAAACTCTCTCTCTTAGGTCTCTCAGTTTGTTTTTATTTCTCATTACAGCTTCTTTATCTTCCGTGTTTTCAAGTTCTATCTTGTATATAGCCGCTCCTATTTTTTATCACATCTTGAATCTGTACTTTTATATTCATATACCTCTCCATAAAAATGTCCTACACCCATTTTCAGATCTGGTTGGTTATTCGCTTCAAATTTCATTCCCGATATTACAATATTATTCCTTACGTTGTCTTTTTCCAGTCTACTTATCTTCAAATCCATACTTCTCATGTTTTCTCTAATTATCTTATTTTCCTCTTTGAACACTTCATTCTCCTTTCTTAGTTCCTTCAACTCTTGTTGGTATCTCTTCTGATCTTGTTTTATATCCTTCTATGACATTAGCTCTCTGATCATTTCTATTAAATTGTCTATCTTATCTACTATTTCGTTTTTCTTTTTCTGTGGTGTTCTTATCAGCTTTTTACTCTTCTTGAATAATCCCATTGGCTCTTCTTTTTCTTCGACTCTTTCTCTTTTCGAGTCTCCTGAGGTATAATCATCGCTATCCATTGTTCTTGCTATTATAAAAACTTCACGTGTGTTCCTCGTATATTCCATTTTCAAACATACAAAAACTGTTGTTTATATTTCTTATCACCGTAAACAGTAAAAACAATCAAGGTCGTCGCTTATCGTCTTGTTAGCTTCATACAATTTCACAGAATTATTCTCATAAACCTCCAAATTTTTTACTTATTTTCTTAATTCTAACACTACACTCTGCTTTATTTCTAGTCCTCTCGTTTGCAATCGACAAAATAATTAAACCGTAATAATGCTCGTTGAACGAGTTGGCTATTGCCGGGCGTTCGATTTACATGTACACACTTCGCGATCCGAAACTCATATATACATATACATACATACATATATATATATATATATATATATATATATATATATATATATATATATATATATACATAATATGTATATATGCAGGGTGTTATGAAATTTACTGTATCTATTGAAACTGGTGACTCGTGGGGTCATGTTCAAACTCATTCAAAACTTTCTTTTTCAAATTTGAAAATTTATGAAAAATTAAAAGAAAAGGGGCAAAAAACTGCATTTTACCAAATCATTTACAAAATTAACCCGCCACGAAAGGCTGCCATTGTGCGAATTCGCTCAAGAGAGAGAGCCATAAAGAAATACAAAGGCAGCCGACAATAAATCCCTTAGATTCCGACGCCGACACACTTTATGTTTCTTGCCGGCGTCGGAAATTCTTTGAAGCAGTAAAGTAAGCACAATAAGGCTTTACGACCTACCTTAAAAGTTCTTTATTCTAGCTTGGCAAATAAAATTTTAGTGAATTACCTGTGTTAAAATTTTTATTATTATAATAAAATATTAAAATATGAAACTTGTGTAATTACTTTATTAGTAGCACGAAGTAATTATTTTAAAATATAATAATGTTTATAATATTATATTTTTTAAAATTTGTTTGGGAAATGTCTAGTTAAATCTGAATAACACGTGATTAGTATTTAGATAAGGTTACTATTGCTGATTAGGATGTACTGAGCAGATTGTGATAATATGAGTATCCTCACAGGTGTTCTACATAAAAAAACTCTAATTATGTGTTTGTGTACCATATTATAAAATGACCTAAATTTTTAATTAAGTTGCAAAACAATAGAAGATTTACATACGAATTATAATATGCCAATGTATTTTTAAATAAAACTGCACTTCTTGCAATCCACCCGATTTGTAATATTCCAATGACATGATATTTTATTATATTACTTGTGACCTGAAAGACCTTAAGGACCAAAAATTACCCATAACTTAGCTTAATCCCTAATGTTTAATTATTTTTTTTTACTCCATTGTAACTAGACATTTATTTCGCTTCATTAAGGCTTTTTCGAGAATCCGTCATCATCATCATTATATTCGGCACGATCATCCATCGTCGGATTTTTGCCTCCTTTAACTTGTCATCCACCCTTCTAGATAGATCTGTTGCAATTCTATCCACTTGCTGCGGTTCTGGGCTCTTTGCATCCAGTTCGTGCCCGCTAATCTTTTAATGTCGTCGGTCCATCTCGTTAATGGACGTGCACGACTTCTTTTGTTGTTCCGTGGTAGCCATTCAATGATTCGGTGAATCCATCAATTATCCGTTAGTCTAGCTATATGTCCAGCCCAGCTCCATCTTAGTTTGCAGATTTTTTCGACTACGTCTGTCACTCTGAATCGTCTGCGAATTTCCTCGTTTGGTATTCGATCTTTAAGATGTACGTTTAGCATTCGTAGCTCCATGGCACGTTGGGTGACTTGTAATTTGTGTATTATTTCCTTGTTCATGGCCTAGGTCTCTGTGCCGTAGGTTAGCACAGGCAACACGCACTGGTCCAATGTTCTCGCCTTTAATATGTTTGGCGCGTCTGAATTAACGATTCCATGTAGCCTTTCAAAAGCTGACCATACCAGTGATATCCTTCTTTTTCGAGAATACGTACTATACTAAAATCCGAATCTTACGAAAATAACTCCAACTGCTGAAAAATCTATAAATTATTTGAAACGGTCGTTGCCTAAGATGCTAATATCGCATAATTTAAGGAATCAATTACCGGGTTTTAAAGACTTTTTTTTGTATGTTGATAGTGGAAATGTTACTCCCAGTATGCCATCAACGAGCAATATCGGCGATATTGTGGAATTATGTCGTTCACCAGTGGAGGCGTGAAAAAAAAAATCATGTCACTAATCTTTTAGGGTTGATTTTTTCCTTTAATATTGTCATTTGCTATTTAAAGTGAATTTTCTGCCATCCGTCCTGCTACAAGGAGGCCCCGGCTCCAATAGCCAGTCAATTCCATAACACCCGGTATATATATATATATATATATATATATATATATATATATATATATATATATATATATATATATATATTCATATGTATATATATATATATATATATATATATATATATATATATATATATATATATATATATATATAAATATACCGATTGCGCTAGAATTACTCAAATATAGAATTTTTAATGCACAAAGGATAAAAAGCGTCTAAAACCGTTTTAATATTCGAAAATTAAATTAATACTTTAATTCGGTTGAAAAGCGGGTGTGGAAACATGAAAATTCTTAATAAATCTTTTAATCCTTTAAATTAAGCTATATTGTTGCCCCTTTTCATAGTCGTACTTTGTGAAGAAGAAATACATTGCTTTTAAATCCTATTATAAAGTCCAGTTACAAATTTATAACCGGAAAAAAACGGATTGAATTTTGCGTAAAAGTAATGTAAAAAATACTAAGTTGTTGTTACATTACCAGTCTTGGATATATTTTAACTCAAACGCTCATAAAAAAAAAACAGAGGAACCAGCGACCCCTACTTTTTTGTCGTCGGGTGATTAGTAGAAATAAAGCAATGAACGTGAGGAAATATGCAATTCGTGGTACCTTTAGAGAGGTAGGTAATGTATCCTACTATGAATCGAAGGGTCGGCGGTTCGATTCCGCTTTGGACTGCTGGGTGTTTGTGTGTGTCTTTAGGTTTAGTTTAGGTTTAAGTAAATATGTGTATATATTTCAATAAAGAGAGATGCTGGCTAGTTGGCTTTGTTCCAATGCCATAAAAGAGGTTCGTCTCTTTTTTTAAAAAAAAATATATATGCGATTATATCTGATTTTTGAAGGCCTTTGGCGAAGCTATTCTACAGGACAATAGGTACCCCGTTTTCACCACAGAGCAGTATCTAGTCAGCTTCTGAGAGGAAGGACATGAATGTGTATTAGTTCCCAGATTGAATAAAATGGTAGAGAATATGATGCAATATCTGCCTCCCCAGTTAAATGAACATGACGCACGGAAAAAAATACAAATCTCTTTATTTACAATATAAAATTTACTATTTTCATCTTTAAAACTGGTAAAGATTTTATTAGCATTATTATTAAGCTTCTTCATAACACTCAAACTAATTATTTATAATGTTTTCATCCTTAACCCATATCATACATTTATATGACCTAATTAAAATTTTAATATTAAAAATCTCTTATTGTTAGAGCCCTTTACCTGATTAAAAGTTATTCCTAAAACTACCAGTAATAATTATTGCTGTTATGAATATTGCTTCTTTAGAAAGGGAGTGAAATGAGAGAGGAATAAATTGACATTCTTATAAAAATAGCATAATATCTTTTCAGCTCTCAGTGAATTTTGAAATTCATTTCATTCGGTGGTACAATACCCTGTCTAAACAAAGTAAATATCTCTAGAGTGGTACATGGTGGAACACACCATTTCCGATTTGTTTGGCTATGGAAACTACATATATAACATATCAGTAAGGAAACCCAAATATGCAAGTGAAAAACTTTAAAATATGCGCATAAATAGGCAAATAATTTTCTCAAAATATGCACATACAAGGTTGGTTTGAAAAGTCCGTGCAAAGTCCGAGAGATGGCACCACCGGCGCGTATCGAGGTCATGTTTAGTTAGTAGCATCTCTTGAATGAACGCACACCAAGTTTCAGCCATATTGGTCTATTTCTTTGTGTTTGGCATTCGTGTGAATCGAGGAAGTCGAGTGATTTTCAAGAAATGGACAAAAAAGAATTTCGTGTGATGATTAAACATTACTTTATGAAAGGCAAAACGCCTCAGGAGACTAAAGAGAAGCTTGATAAACATTATGGTGACGCTGCACCTTCGATTAGAACAGTTTATAAGTGGTTTCAAAATTTTCGGACTGGCCATATGGGCACAAGTGACGCTGAACGTTCTGGACGGTCTGTGGAGGTTACGACTCCAGAAATCATTGATCAAATCCATGATATGGTGATGGATGACAGAAGAGTTAAGGTGCGTGAGATTGTTAGTACTGTGGGCATCTCGACTGAACGGGTACATAATATTTTGCATAAAAATTTGGACATGAGAAAGCTATCCGCAAGATGGGTGCCGCGATTGCTCACGCTTGACCAAAAACGGAATCGTGTGAAGTGTTGCAAGGATGGTTTGCAGCTGTTCCAGAAGAATTCGGAGGACTTTAAGCGTCGTTTCGTCACTGTGGATGAAACATGGATACATTACTATACTCCTGAGACCAAACAACAATCTAAACAATGGGTTACCAAGGGGGAATCTGCACCAAAAAAGGCGAAGACCGTTCCTTCGGCCGGAAAGGTTATGGCGACTGTCTTTTAGGATTCGCAAGGGATAATCCTCATCGACTATCTGGAAAAGGGTTTAAAACTATTACAGGTGAATATTATTCATCGTTATTGGATCGTTTGAAAACCGAGCTGCAAGAAAAAACGCCCGCGATTGGCCCACAAGAAAGTCCTTTTCCATCACGACAACGCACCAGCACACACCTCAGCAGTTTGTGGTAGCAAAATTAATGGAAATAGGATTCCAACTCGTTTCACATCCCCCCTATTCTCCTGACTTGGCTCCCTCGGACTACTATTTGTTCCCTAATTTGAAGAAATGGCTGGCGGGACAAATATTTTATTCAAACGAGGAGGTGATTGCAGACACTAATGGATATTTTGCAGACTTCGACAAATCCTATTATTCGGAAGGGATCAACAAACTAGAACATCGTTGGACGAAGTGTATAAGCCTAAAAGGAGACTATGTCGAAAAATAAAAAAGGTTTACCCCAAACACATAAGTAGTTTTTATTTTTGCACGGACTTTTCAAACCAGCCTCGTACATGTTGTAAATATGCAGTAAAAAAAAATCGAAATAGACTTAAAAAAATGTAAATTTATTGTTTCACATTACATGATATGAGTACTATACAAATGTAGCAATAAAAAACCCATTTTAAATTTTCAACATACAGGGCGAATGAACTAAATCTAAATATAATATTGTATAAAGTAAAAAATAAATATAAATAATAATGTATTTTATTACTTTACTTAAAGATGAACATATAATAATAATAGTAATGTAGGTACATATTATAAAAATTTATATACGTAGTAAACAGCATAATAAAACATACATTTTAAATTTGATACCTACAGGGCGATGCAACTAAGTAAGCGGAAATATGCAAATATTGCAAAAGACAGGGTCGCCGTTAGTTATAAAAACAATAAACTACTAAATGTTTCTCAAAATTCTCCATTAAAAAGTTTTGTCTTCTATCGTTGTATAAAAATGTATAAATTGAGAAACTCTTTTCCACATCGACTGATGTAATAGGGGCGTTTTTAAAATTATTTAATAGCATAGGATCTAAATCAGCAATTTTAACATATGCAAAACAGTAGATTTTTCCCATATCTATTCTTAGTTCTTTGTATGGTTTAATCCACACTGACACACTACTGGCGTTGGGCATTTCACTGTAGTAAAATACGACTCACAAGATAAAAAGCACAAATCGACGTAACCACTTTAAAAGCACAACCAAAAATGAAATCTAATAAATTAATAATACAAGTATGCTCTGATGGCCGTCTGGGGTTTAATGACTGGTTTTTACTGACCATAAAATAATAAAATCTATTTGGGGAAAACCACTGGCGCGGCGCCAGCGGCCTAAACATTGACCCTTATTCCGAAAAATGATTGAAAACGCCTGCCAAAGACCTACATTATTATAAATTCCTTCAAATATGCACATATATGCTATTTTTAAAGCATTTATGCAAATATTTAGAAAAATGCATATAATATGCAAAATATGCAATATATGCGCTTTGCATATTTGGGTGTCCTTACATCAGAAATAACTGAATATGGAAAATAACCGGTCAAGTGCAAGTTGAACTTGCGCAATTAGTGTTACGTATGTTGATTGCTTTTAAATAAAAAATTTTGTAACGGAAGTATAAAATAATCAGTGACTTTACAAAACACACCCCAAATAAGTTTTCAACAAAGTTTGTTTCCAATCTTTACTGAAAATTGATGACCTTGCAATTCCGATTTCAACACCCAAAACTAACCCCTTAAGTCAAAATTTAACTTTCAAAACTACATAACCATCAATTCCGATATTATTACCTAATTTCAACTTTCTATGACAAATAGTTTCGGAGAAAATTGGGTGTGAGAGACAGACGGACAGACAGACACCGAAGTCATCTTATAAGTGTTCCGTACGGAACACTAAAAATAGAGAAGCTTAGTGTAAGACTGATTCTAATTTATATACTACGCTTGAAGATACGGTTGATCGCTGAACGTTGCTTTCACGATCACAAATCATTGCTCAAAGACAAGGAAACCGGAAACACTAAAAGGCCAAAAGACATTAATAAAAATATCAGACGTGAGGTGGTGATTTGTAAAAATGAATCTCCAAAACGTAACGTGTCTGTAGAAAGTCACAAAAATGTTAAATCAGTGGATGAATAGCAACCAGTCATCATGACAAAAATTAACTTTTACAGAGAACAAGGAGCAGAAATGTCTTTAACAGACGGTGAACGCGAGTACGGCAAGGGTAAAGATTATGAAGAAGAAACTAGAGCAGGAAAACGCTCTAAAAAGGAAAACAAGAAGAAAAGTGACGACAAATTTAGAGGGAAAGTTTTGAATACGATATTTGGAAAAGGCTTTCAAGACAATTCTGAATGGAAGAATGATACTGTTTAATTAGCTTGTAAGTTTTGTTTTTAGTTAACATATTATTAGATAATTGAAATAACATGTTATCAAATAATTCAGGTAAAATGTTTAAAACTTTTTCTATGTGATTATTATAACGATTGTGTTTGTAATGATAGTTAAGTAGAATAAAGTAGAATGTTAGAACTCTCCACCACCATAACAGATTATTGTATTTGTAGAAGCAATAGAATAATAGCCAATTTATTTATTAATATTGAATAAGTTTTATTTAGAATACTTACAATGTTCTCAGCTGTTATATTTTTTCTCCTTTTTAATCATCTATTCTTTTCCGTTTTATGAAAAGAATAGCATGTACTCTTATGTCCAGACGAAGCATCGATCAGGATATAAAAAAGTTGCAGAAACTCCATTACTTATTTACTTACCTGACACTAACCTTCCGACGCTTTAACATATATGTACCATATATATATATATATATATATATATATATATATATATATATATATATATATATATATATATATATATGCAATAAACGTTACTATGACAGCGTCGAAACAAACTATAAAGAGAGAGAAAACAAGAAGAAATGTGACGATAAATTTAGAAGAAAAATTTTGAATAAAATATTTGGAAAAGGATCCAAGACAATTGTGAATGGAAGAACGATACTGTTTAATTAGCTTGTAAGTTTCATTTTTACTTAACATGTTATTAGATAATTGAAATAACATGTTATTAATTAATTCAAATAAAATGTTTTAACTTTTTCTGTTAGTGATTATTATAAGGATTGTATCTATAATGATGGTTAAGCAGAATAAGGTAGAATGCTAAGCCTATCCACCACCATAACAGATTATTATATTTGTATGAGCAAAAAAATAATAGTCAATTCATTTATTATTATTGAATATGTAACCATTTTATTTAGAATACTTTCAATGTTCTTATATATTTTTTTTTCTTGCTTATCATCTATTCTTTGCCGCTTTATAAAAAGAATAGCATGTACCCTTAAGTCCATACGAAGCATCGATGAAGTAATAAAGGATATAAAAAAGTTGTAGAAACTCTATTACTTATCTACTTACCTAGTACTAAACTCCAGACACTTTAACATATATGTATTTGTAAAGGTTACGTAATTGGTTTCTGTGACAGCGTCGAAACAATCCATAACTATAATTGATACATCTGAGGTTCTGCCATTTCTATTATATCATCCTTATTAGCTATGTGCGAGGGTTTTATAAATTTTCGATATAGTTTCATAGGTGTAGCAGTGTATTTACATGTTCTGCACTCTTGTTTATCAATTCTAAAATAATTTCATAAACATAGCTATTTAATTATATTATCTGCATTACAGTGGCGTAACAGGGTTCTAGTGGCGTGAAAGGGGGCAAGTGGGGAATTTTTGTAAGGGAAAAAAATAAATATTTAAGGCTAATCAGCTCACAGAGGGGTAGTACTTTATAGTAATGATATAATGTAGAAGTTATAACATGATATAAACCCTAAATAAAAGTTGAAAAACAAAATTGAAAAAATCCTAGGCTAATCAATCCTTTTAATTATTTATGTGTAATTAAAAGTTTTTAAAAAAGCTAATAAAAATGATAAATAGACGGCGGGAGTCACATTTTAAAGGTTCTGAAACGTTAATTAAAATTTGAAAAAAAATTAATTAAGTTTAATTTAGGCAATTATCTTCGATGTACAGATAAAAATAATTAAATTAAAATTGCTCACCTAGTTTTAATTAGTAATTTAATTAGTGTGGTTGGAAGCGACATTATTGAAATTATAATCGATGCCTTATTTAAAGTTTTTTTGTCTATTGTATCTGTGCCAAATTGTTTTCTTTGTTTCAATATCCGTCAACAGAAAACCATCCCATCTGAATTATTTTTAAAAAATGGACAAAAATCGCTATCTCGAGAAATGATGATTAAAAAATTTTGAATAATTCTGGAATATTGATTGTGATAAAATTATCACGAGTACATTCCGTTTAATACTTTATCTAGTATAAAAAAATATATAAGCACTCTGTAGTGGAAGTTTTGTTAATATACTTTTCAGTATACACACGTATGAGTAGCGTAAGAAAATAATTTTATTTTATTTGTTTATAATTAAACAAATAATTAGGTAGTAAATATTTGGTTTACACTTTTATCACTAGATTCTAGATTGAACTAGATCGATTTATTGGCTATTAAGTAGCTAAGATTACACATTATTGACTAAAAAGCACTATTACACATTATTGACTAAAAAAGTGAAATTATATATTCGATCTTAAGATATGTATATCAGGGACCTAAATAACATAGCTTAAGTAAGCTTAGTTTATTTTAAGAGCAATGATACGAAACACTAATTGCGCAAGCCCGACTTTCACTTGGCTGATTTTTATTGAATCATGCTTCCTACGGTTGGTTTTCTTTATCTTCCATCTCTTTTTACCATAAAGATGATATATTTTTATTTCATTGTAATCTGATATATCCAGAGTATTCATTTAACTTCGATAAAATGAATTAGCCAACGAAATTCCATATTTTAGCGATGGATATAAAATATTATTAGAGCGCGTATTAGCTTAAAAGTAGCAAACTCAGCTCATTTCAAGATATAACATATACACCTTTTGAACGTGCTCAAAGATTTGTGGATTCGGCTGTCTTATCAAAGTAAGCCCCGAGGCAGTTCTGAATGCTCATTTATCAAAAAATATCGGAAATAAACTTTCTGTGTCGATGGCGAGATACGCAAAAGAGGGTGTTGTTAGGGCTACTAGGCCTATTTTTATATCGTTTTGAAATCGGGATTTAACGGAAGGCTATAACTTTCTCTTTTGAGGGAAATTTATAGTTATCGTGGTCGAGATAACACCTGGAAATATTTTAAAAGGTTTTGTTGGTTTCACAAAGTTTAAAAGTTATTGTATAGACATCCTATTAATGCGTTTCAAGGAAAAATTATGTTCACGTTTATAAATGTAAACTTGTAGATTAGGGCTACTAAACTTTTATGGTAATCAAATGACGCTTTGCAAACTTCAAAATAAAAATGTACAGGCTAAGATGATGTTAATGAATTACTCAAATAAACATGGGTTAAAAAGTTGCGAGTTGAAGAAGAAAAACATTGGTTTTGCCAAAAATCGATTTTATTCTTCAACATAGTTTCCGTCTTTTCCATTAATGTTTATTTAATAAATATTTTCGTAAAACTAACAGATTCGATGAATTTCCTCGTAGCTCGTATAAATTTCAATTTAAAAATTAATTTGTAAAATATTTATATTTTAATTTTCACAAGTTTTTTCTTTTAAAATACAAATTTAAATGATATATAAAATGAAAAATTAAATCGGTGGTTTGGCTCGCTTGAAAGTTGAATATTACGAGACTGAAAAAAGTTTTACGAAACATTAAAGCATTTTTCGATAATTAAAAATTGATATTATATATATATATATATATATATATATATATATATATATATATATATATATATATATATATATATATAAAGGGTGTTTTTTATAGAGGTATAGAACTTTGAAATGGAATAAAACAAAGATGAATTTTTTAAATTGATATGAAATTTACTTTATTCGAAAGATAATCTTCTGGCATTATAATTTAAATATGACTTCTTGCATATGACCGCCACGGCTGGCTCGGACGTAGTCTAATCTGGAGGTCCAATTTTCGATGACTTTTTCCAACATTTGTGGCCGTATATCGGCAATAACGCGGCGAATGTTGTCCTCCAAGTGGTCAATCGTTTCGGGCTTATCGGCGTAGACTAGCGACTTCACATATCCCCACAGAAAATAGTCTAGCGGCGTTAAATCGCACGATCTTGGAGGCCAATTCACCGGTCTGAAACGTGAAACTATGCGGTTACCAAACGTTTCCTTCAATAAATCAATTGTGGCACGAGCTGTGTGACATGTTGCGCCGTCTTGTTGAAACCACAGCTCCTGCACATCATGGTTGTTCAATTGATGAACGAAAAAGTCAATAATCATTTCTCTATAGCAGTCGCATTGACTGTAACGTTCTGACCAGCATCGTTTTTAAAGAAGTACGGACCAATGATTCCACCAGCCCATAAAGCACACCAAACAGTCAGTTTTTCTGGATGTAACGGTGTCTCAACATACACTTGAGGATTATTATCACTCCAAATACGGCGGTTTTGTTTATTGACGTATCCATTCAAACAAAAGTGAGCTTCATCGCTAAACAAAATTCGCTTATGAAAATCGGGATCAACGGCAATCTTGTTTTGGGCCCATTCACCGAATCTACGCCTTGCTAGGTGGTCGTGTGGCTTCAATTGTTGCACGAGTTGGATTTTGTAAGCATGCAAACCAAGATCTTTCCGCAAAATCTTCCATAAAGTGGATGGACACATATTCAATTCCTGTGCACGATGGCGGATAGACTGATTCGGGTCTTCCTCTACGCTACGCTCTACAGCAGCAATGACTTCTTCTGTACGCACTGTACGACGTCTCTGTGGATGCGTATTATCATTTAGAGTAAACGTGGTGCGAAAACGTTCCATAGTTAATCAAATTAATTGCTCTGATAGACGATTATGTTGACCGTAAAATGGAAGTAGTGCGCGATACGTATTTCGAACAGAACCATGATTTTCAAAATAAATTTGCACAATTTGGAAGCGTTGTTCAGGCGTCAGTCTATTCATGTTGAAATGCCAAACCAAACTAAACATAAATCACTTGACAGCTGACAAAATGGCTGCCAGTTAAAAAAGTGTTGCCAACTTAAAGTTTTATACCTCTATAAAAAACACCCTTTATATATATATATATATATATATATATATATATATATATATATATATATATATATATATATAATTCTTGGGGAAAGTGGTTATGGAAATAGGGCTAAAAAGTTTTAAACACCTTTTTAGCTCCGCCAAGCTTTCGAAAATACTCTATTTTCTTCTTTAGGACTACAAATATAGTAGAAAATTAGTTTTTAAGGTTTACAAAAGAAAAAAAACTTAAATTATTAACATCGAAAATTACTTACCAATCAACGAGGAAAATTAATAAAATTTCGACGGAAATATTTTTAAAAAATATAAATATAGTTTGCTCTATTTTGTTATGCACGCTACGAACAAACTGTGTGCTTCTAAGGTCATTTTATTTGAAATATTTTATATGTTTTACTTTCCTGTTGTTAAGGTCTGCGTTTTTTTACCTTCTGGTAAAGTAATGGTTGACTTATTCTAGGAGAAAACCAAGACGTTATAGTTTTGTTTCATTTTTCTAAAGTTTACAAAAATTGACATTAAGTTATTTTTATAAAGATATGTCTGATGCATTTTGGTAGTTATCATTTTGCCAGCTGACTTGCAATAGATTAATTTATAATTATCGTGGTCGAGATCTGGAAATATTTTAAAAGGTTTTGTTGGTCTCACAAAGTTTAAAAGTTATTGTATAGACATCTTATTAATGCGTTTCAAGGAAAAATTATGTTCACGTTTATAAATGTAAACTTGTAGATTAGGGCTACTAAACTTTTATGGTAATCAAATGACGCTTTGCAAACTTCAAAATAAAAATGTACAGGGTAAGATGATGTTAGTGAATTACTCAAATAAACATGGGTAAAAAAGTCACGAGAATTTTGAAGAAAAAACAATGGTTTTGCCAAAAATCGATTTTATTCTTCAACATAGTTTCCGTCTTTTCCATTAATGTTTATTTAATAAATATTTTCGTAAAAGTAACAGATTCGATGAATTTCCTCGTAGCTCGTATAAATTTCAATTTAAAAATTAATTTGTAAAATATTTATATTTTAATTTTCACAAGTTTTTTCTTTTAAAATACAAATTTAAATGATATATAAAAGGAAAAATTAAATCGGTGGTTGCCTCGCTTGAAAGTTGAATATTACGAGACTGAAAAGTTTTACGAAACATTAAAACATTTTTCGATAATTAAAAATTGATATTATATGTATATATATATATATATATATATATATATATATACATATATATATATATATATATATATATATATATATATATATATATATATATATATTTCATTTTTCTAAAGTTTGCAAAAATTGACATTAAGTTATTTTTATAGAGATATGTCTGATGCATTTTGGTAGTTATCATTTTGCCAGCTGACTTGCAATAGATTAATGTCAATTTCTGCAAACTTAAGAAAAATTAAACAAAACTTCGACGTCTTGGTTTTTTCCTAGAATAAGTCAACCACTACTTTACCAGAAGGCAAAAAGACGCTGACTTTAACAACAAGAATGTAAAACATATAAAAAATTTCAAATAAAAACACCTTAGAAGCACACTGTTGTTTCTAGCCTGCATAACAAAATGGAGTAAAGTACATTTATATTTTTTAAAAATATTTCCGTCGACATTTTCTCAATTTTCCTCATTGATACTAACAACAATGTTAATTTCCATTAAAAGAAATTGTCCTAATAAGCACCATCTAGCAGTAAGTAATTTTGATGTTAATCATTCATCCTTTTAACCTTAGAAACTAATTTTCTACTGTATTTGTAGCCTTGAAGAAGAAAATATCTGTTATTAGTTTGGTACGCCTATAATACTTGATGTAGGAAAGGAACTCCTAGTTTTTAATAATCTTTTAAAGGAAGGGTTTCAACAGTGTGAAATTTGTTAAGGGGCTATATCAGTGTAACTACTTAAAAATAAGGATATTTTTCTAGAATTTTTTTAAAGAAAATTACAGCATTAAATGTTTTAAAATGTTGGGTACATATTCATTATTTGTTTACAAATACACACAAATGTTTTCAGATTAAAAAATTGAAATTTACGGGACTTATGCCCCAGTAACGGGTCAGGTGAAAAAAAAGTCGCTCCACTGCTGCCGTGATAGGCACCTCCACATTGCCTGGAATCAAAAAAAAAAAAAATGATCATTAAAATAGATATAATTTTCCATACCATCAACCATGACTTTAAAAACTATTGAAAATTATAAGAACGGCGGCGTTTATAAAAAAAAAGTATAAAATTTTCGCCAAAAAAAGTGTCCATTTTTGGTCCAATCAAAAAATCCATGGTTTATGGTACGACAAAATATGTCCTTAACATGCAAAAAAAATTAAGTGGATACAATAAATTGTTTTCGAGTTACAGAGACAGCAAATTTAAAAATGCAGTTTTGGGAAAATCACGTTTAAAAAATTACTAACGCGTACCTATCTTTGTGACTATTTTGAGTTCAGTAAAGTATTAGATAGTTAAGTTTCATTTACGTGATGACGTTATGGCATTGGAATTTTAATACCTGCTCCGTTTCGCGTTACGCCTTCAAAAAAGAGTTTATGGCCCCCCGAGCAGCTTTGCCTGGCGATAGCTGTATTTTCAAAAATAAACATAGGCCTACTTTGATACTTCGATCTCTTATTCTATACATATAGAAGTAAATATGTAAAAAAATCGATTTTTTGAAATTATTATACTGGTATAGCTCCTCAAAGTTGTTTGTTTGGTTTTAATACTGATATAAACATTTCTTTTTGGTTCTTCGTGGGTATAATGGAAAATATATATAATAAATCAAAGAGATTAAAGTGATAGGGAGGTGGATGAGGGGTTGCTCCAGATATATTAAGAATACTTTTTTTGCTATTAATTATTAACACAGTAACCCAAATTATTTTCCTGCATTTATTATTTATTCAAAGGATGTGATCTCGAATTCGTCGAATACCTACGTCGCCTAAATGAGAGTAATAAAAAGTTTTATGGCAATTAACAAGAAAATTGCCGGCAGCGGTTGAAAAGGTCAATCGAATTACCCGAAGTAATTAAGAAGTAATTTTGAAATAACGGAAAAGTGCGTTTAGGACGATTATTTTAATTTTAACACAATTTCAGGGAGCAGAGATAATTGGTTGTATAAGTGGTTGTACTATACTTTTATGGAGTAATAAATTAAGTGATTATATTCAGATGTGTTAAAGTATTGTGGAGATTAAGTCGATTATTATCGAGTATAAATAGCAAGTCTTTCTATTCGTTCATTAAAATAAATAAGTTACTATTCTACATATTACGAATGCTAGATATATGTATAACTGTCTCGATATGTGCGACGTACCTCGAGACTGGGATAATGCTGTGGTGGTCCTGCTCTTCAAAAAAGAAAATAAGTCCAAATTAACCAACTATAGACCAATGAGCCTACTATCCATAATGTACAAGTTATTTATGAAAATAATAACTGCGAGACTCACAAAGAAATTGGACGCTTAGCAACCCAGAAAATAAGCCGGATTTAGAAAAGGCAGTAAACTGGACCACCTTCAGGTATTAAGAACCTTAATAGAAAAGTTAAACGAGTATAATTTTATGATTTGGGTGGCCCTTGTGGATTACGAGAAAGCGTTTGACTCCGTTGAAACCTGGGCAACATTAAATAGTCTAAGTAACTGTAGAATTAACAGCAGATACTCGCAGATTATTCAAAATATATATAAAAATGCAACATTTCTGATAGTATTGAAAGAAAACACTAATAAGATATAAATGAAAATAGGGGTACGTCAAGGAGACACCATCTCTCCGAAATTGTTTACGTTGGAGCTACAAGATCTTTTCAAACAACTTCCATGGACAAGTAAATGTATAAATATAGTAGGAGAGCAATTCAATCATTTGCGATTCGCGTATGATAATGTGCTTATATCTAACAACAAAGAAGAATTAAACGAAATGCTGAACGAACTTAATAACAACTCCAGAGAGATTGGTCTAAAGATAAACATCGCCAAAACCATGTTCATGACAAATGATGACTGTGATAAAGAAGTAGTACTGAACATTGAAAACGCGAAAATCACAAGAACGGATTCATACGTACATCTTGGACAAAAAATGATAATATCCAAAGAACACTTGAAAGCGGATTTATCATAATTTTTATAAATCATCTTTACGTGTTACTGGAGTCTCCAAATCAGCATATTGTAAAGTATGCAGATGATACAAATTTAATTGTTAGCTGTAAGACTATAGAAGATCTCATAACCAAAGCAAAAGAATTTTTTGTTAGGGTGACTGATTGGTTTTGCACAAATAAATTGATTGTGAATAAAGAGAAAACAAATTTCCTTTTGTTTAAAACAAAATAGTCAAATATTGCTGTGCCAGGACACATTGATTTTGATAATGAAAAATTTGAGCTAACCCAACATGCTAAATTTTTGGAAATTTACATAAATGAACATTTGAACTGGTCATATCAAATAACCCAATTATGTAAGAAATTAAACTCAGTGTGTTATGGTATAAGGGTTTTGAGTAAATATTTGAACGAAACTTCTCTCAGAATACTATATTATGCCAAATTTGAGTCGGTTTTTAAGTATGGTATTATATTCTGGGGAAGGGATATCATGGTAGAAAATGTCTTTATTAGTCAGAAACGAATTTTGACAATCGTAAAAAACATGAATTATCGACTGTAGATCGGTGTTTAAAGATATGGGCATGATGACCGTGTATGCGATATATATTTACGAAAACTTAACTTAACTTCTTTCAAAATAAAAATCTATTTGAATTTAAATCAGAACATGGCTATAACACTAGAACAATGGATTATAAATATTCAGTGCATAGACTTACAATTACTGAAAAATCGCCCCTTTATATGTGTGTAAATTTATGGAATGCCCTACCAAACCAAATCAAAAATATTAACTCTATCAAAAGATTCAAAGCAAAGATTAAGAATTTATTAATAACCGCAGAACCATATAGGCTTAGGGATTTTTGTCCGGATTTGTAATTATTTGTTACATTTTCTTTATTTTGACGTCGTTTCGTTTCATATACCATGTATATTGATTTGAAATAAAGCATTTATTTATTTATTTATATCAAGGAGAATATTATTGGCTTGGTCGACGTTTGGCAAATTGCGGAACATCTCTCTTTCCAATGCTCCAAATACACTAAAAGCGAACATATTTGATCAATGCGTGTTACCACTATTGACGTATGTGCGTTCCGTATGGAACGGAAACGTGGGCTGTGAATCAAGGAATTATAAATCGCCTACATGGCGCTCAACGGGCGATGGAAAGGAGGATGTTGGGAATATTGTTGAGAGATAGGCTGTCTAATGAAGAAATTCGAAGAAAGATAACTGATGTAGCTGAGAGAGTAAGTAGGTTGAAGTGGAACTGGGCGCACCATATCGCAGTACTCTCTGATAATTGATGGACCCACAAAGTAATCAACTGGATCATCCCGATAGTCTGACAACATCAAAAGACTAGTGGGATTCAACTGTATAAAAAGGCTAAAAACCGAAGAAGAGAGACGTACTTAGAGAAGGCTTATGTCTAACGATGGACTGCATAGCTGATGATGATGACTAATTTCAAAAACTGTTACAAGAATAACAGTTTTTAAAATCAGTGGCAAATAATATTTATAAAAAATCATTCATATACTATTAAATTTTAAGCTGAAGGTAGGAAAGCGAATCACTAACAGGAAAATTGTTATCGTAATAAAAACGGGTATCATAGTTTAAATAATTAGGAACTATCATTGCAAGGTAGGGATTATTTCAACTTTTCTTTTATATGTGTACCTTGCGTAAGAAGTTTAGTGGATCCTATTTCTAACTTATCCCATATATTGAATGTAATACTATTAAATAAATATATATTTTAACACATGTCGCCTAGTGCGACTATAAAAATAGTCATATCTAGACTCCTCATAGTCGTAAAATACGTGATAAATGAAACGCCATGCTGCGAAAATTGCATGCGGCCCAAACCACACGGAATGGAAAGAGGACAAGAAAGAAAGACAAAAACAATTAGTGTAATTTTCATGACACCAGCGCCATCTAGATATAAATAATGTGCCATTTGTCGTTATAAATTTCAACGAAGGGCCGTGAAAAATGACAGCTGTAATTTTTGCTTCCGGATTTTGTTATTGTGCCTCGAGGTATTGTTCTTTTTTTATTCTTGAGAGTTGTCTGTAATTAACATACTTTACATATATTTTAATGGGAAGCATTTTGACTTAATTACTGGGCTAATAAAACTGATATCGAAAAATATCGACCCATACCTCCTCTGTCGTACTTATATAAGCTTTTCAATAGAATCTTAGTCGATCACCTAACAGCAAAACCAGGTTTCTATCAACCTGTGGATTAGGCGTGCTTCAGAAAGGGGTTTGGCACGATTGACCACCTCTATACAATTCGTACTGTAATAGAAAAAATGTCCAGAACATAACGAACCATTCTGGTCAGTTTTAAAATCCCTAGCAATGTAAGAATTCTCCAAATATATAAAGACAGTATAGAACATCCATAAACAAGCATCTTTACTTACTAAAACAAAACAACTACCACTAACAACATACCATTAATAAGAGGTGTACGACAAGGAGATATTAATTCACCTAAATTATTTACGTTGGCCCTTAATAACGTCTTCAAGGAGTTAAATGGGGATCAAAAGGTCATCAAGATCGACAGCACTAGACTGAGACTGAGACCTTAGGTTTGCAGACGACATAGTAGTGATAGCTAATAATACCAATGAGCTACAGCAAACGTTGAACCAGCTGAATGTGCTTCTGCAAGAGTAAGTTTTAAAATGAATTTTAAAAAACCTAAATTTATGAGCCCTGAAGGTACCAACATACCGATAGAAAATAACTCCATAGAACGCGTCGACATGTATATCTATTTAGGTCAAACTATTAAGATGGGAAAGGAGAACCAGCATGCAGAAATTACCAGACTAATAAGGCTGGCATGGGCAGCTTTTGAGAAACTGGGACATATCTTAAAAAGTATTACAATATTCATAAACTTAAAAACTAAATTCTACAATTGCTATGTTTTACCGGTCAGCACGATGTGTCTCACTAAAGCATTTTTTGAAAAGCTCGTAACTTCACAGAGAGATATGGAGAGAAGCATGATTCGTATCTCCCAGGGATAGATAGATAGATCATCTGGAAACAGATGGGAGTATAGAATGACGAAATGGAGACCCAGAGAAAAACAGGAAGAAATGTTGACCGTCCACAGAAACGATGGGTCGATGATATAAGAGCAGTAGCGGGCAAGCAGTGGTTTAAGGTGGCAAGTGAAGCATGAAAGAGATTAAAAGAGACCTACGTCCAGGAGTGGACAGACTTAAGTTGAGAAGAAGAAGAGAAGGCTGTGTTAAATGGTAACAGCCGAAAATTTATACCTCGTTTATACAGAATTTCTCTGAATAAGGTTTAGCAGAAATCCATTGAGAATCATGCAATGAATTTTAAGGTCTTCTGGTTATTAGCATTTTACAGTAAGACGTCATACGTCAAGAAAAATAATACATATGCAATATATAATGCAAGCGAGGTATTGACATTTATGTTCTGAAATTTATTGTTATTGTCGAACTTCACTTCCAACTGACCTTTATACGTGTAAGGTTCAAAAGATAAAACAACAAATAGATAAAAACAAACTTGTGTTTCAAACGTTTTATCCAAACAAAATAGAACTATTAAGTTTATTGTCTAGTTTCGGAGGCTTAATAAGTTGGAGTCGCCCTAGAAATAAATCTGCCTCAAGAATCGTTCAAATTTATATGTTTGTTTACTACAAATAAAAGAGCTGCCTTAGTAGTTGGTTTATACAGCCTAATCCAGGACATAAAAATAACTCCCTTATTGTCTCTACAATATACAGTGCGGGCCAATAGTTCCAATTTCTTTATGTTTTGAAAATGTATACACAAAATGGTCTTATAATTTTTTCATGTTAACAGAAAAACGGTCTAATATAAGTTGAGTAAGATATAACAAGTTGCATTTGTGTCTTATAAGAGCCCAAAATTTAAAAGCCTACCTGTCCTCCGTCGAGGACTGTTTAAGCTTACAGACCGACAAAAAATTTTTTGCTAACAATCACCCCTAGGCAGCTCAATTGTTAGAGTTCTAGCCCAGTAATAAAAACTATTTTTCTTCTTATGGCACTGTCTCCTCATGAAGGTCCATATAGCTAAACGAACTGCTGCTCGAAGAATATCACTCGAAGTACATCCAAACCATCTTCTCATGTCATTCTAGCCAAGAATTCTGTCGTCTTCTGATCGATCGTTTGCTGTTTATTTTATCTTCAATAATTAGACGTAGCGATTCAATTTAAATATAATAAAAATAATAATATATATAATATATGAAAAATTATATCTACTACTAAAAATGAACGAAGTTCATATTTTAGCAGTGACCTCTGGTCTCTCATCATCAATCCACCTAAAATAATTGTTTAAAAAAGTGAATATGCTATAATAAATAATTACTATGAAAATAAATTACTTCACTCTAATTACAACGTTTGCCCAATTTATTAAACTGATGGGTCAATACTAAAGGAAGAAAATATCCTCTCTTTGTAGTGATTTTTTTATACGATCTACGAAATATTCCCTTATAGCTGCAATACCTTATTTCTTTGAAAGAATTTTTTTAAGGTTTGAAAAAACATGGAAGGCAGAAGACGGAAAATCTCAACAATAATGGCGATGTTTTAATAATTCATAGTGCAGATTTCTCAATTTTATATATATATATATATATATATATATATATATATATATATATATATATATATATATATATCGCACTTAAAACAGTGGTTTTGTGGATAATGGACAATTCTCAGGCGGAGAAGTTCTAAACAAAGGGATTAAAGAAACAGGTGCAACGTTACGAAAAGTGCTTAGAAGTGAACGGCGAAGTATAAGCCAAGTTTTTCCTTAGCGCATCCAGTTCAGTCTTAGTTCACACATTAAAAGTTATATTCCCATTATAAATTTTTAAAATACCACAAAATGTTCCTAAATGACCACATAAAAAGTTCACGTTTTAATTAACATCGCAGGAAACTCTTTTGTTACAATTTTTTTGAAATTTTCATGTGAGCCTACACGTGTTAATATTTGTCTCGCGATTACCATGACCCACATCTCCTATAGCTTGTGAAATTTCCGTTTAAATATTAAAGCAAAAATTATTTTAGAATGTTTACAATGAGCCTTTTAAAACAGTCAACTTTTTGGGATCGAATTTTCTCAATATACCAGGTAAAACATGATTTCGTCAAATTTAACTCTTTACATGAATTATCCAAATTTGACATAATTAAAGTCACAGGAAATTAACGGTAACAAGAGCAAGCAGATTGATGAGCTATTCCACTAGAGATTATTTTTAATATTCCTTACGGAACACCTATGGATGTCCATCTGCCCGTCTGTCACACCCGATTTTCTCCGAAACTATTTGACCTAGACAATTGAAATTTGGCACAAATATGACCCAAACAGAGCCGGGTAGTTCTGAAAGTTAAATTTTGAATGGCAAAACATTCTCGTCTCCCCTTTATCTCAAAAATTACTGATCAAAAAATTTTGGAATATTGTAGATTGAGCGAAAATAATCACGAGCGCGTTACGTTGGATAATTTATCTGGTATAAAAAACTATGAAAAGTATATTCCTTGAGAATATGGTGGACATTTTGTTAATAGGTCTTTCGGTTAATAATGTCGATTATTCTTGTTGGTATAGACTAGTGACACGTTTTGGAAGGTAAACATATGCCATCAAAAGCCAGCTCGTTATTAATTGTCACTGTGGGAAAAACATAGTTCTTCATAGCTTTGAATATGTCGTGTTTCGTACCAGAAAAAGGCGTTTTGCGGGGAAGTTTAATAACCATCTTTCATTTGAAGAAAACGGTTGCTGAAAGTTGTCGATTGTTGATGAAAGCCTATGGTTAACATGCTCCAACCCAAAAAACTTGCGTAGACCCAGGCCAGCCTTCAACATCACAACCAGTGTGCAATATACAGGGAAAGAAAGATGTGCTGTGTATTTGGTGGGCTAGTAGAGGAGCTGTGTATTACGAACTGCTACTGCTGAAACCTGGTGAAACGATTTCTGGCTATCGATACCGACAACATTTGATAACGTTGAACCGAGCATTGACGAAAAAACTACCAGAATATGCCCAAAGACACAATAAAGTCATTTTTCAACATGATAATGCTCGTGTTGCAAAATGTGTTAAAAAACTACTTGGTAAACATCAAATGAGACGTTCTACCCCACCCGCCGTATTCACCGGACTTAGCTCCTTCAGACTACCACTTATTTCGATCGATGCAATACGAACTTTCAGAACAACACTTATATTCTTACGAAGAAGTGAAAATTTGGCTTGATGAATAGTTGGCCTCAAAAGATGAAAAATTCTTCTGGTGCGGAATCCATTCTTTGACAGAAAGATGGGAAAGAGTCATAGCTAACCATGGCCAATACTTTGATTATTAAAGTAATTTATTTTTTGATGGAAATAAACGCTTAAAGGTTGCCAAAAAATCCACATTACTAATCAAAACACCTATTCAAACAGGGGTGCTCAAACTTGAACTGCTGGCGATCTACCTCAATATTGTTAGACTACGATCGATCGACTCTGAGAGGCTGCAAGTAAGTGTGATGCAGGATTGTCGTCTAGGTAGGGTGTATCGTGGCATAGATATTAGTTTTCCGCACAATATGCATTTTTTTAGTCAAGGTAAGTGTAGGTCTGCTCTAAAATGTCAATGAAAAAACTCATAATTATTCAAAATTGCGAGTTTATTGGTTCTTACAAAACAAACGAGTTCTAGTGTCTAAACTTAACTAAAGAGTGACTTTGGATGTTGAAGCGTGGCACTGCATGTCCTCAGCATATTTTTCATAAGATGGTACGTAATTACCGAGTGCTAATCGCAAGTATGATGGCATATGTTCGTCAGTTAGTCGATTGCGATATTTTGACTTAATTATCTTAATTTCAGAAAATGCAGACTTGCACAAGTAAGTTGACCCAAACATTGCTGTCAGTGGAAGGGCGATTTGCCTTAGATTCAGATATTTATCTTCAGATATAAGACACCAGAATTTTGTATCAGATGTTGTGGCTTTGAGATGTATATCTGATATAATCTGCACTAACTCATTTTCAACAGAACATGAGTCCATGTTAAACTGACTTGCTATTTCAGTAGCTAATTTCTCAATGTTTTTACACGAAAAAGGATAACTCATAAATGATGTGATATTTGCCAATTTACTGAAATCATAAAAACGTATTTCGAATTGGCCCAAAATATTTGATAATTCCTCATAAATATCATAATTCAACTGAGGAATCCTTGCTTTCAAAGACGGAAAATTTTTCAGATCCTTTCTTTTCAGTTGATCTACCATAAGTTGCAATTTACTTTTGAATGCGTTTATTGCGCTAATCATCTCAATAATAGTTTTTCCTTTACCTTGAAGTTCCAAATTAATGGTGTTTAAATGCATTGTGATGTCTGTCAAAAATGCCAAATCAGTCAGCCATTTTCCGTTTTTCAGCATCTGAGTGTCATCACCTCTTTCGTCCAGAAAAGCTGTTATTTCGGGCAATAATTCTTGAAACCTTTCTAGGAATTTTCCGCGACTCAACCACCTGACGTCCGTGTGAAGAACTAAATCAGTGTGTTCAGCTGACTCACTATTTTCCAACTGCAATTTAAAGAGCCGTCGTTGCAAGCTACGTGCACGGATAGAATTCACAATTTTTATTGCAATGCCCATAATCTCCTCCATGTTTAGAACTTTTGAACACAAAAATTGTTGATGTATAATGCAATGGAAGGAGAAAAATGAAGGGAAATCATCATTAGCTCGACACAATGCCACAAAACCGTTTTTGTTTCCAGTCATTGCTGGTGCTCCATCGGTTGTAATGCACACTAGTTTATATATTGGTAGCTTGTAGTTTGTTACAAAATTGAAGAAAACGTCATATATATCTTCGCCACGGGTCTTTCCTTTCAGAGGAATCATTGTCAAAAACTCTTCCTTAGCCGACATGTCATTGAATAGCATTCGAATAAAAATACACAGCTGGACAGTGTCTGTCATATCGGTGGATTCGTCGAACTGTAAAGAAAAGTATGTACATTCCATGATATAATGTTTTAGTTTATCTTCCATGTCTTGACTCATGACTTCAACACGCCTTATGACAGTCTGATGAGATAACTGAAGTTCTCTAATAGCAGAGATAATCTCTGTTTTATTTTTAAAATCTCCAAATAAACTCTCACCCGCTTCAATAAATGCTTCCTTCACAACCAATACATCATCAAATGGTTTCTTGTGTTTCGCCAATATATGAGATATTTTAAATGACGCGATCGTTGCAGCTTTTGATTGTTTGGCTGGTCTTGTGAACATGGTTTGTTCTTTTTTCAAACAAGTTATCAAATCACGTACTTTTCGTTTTCTTAATTCACTCTGTGACGGAAAATCCTTTTCATAGTTTTTATGAACCGTTTTATGATGCCTCTCTAAGTTCCCACGCTTAGGTATTGCAACTGACGCACGGCAAATGAGACAAATGCACTTATCCTTTACCATACAAAAGAAAAATTCTTCCTCCCAATCGTTATTAAAATGATAAGTTTTACTTTTCTTCGCCGCGCTCATTTTGGACTATTTATTAATAAACTTTGCATCGATGTATCGCCTTCAAGTTACAACTCAGACTGACTCCTATTCCTGCAGGCGCAACATTGATATCGGCGCGAACGAAGTCGCGAATGTTCCCGTCAAACACGCCGCCCGAAGTTTCTAGAAAAATCGGCGGGAATCAAAAACGCGGCTATTCTTTGACAAGTACCGCGCGTTCCTTTGATAAAGCCGCCTCTTGCCGCTAGCAGGGTGTTATTACGATAAAAGAAAGTGATGAGGGGATTATTCTGGCCTAATTGTGGATCGAATAAATTTTAGTAGTTTATTCATTACATTTTGTTTTAGTTACCTAAAACAAAATCTGTGAATAGTTCTATATCGGAATTTTTTTCTCGATATCGACTCAAAAAGCACTCGCGATCGACTTATTATTCGACGATATTATTTATTTTTAAGCTATCACAATATTTTATGTTTACTTTATATTCGTTGTTTTTCTAGGAAAGAATAGCGCAAAGCAAATAGGTAAACAAGATGAAATAACGACAAAATTTGAATATTTTTTTCCCCGTGGAGCACCGTCAAAAATAAGAAACTGATATTTTATTTAAATAACACAGAGAGTTTTCTTTTGAATTATTACAATGTCTCTATTTATATTCTAGTGACATGATTTCGAGATAATAAAGGATGAAGGGTTTAGGATTTTGAAACATAAAGTCTTATCTTGCTATTTATAAATTTAAATCCGCTTTTTGAGGACATCTTTATTTGAAAATTATGTCCTGTAAATGACCGCCCCTTGGTTTTTTAAATATTCAATTCTGAAACACCAATTCTCGGTCACTTTTCTACATAAATCAGTGCTTATGTCACCAATAACGCGAATAACCCCAGAGAAAAAGTCCAATGGAGTAATATCCCGTGCCATCCAGATCAAAATCATCTAATCCATGCCAAAAAAGTCAGTAATGATGATTCTGTAGTGTTCTTTATTGACGGTAACTGCATATCCATTTTAGTTTCCAAAAAAATACAGTCCAGTTACACACACCCACACACATACACACATAGCATGTGGGTGTTTATTATTCCAATTGCGGCTTATTTATGAAGCTATTTAATCAAAAACGAATTTCATCGTTGAAGATGTTTTTTTCATAACACGATGGGCCTGTTTCAAGTTGTTCTAAAGCCCAATTTACAAAACTTCTACACCATAAATGGTCAGCTCGTTTAAGTTCTTGAATCAACTGGATTCTATATACCTTCAAATGCAAATTTTTACGAAGAATATTCCATGTAGTGCCATAAGAAAGTCCAAGTTCTTGAGAACGATGTGTAATAGATTTTTCTGGATTTTCGTTCACACTTTGATTGACAGCATATATTTTTTTGAGCAATACGTTGTAACTTTTTAAAAACATTGCCTCTCGTTTGGGCGCGATTTGTAGCGTTTTAAAATATCCTCCCGTACGTTGAGGAGCTTTTTATAATTTCTGAGAATGGATTGAAAGGATATTAATACTAAAAGAACTAAAGAAATTAGACATACACTAGCTCAGTTTTTTTTTTTGGTAGGGAAATATGGGTAAGAGATAATTTTTGTACGTCTTTTGAAAATAGTCTATATAGTTGTTTAAAATTTTTGGTTGTACGGATTTTGGGCACCATTGACTTTAAAATAAAAAGAATCTAACTTCAGCTAAAAAGAAAATGAAAAAATACTGACGGGTTATGTAGTTGTTAAGAATGATTTTGATATGGTACAACCTTTGCGTCCTGAAAGGTAAAACAGGTGATTCAGTGAAAAGCTAGCCTTTAATAAGAAAAAAAAGGTTTATTAATGACAAAATTAAAAGTTCTAACTTTGCTACACTACTATTACTCTTATTACTAAAAAAACCCTTAGTCTAATAGGTGGTATTATTAAGTAGAGTCTTTAGATCAGGATTTTTAATTAAAACTTTGTTAAACACGATGTTGAAGGTTCACTTCCTGAGTTACCAGTTCGATACGATGTAAAACGCACTTGTCGACGGGAAACTAGGTCTACGAATTGATATACTGATGACTTACGGTTTTTTTTTCTATGAGTTTTTGGCCCGTCCTGGTGAGATATCACTGATGTCTCCACCTTGGTTACCCCAGTTCCCTTTGGGCTACTAAACTTTTCTTGGCGCCTAAAGGTCTGGGAATAAGCAGGATTCTTCAAGGAAAAAGGCCTTGAACTTGTACACTAAAACCGTTTTTGCACTACTACATCACTAATATATCAGTACGGCAACTTGATAAAAAAAGCCTACTGGGCGGCTTTCTGAAGAAAAAGCCCTTACTTTGGCTACACAAAATATATGCCCTACTTCATCTCGGCTGGGAAAAAAGACCTGGCTACGGCTACATGATGAAAAAAGCCTTTTGCGGCTATACGATGAAAAAAGCCTACTACGGCTACATGGTGGAAAAAGCCTACTACGACTACTTGGTGGAAAAAGCCAAGATCCATCCGGACCCTTAAATATTTTTCTCCCTTCCGTAAAAATCATGTCTTCAAAATGGCTGCTTCCCGGATACAAATATCTAGCCAATCGACGCATTAGAAGCGAATTAAATAAATCCAGTATATAACCCGCAATGCACACTGTGATATAAACGGCTCAGAAATTCGAGTGAACTACACTGTTTAACACTGCAATAAATATAAAAATGGAGAAAAAATGTAAATTATAGGGAGAAAAACTGTAACGTAACATGATCTTAAAATCTAGAAAAAAATGAATGTTACAACGTTTACATTTTTGACGGGTTGGATTCATTTGACTCAATTAAATTACGAATATTAAAGTCTGTAGGTCATGCAACTATATATCTTTCCATGATGATTTGCCAAACAATACTGAACACAAATGTCAATTTTGGTTGGAATCAGAAAAAAACATGGCCGTTCTGATGTTTTAAAAATATATAGTACTAGGTTGATAATCCCCTTTGTGGCTACGTAGCTACATAACCAACTACTATTAGTTGCAGTTTAAATATTAGAGATGCTTATGTTCACTAGACCTCACGCGGTCTTAAAAACCTTCAGTTGCATCTGCGGGTGCACATTCGGGATCCAATTTATTTATCTAATAGCAACCACATTATAGTTACACATTTTTTTTCTTTCAGAAATGAATATTTGCACCGCCAATAATAATGAATCGCAGCGACCTCTACTTCGTCCCGGAATGGCTCAACTGGACCTACGAAAATTTAACTTTAAATATAACCGATCCGGAAAATGAAGCGTGGGAAAAATGGACAGAACTTATTCAGGATCGTGCAGTCGTGGTATCTCTCTTGCTTCTGTTTTCCTTATGTACCGTTTTCGGCAATATGTTGGTAGTTATGGCTGTAATTCGCGAAAGATACCTACACACGCCAACGAACTATTTTATTACGTCATTAGCAGTGGCTGACTGTTTAGTAGGCTTAGTTGTGATGCCGTTTAGTGCGCTCTATGAGGTGCTCGGACATACCTGGTTCTTCGGACCTGATTGGTGCGATATCTGGCGTTCGTTGGACGTATTATTTTCCACTGCGTCAATTTTGAATTTGTGCGTGATCAGTTTGGACAGATATTGGGCTATAACTGATCCGATTGCGTACCCAATGCGCATGACACGTTTAAGATCGGTGGTACTTATAGCTGCAGTATGGGTATGTTCGAGTGCTATCTCTTTTCCGGCTATAGTTTGGTGGAGAGCGGTACGAACTGAGCCTATTCCTAAGTACAAATGCCCGTTTACCGAACACTTGGGTTACCTAATATTTTCCTCTACAATATCTTTTTATCTCCCACTTTTCGTTATGGTCTTTACATACTACAGGATCTACAAAGCAGCTGTAGAACAAACTAGAAGTCTTAGACTCGGTACGAAGCAGATACTTATCGGTGCAGGGGAACTTGAACTAACTCTAAGAATTCACCGAGGTGGCACTGGTAAGACGCCACAAAATGAAAATAGAAATACGTTGTATAGTACAGCCGAAGATGAACCATTAACAGCTCTGAATAACGGACTCAATCGAATACCATCTACTCGTTTAGGTGCGCACAGTAAAAATTTCTCTCTTAGTCGAAAGTTAGCCAAATTCGCGAAAGAAAAGAAAGCAGCTAAAACTTTAGGTATAGTGATGGGTGTGTTTATAGTATGTTGGTTGCCGTTTTTCGTAGTGAATCTACTATCTGGGTTTTGTCTACAATGTATTTGGCACGAGAAGATTGTACTGGCAGTGGTCACATGGTTAGGATGGATTAATTCTAGTATGAATCCTGTTATTTATGCATGTTGGAGTAGAGATTTTAGAAGGTAAGTTTTTCATAAAGTTTTAGACAAAATTTACTTTCAGGAGGTCTAAATCCTTTAAAAATTACTTTACTTTTTGTAGAATTAACTGTAGAATTTTGCTTCTTTTTGCGTTTTAGGGTTTTTATATCACGAAAAAAATAGTCACTCTGTCGATTTGTTAGCACGATAACTCTCGAACGAATTAATATATCAATTTTAAACTTGGTGCATAGATATTATCTAATAAGGAGATGAATACTATTGTTGTTAGACGATTTCGCTTCAGGCCAAGGGTGTAAAAAGAGTGAGGGTCTATAAATTTTATGTTTTAATAGTAACAACAGCTACAAAATGAAAATAATACAGGTTTGTGCTCCTACCACAGATTATGAAGATGAAGAGATCAACCACTTTTATGGAGACATAGAAATGACATTAAAAGCAGTAGGAAAATTCGGATTGGAAGGGAGAAACGAGAGAGGACAAATGCTGCTAAATTTTTGACACCACCATCGTTTATAGGTAATGAACAGCTTTTTCAGAAAGAAGACTCATCGAAGATGGAAGTGAATGAGTCCTAATAGAAAAACTAAAAATGTGTTTGACTTCTTTATAACATCTCTGATGTCACCGTAATGAACAAAATTTTCATGGGAAGTGATCATCGAGCAGTGAGAGCTACAATTCGAATAGACCTGAAAAATGAAAGAACAAAAATATTGTATAAGAAGAAAAAAGTAATTTGGAACGACCCAGAAAATATCGATGAATATGTAGATTCTATAAACCTGGGATTAAGTCTTAACCTTCCAAACAACATCGAAACATTGAACGACAGAATTACAGAAACACTGATATCACCACAACAACGCCACTATATCAAACCAAATCCAAGAGATGAAAAACTTAGTGACGACACTAAAAAACTATTCTATAAACCTGGGATTGAGTCATAACCTACCAAACGACGTCGAAACACACATGAAAGAATTACAGAAATACTGATATCATCACAACAATGCCAAACCAAATCTAAAAGATGAAAATCTGAGTGACGACATTAAAAAACTTATAATGAAGAGAAGGGAACACGAACAAAATGGAAATTCAGAGGAATTAAGAAACTTAAATAAGAGAATCTCAAAAGAGATACGGAAGTTCTTACAGGAGGACTAAATCCAACAGTGGATGAGGAAGGCTGATGGATGATGATGTCCTTTTGAGGATTCCTGAAGTCGAGAAATCTAAAAATTATGTTATTTTTTCATTGCTTTCACTTTTAAACCAGGAAGAGACTGAATGGGACGAGGGTTGTATAATATCGTCTAATATGTTCTTTGAGTCAAGGGGTTGAAAAATTACATTATTTTTTTAGTTATTTTAATGTTAACAGGGGTTGGAAATCAATTAAATATTGTCTAGTTTCAATATTATTATGAGAGTTTTTCTGGTTTTTAGTTGTAATATTTTATAAAATTTTAGCTGATTATTTATGGTAAAAGATACATGAGGTGGAAGGAAAGATGGGGTAGGGGTTAGAAGGCATAGATATAGCATATATATTATCATATACTTCTGCTTCAGTGTGCTTTTTCATTATTTCCTACAGAAATAATATGTTGAAGGGATGGAGTTCTGGTTACAGAGTGACTTAGAAAAATGCAAAGTTGATTATAGAACAAGTTTTAATAGAAACAGTTAACATGCACGAAACTTGCTTATTTCTGACACAGTAGGTAAATTATTATTTTTACTTCCCTCGGGAAGTATTGTATTCATGACAAAGTACGCTCAGTGATTTTTGCCTTCCTTTACGATTTACGGTTCTTAATTTGCGGAAAACATATTTTCTGATTTCTGTTATTGTATCAATCCGTTGCCACTGTAATTTTCAAACAAAATAATTTTATAATACTTGAAATAGAAATGAAACCTATAGTTTTTGAGCGTTATCGTTTTAAGGAAAGGTGGTGAAATAGGTAGGTGTCAGTATGTTGCATGATTTTAATTTTATTACGGAAATTTTTTTCGTTTTACCTGTGAAAGTTAAATTTGCTACTTATTTTAGAATTACATGTTTATAAGGAAAATACTCGGTAAATTACTTTACCAATGATTTATTTTCAATTTTTAAGATGTCACACGTCTTTTCTATGGCTTCGAATTAAATTTATATTTTAGTTTTCACGTAGTTTGTTTTTTATCAATAAAAATGTAGTAATTCTATTTTACCAATAAAAAAATTACTTTCAGCCAATGCCACTAAATCAGGGCAATATTAATTTCATAAAGTCAAGTTAAATACATACTAATAGTATATCGTGTAAGTTATAAAAATAACACTTGCCCAGGGGTATTACAATTTGATAATCCATCCATGTTAAGGTTGTAAGTCATGTGCGTTTCACCCGCGTAACTATACTGTAGTTTTTCGATAACTTAGCTATTAAAAATAAGACGTTTTGGCAATTATGGAAAGAGGCAAGAATTATCCCAATCTTCAAAAAAGGAGTTCCAAATGAAATATCGAATTATAGAATTATATTGTCTCCATTGATGAGGGTCTTTGAAATGTTGAAACATAATTGTTTATTTAATCAAATTGAACATTTAGTCTCCCCTAAACAACACGGTTTTTTTAGTAATCGCATTATGGGAGAAACCTGACCTGTTTTACCCAATACGTTGGACAGACCTTGGATAACCGTAAACAAGTAGATGTTGTTTGCATAAAATTTTTAAAGGCCTTTGACAAAGTAAATCATTTTATTTCGTTGCAAGAATTGTCTCAGATGGGATTCACTAAGAATCTGATAATATTTTGTAAATTATATTTGAGAGATCGCTTACAATATGTTGAAATCCGTGGCCATAAATCTGCTAAACTTAAAGTCACTAGCTGTGTACCTCTGGATAGTAACCTTGTCCGTTTATTATTTTCAATTTTTATCAATATTATAAGTGATAATATTTCTAGTAATGTTTTGCTATTTACTGACGATCAAGAGACAAATGATTGTTATTCTTCCAGAGTGATCTTAGTGTTCTGGATAGCTGGTGTAGTACCAACAAGTTAACTCTAGTTATCTCTAAGAGTCATTTTTAATCCCAAACTTATTTTTTCATCACATATTAATATTATCTACGGCAATGTAACGAGAATGCTCAGGTTTATACAAAGAAATTTCGGTGTTTTTGCAAGTATTCAAACACTAAAAACACTCTATTTTATTTTTGTGAGATCTAAGCTGGAACTTGGTGTGGTTGTATGGAATCCAATTTTTCATAAATATATTACACAATTGGAAAATATTCAACGGAAATTTGTTAAATTTTTTGCATTTAAGAGAGATGGGGTATATCCTCCTAAAGGTCTGAAATGAAGCCATCTTCTGCATAGCTGTCAAGTACCGTCTTTATTTAATCGTAGAAATTATATAATAGTTTAATTTTTATTTTGTTCCCTTCTAGATTGTTCTGAGATAGGTTTTACTTAGAATTACATATTCATAAGGAAAGTACTCGGTAAATTACTTTGCCGATTTTTTTTTGAACTTTTAAAATTTAACAAGTGTTCTATGACTTGTAATAAATTTATATTTCAGTTTTTGTATAGCAAATTTTGCAAAACATTTTATCTCAAGAATAAGGAAATCATCGTTTTATCCCGAGAAAAAAAGGAAGCCTAAACATAATTTTTATAAAACTGTCTATAGCAGATCACGGCCCCTTTATGTGACATGTCACCTGTAAGAAATAGGCCTTGACATGTGGGAGTAAATATATTTTAGTAATTTTCTTTTTAGCAAGACGGAAAGGCGAAAAATGAGGAAAAGTAAACATTCATTTAAAATTTTTTATAATTTTGTTATAGAAATACAATTTAAAGAAGTAATATCGCAAAGACATCAGTAGCTATTTTTAAGGCGGTTTTTAAATAATGGCGATAATTTAATTAACTACGTTATTATATAGACTTGTACTAGTAACTACAGTAGGTTCAGTTGGTTCAGGTTATAAAATTTTTCATATAAAAAATTTTAATATCTTCTTTTGCACACGGATCACAAGCATTACTACACTATGCTCAGAAAGTACGTTTATCTTTACAGAAAGATTTCTGGATATATAAGCATGATTAAAAGTTATGGTTATCTACAGTAAGAACGTAACCTCTCGTATTATTGAAAAATGTGTCTCCAGAATATTTCTTGCTATCAGTGTATTCTTTGGTATGCTAACAACGGCGCAATTTCCTTAGTCAGTTGTCCAATTGCCTCCGGCATCAATAATCGGTTGGCATCTTCGAGACATGCTGTCAACGAGATTTTCTGCATATTCCGCAAATTTGTCGAATCTCGCGAGACAACTGAGTCAAAGTCCTCAGAGTCTTTCCTCTAAGCTTATATAGCTCCATCCGCTACCAAAATGTATAAATTTCCCTCGTATACATTTATCTTCTCTGCTGAAGTCTTGGCAATTAAATAGGCTATGCGATATGCACTAAAAATTTCATCATTAACACGAATACTAATCATCTCTGATTTCTACAGTGCTCTCAATTCTATTAAATCTAGAAATCTTGCTTATAATTACATACGACAAATCTTGGATTTCTGCTACATAGCAAAAATAAAGCATCGGCACTTATCGCTTCTCTAGATACCTAGCCATATTGGCATAAGGGGCAATGATAGGGCTGATCAATATGCCAAACTACCAATCGTAAGAGGCATCCCCAGCCTGGGCGAAAATCATACAACAGACTTCAACATTCACCTAAAATTTACTTTTCGATCCTTATTCCAACTCAATTGGGATTTAACGAATCCTGACAATAAATTGTGGTCGATCAAATCGAACGTGTATCCTGCACTAAATGTACGGACAATGACAAGAAAGGATAGCGTACTCATGTGAAGGCTTGCTATCGGGCTCGCTTACAGCACTCACTGCTTTTTTTTATGGGTCTAGCACACGTGCTGCAGGGAAGAATTCCCTAAAGCGCTACAGGAGCGACACGTGTGTGGAAAAAGCGATTCACGTTGTTCTTGAATCGCTGTAAATTGTACTCGGTGGGTCCTCGGCAAATTGTTCCAAAGGGATGATGTTCTCCATATAAAAGACTGCTTGAAAAGCGTTGTACGAGGAGTAACAAGCTGAACCTCGTAAGGATGTGAAGTATTAGCGCGACGTGTACTTCTAACATCCTTCGAACATTTTCCATGAAAATATTTGTAGAATAGGCTCAAGTCGCCAACCGTTCTTCGATGTTCCAGCGAATCAAGGCCGCCGGTCAGTTCCGCGTCTCCAATCAGACGAAAAGCTCTTCTTTGAACAGAATCCAACAAATGCAGTGTATGTTTGGGAGCGGAGCCCCAAACATGGGAGCAGTATTCCATAGTTGGTCGAATTTGAGCTTTGTAAAGAATTAACAGTTGTTGTGTAGTGTAAAGCTTTCTGGTTCGAAATAATATTCCCAACTTTTGAGAAGCTCTCCTTGCTATGCCTGCAACATGTTCATGCCAGGACATATTTGCTCCCAATTTAACGCCCAACAAATTGAGCGACAATGTTAGAGGAATGGAGTACCCCCGACATAACTATGTCGGGTTCAGCAACGTTAACTTTTTTAGAAAAAACTGCCGCCTGGGTTTTTGTAGCGTTAAATTCCACTTGGTTACTGTCACCCCAAGATAAAATTTCTTCCAGGTCTTTGTTAAGTTGAATCACTGCCTGCTGTCTGCGGATATTCGTCTGAGTAGCCGATGTCCGAGTGTTCAAAGGGAATGAAGAGATAAGCGTACTGTCATCTGCAAAACTGTAGATTGGATTCTCGGTCTTTTCCAGCAGATCGTTAATGTAAATGAGAAAAAGGGTAGGAGACAGTATGGAGCCTTGAGGTACACCGGCGTTGATAGTGAAGGTGTTAGAAGGAAATCCGACTACTGAGACTCGTAAAGAGCGCTCTCTGAGGAAACATGAGAGCCACAAACAGAACTTTTCAGATATACCATAAGAGCGTAGCTTAGCCAATAGCCCATCGTGCCAAACACGGTCGAATGCCTTGGATATGTCAAGCGCAACCGCTCGAGATTCTCCAAAGTGTTCAATTGCGTTGTTCCAAACATGTGTTACATAAGTCAGAAGATCTCCTGTTGATCTATTTTTACGAAAGCCACATTGATGATCGCTAATAATGTTGAATCCTTCAAGATATTTTGAATGTTAACTCTCTGCTACTTGTTAAAAAACGAACAAGCTCCTATATGTTCTATCTGTGGGTCTCTTCTAACAGTAGCTCACATAATGGAGGATATACATTTCAAGACTAACAGAGAAAAACATAATATTCCATTCGATCTGAAAACTATCATTGATACATTCGAAACAATAAATGCGAATCTAAACAATTACCTAAGAGAAATCGACTTTATCTCTTAATGACATTCAATATCACCTATAAGGGGAGCTAAGTGACCTTGGCTGTCGATGCACCCAGACCCCATAATATCCATCCATCCATCTTTACAAGATACCAGACGTTTTCAATAGGGTTGGCGTCCGGCGACTGTAAGGGCCACTCTACTATCTTACCGCGGGCCCAAGCGAGCCGTTTTGCGAAGTGATTTTCGTCCAACAAAGGTTTCTTTAACGTGCCTTGGAATTTGCGTACATGAGCACGAAGATGTTGTCGAATGTCATGGGACACGATTAAACCCGGTTTACTAAATTTTATCGCTCCTTGACACAGCGTCAATTTCGGGTCCCATGGAAACAAAAAAACGATTCGTTTTTCGACTTTCGGAATCACTTTATCTACCGAACCACGTTTTGGCAAATGTAATGAAAGACTGATCTTGTCAAATTTCCACTTTATTTAGTTTCACTGAAACTGTATGACGCGTTTCGCTTTACTATAGCTTCTTCTGATACAAAATGATATTTGAATATTAGTGTTGTTACATTTATACAAATACCCTAAGGTGGATAGGTAATAAAATTAATACTATATGCTAATGAATATTGCTGGGAAATCCATTCTGAATATGAGTATAAATTGTATAAATTGTATAAATTGAGTAAAGGGGAGTTACCATGGGCCAGACAGGTATCTTTTTGTTCGTTTAAGATGATGTCTGAATTTTTAATTCTATTAATTGCTAGAAATAAATAGAATTAAAAATTCAGACATCACCCCCCTTTACTCAATTTATACAATTAATATTCAGAATGGATTTCCCAGCAATATTTATTAGCATATAGTAGTAATTTTATTACCTATCTACCTTAGGGTATTTGTATAAATGTAACAACACTAATATACAAATATCATTTTGTATCAGAAGAAGTTATAGTATAGCGAAACGCGTCATACAGTTTCAGTGAAACTAAATAAAGTGGAAATTTGACAATATCAGTCTTTCATTACATTCGTTATGAATTTCCATCAAGTAACAGCCACAACAATTCACGTTTCGTGTCGTTAAAACGATTTACCCACCTCTTTACAAATGCGACCGACTTTCTAATATACTAGGCTGGTTTGAAAAGTCCGTGCAAAAATAAAAACTACTTATGTGTTTGGGGTAAACCTTTTTTATTTTTCGACATAGTCTCCTTTTAGGCTTATACACTTCGTCCAACGATGTTCTAGTTTGTTGATCCCTTCCGAATAATAAGATTTGTCCAAGTCTGCAAAATATCCATTAGTGTCTGCAATCACCTCCTCGTTTGAATAAAATCTTTGTCCCGCCAGCCATTTCTTCAAATTGGGGAACAAATAGTAGTCCGAGGGAGCCAAGTCTGGAGAATAGGGGGGATGTGAAACGAGTTGGAATCCTATTTCCATTAATTTTGCGACCACAACTGCTGAGGTGTGTGCTGGTGCGTTGTCGTGATGGAAAAGGACTATCTTGTGGGCCAATCGCGGGCGTTTTTCTTGCAGCTCGGTTTTCAAACGGTCCAATAACGATGAATAATATTCACCTGTAATAGTTTTTTTTTTTTCCCTTTTCCAGATAGTCGATGAGGATTATCCCTTGCGAATCCCAAAAGACAGTCGCCATAACCTTTCCGGCCGAAGGAACGGTCTTCGCCTTTTTTGGTGCAGATTCCCCCTTGGTAACCCATTGTTTAGATTGTTGTTTGGTCTCAGGAGTATAGTAATGTATCCATGTTTCATCCACAGTTACGAAACGACGCTTAAAGTCCTCCGGATTCTTCTGGAACAGCTGCAACCCAACCTTGCAACACTTCACACGATTCCGTTTTTGGTCAAGCGTGAGCAATCGCGGCACCCATCTTGCGGATAGCTTTCTCATGTCCAAATGTTTATGCAAAATATTATGTACCCGTTCGGTCGAGATGCCCACAGCAGTAGCAATCTTACGCACCTTAACTCTTCTGTCATCCATCACCATATCATAGATTTAATCAATGATTTCTGGAGTCGTAACCTCCACAGGCCGTCCAGAATGTTCAGCGTCACTTGTGCCCATATGGCCAGTCCGAAAATTTTGAAACCACTTATAAACTGTTCTAATCGAAGGTGCAGAGTCACCATAATGTTTATCAAGCTTCTCTTTAGTCTCCTGAGGCGTTCTGCCTTTCATAAAGTAATGTTTAATCACCACACGAAATTCTTTTTCGTCCATTTCTTGAAAATCACTCGACTTCCTTGATTCACACGAATGCCAAACACAAAGAAATAGACCAATATGGCTGAAACTTGGTGTGCGTTCATTCAAGAGATGCTACTAACTAAACATGACCTCGATACGCGCTGGTGGTGCCATCTCTCGGACTTTGCACGGACTTTTCAAACCAGCCTCGTATTTAGGAACCGCGGAATGTGTCATTTTAGGCCCCTTTTAATGAAAACAAAGAAAGACTGCCCCGAACCGATGCGCAAACAAGTGACTTATTTTGTATTTTATGTGATTTCGACGAAAATTCGGAATCGACTGATATTTTTACTAAAATGCATCGTAGACAAAGGTTCCCTCTACCGATTTTTTGTTGAATCGCTAGAATCGCATCTACCAAAAATGAATTATCCCGGACACGTTTTTACTTGATAGACGGTACCCTGAGAAATTCTCAAATATATAATTATGCGTATACAATGTACGAGATAGCTTAACAATGGAGTCAGTGTATCTTTTTTAAAATTTTTAAGGTATAATTGCAGTAGAGTGATTTCAACTGTGTTGAAATATTATTCTAAATGTCTGTTTGCCCTTTGGTATGATATCTCTCGAACGAAATGATTTATTGATTTCCAAGAAGAAGAAGTAAGAGAAGTACTTCTATTTTTTGAGAGATATTGTTATATAGAAAGGAGGTGTAAGGAAGGGGTCGATTAAATTTTGTGCCATATCAATAGTATCGTAAGAATTGTTCCTAGTTTCTGATTGCAATGAAAGACAACTTATAACCGCAATTATCTATTGTCAAGCAAATAAAAAGTTAATGGGATGAACATGGGGTTCGTTTGAATTTATTAGGTTAAATATTGTATTCTTTAAAGAAACTCAGTATTTATATTAACAGTGCATGTTTGTGGGGTAAATTGCTTTGTATATTTTTTTATTGTAACCTATAATATTGCTATTTTTCTCGAAGTAAAGTTTTTTTCGAATTTGTTAATAAAATACGTTTTCCCTTAAAAAAAGATTCTATTTATACGGAAGGAGGTAGTAATAACGGATAAGTGTCACTTTATATATACTGAGACACTGAGATAAAGAAGTAAAAGGACAACTTGTTAACGAAACATTCTCCTTTACGTATATAGCTCATACCTTTAACTAACAAGACTAAAACAAGAAAGTAAAAGAGAAAAAATTCTGAAAATCAGAGAATAGGAAAGACCTAACTTTAAAAGTCAATATAAGAAATTTTTCAGGAAAAATGAACAGGAAGATACTTTGATGACCAAGACGGGTACACGGAAAATCGACCAATAATTTCCCTGTAGGAAGAAATTATGTCTTAAGAATATAGCTATTAGGCACTTGCATATTTATTTATTTACTTACGTAGTTGTACTCCTTTTTGGCTTATTGGTTGGTTGTAGACGGCGTAGGTGATCGTACCTGTTTGTGCTCTGCAGCCTCTTGGTTTATTGTGTTCTCCTCTTTTGGCTACATAAGCGTTGTCCCTTTAAGAAGCTTTACTCGCTTCCTTCAACGCCCTTTATGTGATAATTTATTGTCAGGATGTAGGTCTCCGAACAGTTTGTGTCTGTGTCTGGATGTGCAAAGAGGTTTCTTCCTCTTCACCACTTAGGCTTACGTTAACAATCCATTGTAATCATGGAGTTGGTCTAATAGGGTTGTAAAACCATTAGACTAGCTTGACTGTCTGAAAGAATATATATTTCTTGGTTGCCGCATTCCCGTTTAATACTGTCATGAATATATGCTTGTATTGCTTGGATTTCTCCCTGGAATATTGTTGGACTTGAGCTCCACTTGAGCTTTTCTCATATATGTCTACTCTTCTTGAAGTTTTTGGTTCGTCTGTGTAATAGGTCAGACCCGTTTCCTTCGTCGGCGTCTCCGCCTTCATCCATAGATTTGGATAGCACCCGACTCTGTTTTTCCAGGATATTATAACCTTTGTCAACTACGGATTTATAAGTTTAGCGTCCTGCATTATATTGTCGACAAAGGTTTTAACAAGCTGCAACGTACAGGGTGATCATTTTTTGATACTGGTCCCGATTTATGGAAAATTGTTCGATATTTATTTTTTTTTTTTAATGTAGAATTGTATAGGGAATGTTAAGGAGTATACTGACGTATTCGACATTTGATTTTTGGCTGGGCGCTACGACGCCAAACAACTTTTTTTCCATCGACATACCTTTTGTAAAACGGCATTGAAAGCCCTAATTTTTTAAACATTTTTATTTTAAACTGTTTTTTTCTAATTTGTTTTGCAAAAAAGTTATGCAGCAAAAACCCTCTTAAATATTATTTTTAGTGTTCCGTACGGAACACTTATAAGATCACTTCGGTGTCTGTCTGTCTGTCACACCCGATTTTCTCCGAAACTATTTGTCAAATAAAGTTGAAATTTGGTAATAATATTGATGGCCCCATCAAAGCCTTGTAGTTTTGAAAGTCAAATTTTGACTCAAGGGGTTTTGGGGGATGAAATCGGAAGTGAAAAAACACGAGTAAAATATATATATATATATATATATATATATATATATATATAATGTAATACTTGCGCACACTTTTCTTTGTATTATTTTTAAAAAATCGCTGCCCCCCCCCCCCAAAAGTATTGTTCAAAAAATTTTGAAAAAATTCTGGAATATACTCCAGGGGGTGTAGATTGAACGAAAATTATCAGAAGTGATAATTTATCGGGTATATAAAAAAAAACAAAAATTTCAAGGTCTCAAATTTTCAATAAAGATTGGAAACAAACTTAGTTGAAAACTCATTTGGGGTGTGTTTTTTGTGAAGTCACTGATCTTTTTATACCACCGTAACAACATTTTTTATTTTAAAAGCAATCAACGTACAGAACACTAATTGTGCAAGTTCAACTTGCACTTGACCGGTTATTTTGTCATCGCGATTGCCAAGGACCGTATGCTACGTTTGGCGGTTTTGAAACAATTTATCTAGTAGATGGCTGTCAAACTTTAATTTGACAGCTCTTGTTTGCATACCTAATCAATTTAATAGAGTTAAACTAAGCAAATAGCTTCTGATTGAAGTGGTTGCCCATGCTGAAAAAGTAGATATGATTCTTATTTATGGAGAAGCAACAAGAAATTCTCGGAAAGCCGGTAGACTGTATCGGGAACGTTACTCCGACAGGTATATCTCGTATCAAACTATGTTTTGTCCATTAGAACGGAATTTGAGGAGCAGGTATTTTTAAACGAAAAACTGCTTTAACAGATGAGAAAGTAGCCAAAATTATGTAATATATTTAAAACCATCCATACAATTCAATTAGACAAGCAAGCAGTTCTTATGAGACTATTCAGAAATATCTTAGAGCTAACAAAGACCATGACTATAAAATGCATAATCTTCAGTTATTTTTTTAATTTTTTTTTCTAAACATCCTTTACTAGAATATGAATAGTACAATCTTAACAAAGTTAATTAATTACTAGTGATAATACTGAGTTTACGCAAGTACCATCAGTTACAATACAATAAGTAAAACGAGTGTGGGTTACTGCACAAATGCACAGGTCCCAAAAGTAGACCAAAAGGTGTTATAACTAGATTTAAAGAGTTTTAACTAGAGTTTATTTTACGAGTTCGTAGGGTTTGGTTCGTTTCAGCCTTCTCAAGTCTTGACTATTGTCCAGCAACTGAATGGCTTCCGTATTAGTATGACAGAGTAATCGAGTAATGTTTGAGGGCGTAATCTTGAATTACTTCATTTACCCATTTGATGTCTAGGTCGTTGTGTAGTTCTTTGTTGATTATATATCGATAGGCATCGGTAATCATTCTAAGAAATTTATTCTGACATCGTTGAATTATAAATTTATTTGTTTCTTTGGTTCATCCCCAAAGCTGAACACCGTAAGTCCAGATAGGTTTAATTATGGAGTGGTAGATTAGTCTTTCGGAATTTAGGCTGAGCTTAGATTTTCTTCCAATCAACCAGAACATGTCACGGACTTTGTGTCGTATCTGCATAGCTTTTTGTCGGACATGGTGTTTCCAGTTTAGTCTTCCATCAAGATGCAAACCAAGATATTTTGCTGACTCTGCTTGCGGTATCATAATACCATTTAATAACAAATTTTGGTTGTTACGTTTATGACGTAACGTATATAGAACATGGGTAGATTTTTCTCCATTGAGTTTAATTTTCCAATCCTTCGTCTCTCAGTTACTTTTTTTGATTAGCATCGGTGGCCATTATTACAGAGTCATCGGCAAACGTGCCCAAGACTGTCTTTTCTGTTGCAGGGATATCAGCTGTGTAGAGTAGATACAAGAGAGGTCCAAGGACACTCCCTTGTGGAACTTCTGCTGATATTAGATGGAATGAAGAAAATGCTTCTTGATGTGCAACTCTAAAGGTTCTCTTGGATAGGTATGACGTTAGTAATTGGCAGTAGTTACCAGCTTATCTTCTAGCTAAGGCCCTGATGTCACACTCTATCGAAAGTCTGAGAGACATCTAGGAAAAGGGCGGAACAGTACTTTTTTTCTTCTAAAGTACGTTCAATGTAGGTGACAACTCTATGTACCTGATCGATCGTGGTGTGATGATAACGGAATCTGAATTGGAAATTCGGAATACTGATTAATGGTTCAGTTATTAACATAATTTGATTCGAAACGACGACTGAGTTTTGTAGCAGAAATGATGATTAAATATGACGAAGAACGTTATTTTCTGAATTATGTAGGTAGATGAAAGTCATTTTGTCAGCAACAGCAAACCTAACAGAAAAAATTATCATTACTGGGCTGACGAGAACCCATAGAACGTTAAACAAATTAAGAATCAAGGCCATTATGGCGTAAATATATGGTGTGGGATAATTGGGAGACATTTAGTTGGACCATACTTTTTTGAGGAGACACTAACTGGAAACAGATACCTTAATTTCTTAGTTAATACTCTACCAGTTTTATTAGAAAATGTTCCCCTTATTTTAAGAAGGCATATGTGGTATCAACACGACGGAGTATCACCTATTACAACTGCTGTTAGAGAATATTTAAATGAACGGTTTCAACGAAGATGGCTAGGGGTTCGCAACTCAGTTATTCAATGGGCACCTAAGTCACCAGACTTTACGCCGTTAGATTTTTTTCTTGTGTTTTTTTTTTTATTTTTTAAGTTTTAAACATTTAATTTTATAAATATGTAGTAAGTTATGTAATGTTACAAGTTATATAGTTTTAATAAAAATAATGTATTATTGTTTTTATTCTTCAAAGATATTTTATTAAAGGAAAAATCTCAACAGCATAGTAACTAATATTGTTATAATTACTGTCAGATTAAAATATACAGCTGCCTACTAGATACATTGTTTGAAAATCGCCAAATGTGGCCACCGCGATGACCAAAAAATAATATTTTGGAGGGTTTCTGCTGCATAACTTTTTTGCAAAACAGATTAGAAAAAATACAGTTCAGGAAAAAAAATTAAGACTTTCCAATGCTGTTTTACAAAAGGTATGTCTATGAGAAAAAAAAGTTGTTTGGCGTCGCGGCTCTTAGCGACGTTTTCACCAGCAAATGTCAAATAGGTCAGTATACTCCTTGACATGCACTATACCATTCTACATTTCAAGAAAAAAATAAATATCCAGCAATTTTCTATAAATCGGGGTCGGGCGTCTCAAAATTATCACCATGTACAGGGTGAGTCAACGATAGAGTAAAGTTCATTACCTCATTTTTTTCGCTAATGAGGAAAAAATGTTAAATACAATAGTTTTAGGGAATGTTAAGGTGCACAGTTTCAAATTATTTTAGAGTAAATATATATATATACATATAAATATATAGATGTATATATATATATATATATATATATATATATATATATATATATATATATATATATATATATATATATATATATATATATATATATATATATATATATATATATATATATATATATATATATATATATATATATATATATATATATATATATATATATATATATATATATATATGTACGAGGCTGGTTTGAAAAGTCCGTGCAAAGTCCGAGAGATGGCACCACCGGCGCGTATCGAGGTCATGTTTAGTTAGTAGCATCTCTTGAATGAACGCACACCAAGTTTCAGCCATATTGGTCTATTTCTTTGTGTTTAGCATTAGTGCGAATCAAGGAAGTCGAGTGATTTTCAAGAAATGGACGAAAAATAATTTCGTGTGGTGATTAAACATTACTTTATGAAAGGCAAAACGCCTCAGGAGACTAAAGGGAAGCTTGATAAACATTATGGTGACTCTGCACCTTCGATTAGAACAGTTTATAAGTGGTTTCAAAATTTTCGGACTGGCCATATGGGCACAAGTCACGCTGAACATTCTGGACGGCCTGTGGAGGTTACGACTTCAGAAATCATTGATCAAATCCATGATATGGTGATGGATGACAGAAGAGTTAAGGTGCGTGAGATTGCTAGTGCTGTGGGCATCTCGACTGAACGGGTACATAATATTTTGCATAAACATTTGGACATGAGAAAGCTATCCGCAAGATGGGTGCCGCGATTGCTCACGCTTGACCAAAAACGGAATCGTGTGAAGTGTTGCAAGGATGGTTTCCAGCTGTTCCAGAAGAATCCGGAGGACTTTAAGCGTCGTTTCGTCACTGTGGATGAAACATGGATACATTATTATACTCCTGAGACCAAACAACAATCTGAACAATGGGTTACCAAGGGGGAATCTGCACCAAAAAAGGCGAAGACCGTTCCTTCGGCCGGAAAGGTTATGGCGACTGTCTTTTGGGATTCGCAAGGGATAATCCTCATCGACTATCTGGAAAAGGGTAAAACTATTATAGGTGAATATTATTCATCGTTATTGGACCGTTTGAAAACCGAGCTGCAAGGAAAACGCCCGCGATTGGCCCACAAGAAAGTCCTTTTCCATCACGACAACGCACCAGCACACACCTCAGCAGTTGTGGTCGCAAAATTAATGAAAATAGGATTCCAACTCGTTTCACATCCCCCCTATTCTCCAGACTTGGCTCCCTCGGACTACTATTTGTTCCCCAATTTGAAGAAATGGCTGGCGGGACAAAGATTTTATTCAAACGAGGAGGTGATTGCAGACACTAATGGATATTTTGCAGACTTGGACAAATCCTATTATTCGGAAGGGATCAACAAACTAGAACATCGTTGGACGAAGTGTATAAGCCTAAAAGGAGACTATGTCGAAAAATAAAAAAGGTTTACCCCAAACACATAAGTAGTTTTTATTTTTGCACGGACTTTTCAAACCAGCCTCGTATATATTTATATATATATAAATATATATAGAGGAGAAGGGTAGTCTTGACCGACTAGTTAAACAGCAGTATTGTGTTCTTGGGGCTTCGTACTGATAAGCTTGGATGCTGTCTCTTTATACAGTAATATCCCTTTACAATTAGTCATCAAAAGCATCAGAGAGCACTGGACACATATTGTAAATTCAATCAGCTTTTCTATAAACAAATAATGGATACTCCAATGGGGGCTACTCTTTCTCCTATCATATCACAATATGTGATGTACGATCTCGTCAAAGAATCCATCCCTAAACTCTCATTCAACTTACCATTCATAAAAAAATTTGCGGATGATATCATTACCTCAATACCTCACAACAAAATGGATGAGATTCTCAGAATCTTTAATGACTTTCATCCCAAACTACAGTTCACCATTGAAGAGGAAACAAACAACAGTATTCCCTTTTTAGACACTCTTCTAATCAGAAAAGAAGATAACTCCGGTATACCAAACCAACCTACTCAGGAAGATACATTAACTTCCATTCCTCCCATACCACTAAAATAAAAATAAACATGATACTGGGCTTGAAGTCAAGAATAGAGCGAATCTCTCATCCCTCCCTCAGACTGAAAAATCTAAATAAACTACGAGACATTCTACGCACCCACTCCTATCCAATCCAATTAATAAATAAATTATTATTTAACTCAACCACACCCCCTGTACAACAAAACAACAATCTTACACCGGATATTAGTGCTTTCCTCTCTGAAAATTGAATTAAATCTTATTTTTCATTTCCATACATAAAAGAAATCTCCACAAAAACAACTAAACTCTTCAACCAATTACCTAATTTAAAAATTGCACACAAAAAAACTATCAACGATATTTTTACTTGTCTAAGAGACAAAGATGAAGTCACAAAAGCCTCAGAAGAAGTTTACAGCACTCAGTGTGAAAAAATCTATATAGGACAAACATCTAGAGTCCTCAAGGACAGAATCACTTCCCACAAAAGTGATTGCAGATTAAAGAAAAACTCTTGTGCGCTTGCCCAACATAGTAGCCAATTTTCACATGAATTTAATTTTGCTGAAACCAAAATCCTATGTAAAGAGAGAAATCTCGGCAGGAGAATCTTTAGGGAGATAGTGGAAATCCACCTTCAACCGTCTAATTTTCTCCAATTTATTACAAATAGGCAGTCAGAGTGAAAACTCTTACAATATATCTAACATCTCTTTGATAATAATCCCACTAATTTTCACTAACTTTTCAACTTTAAAATGATCAAACAAAATGTCAACGTCATTCTATTTTCAAATATAAATTAACCACAACTTAACTAAGAGATAGAAAGACACTGCTCTTAGCAAAATGACAAGAAAACATAACAAAAAAATCCTAATAAATTAAAATCATTTTGCGACCACAAAATTCACTGTACTCTTCCAACAAAATGAAGTAAAATTTTATTATATTTCCCAGAGATAAATATGTCAAGTTTCCTTGTGTTTTTTTTTTTCTTATGAATAAGTGCAATAAAGTGCCCCCACAAACAACAATTTTTGAACACACCACTTAGCAGTAAGTACTTTAATGTTACATATAAAATAGGCTTGTTCTTTACTTTTAATCTCAAAAATACTGATATTCTACTGTAATTATAGCCCTGGTGAAGAAAATGAAATATTTTCGAAAGTTTGGCATAGCTAAAAAGGTGTCCAAAACTTTTTAGTCCTTTTCCAAAGACCGCTTACCTCAAGAACACAATACTGCTAAATATACATATATATATATATATATATATATATATATATATATATATATATATATATATATATATATATACATATATATATATATATATATATATATATATATATATACATATATATATATATATATATATATATATATATATATATATATATATATATATATATATATATATATATATATATATACATAGATCTGGAAAATAAGATACGGGATGCGTGCAGGACAATAACGCCCTTTTTGCTAAGGAAAGTGAAGGAAAATATAGTAAAACGACTAAACATGTGTATTCGAGTAGACGGGCATATTTTTGAACATTTATTACGTCATAATAATTAATCATTAGATAAGTTAAACTATATTAAAATTATTAATAACTATTTGTTTATGTTTTCACAATAGCGTAAGTGTATTAAAAACTAGGGTAAATATTGAAAAATTCAAAATAAATCGAAAACTATTAGAAATAGGTATAAGACATACTTAATACAAGTTGGAGGACTTTATAAAATCTATCAGACAAAATAATAATACACAGGGTGTGCCATTTAAAAGATTTGAGATTTTTCAGTTCAACATAGTCGAAATGTATAGATTTATTTTGAACACCCTGTAGCATTTAACTCAAATTTCTTTACATATATCTTTTTTTTCATCTCTATAGAACGCTCGTACCAATTATGAGTATTCCACCTTCAGAAACAATGGCGCAACTGGCAATTTTTTTGAAAACTGAAAACTAGTATTTTTTTTATTTGAAATATTAGAAAAACTACTAGGTTCAGGTATATACCATTATTAATAAAAAAATATATAAAATTTTACGCAGAATTTAAAAATAAATTAGAAAATAGGATGTTCCATTTAAAAGAACATATGTTATATCGGCCACACATTTTTGAAGTACCCTGTATACTCAAAAATAATTTTAAACTGTGGACCTTAACATTCCCTAAAACTATTGTATTTAACATTTTTTCCTCATTCGCGAAAAAAATGATGTAATGAACTTTACTCTATCGTTGACTCACCCTGTACATACACGTCGTGATAACGTAGAAAACCTCTAAAAAAGGCAAAAAATTGATGTTTTAGCCTAGAGTGCTGCTTAATCTTATTACTAATCATCAATGAAAGTGAAAATGAAATTCATCATTCGTACGACATATTGTCATTCCATAGTTACAATTTCATATAAAATACAATATTATTCGTAGTTCCATACTGCGTAGGTTGGCGGGAATACACGTAGGATTGATTAGCCTAAAGGTATAGCTTCAATCAAAATATTATTAATAATACCGAGCACGTTAGTCTACTTAATTGATTAATCAGGTGTAAGAGAATCCACCTACGTGCTTGTGGATCAGCTGCGATATTCCGACATGTATATTTTAAGCACAAATTGTATCAGTTCTTTTAACGCAAATATTGAAATGAAGAATCAGTGCAACAAAATGTTTATCAAAAAATCATTACACGAATTTTTTTACGAAAATAAACTATTCACTTAACTAGAAAAGTCAAAATAATAACCGGTCAAATGCAAGTTGAATTTGCACAATTAGTATGCCGTACGTTGATTGCTTTTAAAACAAAAAATCTTGTTACGGTGGTAAAAAATGACCAGTGACTTCACAAAACACACCCCAAATGAGTTTCCAATAAAGTTTGTTTCCAATCTTTACTGAAAATTGATGACCTTGAAATTTTTGTTTTTTTTATATACCAGATATATTATTAAGGGTAATGCACTGGTGGTAATTTACGTTCAATCTACACCCCCTGGAGAATATTCCAGAATTTTTTCAAAATTTTTTTCAGTACTTTTCGAGATAAGGACAGCGATTTTTTCGCGATTTTTTAAAAATAATACAAAGAAAAGTGTGCGCAAGTATTACATTATATATATATTTTTTTACTCGTGTTTTCGCAAGCTTTCATTTAATACCACACTCGATGACTTACTAAAAAATTTTTTTTTCACTTCCGATTTTACCCCCCCCCCCCCCCCAAAACTAACCCCTTAAGTCAAAATTTGACTTTCAAAACTACACGGATTTGATGAGGCTATCAATTCCTATATTATTACCAAATTTCAACTTTCTGTGTGACAGAAGACAGACAGACACCGAAGTGATCTTATAAGTGTTCCGTACGGAACACTAATAATTGCGTAAAAATACCGTACACACGCAAACACAACGTGATATTAATTTTTGGAAAGAAAACAATTTAACAGGAAAAGAATATATTAAACTGATATAGGAAAATAATGTGTTTTTTATCTTAAATAATTGAAGCTTTAACTCAAAGCGACTTCAAAAATAAATTGCTACTTCCTACTTATCCTAGCAATTTTCTTACGTTCTTAGAGACGGATTACTCATATACCACAATGTCTCGTTTATAAATCTCGTAGATCCTTACAGAGGATTATTTTATTTCAAGAGGATAATATGAATTTGAAAGCCTTATAACGGTTTTTTATAACTGCTTAGATTCTAGAGTAATATCAATTTCTTATTTGCTGATTAAACAAGTTACCAGTCTTTGTACTTATTATTCCGAAGGAATTGAAATTATCGTATCTAAAATCTCTATACAAAGGAAAGTGATGGAAAGGATTTTAATAACGATTGACGAGATTTTCTGCATATTCTGCAAATTTTTCGTATCTCGCGAGACAACTGAGTCAAAATCATCAATCTTTTCTCTAAGCTTTCTCTTTACAAGGGATCAAAGGTTCTCAATAGAGTTGGAGTCCGGCGATTGTGAGGGTCACTCTAGTATCTTATCGTGGGCCCAAGAGAGCCGCACTAATGGACACAGAGATATTGCATTTTATATATATTATAGATTATAGATATTCTCTGCTACATAATATTGTTCCATATTTAATGGTTTAGGCTGTGTATTGCAAGGGAACGCGCTAGCGCCAAACTTTTTTCCGACTTAATTCACTATTATCGTCATTGCTCATTCCTTGTGCTACTTGTCGTAATAAAATAGAGCCTATAACCTGGCCAGAGAACATATGTATGTTTAAAAAAAAAGTACGTAAATCGGATAAGTGGTTCTCCAGTGATAAGCGCACTAACAGACAGATAGACAGAGAGACGTTGCATATATATAAATATGTATGTGTATATATATATATATATATATATATATATATATATATATATATATATATAACACTGGTTAACAAAAAAAAGAAAATTGCTTGTTTCCTGTGATTTTTTTTTGTTTCTATCTCAAATTGACGCGTATTTTTTAAATATGGCAACAATTTTTCTCTAACAGCTTTTGTTTTTGAGTTATAGCTAACTACCCTCATTTACTATTTTTACTTAGATTTTCGTTTTTTATTGGACACTAAAATATATTTTGTTGTTGTTTTACATATGGCTTCGTCAAGAAGATGGATTAGATTGTTTTTGCTATATTTGTGGTGAATATATATTTGCAAAATATCGAAAACCTATATCGGACTTTGTGAAAACTGCGTATCATCAATACTTTAAAATAAAATTGTGTTATCAGGACAAGCCATGGGTTTCTCATATTGTATGCTAGAAATGTGTGGTATGTCTACGGTTATGGTCCAGTGGAAAAAGAGATGCAATAATGTTCGTAACACCCATGATTTGGCGAGAACCTCGAAACCATCATGACGATTGCTAATTCTGCGTTGTGAAAATAAACGGAATTAACCATGGAAATCGAAGTAAGTGGTCATATCCTAACTTATCTTCGGCTCAACGACCTCAATTAAAATCACAAGAGGTACAACCCAGCACATCTAAATCTTCTGATGATCCAAATCTCTGTGAACCCGAACGAAATACATCAAGTGAAGACTCTGATTTAGACTACAAATGTAGCCTTTCAGAACCTCAACCATTTAATCAGAAAGAACTAAATGACTTAGTAAGAGATCTGAACTTACCAAAAGAAGCTTCTGAAATTTTAGCATCTCGTTTAAAAGAAAAAAATTTGCTTACTCCGGAAACCAACATTACATTTTATCGTACCCGAGAAAAAAATCTGTTACCGTATTTTTCTCAAGAGAAGGATTTAGTTTTTTGTAACGATGTTGGTGGTATTTTGCAGCAGATGGAATTAAAACAGTACCAACCTAGTGATTGGCGTCTTTTCATAGACAGCAGCAAAAGAAGTTTAAAGTGTGTTTTGCTTCATAACGGTAACAAGTACGGATCTATACCTATTGCACATTCGACGAATTTAAAAGAAGAATACGTAAATGTTTCTAAGGTTATGGAAAAAATTAAGTATCAAGACCACAAATGGGTCATTTGTGTTGATCTGAAAATGGTTAACTTTCTTTTAGGTCAACAGGGGGGTACACAAAGTTCCCTTGTTTCATGTGTCTCTGGGATAGTCGTGACAAACAACACCATTGGTCACAAAAAGTTTGGCCAGTGCGGGAAGAGCTAAAAGTTGGTACAAAAAATGTTATAAACGTGCGTTTAGTTAGCCGAGACCGCATCATACTTCCACCACTTCATATTAAACTCGGCATAATGAAACAGTTTGTGAAGGCGCTTGACAAAAGTGGCGAATGTTTTAATTTTCTTTCACACAAGTTTCCAGGATTAAGTTCAGAAAAATTGAAAGCTGGTATTTTTGATGGGCCACAGATTAGGCAACTCGTGAAAGATCCTAATTTTGTCAAATCAATGACTGAAGTCGAATCCAAAGCTTGGAATTCATTTGTTTTGGTTATGAGTAGCGTCCTAGGCAAAAAGAAATCTGAGTGCATGCTATCGAACTTGCAAGAGCTAGAGTGCAACATGAGCATAAAAATCCACTTCCTGCGCTCGCATTTAGACCGATTTCCACAAAATCTGGGTGATTTTAGTCAGGAGCAGGGTGAAAGATTTCATCAGGATCTTCGGACAATGGAAGAGCGTTATCAGGGGCGGTGGGACTCACATATGATGGCAGACTACTGTTGGAGTTTGCAACGAGATCTACCTAAAGTCGTTCATTCAAGGAAATCTTATGAAAGATCATTTGGTAGTGTTCAATAGAAATTTTGTTAACATAATGTATTATTTTTTTGTATTTTTTTGGCAAAATAATAAAACTGTATATTTTTTCATAGTCATAGAAATACCCAATAACAGAAAAAAAAATAAAGGAAACAAGACTTGTGTTGACCAGTGTAATTTATTCCATTATCATCAGCCTCTCGTCGCCCACCTTTTCACATCGTCCAACTAATGTTTCTGCTGCCTATCAATACTCCTCTTGGATGTTCTTGGTCTCCAATCAGATGTTCTGTCAGGCCATTCGTCTAAATTTGCGGGATGCTGTTCTTTCTATGACATCTGTACCACCCGTTCTGGATCTTAGATTAGCATTCCTGATTTTGCCCCTATGCTTACTCCCAACATTGCTCGTTCCATTCGCCATTGTGCAAGTCTCAATTTTGTATTACTTTCTTCGGTTAAAGTGTTCGTTTTCATCCCATATGTTAGAACGGCCAGAGTACAGCTGTTAAATACTTCTAGTTTAAAAGAATTTGGGATGTCTTTGTTTCTTAAGATCCACGACATTTTACCAAGAACAGCCCAGCCAAATCGGATTCTTAGTTTAAGATGCCCCACGTACACCTACTCTTGTACGTTAGTTATAGTGTTGTCAATTTGAAAATGTTTTTTTGCTGTCTGACATAATTTGTGTTTTATCTAGATTCATTCAAGACCAGAACAAGAAGGTCTTGGAATGTATGTATGTAGGTTTTCAGGCATGGTGGAATGTAATACATTAAAATTCCCGGTTTAAATCCGTTCGTCTAACAATGAATTTGCACGACGTTTTGCCAAAATCTCACTTGGCATTTGCAAGTGCTCTTGCTGCTGCTGCTACTTGATACTGTGCTGCCGCTCGATGCTAACTGAAAAACCGTCATTAGCAAGTTGGAGACCATATTCGTCACAACCTATCATCCGCGCTAATCCATATATTTTAATGTCGTTTTCCTTTATCGGATGCAAAAGAGTATATGCAACGTGGTGCGGTCGTCGTCTTATATAGATCGGCGACTACGCAGGTGCATCGGGAGTGTTCGTCTGAGCGCATCGGTGTTTGCCGAATTTTAATGTATTATATATATATATATATATATATATATATATATATATATATATATATATATATATATATATATATATATATATATATATATATATATATATATATATATATATATATATATATATATATATATATATATATATATATATATATATATATATATATATATATATATATAGACTTTATTTTCGAGAAAAATAAATACCTTAATCACTTTGTTTTTGAAATGTCATACGACGAAATCTTGTTGAGGAAATTGAAAGTAGACTATTACATTTTAGGCCAACTAAAAAACAACTAATATTTAATTTTCAAGCTCACTCGGTTACATTTTATCGATTAAAAACCAATTCATGCATCTCTTCTCGCCTAGTTAACCATTTATGTTTCCCGCCAACGCTAGTTGACAAAAATTTTATTTTATCAATAAAAAAATTACTTTCAGCCAAGGCCACTACTTCAAGGCAATATTAATTTCATAAGGTCAAGTTAAATACATACTAATTATCGTGTAAGTTATAAAAATAGCACTTGCCCAGGGGTATTACAATTTGATAATTTATCCATGTTAATGTCGTAAGTCATGTGCGTTTCATATGTATTTACATAATATAGTTTTTCGATAACTCAGCTATTAAAAGTGAGACGTTTTTATAACTGTGGAAAGAGGCAAGAATTATCCAGTCTTCAAAAAAGGAGATCAAAATGAAATATCAAATTATAGAACTATATTATATCTATTGATGGGGGTTTTTTGAAATGTTGATTCATGATTGTTTATTTAATCAAATTAAACATTTAGTCTCCCCTAAACAACACGGTTTTTTAGTAATCGTAGTATAATGAGACCTAACCCGTCTTACCCAATACATTGGGCAGTCCTTGGATAATTGTAAACAAGTAGACGTTGTTTGCATAGACTTTTCAAAGGCCTTTGACCAAGTAAATCATTCTATTTTGTTGTAAGAATTATTTCAGATGGGATATACTGAAAATCTGATAATATTTTTTAAATCATACACAATATGCTGAAATCCGTGGCCATAAATCTGTTAAACTTAAATGTTTAATTAATTAAAGTCACTAGCTGTGTTCTTCTGGATAGTAACCTTGCCCCTTTATTTTTTTCAATTTATATTAAATATGTAAAGTAATAGTATTTTTAGTAGTGTTTTGCTATTTGCTGATGATCTAAAAATATTCAAAGAAATTCAGGAGACAAATGATTGTTATTCTATTCAGAGTGATATTAATGTTCTTGATGGTTGGTGCAGAAGCAACAAGTTAACACTAAATGTTAACAAATGCTTCCCTATGACATTTACAAATAAATTTGAACCTATTAACTTTAGTTATCTCATACTAATTAAGAGTCGTGACACTTTTAATGACCTTGAAGTCATTTTTGTCCTCAAATTTTCTTTTTCATTACATATTAATAGTATCTGCGGCAATGCAACGAAAATGCTTAGGTTTATGCTAAGAAATTCGGGTGATTTTACAAATATTCCACCACTAAAAACCCTCTGTTTTAGCTTTGTAAGATCTAAGTTGGAATTTGGTGTGATTGTATGGAAGTCCCATTTTTTCATAAATATATTACTCAATTGAAAAATATCCAACGAAAGTTTGTTAAATTTCTTGTATTTAAGAGGGATGGGGTATATCCTCCTAAAGTTCTGGAAAAAAGCATTCTTCTGCATAGCCTTCAAGTACCGTCTTTAATTAATCATAGAAATTACATATTAGTTCAATTTTTATTTAAGATATGTAGATCCCTTTTAGATTGGTCTAAGATACTATAGCAAATAAACTTTCATGTTCCTCCACAAACTATCAGACTTGCTGCCATGTTCTACTTGCCTCCAACCTCTACCAACTTCTTAATTAAAATACTAATCTATGGATCTATCTATCTATATAATAAGCTTTCTTCCATCCAGTGTCGGACATAGGCCGTCCCGTCCTTTCTCCATCCTTCTCAATTCTGCGGTTTTCGGATCCATCCTAAACTAGTCGTTCTTTTCAGGTCGTCTTTCCATCTTGTTTAGGGCCTTCCTCTGGATCTTTGTCCCAACCATGACCTCCACTCTTGTATTCTTTTATTCCATCTCTTATCTTCTCGATTTTAAACCCGCTATTTGTTCTCTCACTTTGGTCTTTTGTCTTATACTTTCGTTTCTGATGTTGTCTTGCAATCTTATATTCAGCATCTAGCGTTCCATTGCTCTCCGTGTTTTATTCAGTCAGCATCATCTTCTTAGTCAAGGTCCATGTCTGGGCTGCGTAGGTGAGAACCGGTAGAATACATTGATCGTATATCATCTTTCTTAGTTTCAGAGGAAGGAGTTTTTTCCTTTGTTTGCCAAATGCTGCCCAAGCCAGTCTGATTCTCCTTTATACTTCTGCCGTTTGATTTGCTTTTCCACACTTTATTATTTGCCCTAGGTAAATGTATTTCTCTACGTATTCAAGTGTCTGTCCTATGTTCTTAAGCCTCGCGGACTGTCTTCGTTTGTCATAAACTTTGTCTTATTTCTATTCAGCAGTAGTCTTACCCTCTCTGATTTGTTTTGTAGTTCAGTAGTCATTTCCGTTTTGTCATTAAAATTATCTGATATGAACACTACATCAGCATAACGCAGATGATTTAACTTTTGTCTATTTTTACTGATCCCCTTTTTTCCCATTTGAGTTCCCTGAAAACTTTTTTTAATGCTGCTATAATTAGTTTTGGGCTCCCTGTCTTACGACGCGTTTGATAGGTATAGGATTTGTTTTACTATTCGTTTCTACTATAATTTAAGCCTTGTTGTAAATTGTTCTTATGAGCTGAGTACACTTATAATCTATTCTGCTGTTATACAAGGTTCTTTCGTGGGCCTATGGAAATCTTTAATAAAGCCTGCGGCCTATCTTCATCTCACTTTACCAATGCCATAAGAGGCAGATTATTGCAAAATCACTATGCTCTAAATAATTGTGTATTTAGTTTTATTTTGTTGTGGCTTTAGTTTATACACTATATATATATATATATATATATATATATATATATATATATATATATATATATATATATATATATATATATATATATATAAATGGATATATTCTGTTAGGCAACAAAGATTATTATTATTATTATCAATAACAGTTGTCAATAATTGAAACTGATAAGGAGACAATGTTTACTTTATGTTTCAGCACCATTACTGATAAAATGGAATTATACCAACCGATAGAACGGGCTGGATTCAGATTGGGCTTCAGTACGATTGAGCACTTGCACTCATTGAGAATACTAATCGAGAAGACCACCAATGTGACTCACATTTGTAGATTTTCGCAAGGCTTTCGACAGATTGGAAAAATGGGCGCTTATACAGCGAACTGATAGCCAAAATATATGAACGAGCAACACTCAAAGTTATGGTAAACCAAGAACTGACAAGCAAGGTCCCAGTGAACAGAGGAATAAGGCAGGGCGATGTAATATCTCCTAAGTTGTTTACAATGATCTTAGAAGATGTATTCAAAGAACTGAATTGGGACGAAAATAGCCTTCTGATAGCTGGCGATCAGCTAAACAGCCTGAGATTCGCAGATGACATTGTAATTATAGCAAATAACAAGAATTAAATGATCCAGATGATTACAGATGTTCACCACCAAGCAAAGAAAGCGGGACTTGAAATAAACTTCTCCAAGATAAAGTACATGAGTAACGAAGACACCAATGATGAAAATATAGTGAATGAATATTTAACAATAGAAAAAGTAAACACGTACATCTATCCTGGGCAAATAATAATGATAGGAAAGGAAAATCAGCAGCTTGAAATAGAAAGAAGGATACGTATGGGATGGGCAGCATATGGAAAATTGAAATATGTACTGAGTATGAACATTCCTCAAAGATCAAAAACCCAAATTTATAATCAATGTATCTTACCAGCTACAACGTATGGGGCCGAGACATGGGTTTTAACTAAAAGAACAATAGAAAAACTACAAGTTCACCAACGAGCAATGGAAAGGAGGATGTTAAATGTTACTTTAAAGGACAAGAAAACTAACAAATGAATTAGACAACAAACAAAAGTGGATGATATTACCAAACGGATAACATCTCTGAAATGGAGCTGGGCCGGCCATGTGGCAAGAGCGACGTATAAGTGGAGTGGGAAGATCACTAGGTGGAGACCATGGGCGAAAAACGAAGCATCGGAAGACCCTAGCAGAGATGGAGCGACGATCTGAAGAGAAATGGAGGGCTTAACTGGTATCAACAAGCACAACATAGAGAAAAATGGAAAGATTTCAGAGAGGCCTATACCCGACAGTGGGTAGAAAACGGCTAAAGGAAGAAGAAGAGAAGAAGACCGTTACTGATGTTTGTATTCAATTTGCATTTGTAATTAGAAAAAACACTATTTTAAAACGCTGTAAACAAAAACTTATTCTGAATAACTATATTTTTAACACTTTCTTTCAGGTCAAACGAGGTTTTCCTTATTATCAATAACCGAAAAAATAAAGCAGTAAACTTACAACACAGTTTATTAATAATGCAAATATACTTTTAAAATTGATTAAAAAAATGAACCTCAGCCTTCAGATTTCTTTTTACCCCGCTGTGCGGTAATGGCCGAAACAAAGAACAAAAAAATGACGCTATTTTTTATGCTTTATGGTTAAGCATTAAACTAAATTAGCATGAAGCATTTTTCTTTGTTAGGGGACCGAAAGACAAATTAAAGTTGAAGGGCAGGGTCGCTGTATAAACCTCCAATATATTTTAGGTCAGCTGAATGTATACGTAATTAATCAAATTATCAGGTTAATAGATTTGCAGCAATCAATTATTTGTCGAATAATCACAAATTGTATTTTTGGACAGCTTTGGAATAATTATAATCATAGACCACGAGGATAAGGGCTGAAATGCTAAGATTGATCTTTATACTGAGAATGTAATGTTCAGGTGTTTTTGAAGTTAATTTGCGGCACTAATCATCTGATGACGAAGGTTGTTCACTATATTTCTATTGCTCTCACGGGTGGAGTGCAAGGCTTGTATGTGCTGTCGTTTTACGTCTTAAATTATAGGCCTTGCTACCTTGTCATCACCATACCACGTTCCACACAGTCTTACCTACACATGGCTAATGAAAACGAAAAAGGTTGATATGTAATGAGAAACAATATGAAAGAGAAGAATTTCCTTTTTAATCGTTAAACGCAACATCTACAAAGCTCTTTCTCAATGGGTAAGCAAGAATGCAGAAAATTGTAATTATATCCCTTAAATCCCTTTTTCCAAGAAATGCCCTTTCATGGTTTGATCGAAAATGCAAAGACGCTGTTGCTTGTAAACCTCTTGCCTACCGACAATGGCGTGAAAATCCTAACGCCATAAATTGTAACATCTTTGTTCGTGCCCGGAACAGATGCGAAGAAGTTATTGACGAAACCAAGGAGGCACACAATCAACGAATTAGAAACAAATTTCTCGCTTGTCCCAACAATTCCTGGTCCCTTTGGTCAGTCGCTAAGGCAGTTAGCTAAAATTTCATCAAATTCACTGTACCACCGCTCACACGGTCAGATAAATCTATTGCAACAACACCTGTTGAGAAAGCGAACTTGTTGCCTGAACTCTTTGCTTCACATTCTAAAGTCGATTTCAAAGGAAAAACATCATCTACTATTGCCATAGTGTAGTCAAGGATGCCCGGTATTGTCTTCAGACAGCGTATCATAAAACGTATTTTAATGTAGCTAGACAATAAAAAAAACTTCTGGCGCTGATGGAATACCTGCCATAGTACTTAAAAACTGTGCGAAGGAACTATCACCAGTTTTCTGTAAACTTTTCAACCTATCCTACAGACAGGGAATATTTCCTTCCTGCTGGAAATGTGCCACAGTTCAGCCGATACCTAAAAAGGCAAGAAGTCCTTGCCAAATAACTACCGCCCAGTCGCTCTGCTTTCAAAGATATCGAAAGTCATGGAAAAGGCTATCAATCAGCATCTTCTAAAATATCTTGAAGCATTCAAAATTATTAGCGACCGTCTATGTGGCTTTCGTAAACAAAGATCAACAGGAGACCTTCTGACTTATGTAACACATTTAGAACAACGCAATTGAACATTTTGGAGAATATCTTGGCTAAGCTACGCTCTTCTGGTAGGTCTGAAAAGTTTTGTTTGCGGCTCTCATGTTCTCTCACCTCCTCCTTTCTAACACCTTCACTATTAACGCCGCTATGCTCCAGGGCTCCATACTGTCTCTTACCCTCTTTCTCATTTACATTGACGATCTGCTGGAAAAGAGCAGGAATCCAATCTACAGCTTTGTAGATGACAGTACTCTTATCTCTTCATTCGCTTTGAACGCTCAGACATCGGCTACTCAGACAAATGTCCGCAGACAGCAGGCAGTCATTCAACTTAACAAAGACCTGGAAGAAATTCTATCTTGGGGTGACAGTAACCAAGTGAAATTTAATGCTACAAAAACCCAGGCGGCAGTTTTTTCTAAAAAAGTTAACGTTGTTAAACCCGACATAGTTATGTCTGGTCACTCCATTCCTCTAACATCGTCACTTAATTTGTTGGGCGTTAATTTGAGAGCAAATATCTCTTGACATGAACATGTTGCAAGCGTAGTAAAGAGAGATTCTCGAAAACTGGGAATATTATTTCGAGCCAGAAAGCTTAACAACTGTTAATTCTGTACAAAGCTCAAATTCGACCAACTATGGAATACTGCTTCCATGTTTGGGACTCTGACCGGAACTGACTGCAAACCTTGATTCGTTGGAACATCGAAGAACGGTTGGCGACTTGAGTCTATTCTACAAGTATTTTCATAGAAAGTGTTCGAAGGATGTAGCCCGCTTAATTTCTCCCAGAGCGATGCATGCTAGAAATACGTGTCGCGCTAATACTTCACATCCGTGTGAGGTTCAGCTTGTTACTTCTCGTACAACTCTTTTCAAGCGGTGTTTTATATGGAGGACCTTTGGAATAATTTGTTCAGTACTGTGTTTCCGACCGAGTACAATTTACAGCGGTTCAAGACCGCACACGTCTGGCTCCTGTAGCGCTTTAGGGATTTCCCTGCAGTACGTGTACTAGACCTATAAAAAAATATATGCAACATCTACGAAATTATTTAGAGATAAATAAACAAAAATGGCAAAAATCGTGGGGGCACCTGCAGATATAAAGTTGGGTTAGGTTAAAACTTGACTGAATATATTGTTGGTTGCATACGTTCAGCGGTATTCTAGACAGATAATAGGTCTATGTAACTTCGAGCCATCTATCGGTGATAATTCTGCACCTGACATTGTTTATGTGGCCCTTCTCAAAACGGATATTCATTGAAAGTATTTTCCTTTGTTTGACGATCGAAAGAAACATTAGAGTTATAGGGCACGGCCGCTGGTAATATTTCTATTGTACATTTTCTAATTCAGTAAAAATTAAACGTAATTAATTAAACTGCGGAAGTTATTTAGCACTGACTAATTATTAATTTATGGTGTCAGCTATTAGAAAATTGCTCTCATGCGATTAACGTGGATATAAACAATTTCAGAATAATTTATAAATTAAAGCTAATTTGGATCAAATTTAACAAAACACATTAACTTTGATGTCCTATGTATGTGCGGGTATTATGACTCTGCAAATTGTTTTTTTTTTTGAAGAAGTGATAAAGTAGTATAGCGTATCTCAAAAAAAATCAGAGAAGACAGTAAGATGCCCTGAGGTACACCGGCATTAGTGTGTCTTAAAAAAAAAACATAAAGTTGGAAATTCACGTGACCATATCAATTCTTGCGTAATCTTCACTTACAGTAACCTTCCCTCTTGCAAAAAAATGGAAAAAATTGCTTAGCAGTGGCGGTTCGGCGATTATATTTAGTTTGTAATACTAAAAATCGGTGTCAACTACTAAACATAAACGAAGTCAGTAGTGACCCACTGTTCTCTTATTTATTAATCAATCTGCGTTTTGCCATGTCACGGCTCATCAGCCGTGCTAGGATCAACAAAGAAGAAGACAAAACTTACAGTTCTTATTGCATTACATGCGTAACATCACTCTGAGATACGACAAATTGTGTTCTTGGCTGTGATGAACTTTGTTCGTCTTTAATAGTTGATACTGATTTTTATGTACAGTCTGCTCGTATTCTTAAAAAAAATGTTTTTCGAGAATATTTTTTGCCATCAATATTGGTGTGCACAATTACCTTGGTAAGTTATCCAATCGTCTCCTGCATCAATAATCGCCTGGCATCTTTGAGGAATGCAGTAGATGATATTTTCTCGTGAGACAACTGAGTCAAAGTCTTCAGAGTCTTTTCTCTGAGCTCTCTCTTTACAAGAGACCAAACGTTTTCAATAGGGTTGGTGTCCGGCGATTGTGAGGGTCACTCTAGTATCTTATCGTAGGCCCAAGCAAGCTGTTTCACCATGTGATTTTCGCCCAGCAAAGGTTTCTTCAACGTGCTTCAGAATTTGACACCATGAGCACGAAGATGTTGTCGAATGGTTTCACAGGACACATTCAAACCCGATTTTTTTTAATCTTGCCGCTCCTTGACACAGCGTCCATTTTGGGTCCCGTGAAAGCAAAGATACGATTTGTTTTTCGACTTTCAAAGTGATCTTGCCTACCGAGTCACGTTTTGGCAAATCGTCGACATTTTTCATCTCGTTAAAACGATTTACCAACTTCACATCTCCATGTTTGGATGGGAACAAAGGAAGACTGCCTCGAACCGACGTGCAAACAAATGACTCATTTTGAATTTTACGTGATTTCGACGAAAGTTCGGAATCGATTGTTACTTTTACTACAATGCGTCGCAGACAAAGGTTCCCTCTACCAATTTTTTCTTGAATCGCTAGAATCACACGTTCTTGGTTGATAGACTGTAAGTAGGGTATAATCCTGATAATCGCGCTGCCTGGCGGTAATTATTGCCAGCTTAGCTAGATCAGCATTTCTCAATCTGTGGGGCGCGCCCCACTAGGGGGGCGTGATTACACTATTATTATTCAAAACATTCATTAAAAACATTTAATAAAATTTATTGAAAGGAAAGCAAAACAAAATACATTCAGACATAATAAAAAATAAAATACACATTTACACTGATATAATACACCTATAAATAGGATTCTATTAGTACTGCATAATGTATTTACCTAATAATTAACATATCAATACTAAATTAAAAGCAAGTTTAATAATTATTAGTAACTCCCTTGGGTCTGTTTTGCAGAGCAAAGATTTTCGAAGGATAGTTTAATATTAGAAATAGGCACTCTGAGTTCTTTTTCTATATTTAATTGAAATCTATATTTTATTTTCAAAGCAGCCACCGCAGAAAATCCGGTTTTGCAAAGGTAGTATGTTGAAAAAGGTAATAGTATACGAAATGCTCTTGTTTTCAGTGCAGAAAACTCATCATTCACCCCTGCCCAAAATTCAAAAAGTGATTTATTATTAAATTGTTTTTTGATTTCGCCACTGGCCGTGAAGTCTATGAATATTTTATCTTCCGAAGCTGAGAGCTCTTTGGGAGTATTTGGAAATGGATCCCTAACCCACTCGTAACTTGCTACCAAGTTGTCGTCAGTAAGAAAATACTTTTTAAAATTCTTTGTCAACATGGCTAGATGATTTTCAATGGTTACTAAAACAACTTTCACATGTTTTTCTTCAGCCTTGTAAGTTTTAACACATTCACCCACACATTTGCAGATATTTCTAGGTTTTTTTGCTTTATATTTTTGCTCCACACTTCCAATTTTCTGCAAAAAGCATTAATTTTATCACTTGTATCGAATATATGTGTATTTATTCCTTGGAGTTGAAGATTTAAGGTATTTAGTTTTTCGAATATATCGACCAAGTAGCTCAATTTCATCACGAATAAACTATCTCGAAACTTCTCGGCTTCCGGTCGGTTTTCCTCTTCTAGAAAAATGGCGATTTCTTAATTCATAAACATATAGCAAACATGCTTGTCTGTGCACTTGTTGATGTTTCACTATCGTCTAATGCTCGCTTACGCCCACTTAAAAATTTATCCATGATTCTGTATAAATTTACTGCCGTGAATACTTAATACTTTGAATTTCAATTAACACATACACATTCACAAGAAATTCGATAGCAGTAGAAGGATTAACTAGACTGAGACGGGCTGTAGCATTTATACACTTTTGGGCAGACTTTCCGAATGTTCGAGACAACTCGGAAGTTCTCGCGAAGCCGCTATCGATATGGTGGACCTGACAGAGAGCAATAGAGAGGCATCGTTTCTAGTTTTGTCAACGCAGCAGATATGTGTTGCCAAATATGAATAAATTTACTTATTCATGGTATTGGGTAAGGTTTGTAATTAAGGACATAGTGTAGCTTTAGCATCAAAATACTGAAAATACATTATTATTGCATGCATTGTTATTGTATCAGAGGGGGGAAGGCGCGATGAAAATTATGTTTGAAAATTGGGTTGCAAATACTGAAAGGTTGAGAAACGCTGAGCTAGATAATCCTCTGTGGGTATGTGACCTTAAAAGCTCCTGACGGAGGGCAGATATCTTACCGTGATGTTGGCTGGAACTGCCAGCACATTACGAAAACTCTAGTTTGATTCACCCTTGTCTATTACAACCGTCTCTAATAAATGAAAAATTATGACATTTTTGGCTATTATTAATAGAGTATCAATTGGGTTAAAATTGATTTTTTAATTAGCTACGACGCAAACTAAAATGCCTTAATTATTTATTCAAAGCACTAACATATAACATAAAACTCTATAACTGACTATACAAACCAAAACAAAATAACGATGAAGTGATTATAAACAAACAACAGTATAAATCACAGTTATAAATACAACAATAGCTAATATATAACTTCGCACTTCACTTTATTACGGTAAAAAATTGCAGAATAAAAAATAAAATAAAAATATGAATTGAAATTATGTTCAGCGTTTCCATAAATTAAGCTGTATTCAAGTGTTATTTATTTTCCTCGAAATCTAAATGAATTTAACATTCAAAATAGGTTTGGAATTTTTCATTAAAACGAGCTGTTTGTTATTATTTTAAAATAAAGTTGCACTTTTTCCTGTAGTTCTAATGAAAGAAACTATAACGGAAATGAGTATGTCGAGTTTCTTTGAGAAGTTCTCACCAACTCTTTTAAGCTACAAATCACATGAAAAATGTTTTTTCATCCAATTTAATTTAAAATATATAGTTATTTGATTTTTTTCTAAATCATCGAGCCTATATTGGGTTTGGTTACTACTTCTTGAAAAAAATGATATTCTTCCTCTTTTTGTTCTTCCTACTTTATTTTAGGTACATTTGCTTGTTTTTTCTTCATCACCTGTGTCTTTCTTTAGGTTGGGGCGAGAATGTCGCTCCATCTTTTTCGTGGTTCTCTCAAACTTCTCCTATCCGACGGCGATTTATCTCGTGCTAGTTTAACCAAGATTATGATTGTCGATAGGCAAAATAACAACAGACCAGATGTCAGACAAATTGACTGTCTTGAAGTTGTTAGTGAGTATGTGTACTTGGGATTCCTAATTAGTAATGCCGGTAAAGTAGAGGAGGAGTCCGTGGAAGGTGTGCTCTTGCAAAAGTTACTATGCAAAAGCTTAAGAAAATATGGCAAGACAATATATCCAATTGAAAAGTGACACTGGTAAGTTGTGTTGTCTTTCCTATTGTCACATATGGCTGTAAGTTCTGGACATTAGGCCAGCCAAGTTTTATCCAAACAAATTAAATTTTTCTGCCGTATCATGAGAAAAGATCAGGAATGTTTAAAAAAACTCATCATTCTAAGAACAGTTCCAGGTAGAAGACCTCGAGGACGTTCTCCGTCCCGTTGGGAGGACCAAGTTATGCATCTTGCAAACAAACCACTGGTCCACGAAGCGCAGGATAGAGAAATTTGGAGAAGAACATCCCACAACACAACAAAATGATACCACTACATTCCCTGGAGGAAATTGAGACTGCAAAGAGAGAAGAGAGTCAGTATAACCATCCTTCCCTCATCCATCCTACTGATGTGTTCGTTCTGCTCTGTTTTTCTGTTTTGTACCCAGTAATTTATGCTCGGTATCTTGCATGTTCTTCTTATATCTTGGTTTCTTTCCCTGTGCAGTAATGTTTTCCAGGCCATTCTTCGGTGTATCTTCATCTCGCTTGTCTCCAATAATCTCTTAGCTGTTGATATGTCTGGATATCATTTTAAGTCTTACGACCATCTTATATATCCTTGATTTAGTTTCGATCTCTATGTGCTTATTTTTTCATTTTGTCAAGCATGCAGCAGTTCACGTTGCTTTTGTCGTTTGGTGCCTCACTTCCGTTTTCATGTCACGATATCCGGAGATTTATATTCCTAGGTATTTAAATTTTATCTCTTGTTGTATAATTCGTTCATCAACGACTAGTTTACGTCTTATAGGTGTTTTTTTTTAAACTTTGAATTGTTGTGGTTGTTACTTGATGGAAATTCATAACCAATGTAATGAAAGACTAGTTTTTGTCAAATTTCCACTTTATTTAGTTTCACTGAAACTCTATGACGCGTTTCGCTATACTATAGCTTCGTCTGATAACAAAATGATACTTGAATATTAGTGTTGTTACAATCTATACAAATACTCTAAGGTAGATAGGTAATAAAATTAATACTATATGCTAATGAATATTGCTGGGAAATCCATTCTGAATATCAATTTTATAAATTGGGTAAAGGTGAGTTACGATGGGCCAGACAGGTATCTTTTGTTCGTTTAAGATGTCTGAATTTTTAATTCTATTTATTTCTAAATTTTCTAATAGGTTAAATTTTACGCTTTTGTTTTGTATGTGTAGAATTTTAAATTTATCGTCAAAAAGATGATTTTGATTCTGTTAAATGATTATTGTACGCTGAGTCGTTTTTGTTTTTTAAATAGCTTCTTTTATGTTCTGAAATCCGAGTTTCGAATGAGCGACCTGTCTCGTCGTTGTTTAGTTGTGCAATTGAAACGGTATAGGAGTCTCTGAAGGCCATCTTCATTTTCTGCTATCAGCACAGCGTCATTTTCGTATCCTTTTACCCAGGGAACGCATACTATTTATTATTTCATCTATAAAGAGGTTGAAAAGACGTGCACTTAAGGAATCTCCTTGTCGTATCTATAGGGATTAGTTTGGTTAGCTATCTATTAATTCTTGCTTGTACGTTATATCCTTTCAAAGGTCTTTGGAGTCTAAGAATTCCAATATTAAGTTATTTTTTCATTTTGTTTTTTTAAATTTCATACTAAAAACGGTGTGAAAGGGGTGAGGGTCTTTGAATATTAAATAGTTTTAGTAGTATTTTCAGAGTTTTTTTAGCCTTATTAGTTGATGTAATTATAATATAAATATATTATTTATAATAAAAATATATAAGGGGTGAATGGGATAGGGTGGGGCTTGGACTGTAGGAATATGAAATTTAAGTTATTTTTTGTTACTGTAAGTTTTATCAAGACACGAAAAAGAAAGAGAATCTTGTACTGTTTTAATGTTATCGTGAGAATTTCTCAAGGTTTCTTTTGATGGGAGAATGGGCAAATTTTAAAACCATTTATTTATTTGTTTTAGAAATAGACACGGTTAAGTTGGGCGAAACTTACTCATAACAGGTCAGAAAAATTATTATCTTTACTTTCCTTAACGGGAAGCTTTGTATTAGTAAGAAAATTCCTTCGAAATTTTTGCTTTTCCAGCCTGTTGATTTGTTGGCATGGTAACTCTCGAACAAGGTGATAATATATTATTTGAAGTGTGGATGAAACAGTATGTAAAGGAAAATGTCAGTTTTTGGTTGTAAAATAAGTTCCAGAAGTTGGCATACACTTTCCGGATGTGATGGGCACAAAATTTCTTCTACAGGATGATCATTTTTAGAAAAGTGGATATTTATTTTTTTTAAATGTAGAATGGTATAATGCCTGTTAACGAGTATATCCTGACGTATTTGACATTTGGTAGTGAAAACTGAAACTCTATGACGCGTTTCGCTATACTATAGCTTCGTCTGATAACAAAATGATACTTGAATATTAGTGTTGTTACAATCTATACAAATACCCTAAGGTAGATAGGTAATAAAATTAATACTATATGCTAATGAATATTGCTGGGAAATCTATTCTGAATATCAATTTTATAAATTGGGTAAATGTGAGTTACCATGGGCCAGACAGGTATCTTTTTGTTCGTTTAAGATTATGTCTGAATTTTTAATTCTATTTATTTCTAAATTTTCTAATAGGTTAAATTTTACGCCTTTGTTTTGTATGTGTAGAATTTTAAATTTATCGTCAAAATGATGATTTGATTCTGTTAAATGATTATTGTACGCCGAGTCGTTTTTGTTTTTTAAATAGCTTCTTTTATGTTCTGAAATCCGAGTTTCGAATGAGCGACCTGTCTCGTCGTTGTTTAGTTGTGCAATTGAAACGGTATAGGAGTCTCTGAAGGTCATCTTCATTTTCTGCTATCAGCACAGCGTCATTTTCGTATCCTTTACCCAGGGAACGCATACTATTTATTATTTCATCTATAAAGAGGTTGAAAAGACGTGCACTTAAGGAATCTCCTTGTCGTATCTATAGGGATTAGTTTGGTTAGCTATCTATTAATTCTTGCTTGTACGTTATATCCTTTCAAAGGTCTTTGGAGTCTAAGAATTCCAATATTAAGTTATTTTTTCATTTTGTTTTTTTAAATTTCATACTAAAAAGGGTGTGAAAGGGGTGAGGGTCTTTGAATATTAAATAGTTTTAGTAGTATTTTCAGAGTTTTTTTAGCCTTATTAGTTGATGTAATTATAATATAAATATATTATTTATAATAAAATATATAAGGGGTGAATGGGATAGGGTGGGGGTTGGACTGTAGGAATATGAAATTTAAGTTGTTTTTTGTTACTGTAAGTTTTATCAAGACACGAAAAAGAAAGAGAATCTTGTACAGTTTTAATAGTATCGTGAGAATTTCTCAAGGTTTCTTTTGATGGGAGAATGGGCAAATTTTAAAACCATTTATTTATTTGTTTTAGAAATACACACGGTTAAGTTGGCCGAAACTTACTCATAACACGGCAGAAAAATTATTATCTTTACTTTCCTTAACGGGAAGCTTTGTATTAGTAAGAAAATTCCTTCGAAATTTTTGCTTTTCCAGCCTGTTGATTTGTTGGCATGGTAACTCTTGAACAAGGTGATAATATATTATTTGAAGTGTGGATGAAACAGTATGTAAAGGAAAATGTCAGTTTTTGGTTGCAAAATAAGTTCCAGAAGTTGGCACACACTTTCCGGATGTGATGGGCACAAAATTTCTTCTACAGGATGATCATTTTTAGAAAAGTGGATATTTATTTTTTTTTAAATGTAGAATGGTATAATGCCTGTTAACGAGTATATATTGACGTATTTGACATTTGGTAGTGAAAACTGAAACTCTATGACGCGTTTCGCTATACTATAGCTTCGTCTGATAACAAAATGATACTTGAATATTAGTGTTGTTACAATCTATACAAATACCCTAAGGTAGATAGGTAATAAAATTAATACTATATGCTAATGAATATTGCTGGGAAATCCATTCTGAATATCAATTTTATAAATTGGGTAAAGGTGAGTTACCCTGGGCCAGACAGGTATCTTTTTGTTCGTTTAAGATTATGTCTGAATTTTTAATTCTATTTATTTCTAAATTTTCTAATAGGTTAAATTTTACGCCTTTGTTTTGTATGTGTAGAATTTTAAATTTATCGTCAAAAAGATGATTTGATTCTGTTAAATGATTATTGTACGCTGAGTCGTTTTTGTTTTTTAAATAGGTTCTTTCATGTTCTGAAATCCGAGTTTCGAATGAGCGACCTGTCTCGTCGTTGTTTAGTTGTGCAATTGAAACGGTATAGGAGTCTCTGAAGGTCATCTTCATTTTCTGCTATCAGCACAGCGTCATTTTCGTATCCTTTACCCAGGGAACGCATACTATTTATTATTTCATCTATAAAGAGGTTGAAAAGACGTGCACTTAAGAAATCTCCTTGTCGTATCTACAGATATTAGTTTGGTTAGCTATCTATTAATTCTTGCTTGTACGTTATATCCTTTCAAAGGTCTTTGGAGTCTAAGAATTCCAATATTAAGTTATTTTTTCATTTTGTTTTTTAAATTTCGTACTAAAAAGGGTGTGAAAGGGGTGAGGGTCTTTGAATATTAAATAATTTTAGTAGTATTTTCAGAGTTTTTTTAGCCTTATTAGTTGATGTAATTATAATATAAATATATTATTTATAATAAAATATATAAAGGGTGAATGGGATAGGGTGGGGGTTGGACTGTAGGAATATGAAATTTAAGTTATTTTTTGTTACTGTAAGTTTTATCAAGACACGAAAAAGAAAGAGAATCTTGTACAATTTTAATAGTATCGTGAGAATTTCTCAAAGTTTCTTTTGATGGGAGAATGGGCAAATTTTAAAACCATTTATTTATTTGTTTTAGAAATAGACACGGTTAAGTTGGCCGAAACTTACTCATAACACGTCAGAAAAATTATTATCTTTACTTTCCTTAACGGGAAGCTTTGTATTAGTAAGAAAATTCCTTCGAAATTTTTGCTTTTCCAGCCTGTTGATTTGTTGGCATGGTAACTCTCGAACAAGGTGATAATATATTATTTGAAGTGTGGATGAAACAGTATGTAAAGGAAAATATCAGTTTTTGGTTGTAAAATAAGTTCCAGAAGTTGGCATACACTTTCCGGATGTGATGGGCACAAAATTTCTTCTACAGGATGATCATTTTTAGAAAAGTGGATATTTAATTTTTTTTAAATGTAGAATGGTATAATGCCTGTTAACGAGTATATACTGACGTATTTGACATTTGGTAGTGAAAACGCTGGGCGCCGCGACGCCAAACAACTTTTTTTTCCACCGACATACCTTTTGTAAAACGGCATTGGAAAACTCTAGTTTTTCTCAACATTTTTTTCCTCAAACTGTCTTTTTTTGTAATTTGTTTTGCAAAAAAGTTATGCAGCAAAAACCCTCTAAAATATTATTTTCAGTTCTATGAAAACCGTCCAACGTGGATCGTATGCCAAGTTTGGCGGTTTTCATAGAATTTATCTAGGCAGCCGTCATACTTTAATCTGACAGTAATTATAATAATGTTAGTTACTATGCTGTTGAGGTTTTTTCGTTTAATAAAATATATTTGAACAATAAAAAACAAGAACACATTATTTTTATTAAAACCACACAAAAAATGTTTGAAACTTAAAAAATAAAAACATTAAAAGAAATTTTCTATATGTCTTCCTTCTTATATTATTCATTTTTCCATTTTTTTTCATTAACGCTTGATCCACTACTATTGCGCGCATCTGATATTTTTGCCTTTAAGTGTTCAATATCATTTGAGGCAGTTTTGTATACAATATCTTTAAGAGCCCCTCACAAGAAAAAATCTAACGGCATAAGGTCTGGTGACTTAGGTGCCCATTGAATAACTGGGCTTCGAACCCCTATCCATATTCGTTGAAACCGTTCATTTAAATACTCGCCAACAGCAGCAAACGGGCCAACCAAATGTCTTCCAATTATCCCACATCATACATTAATGCCATAATGGCCTTAATTCTGAGTTTGATTAACTTTGTATGGATTCTCGTCAACCCAGTAATGATAATTTTTTTATTAGGTTTGCAGTTGATGACAAAATGACTTTCATCTGTCCATAATATATGATTCAGAAAATAAGGTTCTTCGACATATTTAATCATCATTTCTGTTACAAAACTCAGCATCCGTTCCGAATCAAATTGTGCTAACAACTGAAGATTATGCGTTTTATAATCGTGGTATTTGTTGGCTTTAAGAGATTTCTGAACAGCCCCATAAGATACATTCACTTGCCTGTCTGCTTGTCTAATTGAGTTATATGGATGGTTTTGAAAATATTGCATAATTTCGGCTACTATTTTTTCTGTTAAAACAGTTTTTTCGCCCAGAAAATGCATCCATATTGCTCCTCAAATTTCGTTCTAATCGACAAAACAGCGCGATCCGGGATATATCACACCTGTCGGGGTAACGTTTCTCGATAGAGCCCAACGGCTTCCCGAAAAATTCTTCTTGCTTCTTCATAAATGCCAAATGTCAAATACGTCAGTATACTTCTTGTCATGCACTATATCATTCTACATTTAAAAAAAAAAATGAATATCCAACAATTTTTCATAAATCAGGGACGGGCGTCTAAAAATAATCACCCTGTACATTTTTGTAAATTAATAAACACTAACCAAATAACACAGGCCAACGATGAAAAAGCTTTTTTAATAATTTTATCTGATTCCTATGTTTTTTGGTGTGCTGAGTCCGAAAATAATAATAAAAAAATCGTATTACCCACCAATTTTTCACATTTTAATATTCAAAATGTGAAAATTTTATTTTTTATCATTCGAATCTTATGGCAATAAAATCAGAATTTTATAAGGTTGGCAGTAAAATCAAATGTTATTAGGTTGGCAGTTTCGATAAATGTCACAGCTGTTTGTTTTCTTCCAGTTAATATAAACTCGCATTGCAGTGTTTAACCCATGTGCTTTAATTCACACTCAAAGTATGGCTAATCGTGGTTGTAAAAACTCTCCCAACACTTTTTGTTATATATGTGGTGAGTTTGTAGTTAAAAAACATCAAAGAAACATTACTGACTTTGTAAAAAAAAGTATACTTTGCATATTTTGGTGTAGAAATCGGTAATCAAGAAAAAATGTTGGGCTCCTCACAAAGTATGTTATGTTTGTGTCGAGGATCTTAGGAAATGGTATAAGAAAGAAAAGAAAGCTTTTAGATTTGCAGTACCCATGGTATAGAGAGAGCAAGAAAATCATTCAAATGATTGTTATTTTTGCAGCGTTGATGTTTCTGGATATAACTCCAAAAATAAAAAAGTAATTGTCTATCCTAACTTTACTTCCGCTAATCGGCCGGTAGGACATGGACCGGGACTTCCTGTCCCTGAATCATCTCAGTCTATTGATGACGTTTTACAGTCCAGTCCCGAATTTAATGAAAGTCGACCGGATGATGAGTTTCAATGTTCTCTAGAACATTTAAAACCACAGTTGTTTACACAAGCTAAGTTAAATGATTTAGTGAGAGATTTGGGTTTCATTAAGAAAAAAAGCAGAATTGCTTGGTTCTAGGCTAAAAAAAAAACATTTATTGGAATCTGGAACATCTATTTACCATTATAGAACAAGAGATCAACAGTTTGTATCAAATTTTATGTATTAAATTTTTCGTATTTTGAAATTTAATTGATGTCATATTGTGAGAGAACTGTGGGTGATACAAAAAAACTGATACCAGATACGGTTTCAGCACCCAAAAATACATAACACTTAGATGTATTGGCTTAAAAAGTTTTTACAAATATTTTTTTTGTTGGCCTGTCTAGTTTGAAAATATTTCATTGCTTGGAAACTTTATACAAGGATTACTATTTTAGTAATATAGTAATTTGTACTTTAATTTTATTGACCTTTGCATTCTCAATGCACGCTGCAATCATACGCTAAAAAATTATTTTCCACACGAATTCGTAAACACTATTCCCAACTTAAACCATTGATTGGAAAGTGGTAATTTTCCGAACGAATGCATAGAAAATATTCTAAAATTAATATAGTTCTGATATAACGAAAAGTTCATGAAAGTAAATAAGTTTTTCTGGACAGGCGATGACTATAGAAGCCTAACTAGATTAGCAAATGATTGATTGCGGGCACGGTGGGTTTCGGCCGTTAAAGAAATGAGTGGTAAAAGGGTAAAATAGTTGGGTTCGGTTTTAGTTCAATATAGTTGGGTTAAGTTAAACAAAGGGTAATCAATTTATTAGGGCATTATCGATGTATTGTGTATATTATTAAAACATTTCCACAGCCAATTAATAACGTCTACTAATAGGTTTAAACTCACAACCTCATTTGCAAACATGTAAATAATGAAATTAAGTTTTGAATTTTTGTATTTTAGTGACAAAGATGAGAAAATAGGGAAACATTCTCTCAACCTTCTTTGTCTAGTTACAAATTAGTACCTAGGCGTTTAGTCATTTAAAATTTCATCTTCAGGGTTAATCCAGTATAGTACCATGGTACGTGTTCCATAGTTAGTAGTAGAAAAGGTACTACTGGAATACAAATGATAAGTCTATTTATATCAGACAAACGTTAATCTCATAATAGCTTCGCTACATAAAATTTTTCAAATATATTAAAACAGTTTCTCAAAATTGGTAAAGTCAATCATCTCGTACGTCCATCGCAAGCAAGCTGAACTAGACTTCTCTCCACTAATTCATATACATATATATATATATATATATATATATATATATATATATATATATATATATATATATATATGTATATATATATATATATATATATATATATATATATATATATATATATATATATATATATATATATATTAATGCGCCGGAAAAACTACATCATTCGCCCTTAACAGCTGTCTTCAAGTAGGATGCGTAGGGCAAATCGACCCTCACCTTAAAAAAATCGTGAATAAAAATAAATTTTCGTCTACAAAAATATCTAACGTTGATGAAAGTAGGATTTTCCACCGTTCAGAAAAAATCGCAAACATTTGAGGATTTATTATTCAAAAAAATGAGACAAAATCCTGAACTGAGGAATGGGCACAACTTCTGAGGGTGTTGTTACTCTGCACTTGTTTTCGGCATGGCGACAATTTTGAGACTAATAATATTTACTTCAGACAGTTTGCTATTCGGTCGCCAACGTCGACTCCCCCCCCCCCCCCCCCCCCCCCCCCCCCCCCCCCCCCCCCCCGCCCCCATGGCGAAAGAATGATATGGTGGGAGATTTGAATTAAAATTTGTTCGGATTTTGGTGACGCCCCCCGTATATGCCTAGATTCTTGCTAATTTACCCATAACAAGTCCTTATAAATTTGTCTTAATCAATTGTTACCCTAGCAACCAGTGTATTTTTTTCTGTAAGGTAAAATGCGCTGTTGTAAACTCTTTTGCAACATTGTTTTTACGAAGATTTAAAAATAGAACTTGTGCTTTTATATTTAATGTAAAAACATCCAAATCGCATTACCCTCACACGCATTGTTTTTAAGGATAGACCGAGTCAAGGGGGCTTCTTTAAATATTAAAGTATTTGGCTTGAAGGAGCTTTTGTATCAAGCTTTGTTGTCACTTAGGGAGATTCAATTTATTTCTCTTTTACGTTCTTTCCAGAAACACTTTGCGTTTTAGTGGAAACCAATAAAAAAGGTAAAAGCCCTCTAAATCTGGCAAGTTGGTACGAATATTAGATTATGGTAGGAAGATTGGTGATGTTTAACTAAGAGTAAGGTATTTTTCGACTCTATGTACAGTCTGTCAAGTAAGACCGTAACTGCTCGTATTCTTGAAAAAATGAGTCCGGCGATTTTGAGGGCCATTCTAGTATCTTATCGTGGGCCCAAGAGAGCCACTTCGCGACGAGATTTTCGCCCAGCAAAGGTTTCTTTAACGTGCTTCGAAATTTGACGTCATGAGCACAATGGTGTTGCCGACTGGTCTTATGGAACACATTCAAACCCGATTTTCTTAATTTTGCCGCTCCTTTACGCAGCGTCAATTTCGGGTATCGCGAACACAAAGAGACGATTCGTTTTTCGATTTTTGGAGTGAGTTTGCCTAACAAGCCACATTTTGGCAAGGTGTCGACATTTTTCGTTTTGTTAAAACGATTTACCCACTTCTTCACATACGATACCGACTTCTTAATATATTTAGTGGCAGCGGAATGTGTCATTTTAGGATTTTGGAAGGAAACAAAGAAAAACTGCCTCGAACCGACGTTCAAAGAAGTGGCTCATTTTGGATTTTACTTGATTTCGACGAAAGTTCAGAATCGACTGTTATTCGTGTATTAATGTGTCATAGAGAAAGGTTTCCTCTAGCGATCAATCACTAGAATAGCATCTACCAGAAATGAATTATAGCGGACAAGCTCTTACTTGACTGTATGTACACAGTGAAAGAATCTATTAGTTCCGAGGTTCCCAAACTTTTTTTTCTCGTAGACCACTTTCAAAATTTTACTGGGTCACCCTGCTGCTACATTTCTATCATATTCCCAAAACTTGTAAAAAAATGTGAAGATTAGATCTAACGATGGAAAGTTGCGTAGTGGCTGAGTTCCAACCCTAAATTCGGAGTGGTAAAAATAAAAAGAAAAATAATATATTTTCTTGTGTTCTATTTATTAAAATAATATGATTACAGACTTAATAGAATTAAAATTAAACATTAATAACGTACCGTAACTTCAACAATGCAGATCAACAATTAAAAAAAAATAGTCATAATTTTAATGGGAGGGATGTACTTGATGGATTGACAGCAAATTATCAATATTTGGCTTCAGTTTTGCAAGGAATAACTGCAAATCTCCCCGTTCTGTGATGTTCAATCTGCTCCATTTTTTTGTTAATAGGTTTGTAAAGACACTAAAACTTTTTTCGACAAGGTATGACGAGAAAAACGTTATCAAAAGTTTTCTCGCAATTTCCCACAGCCCAGAATATTTTTCGGATATTTCTGCCTGCAGCCAAAATGTTTGATAGCCCTTTTTAAATTTCACCTTCAGCTGCTCATTGGTGAGAAGCTCGAGTAGCTCCTCTTGTAATACCACATTCGCCACTTCCGTTTCATCAAATGGATGTATGATCCATGGTGGTATTTCCAACGTCAGAATATCTTCAAATCTATTTTTGAAGTCATCATGCAGGGCATTTAAATGTTAAACGTATGTCTGAATATCCTTATCAAGACATTCTGCATGTGACAAGTTTGGAAACTGGGAGAATTCGCGCCGACTAATATTTTGCTTCATAAATTTCAATTTTCCAAGAAAAGCCGAAATTACATCCTTTTTTTGATTAAATTTAGGCTGTCCCCTTGTAACTGCAAGTAAATGTCACAAATGAACAAATCTGTCAAATACCCGATGTCTGCTTTCAATTTGATCAGGTTTTTCTTTTAAATCTGGATCTTTACTTTCCAGAAACTCTAAAATTGATTCAAAAAGTGATTAAAATCTTGTTAAACATGCACTTTTCGACAACCAGCGTACTTCAGTATGTAAGAGCAATCGTTGGAAGTCTTCATCATTTTCGTCGCACAATTGTGCAAATAAACGGATATTCAACGCATTGCTTCTTATTTTGTTAACTGCTTTAATCAGAAATTGAAGCGATTGGTCCAATCTATCACTCAAATTTTTCGCTACCAGGCGTTTTCGGTGGATGACACAGTAAATTGCAGTTACTCCTGGTATAATTCTTTTAAGATGGCTTATAAACCCACGATATCGCCCGAAGATGGCAGGAGCTCCATCTGCTGCCACCGAAATAATGTTTGTAAATGGAATCGATTTTTCCTTAAAAAAATCACTCAGGACATTAAATATTGATTCACCTTTAGTGTCCGGCTCCAAAGTTTTCGCGAATAGCAGCTCTTTATGGATTTCTTCGTCCATAACAAATCGAACATATGCCAATAATAATGCTTCATTACCAGGTAAAGTTGACTCGTCCAGTTGAATAGAAAAATGACACAAGAAGCTTTCAATATTAGAGCTCATTTCATCAATACGTCTTTGTACAGTGTTGTTACTCGAAAGAATTCTTTTGAGTACGTCAAATGGAGGTTTGTGCAGAACAGTAACTGTTCTCCGAAGGTGTGCGGTTTTCCAGATTTCGCTATAAGCAATGAGATATTGTAAGATGCCCGCAAGTCATCATCGTTACTTTGAGACGATGAAGCGAACATACTGTGCACAGTGGGTCTCTTTTCATATTTTATCAGGATGAAAGCTTCTTAGATGATCTTCGAGCTTCGATGGTTTCATAGAGTCATTGCTCAAAACTTTGCTGCATAAAAGGCATATGTGCAATCGTTTGTCTGCCTTTGATGGAAGAAAACCAAATTTCAAATAATCAACACTGTACTGTCGACATTTCTTCTTAGATTCAGCCATGTTTCGTATCAGTTACCTACCTGTAAAGAAAAAAAATGTTTGCTTTAGTAATTATAAGGCGACTTTAACAGGATATGGCTATTTTAACAGAATAAAATAGGATTAATTAATTATTACAATGAAAAAACCAAAATGCCGGCTGCAAAACTGATTTTAATTATTAAAAGCAATAAACTGCTAAGACCCACATAAAGGTTTTCCCAAAACGGCTGAACCTATTTTAATGTAATATAAAATATTTTTTGATTAATTATATTTTGATACATTTCTGTAAATTCGAGAGAAAATACTTTTAAAGAATATTTTGACATCAAAACTCCGCGATTTTAATGATTTATTTATTACTTTGATGTACGTTACGAGTGGTACATAAAGACACGTACAATTTATGAAAATATTTTTAGTCATTTAGCATTAGCAACTACGAGGGCACTAAAATATGTACAAACATGCAGGTCAATCATATATCTCTCCTTTAGTGAATCACCACAGTCGGGTAAATAAATAATTTTATAATAAAAAGTACTAAAAGTTCAATCTTTCTGGGCTTTTTGTTCTTTTATAGAAGTATCAAATAATGGCCCTGTTCAGATTTAATTTTTATTACGTACCTACTACACGCAAACATAACAAATATAATATTATTACAATATAAAAATAAAAGTATGAATAACAAATAGGCAGGTATTTACTTTTTCCGGCACTGGCAAACACTGACATCGATGCACTTACACTTTTCTTTTCAAAATTCCGGAAACAAATGAGTAACGTTTGTCCTTGGCATTCGTATTTATATTGGCCCCCCCCCCCCCCCCCCCCCCCCCCCCCCCCCGCTGAAGAATCAAACAAGTTCATGCAAGATTGCAAGCACAGCACAAGTCGTATTTCGTCCCTTCGCACGTCTAAACGAGTTGCGTTGCGGGCGGGCGGGCGGCGCTTTGCAAGTCTCGACGCGCGTTGTACTGAATATCGAATATGCAAGTTTTTACAAGTAGCAGTCGCTGACCTTCTTAAAATACACTACTCAAAAAAATTAAGGGAGGTTTTAAAACAAGGAAATTAATGCTAAATAAACAGGCTATCTGATCCATATGCCGGCCTAACTGAAAAAATTTTTTTCAAGCTCGTGGACCAAAAAAAAAGCAAAATATTTGCAATATTATTTTTTCGCGCTATCTGTTAGGATTGCATGAGAACCGTAGCTCCTAAAAAATTTTAGCCAAAAATCTGAAAATTAGAATCTTAAAGCTTCAAAATGCTTTTTTTTTCAGTCTCAATACGAGCATTTTTCACCGAAATACAGCCTGTCAAAAATCACCGAAAATTTGGAATTTTTTTTTGCTCCCTTAATTTTTTTGAGTAGCCTGCATTGATAGGTGAAGCCAAGCCAACATTTTTGTTCTTTACTATCGAAACCAGATAAATTTTCCTGGAGTCCCACTTACAACTTGTGAACCCCCATTTTTTTTCACGCCAACGTAGACCCCCGTCGAGTCTCCCGTGGACCCATGGGGGTCCACTTTGGGAATCACTGTATTAGTTAAACAATTTTTTCAGTTTTCTCTCATTTTTTTTGTTCAATATATTCTCCTGCTAATTAATATACTTTTCGAAATAATTTAATAATGAATCCAATGAAATTCTATGACCGCAAATAACATTTTCTACAATCCCAAGGTAATAAATATTGATTTTCGTCTACTTTTCATAACAATATGGGGTCGTGGAAATGAACAGAAATTTCCAGTTCTTCATTCTTGTAGTTGTCACCCTTTTACATTATTATTTTGTTTCGTTTTAAAGTTTACATTTAAGATGTAATTATATATTCTTGGAAATGTATTTAAGCTAGGGATTCTTCCTTGCCTTCCATAAGATCTTGCGTATTTCTACTGTACTTGCCTCTTATTAAAATCAGTTTTAATGAAGATTTCATATATATCCATCAAACGTACATAGCCAAGTTAGAAAAAACAGTTAAATAGAGACGGGAGTGTTTAGAATTGAGACTTCTATAAAACTGAAACATAATACACAGGGTGTTTCTTTATAAAAATTGAAAGTTTGTGTCAAAAACATACGATTGTTTCTAATTCCGTAAAAATTTCTGCGCTGCAACCTCTGTATTTAATTCTTTTGGCTAACTTTGTAAATGAGTTATAGGAGTGCGGCCATTTGTGTAAATCTCTGCAAATGAATGGTCTCGATGTGCTCGAAAAGGCATCCTGTTAACTTCGTTTTAATTGGAAATAGAAAAAAGTAACACGGTGCCAAATCAGGTGAATATATTAAATTGTCGATCACTTTCTTACCACTCATGTCTTAGAATTTGATATGAGCGGTAAGAATTCTTATCACTCATATCTCAGGATTTAATGAAATTTATGTTATATCCTATTTTTCGTGATTTAAGAATTCTAAAACGTAAAAAAAAGCCAAAATTGCGGAGGATATTTTTTCTCGAATATAATAACCTCCCTTTAGCAAGGAAAGTAGAAACAATAATTTACCTACTGTATCGGAAGTTAGTTTTGGCCATAATCACTGCTTATATTTCTAAAATTTGTTCTATATTCAACTTAGCATTTTTTTTAGGTCATTCTGTAACCAGATCTCAGTCCCTTTCGCAAACTATTTAATAGAAATTGAAAATAATGAAAAAGCACACTGAAATACAGTGGGTCAAGTAAGAACGCGTCCGCCATAATTCATTTTTGGAAGATGCAGTTCTAGCGATTCAACAAAAAATCGGTACAGGAAACCTTTGTCTACGACGCATTTTAGTAAAAGTATCAGTCGATTCCGAACTTTTGTCGAAATCACGTAAAATCCAAAATGAGCCACTTGTTTGCGCGTCGCTTCGAGGCAGTCTTTCTTTGTTCCCATCCAAAGGTGACTAAAATGACACATTTCGCGACCGCTAAAAATATTAAAAAGTCGGTGTCGTTTATCAAGAAGTGGGTAAATCGTTTTAACGTGACGAAAAAGAAATCGTGTCCTTGTTTTCACGGGACCGGGAATTGACGCTGCGTCAACAAGGGGAAAAATTAAGAAAATCGGGTTTGAATATATTTCATCAGACCATTAGACAACATCTGCGTGCTCATGATGTCAAATTCCGAAGCACGTTAAAGAAACCTTTGTTGGGCGAAAATTACATCGCGAAACGGCTCGCCTAGGTCCACGATAAGATACTAGAGTGGCCTTCACAATCACCATACGGCAATCCTATTGAAAATGTTTGGTCCCTTGTAAAGAAAAAGCTCAGAGGAAAGATTCTGATGACTTTGATTCAGTTGTCTTGCGAGATTCAAAAAATATGCCGAATAATTAGGAAACCTCGTCGATAGCATGCCTCGAAGATATCAGGCGATTATTGATTCAAGAAGCAATTGGACAACTTACGAAAAAAAATAATACATTGATGGCAAAAAATGTTCTCGAAACACATTTTTTCAAGAATAAGAGCGGTCACGTTCTTACTTGACAGAATGTATAATAAAAATTAAGTTTCTAAATTTACCTTTGGTCGTAAAGACTTTTCTATTTCCCACAGTCAAGAAACCACCTCCGTAAATCTTATTACGTTCTAAATTAACACCGTATACTTCCTTAAATAAAGAAAGAAACAAAAAGACTAATTTGAAAGAGATATAGACTAGGATTTCAGCAAAATCCTCACAGGATGTCTGCCATTTTTCTCCCGAACACTATCCTCGTTGGCAATTGAAACTGGCCGAGCTGGAAAACTAAGGCCCAATTGGTATATAAGCGTAATACTCCGAAGTTAGCTCTTAAGCAAGACGAAGTGAGGCGGTTACTGCCGGACAAATTACCCCGAATAGGACGTTTTGTCTTTTGTCAACTAGAAGGAACAGTTTCACAAAGTTTTGGGCTTTAAAGGCGTTTTTAATGTTTGTCCCGTTTACTTTGTCCTATTATCCGTTTCGATAGCGATTTGTTTGGTGTTAAGGTTAACGAAGTAAATGTGCCGAAGCTTTGAAAGTAAATTACTATTGTATTTAATAAGATTAATTATATTATTGGCCGAATCACTTGTAATTGAGGCGAAGTTAGTATTTTAGATTTAGTATCTTATTAGTTTTGCTCTTGTCGTCAAATATAGTAGTAGTTTTGATTGAAACTCATAACGAGGGGTAACCAAGTAAACTCTGTATTTGTTAGTGAGTCATTTCTATATTATCTTGACTACTACATCTCGTTTTTAAAAAGCATTTGAAGTTTTGCGTTTCTCTTTGTGCACACATTTATTTTTACTTCTAAATTACTATTTCAGGAATTATTTAAATATGTGACAGTGTTGACACATCAAGAGCGGTTTTTTATCGATTGGCTGACTTCAACCAAGTTATATAATAGGTAAATTTTTGGATTCCCGTCATAGAGAATCCACCTAACTGCTACTACTTAATACTATGAAAAACAGTATACCGGCGGTTAAGGAGCATTTCAGCTACTAGCTGCCGTTGCCTAGTATAAACGATCCCTAAAAAGTAATTTGTGGTTAAAAACGGAGGAAGTAACAAATATATTATCAGTCAGTTACACGTGAAATCAAACGAATTCTTGCCCTACACACAGCAGAGCAGTAGATGACATTAAAGAAATATCGTAAACCGTACTACTATTTTACAATAAGTAATCTATTTCACTAGGTTTTGTTTCTGTTATTTTATAAACGATTAAAAATATCAAAACAAACAAACATAAATGCTGTATCAAGTATATGTCATAAATAGAATTAAAGGTTAGGAGGTTAAAGCTTGGAGGAGCGAGCCAATAGATATGGATTGATACCTCTGCAATCGACACAAATATGTATGTAGTGTTATCAAAGTTTTACCCTCTTCGTAGTTTCATGAAAAGAGAAAGGACAAATATAGCTTGTCGGTCCTCCCAAAGAAAAATGAGCGTTTTTATGGTATAAAGTGATATCGACTTGTCAAACTACGTTTTAAATATGGGTTATTTCTGAAATAGGTACAATTTCGCGTTGTACTTTGTGTTTATTGATACCAAAACTCAAACCTTAAGCTGTAGCAAAAGAAAACTTTATTCCAACTAATCACAGTAAACGATAATGTGATATGACGTCGGTAGCGGACGACGGTAATGGACGACGGTAGACGATAATGGATGACGGTAAACGGTAACGGGCGATGGTAAATGATAACGCTATACCGCTCCGAGATGAGAGGAGGATGCTCTCAAGAATGGATACGAGCTGAAAAGTTTCAATCCACCGACGAATAAACCAAGACAACAACCATGCGACTTATGAGTCACCCTTAAGGGGACGGGATGGTAGAATGAGGTCTGTTTCTCAAACTGGTCTCTTATTTGATGAATGGTTTGATCCTTAGTTTGGTACTCGGTCTGGAATGGGCTGTTGAATGTCGGCGAATCAACTTACCCCTCTTGAAACTGGGCCTTACGTTATAATAGCGCAGTTTCTGGTGGGCAAGCGATAGCGGACGGCTTAAACTTGCGCCAGCGATTACTAGTCACTGTTAGTATCATATCGAAGCACAGCAGCAGCCGGAAAAGTTAAAAAGCTGATTTTTGCCCGACTGAATTTTATAAAGGGCTGCAATTTGTAAACTTATAACTTCCTATTAAAACAATAACGAACATTTTGCAATGTGGAGCAACAAAGTTAAAACCAACATATATTTGGCCTTAAATAAACTTATGTAGCTTCGCTACAACAGAAAAACGTAAACAAGAAAATAATGTTAAACATAATATCACACATCTTCGACTTTTGCTTACACTCACATTTTAACATAATACACTTCAAAACTTGATAAATTAATATTAAATAAACGTTGGAGTGGCAAAAGGGGGCGATGGAAGTTAAGATACGCGTGGACATTCATCAACACAAAAGTTGGGTCACGAATGTTTGGTACGCATAAAACCGCCCCTTTCAACTATTAAAATGGAAATTTTCCAATCTTAATATTCATATTACTTTAGGGAAACTTTAAGGGGTCCATAATTCAAGGGAAATCGGATTTAAAGAAAAATTGATGGTTGAGTGACAAACATTGATGACTATTATTGTAAATGATCTTTTTTTGGGTCACGCAACGCTAATACATTTCTGATATTCATCTTTGCGGAAAATTTAATTCTAGCCGCCTGCTAACTGAACATGACTTATGACTTGTAAGTGTAATATTCTGTTGGGAATAAGGCTACCTAAACTGTTTACTTTTAAAAAGCAAAACGGAAAAAAATGATAAAAAAAATCAAAATAATTGATTAATTAGCTTTAGGATTATTATTTTTATATCAGCCGCACAAAATGCGTTCCTTTGGTGGTTGAGAATTCAAAACCGCAAAAGAGATTGCACACACGTGTTACAAGTAATATTTTTTTTCTCCAACAGTTGTGTTTTATTGTAAGTATTGTAAGAAACCGGGAATGGATTACAAAATGTAGCTTAATCTTGGTTTTAAAACAAAGCGATTTATCATCGTAACTACCGAACCAAAATAGTTTGACAAGAAGACATGTGTTTCAATTTTTTGAACTTGTCAAATAAATATTTTAATGAGTCATTAGTTCGTCCAGTCCCCATCAGCGTCGATGATTTCCTGGTATCTTCGGAGCATATTTTCGACGAGATTTTCCGCCTATTCTCGGGGTAAAAAATTCCAAACTGCCAAAATTTGATGTGACAGGTATTTCATTGTGTTCACTTTTTTACTACGAAGGTTCTGTTTGAAGTATGACCACACGTTCTCAATTAGTCTTTCATAGAGCAGCTGGTATCTAGTGTGACGATACTGGATTCCCCTTTCCACTCGCTACACATTTTCCTCCTACTCATTTTTATGGACAACTCAACCTTTGGCAGTTGGTACTAATGCCTTCTGGAGCTTTTTTTCAGCCTTAAAATTGTAGCTAAAGATGAAAAGCCTCCAAAAATCTTTTTTCGAAAGAGATCTCCAGCATGGATCTTCGCAGTTTCACGGCGCACTGAATCAGTAGATTAGTGGGAATTGACGAGGCTCGTGGGATGATAACATAACCTCAAAATGAAGCTTCGTCGGAAAAAATTACATTTTTTTCTCTGTGTTTTTCGATCAGCAATGGTTTATCTCCGCCACTTCAAATTGTTAGCTCGGAGATGAGTGTAAATCGTTAATTGAAGATTTCGAGAAAACATTTAATTATATATATACTTATTTATATTATACTGTTTCAGTGTAAATATGTAATCCTGTGTACTTCTTGCTGGTCTAAATCTACTTTGCGATTCCGATAGTTCTGGTTCTATTACTTTTTTATGCTACTATTAATGATGCTTTCATAAATTTTGACAACAGTAGTAATTTCTCTGTAATTATTGCAATCCTTGTGATCTCTCTTTTTATAGATTGGTGTAATAAAGGAACCATTCGGCTGGAAATTTTTCTTCTTCCCATGCATTATTGATTATGTCTAGCAGTATTGTTTTTCCTTTCTTCCCCATTTATTTAATCATTTCAGACGTTATCTTACTCTATCATTCTATTTGTTCCCTATTTTCTGTTCTGTCTTCCATATTTCGTTGTTCCAATTCTTCATAATTTGTAGTATCTTTTTTTTTATTCTCTCCTAATAGTTCTTCAAAGTATTCTTTCCATCTTTCCATTATTACTTTCTCTGTTGTTAGAATTTCTTGGTTTTTGTTTTTCACATATACGAGGCTGGTTTGAAAAGTCCGTGCAAAGTACGAGAGATGACACCACCGGCGCGTATCGAGGTCATGTTTAGTTAGTAGCATCTCTTGAATGAACGCACACCAAGTTTCAGCCATATTGGTCCATTTCTTTGTGTTTGACATTCGTGTGAATCAAGGAAGTCGAGTGATTTTCAAGAAATGGACGAAAAAGAATTTCGTGTGGTGATTAAACATTACTTTATGAAAGGCAAAACGCCTCAGGAGACTAAACAGAAGCTTGATAAACATTATGGTGACTCTGCACCTTCGATTAGAACAGTTTATAAGTGGTTTAAAAATTTTCGGACTGGCCATATGGGCACAAGTGACGCTGAACGTTCTGGACGGCCTGTGGAGGTTACGACTCCAGAAATCATTGATCAAATCCATGATATGGTGATGGATGACAGAAGAGTTAAGGTGCGTGAGATTGCTAGTGCTGTGGGCATCTCGACTGAACGGGTACATAATATTTTGCATAAACATTTGGACATGAGAAAGCTGTCCGCAAGATGGGTGCCGGGATTGCTCACGCTTGATCAAAAATGGAATTGTGTGAAGTGTTGCAAGGATGGTTTGCAGCTGTTCCAGAAGAATCCGGAGGACTTTAAGCGTCGTTTCGTCACTGTGGATGAAACATGGATACATTACTATACTCCTGAGACCAAACAACAATCTAAACAATGGGTTACCAAGGGGGAATCTGCACCAAAAAAGCGAAGACCGTTCCTTCGGCCGGAAAGGTTATGGCGACTGTCTTTTGGGATTCGCAAGAGATAATCCTCATCGACTATCTGGAAAAGGGTAAAACTATTACAGCTGAATATAATTCATCGTTATTGGACCGTCTGAAAACCGAGCTGCAAGAAAAAGGCCCGCGATTGGCCCACAAGAAAGTCCTTTTCCATCACGACAACGCACCAGCACACACCTCAGCAGTTGTGGTAGCAAAATTAATGGAAATAGGATTCCAACTCGTTTCACATCCCCCCTATTCTCCAGACTTGGCTCCCTGGACTACTATTTGTTCCCCAAGTTGAAGAAACGGCTGGCGGGACAAAGATTTTATTCACACGAGGAGGTGATTGCAGACACTAATGGATATTTTGCAGACTAGGACAAATCCTATTATTCGAAAGGGATCAACAAACTAGAACATCGTTGGACGAAGTGTATAAGCCTAAAAGGAGACTATGTCGAAAAATAAAAAAGGTTTACCCCAAACACATAAGTAGTTTTTATTTTTGCACGGACTTTTCAAACCAGCCTCGTAATTCGGTTATAGATTGCTCTTTCCTGAATGATTTAATGATTTATAATATATATTTAATAATCATTTTTTTTGTTATTGTCTGACACTTTTCCTCTTGAACAACGTGCTGATAGATTATCAACATTTTTTAAGAGAGTATTATTTCACCCACTTGTTAATGGATGTCCTCGACGTGCCCATATATTTAGAGTTATTTTCGGTTCTCACTCATGTTCTATAATATAGTATTTAACCATAAATAAGGTTAGAAATGAATTTCTTTTCACAAGCATTGCTTGCAGGAGTACTAACTTCAAAAAAGGAGATTTTCTTTTGCCAACTACAAGTTATAGGCCACACGCTCTTACTGAGAATGTTTTATTGGTATAATGTGCGGAAAAGTCCAAAAAAGTTAAACCGTCTTACATTAAGGTTAGAATGCCAAAATCTCACACTATAATCAACCATTGATGTTAAGGAAACCGTAAATAGTAGACAGTTTACCAAATTGGTTTCATAGTTGAAGAAAATTTCAGTTACATACGATGTTACGAAGTAAAAGATTTTTACACAAAAAAGATCATGAAGTCTGCTTAAGGATTGTTAAAATGTGTAATTACTGTTTTATTTAGTGTACATTATCAAAACTTGTTAAAGATTTTATAGTTGCTTTGTGACAGTACATATTAACAACAGCACAGGTTACAGAGTATACTTTTATTTTGTTAACTGACACTTATAAAAAGTTGCACTAGACGTGACTGCAATTTCGTAGTACTACTACATTCTCAAACGCAATGAATAAATCCCTCTCTTGATTATAATTTATTCATTGCGTTTGAGAATAAGTAGTACTACGAAGCTGCAGTCACGCCTAGTGTAACTTTTTTTACGTGTCAGTTAACAAAATATATTAAAAGTATACTAGGTAACAAGTATCGTCAAAATTTGTTATTGTTTTATGCTGATTTAATTATGGGTGTCTTAAGTAGTTGTTGCTGTAAATAACTCACGAAAATGACTGCCGATATCATGGGAAACAAGGGTTCTGTTTTATTTATGAAAATTAATGATACAAAAACTAATATACAATGAAATTTTGCATTTTTCAAATTAAATTATACCGAGTTTTATTGAAAATATAGCTCTATTTGGCCAACTTTATGGCTAGCTAATGTTTGTTTTCAAAATATGAAACAGCTGCTTAAATTGTTGGAATGAATTTAATTGGACAAATGCCTAAGCTAAAAGCTTGGTACATAAAGTTATGAAATTCCAATGCCTATTTGCGTGATTGGTTTCAAATCACGTAGGGAATACTTCTTGCCAATAGAGGGAGCCATATTCTTTTCACAAAAGATGCAAATCTTTAACTGTTGCTGAAGGATTGAATTATTAATAAGCTTAATAATAAAAATAAATATAGGTTCATGTAGTGGTTGTACAATGATTATTGTAAATAATAATAACTAGAAAATGTTCTTATCGTATTTCCTTTATATTTGTTAGTTTATTGTTGAACACTTCAAGCAGTTGTTAGTCATCTGAAGAAAACACAGTGTTGTCGAAACGGTCGTCACGGTATATGACTAATCATAATAATTTTTTTTTTATGGGTCTAGCACACGTGCTACAGGGAAGTCCCTAAAGCGCTACAGGAGCGACACGTGTGCGGAGAAAGCGATTCACGTTGTTCTTGAATCGCTGTAGATTGTACTCGGTGTTAAACATAGTCCTGGGCAAATTATTCCAAAGGGATGATGTTCTCCATATAAAAGACTGCTTGAAAAGCATTGTACGAGGAGTAACAAGCTGAACTTCATACGGATGTGAAGAATTAGCGCGACGTGTACTTCTAACATGCACCGCTCTGGGAGGAATTAAGCGGGCCACATCCTTCGAACACTTTCCATGGAAGTACTTGTAGAATAGGCTCAAGTCGCCAACCGTTCTTCGATGTTCCAGCGAATCAAGGCCGACGGTCAGTTCCGGGTCTCCAATCAGACGAACAGCTCTTCTCTGAATAGAATCCAACAAATGCAGTGTATGTTTGGGAGCGGAGCTCCAAACATGGGAGCAGTATTCCATAGTTGGTCGAATTTGAGCTTTGTAAAGAATTAACAGTTGTTGTGGAGTGTAAAGCTTTCTGGTTCGAAATAATATTTCCAACATTTGAGAAGCTCTTCTTGCTGGGCCTGCAACATGTTCATGCCAGGACATATTTGCTCCCAAATTAACGCCCAACAAATTGAGTGACGATATTAGAGGAATGGAGTGCCCCGACATAACTATGTCGGGTTCAACAACGTTAACTTCTTTAGAAAAAACTGCCGCCTGGGTTTTTGTAGCGTTAAATTCTACTTGGTTACTGTCACCTCAAGATAGAATTTCTTCCAGGTCTTTGTTAAGTTGAATGACTTCCTGCTGTCTGCGGATATTCGTCTGAGTAGCCGATATCCGAGCGTTCAAAGTGAATGAAGAGATAAGTGTACTGTCATCTGCAAAGCTGTAGATTAATGATGACTAAAATGAAAATATTAACAAAAAATGTTGTTTCTTTTCCATAAACTCCCATAATTTTTTAAATGGGATGTTTTACTTCCATATTACATTGCTACTAAAAAAGCTCTTATTGTGTTCTTTTTTATTTTTATCCGAGATCTTTCTCGACTGGACAATATAACTTTATTGTATACATAACACTGCTTGGTATTTTCATATCGTACGAAAATCCATTAGAATTCAGCAGCATAAAGCTGGGAAGCTACTTCTTATTGTATGTACTTGGCTTAATATCTCCGGCAGTAAATGTTTGAAATTTTTAAGCTTTCATGACCAACGATATTAACCCTTTTAGATTTATATTTTTGAATTCATAGAACCGGTATCGGTAAAGGAAAAAAGTATACTCTTTTAGTCTACTGTTTTCAATGTATTAATGGATGGAATAATTACTCAAATTAGCAAACTGAGGAGTTTACTACATTATGCCGACGACAGCGGGATGATAGCAAAGAACACCAATGGACAGCAAAAGCGAAGTGAATTATTACAGTGAGAAAAATCCCGATATGGATTCATCCAATTTTGTTAATATCAAGACAGAAGTGAGACACCAAGACAATAAAATAATTATTCTTCTTTTTCTTGGGCTGTGCTTTTGGACCACAAACATTGGCGGATTTACACCCAGGTAACACCGAGTTTAATAATTTACTAATGTCTTCCGATATATGGTACTAACGTGCTAACTTTTTACTTCCTTTGCTAAAGAAAAGTATTACATTCTTTAAAAAAATCACGTTGCGTTTCTCCACATTTTAGAGTTCATAGATTACAAATAAAAAGTTGTTCCCAATTTTCGTCTGTCTGTCGGTCTGCTTATCTGTTGGATTACAAACATTAGTGCATTTACACCCAGGTGACATCGAGTTTAATAATTTACTAGTGCCCTCTGATATATGGTTCTAACGTGCTTACTTTTTACTTCTCTCACTAAAGAGAAATATTATATTCTTTAAAAAACATCACCCTTCGAGGTTTTTGTATTTGTCTGTTGGTCTGCCTATCTGTTTGTTGGAACGATAACTAACGAAATAAAATATTCATTTTAAATTTCGTATACATATAATCGACAGTAGGTCAAGTAAAAACGTGTCGCCTCTAACTTGTAGTCGGTGAAAAAAAATCCTTCACTTCGGTGTCTGTCTGTCTGTCTGTGCGTCACACCCGATTTTCTCCGAAACTATTTGACATAGAAAGTTGAAATTTGGTAATAATATAGGAATTGATGGCCTCATCAGAGCCATGTAGTTTTAAGAGTTAAATTTTGACTTAAGGGGTTAGTTTTGGGGGGTGAAATCGGAAGTGAAAAAAAAATTTTCGACTAGGTCATCGAGTGTGGTGTCAAATGAAAGCTTGTGAAAACACAAGTAAAAAATGTATATATAATGTAATTCTTGCGCGCACTTTTCTTTGTATTATTTTTAAAAAATCGCGAAAAATCGCTGTCCCTCGCCTTATTTCGAAAAGTACTTAGCAAAAAATTTTGAAAAAATTCCGGAATATTCTCCACGCGGTGTAGATTGAACGAAAATTATCACGAGTGCATTACCTTTAATAATTTTTTCTGGTATTTAAAAAATTTCAAGGTCATCAGATTTCAGTAAAGGTTGGAAACAGACTTTGTTAAAAACTCATTTGGGGTGTGTTTTTGTGAAGTCACTGATCATTTTATACATCTGTAACAAAAATTTTTATTTTAAAAGCAATCAACGTACGGAACACTAATTGCGCAAGTTCAACTTGCACTTGACCGGTTATTTTAATTTGAAGTTATAGTTGGCACCTCCGCAAACAATCCTTTGTGGAAAGAGACTAATTTCCAACCTTATTTATGCTTAAATAGACCATTATCGAAAAAAAAGTGCTGCAAATTCTTTACGCTCCAAGGCTGTGTTCCTATGTAATCATCCGAAAAGTCCGAAAATTACTTCTTTAGCTGCTGCTAGGTATATGGGCAAGTCAAGGACATTCGTTAGCAAATGGATGGAACGATATTCCCAGTTAAAAAATATTGGTGATCTACCAGAACGTGGATCAAAAGAAAAAATGTCGGACAAGGATGAAAAATTGATTATTACCTGTTTCCCGAAATCCTCAATTAATTTTGGGCTAAAACTAAAGCTCATCTTACAATTTGAAGTGAGGAAGTACAATCAAGAAACCATTACTGTACGAGAAACAACTTGTGCCTGGGCAGACGAAGACATAAATCGAGAGTAGAGCAATGTAATTTTTTTCGATGAAGCTGCATTTTGGAGTTACTTTATCACCTTACAAGTTTGGTGAATTTCCACAAACCGACTGGTTCAGCGCAACGTAAAACACCCTGTGGAGATCCATGTTTGGGTATATCTTTCGGAAAAAGATTTTGGGGGACTCCTCATCTTTACCTATAATTTGATTGCTGAAAAAATCCTCCAAATTTCCAAGAAGGCATTAATATCGATTACCGAACGGCGGTTTGTCTATAGAAATGCGGAGTGCATTATTTAAGAGGATAACTACCTCAAATATTGGAGTAAAACGTGTGTAGTTAGTGGAAAGGGGAATCCGGTATCGTCACACTAGATTGAATATCCCCATTGCCCGATGCAAACTTAATCGAAAACTTGCGGTTATATAACAAGTAAAAGCTTCGTAGTAAAAAGATGTACATAGTGAAGCAGCCGTCACGTTAAATTCGGGCAATTTGGAGAATAAGCTTGTTAAAAGTGTGCCCCAAAAAAATGCTAGGCGATCATCGAAGCTAATGTGGACTGGACGAACTATTGAATCCTTAGCATTTTAATGGCCATCGTTTACTTGTCAAATTGTAAAAAACATTTTTTTCAGTTAGAATTATGAACAATCAAACATATACGAGGTTAAAGAGGAGAGAGATGGTGTTGGAGGGATTGCTTCGGGTATATAGTATTATTAGTCTTTTTAGGATGGTTGGATTCGAGGAAGCTGAATATTGTATCATTTTTGCATTTTGTTCAATTCTTTATGGTCAAATATAAAAGTTTCATCAGAGTTCTTGCAGTCAACGAAATTAAAATGTGTTATTTTTAATTATTGCAATAAACGAGGTTAATGAGGTAGCGAAGGGGGATAGAGACGTTACATAATGGATATGTTATATATATATATATATATATATATATATATATATATATATATATATATATAATGTTTTTTTCAGTCAAGGAATCTAAAGGTTGTGTTATTTCTTCATTATGTTCAATTATTTGTCGTCAAAGGGATTAATGAGGTGGAAGAGGATGTTAGAGAAGTTGTCTCGTATATACGAGTATCTTATGAAAAGTCGTTTTCAAAGTTCTTAGAGTCAACAAATACCAATTATTTAAAATACTGACTTTTAGTGCCTGAAGCGAAGCTATTCCTTAATGTGGGAAGATTAAATTCAGTACTTATCTCAAAACTACGTGTTTGACTTAACCGTTTTTTTTTTAGAGTTTAGTATTACTAAATCTATGAGTTTCAACAATTGACAGTTAGAGACGAGCTTTAAATGAAATAAATGTTTCCTTTGCTATTCCGGTAGTTAGTAACTGACATATTACCAGATTTACCTCGATTCTTTATCTTAAAACTTTGTTTCAATGGGAATTCTGTGTGGCTTTTGTGTGAATTTATTTTTACGGATATTAAACGAATCTTTAGCTTAAAATATTCTGTTCGTATGTTTATGTGTAAAGTATAGTATAGCAGGATTAATAATCCAGTCGTGGGACTCTTAATTCCAAAGGAACCCCAAGAATTTATAAAGTAATTCAGAAAGTAATAGCTGGAGGTTATTCGGCTGACAACCTGATAATAGGCTTCGAAAATTTTTGAGATATTGCTTGGCTGGTTAAATATTGGTTAGGATGATTTATTACAAATTGAACATTATCAACTTATGGAAAATGGACAGGATGGTTGGTTTCTATTCTTTTATTGAACAGGGGAATAATTTTCTCCAAAGCCAGAAATATTTAGTTGATTACCCGGAAGGAAAATATTCTCAATGTAAAACTAATTATTCTCAGTGTTTTACTGTATTTTATCTAGATTTAAAAAATGTAGTAAGCTAACCGAAAGTATATAATATTAATTTCAGATGATATTTTACTATTAAATTAAAATGCCTTCCTTGCCATTATGCTCTTTTATAATTGTCAAAAATCGCACACAACTAAGTAGCAATAAAATTGAAGAAAGCTATCATCGAAGTGACTGAAAATAGGAATAACATCCGTGCCACGGTCTTGTCGTTGCAGGACGCTTAATACTGTCATGACTACATCCATCTGACGAGTTCCAACCAAAGCAAAATGTGAATTTTTGATACAGAGGAAAAGGTAATTGTCAATCTTCGTCAAATTTATGGATCCTAAATAATTTTTAACTTCACAGTTTATACTCTACTCTGAGAAGAAGAAGACTTTTTCATGTACTTGTAATATTAAAAAGACACAATATTAATCTGAAAACTGACGGGACCATTGGAGGAGTAGGTAATGAAACCTACTATGAATCCGGTAGTCGGCGGTTTGATTCCGCCAGTCTGCCTGCTTAGATGTTTCGTCCTTAATAAAAAAGTGCAAATCTGTTTGCAAAAAGAATAAAGTGAGAAGCTGGCTATTTGTTATCCACCAACGCCATAGAACACACACAAAAAAATAATCTGAAAACGGCCTGGACTGAAATAAACTGTTGAGTTTTATAAAAAAACTAAAAAACACTCTGCTACTGCTACTTTTAAGTTTAACAGTTTTCTGTCAGACTGTTGATTCCTGGACTCCACCGATACAACCTTGGTACGGTAATCCAGCTAGGAATCTACTCTCACTGCGCTTCCTCTTTCTGTTGAATTCCAATAAAAGACATAAAACTATATATATATATATATATATATATATATATATATATATATATATATATATATATATATACATATATATATTATATATATATATATATATATATATATATATATATATATATATATATATATATATATATATTATATATATATATATATATATATATATATATATATATATATATATATATATTATATATATATATATATATATATATATATATATATATATATATATATATATATATAAGTATATATATATATATATATATATATATATATATATATATATATAAGTATATATATATATATATATATATACATATATATGTATATATATTATATATATATATATATATATATATATATATATATATATATATATATATATATATATATATATATATCAGTTTTGTACCCAGCCCTTCTGATTAAACTTACTTATAATCGACTAAAATTCCAGACTGTCTGTCGAAAACCAACAATCGCTAGCTCATTTCACTGTAAAACCGTTCTTTTACCTGATGTAGGCGGTCTCAGTGTTGTTCTGTATATTCCATAGAGAGATCAAAAAAACAATACAATAAATGGAATTTCCAAAATACTAGTATCTCAATCCGTAAGCAGTTTTCAAGTTCAAACTTAGGACTGAAGGTCAGGCAGCGACTAAATAATTGGCATACAAGTTGGAGTTCCTTGGAGTTATGTTTTCCAGGTTCTTATTGAGAAATTGTTTTTTACTATTCCTCTTTATACAAGAATTTATTTATTTTCTATGTATAAATGGGTTTTTCAAACGTTTCAAGACGTTGTCCTATGCCTAACTTCCATTCCAGTTTGTTGTTCCACTGGCCATCGTTACGATTTCTGGCAATCATGGCTTTTATTATGCCTTCTTTCCAAGTCTTTTTCGGCCTCTCTTACCTGCGCCCTTGTGTGAAAACTCATTCCGTAACTCGTTTGGAAAGTCGTTCTTCTCCCATTCTTTATACATGGCCATACCATATCATCATCGTCTTTCGCTCTCATTTTGTAATGTACCGTCTGTACCTATTCTTATACGTACTTCTTCATTTCGCACTCTGCCTTTACGAGATATTTTTAGTTATCGTCTCATAGCGTCCATCTGTACTGCTTCTAGCTTTCTTTTGTTTTCTTCAGTGATATGCCAAATTTTAGGATTTATTTATTTTTTGAAATATTAAAGTATTTTGATGACATATTGTACAGTCCGTTAAGTAAGCAGTCTTTCTTTGTTCCCATCCAAAGGGGCCTAAAATGACACATTCTGCAGCTGCTAAATATATTAAAAAGTCGGTATCGTTTGTGAAGAAGTGGATAAATAATTTTAACGAGACGCAAGATGTCGACGACTTACCAAAGCGTGGCTGGGTAGGAAAAGTCACTCCGAAATTCGAAAACTGTGTCTTTATTTTCACGGGACCCGAAATCGACGCTGCATCAAGGAGAGGCAAAATTAAGAAAATCGGGTTTGAATGTATCCCATAAGACCATTCGACAACACTTCTGTGCTCACGATGTCAAATTCCGAAGCACGTTGAAGAAACCTTTGCTGGGCGAATATCACGTTCCGAAGCGGCTCGCTTGAGCCCACGATAAGACATTAGAGTGGCCTTCACATTCGCCGGACGCCAACTCTATTGAAAACGTTTGGTCACTTGTAACGAGAAAGCTCATAGTAAAGACTTTGACTCAGTTGTATCGCGAGATTCGAAAAATTTGCAGAGTATGCAGAAAATCTCGTCGATAGCATGCCTCGAAGATGGCAGGCGCTTATTGAAGCAAGAGGCGATTGGAGAACTTACTAAAGTAATTGCCCCGTTGTTAGCACACCAAAGAATACATTGATGACAAAAAAAAGTTCTCGAAACATATTTTTTCAAGAATACCAGCGGTCACGTTCTTACTTGACAGACTGTATTAAGTTTCGAACTTAAACTTAATATTTTATTCTTCTTGCTCATCAACTTAACGACGAATGTAAATATTATATCTGAAAAATTAGCAAGGACATAATCAGAAGGGTTCACTAACAATTTTATTAAGCACGTCCTGTACGAAGATAAAGCTCCGCATTTCCCTTCGGGTCGAACAGATAATCAACGCCAGTTATGAGATGTAGCAGATTACGGCAGCGTTGGGCTAATAGGTTCATTTTCACTGGCCCGGAACTTTTTCCTAAGCCTAATCGAATTTTCTTAATTTTCAAATTTGGTTTATACTGGTCGTGGCTGTAAACCCTCATTCAGTCCTTCGGTAATCCACCCCTTTAATATTGATTCCAATAATTTTTTGCTACAAGGTTTAGGCCGGCCTAGAGAGACTTCAGCCAAAGCTTGAGCTAAACTTAAGTAGAATTACGTGATTGAAATTTATCTTTTCGAAATTACTTTGATTTTATATGGTAATTGTTGGTTTTTTTGTTTTATTTTTTTATGGGCATAGCTCACGCGCTGTAGGAAAACCTATAAATAAATACGGAACTGGCACGTGTACAAAAGTACCAGTTCATGTCGGTCTTAAAAAACCATCTTGGACAATTCATCTTAAATGTATGAAGTGTTTCATTTAAAGTCAAAATCAAATCAAAATTAAAATCATTTATTGCTATTAGCAAAAGCAGCCATTGAATCAATGGATATACACGTCAAAAAAAAACACAAATGCAAAAAAAATCAATAGAAAGAGAAGAAAAGAAGCAAAAAAAAACAGTTCAAAAACGGTGAACTGTATCACTTAAAAATTCTGAAACCGAATAATAACATTTATTCATCAGAAGGCTCTTAACTTTGTTTTTAAATTCTTTTACATAGAGCTTTCTTACATTGTGAGGAAGCTTATTAAACAGAATTATCCCCGCATAAGCGGGAAAGATTTCGAATTTAGATCTTTTATGATAAACCGAAATAAGTTGATCGGTATTTACTACATTTTCCCACTAGCTCCTGAAGCTCCTGAAGAATTGTTGAAGGTTATAGTCCATAGATTCCCAACGAGGGCGGTACCGCTCCCCCACAGTGGACTCTGGAGTCTTCCATGCGGGCGCTAGCGGGTCCAGAATGGGGAGGGGGGCGTTAAGGCAGTTAAGGGGAGGGGCTGTGGCTTACCTAACTGTTTAGGATATTAATATAATAAAATGCTTTGAAATATCGACTGTTTTCATTTTTTTTTTTTTTTTTTTTTTAGTCTAGCACACGTGCTGCAGAGAAGACCCTAAAAACGCTCCAGGAGCGGCACGAGTGCGGAAAAAGCGATTCACGTTGTTCTTGAATCGCTGTAAATTGTACTCGGTGGGAAACACAGCGCTGGGCAAATTATTCCAAAGGGATGATGTTCTCCATATAAAAGATTGCTTGAAAAGCGTCGTACGCGGAGTAACAAGCTGAACCTCATACGGATGCGAAGCACCAGCGCGACGTGTATTTTAACATGCACCGCTTTGGGAGGAATTAAGCGGGCTACATCCTTCGAACACTTTCCATGAAAATACTTGTAGAACAGACTCAAGTCGCCAACCGTTCTTCGATGTTCCAGCGAATCAAGGCCGCCGGTCAATTCCGGGTCCCCAATCAGACGGACCGCTCTTCTCTGAACAGAATCCAACAAATGCAGTGTATGTTTGGGAGCGGAGCCCCAAACGTGGGAGCAGTATTCCATAGTTGGTCGAATTTGGGCTTTGTAAAGAATTAACAGTTGCTGTGGGGTGTAAAGCTTTCTGGTTCTAAATAATATTCCCAATTTTTGAGAAGCTCTCCTTGCTATGCCTGCAACATGTTCATGCCAAGACATATTTGCTCCCAAACTAACGCCCAACAAATTGAGCGACGATGCTAGGGGAATGGAGTGCCCCGACATAACTATGTCGGGTTCAGCAACGTTAACTTTTTTAGAAAAAACTGCCGCTTGGGTTTTTGTAGCGTTAAATTCCACTTGGTTACTGTCACCCCAAGATAGAATTTCTTCCAGGTCTTTGTTAAGTTGAACGACCTCCTGCTGTCTGCGGATATTCGCCTGAGCAGCCGATGTCCGAGCGTTCAAGGTGAATGAAGAGACAAGCGTACTGTCATCTGCAAAGCTATAGATTGGATTCCCGGTCTTTTCCAGCAGATCGTTAATGTAAATGAGAAAGAGAGTAGGAGACAGTATGGAGCCCTGGGGCACACCGGCGTTGATAGTGAGGGTGTTAGAAAGAAATCCGTCGACCGCCACTCGTAAAGAACGTTCTCTGAGGAAACATGAGAGCCACAAACAGAACCTTTCAGACACACCATAAGAGCGCAACTTAGCCAACAGTCCATCGTGCCAAACACGGTCGAATGCCTTGGATATGTCAAGAGCAACCGCTCGAGATTCTCCAAAGTGTTCAATTGCGTTGTTCCAAACATGTGTTACATAAGTCAGAAGATCTTCTGTTGATCTTTGTTTACGAAAACCATATTGGTGATCGCTAATAATATTGAATCGTTCAAGATATTTTAGAAGATGCTCATTGATAACCTTTTCCATGACTTTCGATATTATTGAAAGCAGTGCAACTGGTCGGTAGTTATTTGGCAAGGACTTCTTACCTTTTTTAGGTATCGGCTGAACCGTGGCACATTTCCAGCAGGACGGAAATATTCCCTTTCTGTAGGATAGGTTAAAAAGTCTACAGAAAACTGGTGTTAGTTCCCTTGCACAGTTTTTGAGAACTATGGCAGGTATTCCGTCAGCGCCAGAGGCCTTCTTGGTGTCTAGCTTCATTAAAATACGCTTTATGATGCGCTGTCTGAAGACAACATCGGGCATCCTTGACTGCAATATGGGAATAGTAGGTGGTGTTTTTCCTTGGAAATCGACAGTAGAATGTGAAGTAAAGAGTTCAGCCAACAAGTTCGCTCTCTCAACAGGTGTGGTTGCAATGGAATTATCTGGCCGTGTGAGTGGTGGTATCGTGGATTTGGTAAAGTTTTGACTAACTGCCTTAGCGACTGCCCAAAAGGACCTGGAATTGTTGGGACAAGCGAGAAGTTTGTTTCTAATTCGTTGATTGTGTGCCTCCTTGGTTTCGTCGATAATTCCCTTGCATCTGTTCCGGGCATGAACAAAGATGTTTCGATTTAAGGTGTTAGGATTTTCACGCCATTGTCGGTAGGCAATATGTTTAGAAGCAACAGCTTCTTTGCATTTTCGGTCGAACCAAGGCTTGCCGTTGGAGGAGCATTTCTTCGAAAAAGGGATGTAAGCTTCCATACCAGCCAAAATAACATCGGAGACCTCCCTGGCGTAGTCAGATGGGTTATCGGATCGAAAACAAACGTCCATCCAAGGGAAAGTTCGAAAGTATTCCATGAGATCTTCCCATTTAGCAGATTTGTAGTGCCAAATCTTGCGCGGCCTAGGCGTCTCTCTGTCACTGATTGGCAGGATACTCGATGTCGAAAGCAGTTTATGGTCGGAAGAACCTAACGGCGGATTTACGGTGACCGTGTAAATCTCCGGATTGGTGGTTAAAAACAGATCAAGAAGACTGGCGAACTCCCCGTCTCGATCAGGGTTTCAGGATCAGGATTCATGTTTCTAGCTATCTAAAATTTTTATCTTTTTGTTGCCGCATCAATAAGCATTAATAAATTTAAAACCTAATTCGGTTTAGTATTGTCGATGACATATCTTTGCAAGTTGGTAAGCAAAGACGCGATTCATGCAATCAAGCATGTTTCTACAAAAATATGGAAGCTTGTAATGATGACGAATGAAGCAAAAGCATACAAGTTGAAGCGTGCACAAAATTAAATCTGTGAAAGGCAGGAATAGCTCTAGGAATGTCTTATTATATTTGTGTGCTTCATCAATAATCCATATTCGTGGGTGAAGGTGATAGAAGTCATTATAGCCGTTATTTTTATAACTATCTATAAATCTGTTAAAAAGTTAATTTATTTGAACTGTGGCAAATTTGTATTTTAAAATGCTTGAATCTAAGAAGAAATGCCAGCAGTACAATATTGAGTCTATGAAATATTGGCTTACGCACTCTGCTACAAACCAATCATTACCTATATGTTTAATTCGTCAAAAAGTTTTTTCAAATGAAGCCATGAATCCTTTTAGCCTATAAGAGCATTTGGATAAAATGCATGCTGATAAAAAGGACAAAGATTTCTCCTATTTTCAAGGACTGGAAAAGAATTATTTAAAACGGCCAACTATATCAAATCTTTTTGCGTCGCCTTCTAAACAAGAAGATGAAGGACTACGAGCCTTATATAATCAGATATCATCAGAAAAATGCTCTGAGTAATAATTCAGTGCAAAGAATAGATGAAATGGTTAAATACGTTGAAATATCATTATGCGATTACATAAAGACTTTTCCACTAAACTCGATGAATCAACTCTTTCAAATAACGAAGCACTACTTTTATCACACGTTCGATTTATAAAAGAAGAAAAAAATTGTTATTATTTGCTAAAAATTTGGAAATCGATAAAAAGGGAGAATCGGTATTTAATACCATGAACAAGTTTTTTCAAGAGAAAGAAATTCCGATTCGTAATATTTTGCCGGCTACTACTACACAGCCCCACAAAAAAAGTGGGGTATACTTTTGATGCGATATATCAGATCCGTAGTATTTTTGCCCGCTGATCACGAATCTGACGTCAGAATATCGCCATCACATCTCAATTTTTTTCTAACCTCAAAAAATAGGTAAAAATTAGTAAAAATTAAGAAAAATATACTCCTAAAAAATTGATTCAAGCTTTTTCATGAATCCAAAGATGTATTAATATGTATTCGGATACGCTAAGCTAATATTCATCGGTTGGATTAAGCCATACAGTTCTGTTTTCTTTCTAACCCTAATAAATCAGACAGATATAGTGCTTCTCGAATGCAAAAACGAATTCAAATTAAAATTCAACCGATTCCTACCAAATTTGGTACGCGGGTTTTTTGGGTTGCTGATCATGAATCTGAGGTCGGATTTGCAAAATTCAAAATGGCGGATCCAAGATGGCGGACAAAATTTTTGAAAACCAACCGATTCCTACCAAATTTGGTATACAGTTGGGGAATCCTCAAACCTGATACTCTTAAACCCTAAACCCTGAAACCTTAGACTCCCACACCCTGTAACCTCAAAAAATAGACCTCAATAACCCTGTAACTTTAAAAATGAGACCCAATAAACTCAAAACCAGGACTTTTAAAACCATATACTCTCAAATAGTAGACCCTTAAACCCTAGAATTGCGAAGGTTATACCCGCGCCTAACTTTTTTTTTTGGCTGTATCTTGTTCTTTTTTCCGCGAATGACCTATTCAAAGGCTTTTTGCCCAAACGCTTTTGAGGACTTGTTTCTCTTTTTAGCGACCAGCAATAGTCCGCTAGCATATGGTCATCCCATCGTCCTTGATACCGATTTTCTATGATTTTCAGATCTTGGTGAAAACGTTCCCCTTGCTCCTCACTGTAGTCACCAAGATTATCTGAGAAATCATCGATGTGGGAGTCCAGGAAATGTAATTTTAGATTCATTAAGCAACCTAATGTTTGAAAATTTTTTACCATTTTCTCGACTATTTCTTTGTACTTAGGACTTTTATTATTTCCCAAAAAGTTTGTTGCGACTTCTTTAAAACTAAGCCAAGCAGCTTTTCCAACTTTATTCATTTTAGTAACAAATAATGAATCTTGAAACAATTTTCTTATTTGTGGCCCGTCAAATACGCCTGCCTTCATTTTAGCTTCAGAAAATTTCGGAAATTTTTTATGCAAATGTTTGAAACATGGGCCGTTTGTATCTAATGCTCTCGTGAATTGCTTCATAAGCCCAAGCTTAATGTGAAGCGGGGGAATAAGAACTTTTCCTGGATCTACCAATGGTGGAAACAATACATTATTTTCACCAGGAGTGAACGATTCTCTTATTGGCCAAATTTTTTTCTTATAATGACGTTCCCTGTCTCTGCTATTCCACAGACATTTATAACAGGGATAAAGTGTAAACCCTGACTGTTGGCCAAGCAATATTGTTACAATTTTCAGATCTCCACAAATTTTACAGTTATGATCAGCATATTTTATTTTTATCAAAAGCTGCTTCATTTTTTCATATTGCTCTTCCGTAACTGTGGAATGAGCAATCGGAATGGGAGCGTAAACGTTGGTATTATGCAGCAAAACTGCCTTAATGCTCCGTTTAGAAGAATCAATGAACAGTCTCCATTCTTCAGGATCGTATGAGTTATTTTGAAATTCATCCATTAGACCTTTTACATCGGTACAATATGAAAGTGACAATTCCTCGTCCATTGTGAAATATTTTCGAAATTCTTCAACTCTGTTTCTATAATAAGAAATCGTAGCTTCTGGCTTAAGTAAATGTCTTTTCTTTAAAAAGGAAGCAAGATGCTCTGAACCATCTTTGGATAAGCCTAAATCTCTGACTAGATCACTAAGTTCTGACTGTGATACGAGTATTGGTTCTGGTTTACGATTGTATGGTAGAAATTCTTTATCTGTGTCACTAGTATATGATAGGTTGTCACTAGAACATTCATTAGTAACAGTGTTTGAATCTTTTTCGACAGTCTCAATGTTTTCGGCATGAACTGATAAGGTGAAATCATTTGTTTCCATAACATCAGCATCAAGTGGTTCAGGAGGCGGAATTAGTTTAGTTCGTCTTGTTACTGTCGAAACATCGTTATAAGTAATAGTGCTTTTATTTTTTCAGTTATGCCTAGATACAACATTCATACAAAAGTAGCAATCATTTTCACTGTATGGTCTATTCCATATTGCTGGTCTGGAATATTTAATCGCCTTCTTATTGATGTACAACATTATTTTGCAAGAACTGCAAATGATGTGGGGAACCCAATCTGTATCCTGGTGCTGTATTTCAATGTTAAAACAATCCTTATATAAGGTTTTAATCTTATCCGTTATCGGTGACCCCATTTTACTCAATACGTATTGACAGCAAATAGAACAAAATGAATCACTGTTTTTATCGCACTTATGAAAAGTGCTTGTACCGTGAGACCGTTTTCTTGTAGCATTATACTCTACATGAGCCAAGTCACCCACATATGAAGAGCTACGGTCGCTGGATGACGACAGCTGCGGGCCCGCTTTCCCACCCCTGACCAACCGCCGATACTGGGTTTCTGAGTCCCTGCATCGTAATTCTCTTTCTTCTACCTGCCATGACGGCATCTAAGCCGTTATCCAGGGATTCTGCCGGCTAGTGGAGTAACACCGTTGCCCACCGTCTCCACGTGGAGGTGCCCTGGATGCAGGTAGAAGAATAAAAAATCGACCGATGAATTTTCTCGGCGTTCAAAATGGCGCGAAAACATCTGCCATCTTGAATTTTGCAAATCCAACCTCAGATTCGTGATCAGCTACCCAAAAAATCCCCGTGTACCAAATTTGGTAAGGATCGGTTGAATTTTAATTTGAATTCGTTTTTGCATTCGAGAAGCACTATATCTGTCTGATTTATTGAGGTTAGAAAGAAAACAGAACTGTATGGCTCAATCCAACCGATGAATATTAGCTTAGCGTGTCCGAATACATATTAATACATCTTTGGATTCATGAAAAAGCTTGAATCAATTTTTTTAGGAGTATATTTTTCTTAATTTTTACTAATTTTTACCTATTTTTTGAGGTTAGAAAAAAATTGAGATGTGATGGCGATATTCTGACGTCAGATTCGTGATCAGCGGGCAAAAATACTACGGATCTGATATATCGCATCAAAAGTATACCCCACTTTTTTTTGTGGGGCTATGTAATGGTGCTCCAGCAGTAACATAAGGATTTCATGGCACATTTGGAACAAGCACTACCAAATGTACTCACTGTATATTGTGTTATTCATCGTCAGCATTTGGTTGCAAAAATCTTAATAAAAGCCTGCATACGTTGGTTCATTACGTTAGTAGTCGTTAAGATTAGCAGCAATGTTTTGCACGACAATTATTTGGCCAACTTTGTAATGAAAATGATGAAGATTACAATCGCTCGCTGCTGCACATTGAAGTTCGTTAGCTCTCAAAGGTATTTGTCTAAATCGTGTTTTTAATCTATTTCACTCAGTACTGTACTTTCTTGAAAACAGAGACGAAACACTGCTCGAAAATCCGATTACATTCAAAAATGACATAACATCTATTATTTGACAGACCTGTTTTAGATATTTAATGAAGTCAATTTACAGTTGCAAGGTGATGAGTTGAATTTAATTAAAATAAAAAAGTCATAGCTGCTTTTGTGGGAAAACTTCTTCTGTTCAAACGAAATCTATGGTAGGTAGAGGTAAATACAGCCACTTTGCCACATTATTAACAGTCTCTACAAAATTAGAAGATTTACTTACTTCCTGCCAACACTTGGACGTTCTTTATGCTGATTTTACGAAGTGATTCCAGGATATTTTTAAACATGAATATACCGAGTTGGATTTTAGATCCTTTCGCAAATGCGTATACAATAGAATCATCAAAATTAGAAGAGGAGAACTCGTAGAACACGCAACTCCTTCCTCTCAAACTCCCGTAGTCATTTTCAATTGCCTTGACGTCATATCTATTGATTTTTGTCAGTTCGAATTCTTAAATCGCTATTTCTATTCTAAAAATAACTTATTAAAAAAAAGAAATTTCATTCTTGAGTATTTTTAAACTACATTTTTTATGCAATAATGCTGTATATAATAAAAATAGAGTTATAGATTAACAATAAAATAACTATCATGGGCACGCGAATTGTATGTGAGAATTTAATTAAAACAGAAAACGTCATAACTGCTTTTGTGGGAAAACGTCTTCTGTTCAAACGAAATCTAGGTAGAGGTGAATACAGCCACTTTGCCACATTATCAGCAGTCTCTACAAAACAAGAACATTTACTTACTTCCTGCCAACACCTGAACGTTCTTTATGCTGATTTTACGGAGCGATTCCAGGATATTTTAAACTTGAATATACCGAGTTTAGTTTTAGATCCTTTCGCAAATGCGTGTACAACAGAATCATTAAATTTAGAAGAGGAGAACTCGCAGAACTCGCAACTCCTTCCTCTCAAACTCCAGTAGTAATTTTCAATTGCCTTGACGTCACATCTATTGATTTTTGTCCATTCGAATTCTTAAATCGCTGTTTCAATTCTAAAAACAACTTATTAAAAAAAAATAAATTTCATTCTTGGGTATTTTTAAACTACGCTTGCTTTTTTTATGCAATAATATTGTTTATAATAAAAATAGAGTTATAGATAAACAACAAAATAATTTTCATGTCCACGCGAATTGTGTTACTATTCTAAAAAATATAAGAAAAGGCTTATCGTACTCTTTGTGATTATGATTTAAGGAAAATTTGGGACCTACAAAACAACTTGCTGTGCATATGTGTGTGATATTTTCTTGCGAAATCGAAAATTAATTAAACTGACTGAATAAAAAGACCACGTGAACAGAAATATTTCACTCACGTTTTCAACTATTAAATGGTTTGTTCAAAAGAAAACCTCGATAAAGTCCAATAAAACGGACGTTTTTAATAAAACAATCCAAGCCTCAACAAAAAACATTTAATTACCAAGAAAATACCTCCGCTTTCGATAACATTGAAAGAAAAAAAATACATAGCGGGCTTTATGTCACCACAGGGAACAAACACATATAAAAATCTCATTTTTCAGTGCACGTAATAAGCTTTAGAAAAGCAAATATTCCATAAGTTTCCGCGCTATTTCCTATCCAAGGAAAATTTTATGCTTCGATTTTCTCATTGTTTTTCAATTACGACTGGTTCTATTGTCATAAATAAATTGAATCTTTGTGGTGAAAACAATAATAAATAAGAAATAATTTGAAATATATTTCAAATTTGTGAACAGGAAGTATTAAGTAATATTTCTTTACTAATTAATTAGCCATAATTAGCAAAATACATCGTTAGTATTAAATTTTGTACAGGTCTCAAAAAATAGGATAACGTATCAATATTTATTCAACATAATAATAAATTAGCAAAGTAGTAAATGTTCAAAAATTATTCATTTATGGGGTAAGGCCACTCCAGGTCCTACAAAAAAAAGCAAATTTCTGGAATTTTTTTCAAAAGTATTATTAAAGGAGTCGAAAGTTTATTTGAAGTACTTTATTAAACAAATATTTAAGGGTACAAAAATATTTTTTTTATCTTTTTAATTTAAAATGGCCGCTCAAAATCCAAAACGACAAGGCACCTTTTATACGCGGCCTGAGATGGGCAAAACGATCGCTCCTGTAGATATCAACCTAGAACAGAAAATAAAAGAAAAATTCATTACTATATGTCAAAAATTAGTGGATAACGTACGGAAATTTGAAAATATCTGAGAAAACACTTTTTTTCAAATGTGCATCATTTCTCGAAAAAACGATATTTTCAAATTTCCGTACATTATCTACTAGTTTTTGACATATATCAATAATTTGGTTTTTTGTTCTAGATTGAAAGGTAAGGGAGCAATCGTTTCGCCCGTTTTAGGCCTCACATAAAAGGTACCTCGTCGTTTTGGATTCTGAACAGGCCATTTTGAATTAAAAAGATAAAAAAATAATTTTGTACATTTAACTATTCGTTTAATAAAGTACTTCAAATAAATCTTCGAGGCAATTAAACTTCCGTATATTGCTGTTAGTAATAAATTATTAACATTTAGCGGGTAGTATGAAGAATATTTACGTCATTCCTTGTGGAAAAATTTATAGACCAATTAAAAATTTACCTTCCTTTTCAAAAATTGCTGATCTGTCTATGAATGTTCAACCTACCCGGCACGTCCAATAAGGCCTAGAAATTTCAGGATGCATTAAATGTTGTTATTTTCACTTATAGATTCAGCATTTCTACATCAATATTTTATTAATTTAACCGAATGCATCTATTTCTTGGATGAACTTCAATTTTAATTAAAAATAGTTATTTGTTTAAAATGTCAAGTGTTAAAAATTCTGTTTTGAAATTTACGGTACATTACCGCTGCCTGCTGGTTGCAATATAACAGAATTAAAAACAAATATTTGTTGTTTTCAGTTGCGATACATAGAACAGTCAATTTAGTTCTTAATTGGTAGAGCAGGTTACAAGGTTAAAAGAATAATACTGATGGTAAACATGTTTGATGCCCTTGAGAAAAATAAATACGTATTTGTCTGTTATTTAGTGGCCGATTTAGGTCAAATTTGTAATTAATTAAAGGCTACTCACAAAGATTGATTAGTGCAATTAAACTTTAAAAGAACATTTAACTATCTACACGTAACTTCAAGATGGATTAGCTCTATTCCTGAAATGTCTAATATTGTAGTTACTTCAAAGCGCGGGGTAATCATTAATAAATACTTTAACTAATAAATTCTTTAATTTTGTGCAAAAAGTAAAGATTTTTAGGGGAATACAAAAAGGAGTCCCATTAAACCTTCTTCTTATAGTACCATTTCCATTACTGAAGTTGGTCTGTAATCACGGCCAATTATTCTCTATTCTGGACAATTCTTAATAAAGTATGAGTTTTCAGGCCTGCCCCGTCTCGTATATTCTTCAGCCAGGAACAGAAACACGGTATCTTATACCTTGGCTTCCTTCTATTTTGCCATCCATCAACAACTGGAGAAGCGAGTACCTTGCACTTAATAGATATGTCCCAAGTAGCGAGTTTTCTGTCTTTTAGTAAATTACAGCAATTCTCTCTTTCTCTACACATTCGCCACAGTACATCTTCGTGCCTGACTTGTTCTGTCCCGGATATCTTAAAGATTGTGCACAGGTCCCATATTCCGAAAAACTCCAAACAATTTATTGATCGTATTCCCAAGGTCCAGGCCCCAACTCCAGATAAAAGCATTGGATATATATAGACTTTTACAAAACGATAATAAGTATCCAAAGAGATATATGGCCATTTCAATCTGAACTCGTATCTCAACTTCAGGATTCAGATCATTGGTTACCTAGCATCTTAAGTACTTAATTTGGGTTACTTGTTCTATTAGTTGGTCGTAAACGCAAATATTTGTTTGCAATTCAAGTGTTACTGAGATGATCATTACTTTTGTTTTATTAACATTTACTTTCATTCGCAAAATGTCGCTTCACTTAGATATATTGTTCCTAAGACGCTGAAGTCCATCCGCCGTATCTGTTATAATAACAGTATTATCAGCGTATCTCAGGTTGTTGATGATTTTGCTATTAACTGTGATACCATCTGAAGAATTCTCTAAGGCCTTCTGGAATATGTGTTCAGAACATAGATTAGAAAGGAGTGGAGAGAAAACATACTTACAAACACTTCTTTTTATTCTGATTACTTCCGTTTGCCTGCTATTTACTCATATTGTCGCTACCTCATATAAATATAAGTGAGTAATGAATCGTGTGTTATTTTCATCAAGACCCATATTCTAAAGCATCGGTATCAATTATTCAACGCTGGTACTGGTGATCAATGCTGTCCTTCATCAGGGTAGGGTATTAATAAGGATAAGTAGGTTACTGGTCGGAATAGAACATGATTTCTCTCTGAAGTAGGCCTGTTTTACACTGGGACTGTGTAAAAGTATTCTCCTGCTACCAACATGAAACCTTAACCTAGCCATAAAGAGGATTTTTCGAGTAAAAATTAAATAACAAACGGGTCATAACGATCGCTTATAAATTGGATAAGGGAAAATAGCAGTAAAAAAAGTATAAAAGAGAATGGCAAAGTACCCCAGTACTTTCTTAACAACTGGACTGGGAACTGGTCGGCTTAAGCTGCGTGAAGTTGCTTAACGTTTCGTGGCTGTGCCGATGTCCCGGTCTGTGGGACCAAATAGCATGATGAGGCACCTGGATACAAAAAATTCCGGAGGTAAAATAGCCCCCCGTTCGGATCTCCGGGTGGGGGCTGGTTCAGGGGCGTCGACATGCAGAGAACAGAATTTCAAAATGGATTTTTGCAACATACGAGGTTTAAATTCGAACATAAATTCAGTGCACCAACACCTGCAATCAAATAAACCTCATGTACTCGCTCTATGTGAAACCAAGGTCAGTCCATCGACCAGCACGGTCAACTATCTTTATCCTGGGTACGACTTCTATTCCCGATTTAGGCGTAACTTTGGAATCTGTCTTTATGTCAGAAGCGACCTCTCTTGCCAACGAAAAGAGGCCCTGGAGCCCCCAAACTTTGATGTTATGTGGTTAAAAATAACGACTCAGCCAACCACAAGGTTCGTCTGTATCCTCTATCGACCACCAAGTGATACAAACTTTAGAACACTTTTCGCTTCTCTTGCAGACACCATAGACCATTTACAAATTAACTATCCAAATGCCGAAATTGCCATCCTGGGCGACTTTAATGTCCACAACATCAACTGGCTTAAATATTCAAATACTACCGACGAACAAGGTCGTGAAGCCGAATCATTTTCAATCAGTTGTGGCTTGACTCAGCTTATTGATGAACCAACACGGATCCCTGATCGAGACGGAGAGTTCGCCAGTCTTCTTGATCTGTTTTTAACCACCAATCCGGAGATTTACACGGTCAGCGTAAATCCACCGTTAGGTTCTTCCGACGATAAACTACTTTCGACATCGAGTATTCTACCAATCAGTGACAGAGAGGCGCCCAAACCGCGCAAGATTTGGCACTACAAATCTGCTAAATGGGAAGATCTCAAGGAATATTTTCGAACTTTCCCTTGGTTGGACGTTTGTTTTCGATCCGACGACCCATCTGACTGCGCCAGGGAGGTTTCCGATGTTATTTTGGCCGGTATGGATGCTTACATCCCTTTTTCGAAGAAATGCCCTTCCAACGGCAAGCCTTGGTTTGACTTAAAATGCAAAGAAGCTGTTGCTTCTAAACATCTTGCATACCGACAGTGGCGTGAAGATCCTAACACCATAAATCGTAACATCTTTGTTCGTGTCAGGAACAGATGCAAAGAAATTATCGACGAAACCAAGGAGGTACACAATCAACGGATTAGAAACAAACTTCTCGCTTGTCCTGGCAATTCCAGGTCCTTTTGGTCAGTCGCTAAGGCAGTTGGTCCACCAAATCCACCATACCACCACTCACACGGCCAGATAATTCTATTGCAACGACACCTGTTGAGAAAGCGAACTTGTTGGCTGACCTCTTTGCTTCACATTCTACTGTCGACTTCCAAGGAAAAACACCACCTACTATTCCCATAATGCAGTCAAGGATGCCCGATATTGTCTTCAGACAGCGTATCATAAAACGTATTTTGATGAAGCTAGACACCAAAAAGGCTTCAGGCGCTGACGGAATACCTGCCATAGTTCTCAGGAACTGTGCGAGGGAACTAACACCAGTTTTCTGTAGACTTTTCAACCTATCCTACAGAAAGGGAAAATTTCCTTCCTGCTGGAAATGTGCCGCAGTTCAGCCGATACCTAAAAAAGGCAAGAAGACCTTGCCAAATAACTACCGACCAATCGCACTACTCTCAATAATATCGAAAGTCATGGAAAAGGCTATCAATCAGCATCTTCTAAAATATCTTGAAGGATCCAACATTATTAGTGATCAGCAATATGGCTTTCGTAAAAATAGATCAACAGGAGATCTTCTGACTTACGTAACACATGTTTGGAACAACGCAATTGAACACTTTGGAGAATCTCGAGCGGTTGCTCTTGACATATCCAAAGCATTTGACCGTGTTTGGCACGATGGGCTGTTGGCTAAGCTACGTTCTTATGGTATGTCTGAAAAGTTCTGTTTGTGGCTCTCATGTTTCCTCAGAGAGCGTTCTTTACGAGTGGCAGTTGACGGATTTCTTTCTAACACCTTCACTATCAACGCCGGTGTGCCCCAAGGTTCCATACTGTCTCCTACTCTCTTCCTCATTTATATTAACGATCTGCTGGAAAAGACCGAGAATCCAATCTACAGCTTTGCAGATGACAGTACACTTATCTCTTCATTCACTTTGAACGCTCGGACATCGACTACTCAGACGAATATCCGCAGACAGCAGGAAGTCATTCGTCTTAACAAAGACCTGGAAGAAATTCTATCTTGGGGTGACAGTAACCAAGTGGAATTTAACGCTACAAAAACCCAGGCGGCAGTTTTTTCTAAAAAAGTTAACGTTTCAGAACCCGACATAGTTATGTCGGGGCACTCCATCCCTCTAACATCGTCACTCAATCTGTTAGGCGTTAATTTGGGAGCAAATATGTCCTGGCATGAACATGTTGCAGGCATAGCAAGAAGAGCTTCTCAAAAGTTGGGAATATTGTTTCGAACCAGAAAGCTTTACACTCCACAACAACTGTTAATTCTTTACAAAGCTCAAATTCGACCAACTATGGAATACTGCTCCCATGTTTGGAGCTCCGCTCCCAAACATACACTGCATTTGTTGGATTCTATCCAGAGAAGAGCTGTTCGTCTGATTGGACACCCGGAACTGACCGACGGCCTTGATTCGCTGGAACATCGAAGAACGGTTGGCGACTTGAGCCTATTCTACAAGTACTTTCATGGAAAGTGTTCGAAAGATGTGGCCCGTTTAATTCCTCCCAGAGCGGTGCATATTAGAAGTACACGTCGCGCTAATGTTTCACATCCGTATGAGGTTCAGCTTGTTACTCCTCGTACAACGCTTTTCAAGCAGTCTTTTATATGGAGAACATCATACCTTTGGAATGGTTTACCCAGGACTGTGTTTCCCACCGAGTACAATCTACAGCGATTCAAGAACAACGTGAATCGCTTTCTCCGCACACGTGTCGCTCCTGTAGCGCTTTAGGGACTTCCCTGTAGCACGTGTGCTAGACCCATAAAAAAAAAAAAACTTTCTTAACAAGCGTGTACTGAAACTTTGCAATATTTAACTATCTCCGCCTCTTTGGTCATCCTGCTCTGAAAAGAACTTTTTCAAAAAATCTAAGTTCCTTTTCCATTGAAACTGTTATGTGGGTCAACAGACAGAACACCAACAAAAACTAAACACTATGTTTTTCGTGTGTTACAGGTACTCTGAAAATTAACGAAATTAAAAAATGTTAGAGAGCGAGTTTTCCTGATTATAATACTTGCCTTTAGTAAAGAAAGAAACAATGTAGGGTTAGGTCTAGGGTGTAATTTATTCAAACAAAATTTATATTAATACCTTAGTAAAAGATATAGGTAAGGCGAGCCATAGAGAAAAGAAAGATAGAAAAGTTATTTCGAATTTCTATTTCGCACCGACGTTAAAATAAAAAATCTTGAAAAATTACAGGAAATTTTGGTTTTAACTTAACCCTGCATAGATACATAAAAAGAGAATCAATTTTCTTGATCTGAACCAGCTCCCCAAGTGTTCGTAATTAAGAAATATCAGGCGTTGCGATGAGGTTTATTTATTGCCATAAGATAAAGTATGATAGAAAAAACGCGATCGCCGAAAGAGCAATTATTTATATGGAAACGGCGCACAGGGGCGTAGACAAGTCAGCTCAGAAAAAGATCTTTAAACGAATTAGGAATAATTAACTATATTCATAAAATATTATTATTCTGACGTGAATACCACGCCACTTTCTCCCTTGAGGTGTCTCTTGAATTGGAGTGTCCTAATCTTTCAGTACCCAAAGGATTTAGTGCCGTGACTGTACTCATAAGTTCGTTTTAGTGTTCCGTACGGAACACTTATAAGATCACTTCGGTGTCTGTCTGTCTGTCGGTCTGTCAGTCTGTCTGTCACACTCGATTTTCTCCGAAACTATTTGTCATAGAAAGTTGAAATTTGGTAATAATATAGGAATTGATGGCCTCATCAAAGCCGTGTAGTTTTTTGAAAGTCAAATTTTGACTTAAGGGGTTAGTTTTGTGGGGTGAAATCGGAAGTGAAAAAAAATTTTTTTTAGTAGGTCATCGAGTGTGGTGTCAAATGAAAGTTTGTGACAATACGAGTAAAATATATATATATATATATATATATATATATATATATATATATATATATATATATATATATTTTACTTGCGCACACTTTTCTTTGCATTATTTTTAAAAAATCGCGAAAAATCGCTGTCCCCCCACTTTATCTCGAAAGGTACTGATCAAAAAATTTTGAAAAAATTCTGGAATATTCTCCAGGGGGTGTAGATTGAACGAAAATTATCACGAGTGCATTACCTTTAATAATTTATCTGGTATATAAAAAAAAAAAACAAAATTTCAAGGTCATCAATTTTCAGTAAAGACTGGAAACAAACTTTGTTGAAAACTCATTTGGGGTGTGTTTTGTGAAGTCACTGATCACTTTATACCACCGCAACAACATTTTTTATTTTAAAAGCAATCAACGTACGGAACACTAATTGTGCAAGGTCAACTTGCACTTGACCGGTTATTTATATAGGCATAGCACTTATACGAATGTGATGTATTAACGCGACGTGTAGTTCTAGTACGCACTGCTCTGGGAGGAAGCGGGCTCCATCCATTTTCAAGAAAATACTTGTAGAATAGACTACTGAAGAAATGGAGTGTCGCAACGTTCAGCAACGTTAACTTTTTTAGAAAAAAAACTGGCCCCTGGGTTTTTGCAGCGTTAAATTCTACTTGGTTCTAGTTACCCTAAGTCCAGTGCTGTCTGTGGATATTTGAATAAGTAGCTGATGTTCGAGAGTTCAAAGCTAATAAAGAGAAGGGCATACTAGCATCTGAAAAGCTATAAATCTGATTTCTGGTCCTTTCCAGCAGATCGTTAATGTAAATGAAAAATATAATAGGAGACAGTATGGAGCCTTGGAGCACACCGCCGTTGATAGTGAAGGTGTTAGAAAGAAATCCATCGACTGCCACTAGTAAAGAACGCTCTCTGAGGAAATATGAGAGCCACAAACAGAACTTTTCAGACATACCATAAGAGCGTAGCTTAGGCAACAGTCCGCACAGTGGCGCACTCTGGGAAAAATAAGGCATTTTTTGGACAAAAATCGAAACGTGGCACAATGGAAGACATTCACACAACAATATACGCAGCAGCAATCACCACTCTAATACAAAATAATCAAAAACTCCCTCAAAGAAAGCCCAACAGCACAAAACCAAAATTCAAATGGCAAATAAGATTAGAAAACAAAATCAACAACACTACTCGGTGGGAAACACAGTCCCGGGCAAAATATTCCAAAGGGATGATATTCTCCATATAAAAGACAGCTTGAAAAGCGTTGCACCGCTCTGGGAAGAATTAAGCAAGCGGGCTACATCCTTCGAACCCTTGTAAAATAGGGTCAAGTCGCCAACCGTTCTTCGATGTTCCAGAGAATCAATGCCACCGGTCAGTTCCGGGTCTCCAATCAGACGAACAGCTTTTCTCTGAATAGAATCCAACAAATACAATGTATGTTTGGGAGCGGAGCCCCAAACATGGGAGCAGTATTCCATAGTTTGAGCGTTGTAAAGAATTAACAGGTGTTGTGGAGTGTAAAGCTTTCTGGTTCGAAATAATATTCCCAATGCTATCCCTGCGACACGTTCATGTCAGGACATATTTGCTCCCAAATTAACGCCCAACAAATTGAGTGACGATGTTAGAGAAATGGAGTGCCCCGCCATAACTATGTCAGATTCAGTAACGTTAACTTTTTTAGAAAAAACTGACGCCTAGGTTTTTGTAGCGTTAAATTCCACTTGGTTACTGTCACCTCAAGATAGAATTTCTTCCAGTACTTCCCGCTGTCTGCGGATATTCGTCTGAGTAGCCGATGTTCGAGCATTCAAAGTGAATGAAGAGATAAGCTTACTGTCATCTGTAAAGCTGTAGACTGGGTTTCCGGTCTTTTTCAGCAGATCGTTAATATAAATGAGAAAGAGAGTAGGAGATAGTATGGAGTCTTGGAGCACACTGGCGTTGATAGTGAAGGTGTTAGAAAGAAATCCGTCTACTGCCACTCGTAAAGAACGCTCTCTGATGCAACATGAGAGCCACAAGCAGAACTTTTCAGACATACCATAAGAGCGTAGCTTAGCCAACAGTCCATCGTGCCAAACACGGTCGAAGGCTTTGGATATGTCAAGAGCAACCGCTTGAGATTCTTCAAAGTGTTCAATTGCGTTCTTCCAAACATTCAAGCCAAAAAATTGGCTTTCTCAACCGGTGTTGCTTCAATAGTATTATCATGCTGCGTGAGTAGTATGGACATGTGAGTTTGAGCACCGCAGTCTTCCTAAAAATTTATTTCTGCACCCCTACGAGATACCGTTAAGAATCCAAATTACTTGTTGCTTGTATCCTTGTAGTTTTTGGCCCCTGGTCTTTCTAATAAATATCGATCTTTAATATATCTAGGATGGCTCACATGCACGTTTGCCCCTACAAAGATATATCTCATTTAAGTATACAGGCCATCTCTTGCTAGATAGATAAAATTAGATATGATTAATATCTACGTACTTTGCAGCGCCACTGAATCTGTTTATTTGATCTGTTACATTAGTAAAGTGGCGAGCGGATTGTGTTCAAGAAGATTTTTTAACATTTTTTGCTGGATATTTTATGGAAAATATTTTTGCCCAGAAAATGATTAATGATTTAAGTTTTAAATGGCGTCGTTTTAATATAAAAAGTTGTTTGCTAATTTGCACTGGCTTGTTAAGTACGAGTTGGGCAAAAAGAACGGTTTCACGGGAGAATTAAATTTATTTTAATAGTGTGGAAATAATTAGAAGAATGTTGATATAGTATGATTAATTTTGCGAAAATTAACGGATCTGACGAAATTAGTTGTTTCTTGAGGGAGACACTATATTTATACAAAATAACATAAGTGATACTATCATGAGGGATAACGATTAATGCCACTGGGTATTAAAATTCATGTTGTTTGTTCACTTAAAATACACAATCAGTTCCTACCTTCGTGATAAAGAGTAGATACGGAAAATACGAAGATAAGAAAACTCATATTCTACCAAAACAGCAACCTTTTAATCTTAAATTTGTTACTACACTAACATATACTATACATATCCTTTACAATACGGTGGTACACTATGTTCTGCCGCATGAGTTACCAGCACTGCAAGTTTAATTATGCCACATGGTCGCAGTCTACCCGGTATGTGGAGCTAACTACTATGTGGAGTTAACTACAGCTTTGCAGATGACAGTACACTTATCTCTTCATTCACTTTGAACGCTCGGACATCGGCTACTCAGTCGAATATTCGCAGACAGCAGGAAGTCATTCAACTTAACAAAGACATGGAAGAAATTCTATCTGGGGGTGACAGTAACCAAGTGGAATTTAACGCTACAAAAACCCAGGCGGCAGTTTTTTCTAAAAAAGTTAACGTTGCTGAACCCGACATAGTTATATCGGGGCACTCCATTCCTCTAACATCGTCACTCAATTTGTTGGGCGTTAATTTGAGAGCAAATATGTCCTGGCATGAACATGTTGCAGGCATAGCAAGGCGAGCTTCTCAAAAGTTGGGAATATGATTTCGAACCAGAAAGCTTTACACTCCACAACAACTGTTAATTCATTATAAAGCTCAAATTCGACCAACTATGGAATACTGCTACTATGTTTGGAGCTCCGCTCTCAAACATACACTGCATTTGTTGGATTATATTCAGAGAAGAGCTGTTCGACTGATTGGAGACCCGGAACTGACCGGCAGCCTTTATTCGCTGGAACATCGAAGAACGGTTGGCGACTTGAGTCTCTTCTACAAGTATTTTCTTGGAAAGTGTTCGAAGGATGTGGCCCGCTTAATTCCTTCCAGAGCGGTGCATGTTAGAAGTACACGTCGCGCTAATACTTCACATCCGTTCAGCTTGTTACTCCTCGTACAACGCTTTTCAAGCAGTCTTTTATATGGAGAACATCATCCCTTTGAGATAATTTGCCCAGGACTGTGTTTCCCAACGAGTACAATTTGCAGCGATTCAAGAACAACGTGAATCGCTTTCTCCGCACATGTGTTGCTCCTGTAGTGCTGTAGGGACTTCCCTGTAGCACGCGTGCTAGACCCATAAAAGAAAAATTGAACTTCCCGCTTCCAGCTCTTATCATCAGATATTTCACTTAAGGACGTTCCCAAGGAGCAGTCGTGCTCAATTTACAGAAAGACCACTCCTATGTAAACTACCATGCATACAATAAAAAATAGTTGAGGCGCAGGAATACAAAAATAATCACACTGCGTCGTTTTTCGGATCTGGCAACGTTACATTCTTACTCTGATCGAGACACGAGCTATTTATATTGGGTTTTAATGTTTTGGAGTATTTCTCTAGGTTAAGTTTATATAGGAGATTTTAATAATGACTTCGCGATTAAAGAATGGCAGATTTGTTAAAAAAAACTGCTGAAAAAATAAATATATCATTCGTCTGCAAAAAAAAACAGAAAATTCAAACTCTATTTAATCTAAAATTCCTGATGAGAACAGTATAGTTTCATTGAGAGAGTTAGCTGGAAATTTGAAATGCACCGGATGCAGAAGGCTTTTAGATATGGAAAAATTGAGTGAAAAGGGAAAAGTTTCAATCAAAGTTCAAAATAAAATGTGACAACTGTACTAAATGTAATTTAGTAAATTCTGAAGTGATAATAAACCAAGTCTCTAATATTAATTAATATGCTACATATTTATGTTGAAAAAAAAAAAATTTGATTTGTTTTAAATGTTGACTTCTTATTTGCGATAATTCATATTTTTTCTATATCTGTGAGCTATACGAATTCATTAAAATCAGCTGTGCGTTGGCGGTATTTCAAACTTCCCGCTTAGTGCGACGTGGCCAAGTCGCAAGTTTATCAAGTTATGCGAGGAAAACTGAAAACGATCAAAAATAGCTCTCTTTAAACATTTTTTATAAAAAAACGAATACCGCTTGCTATAATTTGCTTAACAGAAACATATTTGCTACATTTTTAATTAATGACTCTAAGTTTTTCAAAACAATCGTAAGAAAATTACCATTGTTATATAATAAAACATTCCTTTCAACCCAGGTCGGGGTAGGGTTCGTATGTTAAAAATGCAAATTTTAACAGCCAATATTTACAAATTTAGTACCATAAGGAGTAAATTTTTCACGTATAAAGGACACTAATAAATATGTATTATGTAAATTCTCTAGATAATCGTAAGACAATTTATTTTCTTGGGAACGTCCTTAAGGGTCGGCAAATTCAGCATTCCATAAATTGTGTAAACCGCTTTAACTAAATAATAACATAGTTGTAGTATTTTCTGCACACCCTTAATCTCACAATAAAAAAAATGGATGTGATCAGCTCATATAGTAAGTGTCTATCTTTCAAGCAGATTAATCTTACAGGAATTATAAGATTGCGTAAGGTAGGGCAGGAAATGCCTCTAACATGGGGTGAAAAGTCCCGAGACTTTCCAAGAGATGGCAGTACAAACAACAAAAACCATATCATTTTTAGTTAGTGTCAACTCTTAGAAGATTCGTGTACAATTTTCATGGCATTTCGTTTATTAGTTTGCGAATTACGGCCGTTTGAGTGACGCTACTTTCGATTTTTTGCAAAAAGAATTTCGTGTGTTGATAAAACCATGCTTTTTGAAGGGAAAATCTACAGCCAAAACCTGAGAGTGATTGATCAAAAACAGCAAAGTGTCGAAGATTCAGAACGCATTATTTCGATGAATTCCAAAAGATTGTTTGCGTCGATTCTTAACAATTGATTGACTGTCTTGAGAAGCATTTAGTTAGAAAAAAAGTGTTGTTTCGCCAAGAAATTGGACCAATTGGGCTATGAATTGCTTCCTCATCCACCGTATTCACCAGCTCTGGTCCCAGTGATTATTACCGTCTTCCAAATTTGAAAAGAGATTTGGCTCAAATCTCTTTTCCTCAGAAGTCGAATGGAAAACTGAGGCATATTTTAGGGAGCTTGAAAAATCATTTTATATAAAAGGTATCCAAATGTGGGAAGATCGCTGGAATAAGTGAAGGAAATTATGTTGAAAAATAAAATCGATTTTTGGCCAAAACAACGGAACTTTCCACTCCATGAGTAAATAAACTAAATTTGCATAAATATATATATATATATATATATATATATATATATATATATATATATATATATATATATATATATATATATATATATATATATATATATATATATATATATATATATATATATATATATATATATATCCCAATAATAATATTGAGATTAACCCTGAACTTAATTTTGGAAAACTCCAGTATATTAAGGGTCTCTCACAATCAATTGCAGCACTCTTCAAAGACATGAATATAAGAATAGCAAATTATAACGTAAAAAAGCTTGGCAGCTTTTATTCTAACCTTAAAGATAAAACCAACACTTATATTATTTATGGGATTAGGTGTGAATGCAACTCTATTTACATAGGACAGACTTCTTAGAAACTATCAAAAAGACTTGCTTTACATAAAAGTGGCTGTAAACACAAACCAAATGAAACCAGCCTGAGTTTACATGTTAACACTAAAGACCATAAAGTCCGGTATAATGACTGTCCTAGATACCGAAAATAATTGGGTTTCTTGGAGATGTGTTATATAAAAAATTGTAATAACTGTCTTAACCATAAAAAAGATTTTGAAGAGTTGAGTTCCATTTATACTTACTTACTTTCGCAAAGTTACACAAAAACCACAAATGGAGTGACGCAAATGGAAAACAGGGAATAAGTATCTTTTAATAAATAACTTAAATTCTGGACCATCCAAAGTTCAACCAACACCAAGATATCAATTGGCAACCGTGTCTTCTAACAACAAATTTTATAAAGCGGGAAACAAAAAATGATTTTCCTGTACCACGTTTTTGTGGCGTTCTTTGTGGTGTCTTTCCAGTTGAATCATATTATATTATATTAATTTTAGAGTAATTAACTTTTAATTATTTTAATATGTGACATCTCAAATTGAAGCTTAGTAAGTTTTGTAAATTTTTCACTTTTTAACCTGCTTTGTGGCCATGTCTTACTGCTTGTCTTGGAAACGAGAAATGTGTAATAAACTTTCTTCGAGAAGAGCAATGAAGTAAATATTTTGTAAGTACGTTTATTTTCCCTAAATTACATCTTTCTACTCCAGAATGTTTGCATATTTTAGATTTCCTGAAGAAGTCCACATACGTGGACGATAGCTAGAAAGTTCCAATAAAAATATAGTTCCTTAGGGCTACTTAGATCTTTTATTGCTCTCTCTTCAACATACTAGGAGCTATCCCAGCCTTTAAACTATCACTTAGTGTTACCAGTGCTCCGTTGCTGTCCTTCTCCTTATATATATATATATATATATATATATATATATATATATATATATATATATATATATATATATACATATATATATATATATATATATATATATATATATATATATATATATATATATACATACGAGGCTGGTTTGAAAAGTCCGTGCAAAAATAAAAACTACTTATGTGTTTGGGGTAAACCTTTTTTATTTTTCGACATAGCCTTTTAGGCTTATACACTTCGTCCAACGATGTTCTAGTTTGTTGATCCCTTCCGAATAATAGGATTTGTCCAAATCTGCAAAATATCCATTAGTGTCTGCATTCACCTCCTCGTTTGAATAAAAATCTTTGTCCCGCCAGCCATTTCTTCAAATTGGGGAACAAATAGTAGTCCGAGGAAGCCAAGTCTGGAGAATAGGGGGATGTGAAACGAGTTGGAATCCTATTTCCATTAATTTTGCGACCACAACTGCTGAGGTGTGTGCTGATGCGTTGTCGTGATGGAAAAGGCCTTTTTTGTGGGCCAATCGCGGGCGTTTTTCTTGCAGCTCGGTTTTCAAACGGTCCAGTCACGATGAATAATATTCACCGGTAATAGTTTTACCCTTTTCCAGATAGTCGATGAGGATTATCCCTTGCGAATCCCAAAAGACAGTCGCCATAACCTTTCCGGCCGAAGGAACGGTCTTCGCCTTTTTTGGTGCAGATTCCCCCTTGGTAACCCATTGTTTAGATTGTTGTTTGGTCTCAGGAGTATAGTAATGTATCCATGTTTCATCCACAGTGACGAAACGGCGCTTAAAGTCCTCCGGATTCTTCTGGAACAGCTGCAAACCATCCTTGCAACACTTCACACGATTCCGTTTTTTGGTCAAACGTGAGCAATCGCGGCACCCATCTTGCGGATAGCTTTCTCATGTCCAAATGTTTATGCAAAATATTATGTACCCGTTCAGTCGAGATGCCCACAGCACTAGCAATCTCACGCATCTTAACTCTTCTATCATCCATCACCATATCATGGATTTGATCAATGATCTCTGGAGTCGTAACCTCCATAGGCCGTCCAGAACGTTCAGCGTCACTTGTGCCCATATGGCCAGTCCGAAAATTTTGAAACCATTTATAAACTGTTCTAATCGAAGGTGCAGAGTCACCATAATGTTTATCAAGCTTCTTTTTAGTCTCCTGAGGCGTTTTGCCTTTCATAAAGTAATGTTTAATCACCACACGACGAAATTCTTTTTCGTCCATTTCTTGAAAAAATCACTCGACTTCCTTGATTCACACGAATGCCAAACACAAAGAAATAGACCAATATGGCTGAAACTTGGTGTGCGTTCATTCAAGAGATGCTACTAACTAAAAATGACCTCGATACGCGCCGGTGGTGCCATCTCTCGGACTTTGCACGGACTTTTCAAACCAGCCTCGTATATATATATATATATATATATATATATATATATATATATATATATATATATATATATATATATATATATATATATATGTATATATATATATATATATATATATATATATATATATATATATATATATATATGTATATATGTATATATGTATATATGTATATATACATATATATATATATATATATATATATATATATATATATATATATATATATATATATATATATATATATATATATATATATATATATATATATATATATATATATATATATATATATGTATATATATACTTGCATATAACCACTTAGTAAAATTAGTAGTAGAAGTGGCAACAGACGCTCTTATCCAAGGTAGATTTTACTGCAAAACAGCAGGTGCCCATTCGATTTTTTTTAGCGATATTGCATGGAAATAGAGTAAGATAACTTTTTGTATAAGACAACGTTGCCATTTACTCCACTTTTCTCTACTTGATTGATTGATTGGTGCCAAATTTAAAACGCTGGAAGCCCTAGAAATAAATTGAAAATCACATGTGTCCTACGAAATGGTCAGTTAGACTTTAACACCTCACCATTATAGAATTTATTTTAAGAATCACTTTTATTACCTAGGAAAATCCGTGTATAAATAAGTGTATATAAACAGAGATATTGTTACGTTTTAGAAAAATTGATTTTTGAATAAGCTACAGTGATAGTGAAACAAGTCTAAAAAATTTGTTTTGTACTGTTAAGGGTTTACATACACACACATACACACACACACACATACACACACACTAGAGAATAGAGAATATTTAATGACCAAGAAAGAAAAATTAGATTCAATTCTTTCAACTTGTAAAACTTGTAAGGTAACTTTTATTAAGCAGGGAACTCTTTTATTACCCTTCGTCGATGTGTATAAATGTTTATTGTAGATTAAAAACAACTCTCATATTCCTAATAGACATAACCTATGCAACGCAAGATCAAACAATTTGATTGTGCTCCTGCTTATATTGGTATCAAATTGCATAATAACTTGCCTTCTCATATTGATCTACGGCAATGAGTGAAGGAAATTTAGGGAAGGCCGTTCAAATGTTCACAGTCCAAGCAATTCAGAAATGCTAATGGAAGATTATTGATCATTCAGCTTGTAACTTGATCTCGTGCTGAATAGCATCTCTTCGTACATTTCAAAAATTGACTTGTGTCTCAACAATTCGAGGAAACTTTAGTGCAAAATATGTTGAGGGTTTAAAAAAACTTGTTTTAAGATATCAAGTGTTTGGAAGAGAATGCTGTCTATATAGAATATTTGTTTTTCAATCGTTCTCATCTTATTACCGACCGGCTCTTACTTTTGAAACGCACCTCGAATGTGAACTCTGTATTATTACATCAAAAAGTAATTTATATTGCTAATAGTATTGGCTATGCTTTATGCCGCAAACAAATACTAAAAATTTATTACTTTTTCTTATTTGCTTCTGAAGAAGCCATTGTATGGTGAAACAATTGTCAAGTGACTTTAAATATATTGGAAATTAAAACATAGTGTTGTTTTTATATAATTTTATTATGAATTTCCAACAAGTATCGGCTAATACAATCAAGGAAGCTTCAACGAGCTTTTTAGCCTTATGGTATTTTAAACTGCCATTGAAAACTAGAATTTGCACACAGAATATTTGGTTTTTAAAACAGTGTACACAGTTCAAAGTTTATACTAAATCAGAGGTGTCAACCTCAATTTTGCATATATTAAATTTAGAATGTGTAGGCGAGCCAGATTCAAATAAAAAAATGTACTGAATTATTATAAAAGAGGGTAATTATTTTGAGCTCGAGGATCCAGATACCTGACTTCTTGCGATCGCGGGCCTTATTGATACGCCCGGGGGCCGGATGCCTGACATCCCTGGTCCTAAATCCATGTGCCTTAAAACAAATAATCAGTGTAAAGCCGCTAAAATTGCATAACAAACTGGACTTAAGAGATGGGTACTTGAAGATATGAAAATACAATACAGTAAAAGGGATAACTACAAGATATATCTCCAAGTAATACCTACTGAAATTGCTCATAGATCAACAAATATTGAATTTGATATATTCGATAGGGAAGTCAGAGAACAAGTAAATTCTATATTTACCAAAAAAAATACTAAAAATTGACTGAGTAAATTCCAGGCAGTGTCTGAAAACAAATAGTTGTCCCAATCCAGCGCCCGGTCACATTCAGTGCTATAACTCTGTAATGGAATGGAATTTTCTTAATTTTTTTTTGAATTATCCTTAAAAGTATAGAGAATAAAAACCGAAAAAAAAAAAAATTTTAAAATTCAAGATGTATGTCCCCCTTTAACAGGTTGACTGCCGATCTATATTTTTGAGTTTGTGGTTGACGCCGGTAAGATTTTTCCAAATATTTTTATTTTATTGTGGTAAATATGAATTAAAATGAGTCTTGGATGTGTTTTTTTTTTTATGTGCCATTCAAAATATTAGAAAAAAAAATTTCACTCCGATCGGAGTAATCGGCATTGCAAGTGAAAATTTTTACTAGATGCCGAACACTCCGATCGGAGTGTCCAATTAAATAAGTAAAGAAATAATAAATCGAACTCATGAACTCAAAACATTTATTTCTAAATCATTTTTGTACATTTTTATGGTAATCCTCAAAGCAATTAAGGCAAAAACCTGGTTGTCCAGGGCACATTTTGCATTCATACACTGTTTGCTTTCTTATTTTATTTCTCCTGCATTCTTTGCATTCCTTTCTGCTTACCCGTTTTGTTTCTTTAGTTCCTTTTTTTTCACTAACAATTTTTTCTACTTTGCTAATGCTGTGGACAGTTATTTGGCTTGGAGGAATTTGCGGCAAATTAGTAATTGGTCGTCTGGCTAGTAAATTTCTTATGACATCCAATCGGAAGTCATATAATCGTAACTGGTCAGACCGCGAATATTTATTGTACAAAAAATAGGCGTTTATCATGCTCATTTGCAAGCACATGCATGAATAACTTTTTGTACCACCGAATGGTTTTACGGCTGCAAGGATAATATGCCATCATTTGATCCTGTCTATCTATACCGGACATAAAAGCATTATATCCAATGATTGCGGAAGGTTTTTCAGATTCTTGATTTCTTTTGTTTTTAAAAATGCCCATTTCGCTTCCAAATTCTGTTGAAATGTATTGAACATTGCGTTTATCGCGCCATTTTCCGACATGCACTCCATTGCAAAACATACATTTATTCTCACCACGTTTTAAGTTTGCACTCATTACCTCTTTCGGCTTATCTTTCCTCTCAGCTCTCAGCGTACCAGTGCAGTATATGTATTTTGTTGAAGTAATTTCCTAGCTAAATTAACACTATTGTAAAAATTGTCTAGATAAACAGCATGTCCCACACCCAATTTTTCCTCCAATAAATGTAAAACAATCTTTTCAGTATGTCCGCTTCCACCATAAACATCTGTCGCACCTTCGTAGACACGAAATTTCAAAATAAGTCCATTAGGCTCTGTCAGCATGTATAACTTCATACCATACTTATGACGCTTATTCTTGATATACTGTTTAAACTGGAGACGACCCCGATAAAGTACCATAGCTTCATCCAAAGACAACTCTCTTCCAGGATAGTAAATTTCTCCCATCTTGTCATCTGCCACAAATCTAATCTTTCCTAGCCGATCTGCCGGATCCATATCTGGAGATGTAAAATGCAAACACCTCAAGATAAGCAAAAATCTATTCCTTGACATATATTTTCTAAAAACAGGTAGATTAAATAGCGGATCAGTTTTCCAATAATCGTTAAGACGGCTCAAGGATATTGTGCCAGTGTGAAGTAACAGGGCTAAAAAAATTTTTAGTTCGTCAAGAGTAAGATCTTTAAAATTAGTAATACGTGATTTTGTACTTGTTTCTGGGCGCAGCAAAACCTCGACTGCGTAAGAGTTCGTTCGTTCTACAATAGTTTGTAAAAAATCATCATCAATGATCATTTCGAAAAAATCGATAGGTGCACCCCTGTCCTGGAATTTGCACCAATAATTCCTGGGTTTTCTGGAACAAAATTTGTTTTAACGCACCTCTGTCATTCCATTTTATCTCATCAAGGCTAGAAAGTATTTGATGTGACCGAATAGGGTCTATAAAATTCTCTTCTTCGGACTCGGAGCTTGAATTTACATCACTATCGTATGTGTCTGGTACGTAATGTTCGTCACTACTACCTCCGCTTTCTTCCAATAGCTGCAATAATTCAGTGTCAGTAAGCTTCTTTTTCTTATCATATACCTTTTTTTCATCACTACAATGTCTTTTTTTAATACCAGAAGGCCCAGGTTGATTGTCCATATTGTACGGCAGATTACAACCAAACCAAAAGCAAATCCGCGGAACCACTTAAGCACCAGTTAGAACTTGCGTTTTTAAGCAACGCCACCACTAGAAACACGTTTCATATACAACGCCGATGGAATACTAAAACGTTTCGTAAGAACGCATGTCGAACTCCGATCGGAGTAGACGGCGTTGGCGAAGAGACCCGACGCACTCCGATCGGAGTGGTCGGCAGTCAACCTGTTAATATCATAAAATTATGTAATTTCTTAGAATTATTTTGGCAGCTGAAAATACAGATCTTATTTAATTATTTATTTAGTAACTTATCGAACTCTCGTAGTCTCGTTCTTTATGATAAAATTACATTATTAAACAACTCGATCAATATGTTTAAGTGAATAAGCAATTTGAAGTGTTCTATTACATGTGTATTAGTATCATTATAATTTAATGTCTAGACTTGTGTAAACCAAAGTTGCTCAAACTTGACATGTTGATTATAAGGGCTTAAATATCAACACGGATTATTTAGGAATAATTTATAACATCGCACCAAGAAATTACATGTTTAAGTACATGTACTGTATTCTCGAGAACTCTCAGAGAAATTCATGTTATAAAATTAGACTAAAAAAATATAAAAAAGAAGTTTATCTATGACTCGTGATTATAAATTGTGTTTCGATATGCAATCGACATTTACTTTAACTATACTTGACGAAAAACCAATGTTTGTGCCAAAAATCGATTTTATTCTTCAACATAGTGTCCTTCAAGAGCAATACACTTATTCCACCGATCTTAAAAATAAGCCTCAGTTTTCCATTCGATTTCTTCGTTTGCGCTAAATCTCTTTCCCTGGAGCCACCTTTTCAAATGGGGCGGTCAGATCTGGTGAATACGGTAGATGAGGGAGCAATTCATAGCCCAATTGGTCCAATTTCACCATCGATTTTATGAAGTTGTGAGCTGGTGCATTATCTTGGCCGCTAAATGCGGTCCTTTTTTTCTTGATTTCACCATTCAATAGATCCAGCCAACCAACGTAATAGTTTCCAGTGATTGTTTACCCCTGGCCAAAACCATTCCAGCTGATTTTTGTGTTTTTGGAGGCTTCGGTCATCTTTCATGCGATTCCAGCCACTCGGCGAACTGCCTGTTAGACTCAGGCCTGTTGTGGTGGATCCATGTTTCGTTCATTGTTACGCAAACCCGTCTTCACTTAGCGGTCGTTCATAATAATGGTGGATTTTTTTTTATCTTTTTGGGAGTGATTGCCTCATTTGACCGTCCGGAACATGGTGCATTATCGGTGCTTGTACAGCCGCATTTCAGTGCAATAAACCATCGACATCTAGTTGCTTTCGACAGACCAGATATGCTATAATACTTTTCAAGCCATTCTTGGGTTCTGGCTATATTTTTTCCCATCAAAACCAATACCTAATCAACACACGAAATTCATTTTGTTCCTTATTTTTGAAAAATCAAAAATAGCGCAAACTAAAATGTCTGAAAATTTTACACGAATCTTCTGAGAGTTGATACTAACTGAAAATTATACGGTTTCTTGTTTATTATGCTATCTCTCGGAAAGTCTCGGAAATTTTCACCCCATATTAGTAGTATACGAGTATTGCTACATACAATCGTTTAGTTATGACGACGGCAGAACAACAACAAGTTTTACAGGTTTCAAAACCATTCTATACACTAAGGGTAGTAAAAAGAAAAAACAATAAATGTAACCGTCAAACAAAAGTTAAAAATAAACTTTTAAAAACATAGAACAATCGTTCAATCAATGTCAGTTTTATAACTGTACCTATTACAATTTTAACATTTTCATTTCGGTTTTAAACCTATTTTAGTTACTCTACTATATAATTTATTTCCCTTTAGATGAAATTCAGTTACCAAATAATACATGTATATTTCAAATAGAATTTTAATTGCAATTAATAGATATTACGATAATAATTCCTCAATTATGATTGAAATATCATTATTGAAAGCATTTTCAAAATTAGACTGTAGTTCGATGCAGTGGCGTCTCACGAAAATGGCTCAGAGCAATGGCCAAGTGATGCATGATATCGAGAGCTAACATAGGGCAAGTGATAGTACCCAAAAATTTATTCAAAACTATTCCTAAACCCCTACAATCTAAGAGAGTGCTACTGAACACCTAAAAAATTTATTAACCCACCCTTTTATGTCCCTATGATTTCCACTCAGCATTAGGATCCTTTATGTGATTCCTAGACTGTCTCATGTGGTGTCTTTTTCCAGTCTCCCATCTTCTCTTACGAAACTGATTGTTCAGCAGATCTACAATCATTGCACACCCATGTCTCAAGAAATTCCTAAAAAAGGGTTCAGATTGCACCTGTGCAACCAGGTACCCATATGAGAAACAGGTTGGTTTTTGTTCGCCAGATTGGTGAGCAAATCTTTACACGCACTAACCCGTGACGAGCTCATCCTGACCTATTTCAAAGACACCAGGATGGCTCAACAGTCCGAACACGGTATTTCCCTTTTCACGATCTCTCTGACACATAAAAATGGAGTACAAAATCAATGTTAAGTGAACAGGAATTAATAGCTTTGGCTCTGTCTATGGGCAGTATGCACCTGTTCTCACGCCCTCGCTTTGTTTAGATCCATCTGCGAAGAGATGAGTCCTATCTTTGGGAAGTCGGTCTCGTTATTATTCTCTGCCCTCTCTGGTATTATTACCTTTAGAATGCGATAAGTATCTCTTGGAATCTGCAGTTGAGTTCAGTCCTCCACTTATATTTTTTTATAAAAAAATTAACATTGCTGAACCCGACATAGTCATGTCGGGGCACGCCATTCCCCTAGCATCGTCACTTAATTTGTTGGGCGTTAATTTGGGAGCAAATATGTCCTGGCATGAACATGTTGCAGGCATAGCAAGGAGAGCTGCTCAAAAGTTGGGAATATTATTTCGAACCAGAAAGCTTTACACTCCACAACAACTGTTAATTCTTTACAAACTTAAATTCGACCAACTATGGAGTACGGCTCCCAGGTTTGGGGCTCCGCTCCCAAACACACACGCATTTGTTGGATTCTGTTCAGAGAAGAGCTGTTCGTCTGATTGGAGACCCGGAACTGAGCGGCGGCCTTGATTTGCTGGACCATCGAAGAACGGTTGGCGACTTGAGTCTGTTCTACAAGTATTTTCATGGAAAGTGTGCGAAGGATGTAGTCTGCTTAATTCCTCCCAGAGCGGCGTATGTTAGAAATACACGTCACGCTAATACTTCACATCCGTATGAGGTTCAGCTTGTTACTCCGCGTACAACACATTTCAAGCAGCCATTTATATGGAGAACATCATCCCTTTAGAATAATTTGCCCAGGGCTGTGTTTTCCACCGAGTACAATTTACAGCTATTCAAGAACAACGTGAATCGTTTTTTCCGCACACATGCCGTCCCTGGAGCGCTTTAGGGACTTCCCTGTAGCACGTGTGCTAGATCCATAAAAAAAAATATGCTGTGATCTCGGGCATCCCCTTCTTCTGGGACTGTGTCTGATTTCATTAGAATTCATATTTTTCTATCTTCAATTAATTCTACAATAAAAGTGCCAGAAAATATTCTCCTGTTGCTACTTGTCAAATTGCAATCGGATAAATATACTGACACAGCTCCAAAGTTTTCTGTCATAAACTAAAAAATTATTACTTTAATTTATTGTCTGTTGCGCCTAAATAGGTATCGGGCCTCTGTGGAATCATCTATATTCATTTCAATGGAAAGTTTTAAAAAAAAGTGGTGAACTTCCCCTATTTCATTTGGAATAAGTGACGAATTGAGTTCCAAATCTATAGAAAGATAGACGATAGATGACAAATGACACTTAGGAAAAAAGAAAATGTGTTTTTTGTAATTTGGAGAAACGCGAATAAATACAAATATCATGTTGGACGATTTTTTTATGAACACTATATACCGAAATAAAATCGGTAGCCGTGTTTATGTGTGTTAATTTTAAACTGCACATATATGTAGTTTCGCCAAGACAGCTCAATAATTCTTTTCTGAGACAGTTTTATTATGACATTCTATCTAAAATAACGTTGCTATTTGTACAGTAGAATAATAAAATTTATTATAATAACAATGCTTCTAAACATTTTACAACTGTTCACTGAAGGAATAAGAGCAGTTGAAAGCTTCATAAAACTGGAATTTTCGTTTTAATCTCTTCAACTTTAGGGCGGGCACAGACAGGAGCGGATCTAGATGTCTGTCAGAGAGGAAGAAGAAGAGTATTTCGGCTTCCATTATTTTACCAAAAGAGAAGTTTGTATTCGATGAGGTTCTAATTACAAAAATACCAGGTGTACATGATGTATGAAATGCGGATTTTTTTTCTAAAAAAACATGTTAAATTCGGAAGAATGATAAAAAGTGCTTTATTCAAATTATGCTCCATCGCTTGTTATACATTTTTCCCATCTTTCGGGCAATTTGTGAATACCACGCCAGTAAAAATCTTCCCCTTTTGCTGCGAACCATTCATCGAGCCATTTTTTCACATCTTCGTACGAACCAAAGCGCTGCTCAGCAAGTGCGTGACCCATCGATGCAAACAAGTGGTAATCGGAAGGAGCCAAGTCTAGTGGGGTAGAATTTCCCAGCTGAGTGCTTCCAACGTGTCGCGAACTGGTTTTGCCGTATGTGATGGAGCATTGTCATGAAGAAAAATTACTTTGTGTTGCCTCTTTCGGTATTCTGGCCTTTTTTCAAGCGGCGAGCGGATCAAATTGGTCAATTGTTGTTGGTAACGTTTAGTATTAACCGTTTTCCCAGGTTTAAATAGCTCATAATAGACCACGCCCCTCTGGTCCCACCAAACACAGAGCATCGTCTTCCTACCAAAGTGATTCGGTCTTGCGGTCGATGTGGATGGTGCGCCTGAGTCTACCCATGATTTTTTGCGCCTGGGATACTCAAAATAAATCCACTTTTCATCCCCTATAACTGTACGATGTAAAAACGACTTCCTTTTGTACCGAGCGAGCAAAATGTCACACGTGTTTTTGCGCTTTTCCATTTGCCTGTCGTTCAACTCAGGTGGTACCAATCTACCGGTCTTCTGAATCTTTCCCATCTCTCGTACTGATTGGAAACAACTTGTTGACTAACGCCCAATTGCTCGGCATGTTGTTTTTGTATTTGCGAGTCATCTTCGTCCAACAATGCTGGTAATTCCACATCTTCGTATTTTTTTGGCGGTTTTCCACATTCCTTGTCTGCAACATCGAAGTCAAAACTTTTGAAACGATGAAACCATCGCATCGTTCACACGTATCTTGCGATGGAACATGTTCACCATAAGCTTCTCGAAGTAATCGGTATGATTCAACAGCAGTTTTCTTCAAATCGAAACAAATAATTAATGCTGTCCGCGAATGCTCTTTGTTCGGTATAAATTTCGACATATTGAACACAACACTATGCACACACTTTTCCAATTTATTACTCTTGCGCGTCTGACACTTGTTGATGACACAACAAAATGGCGCAGTGTCAAATCTTTAAAGCACAAACTGCATTGGTGCACCATCTGTTGTCTGAAATCCTCGTTTCATACTTGTACACCTGGTATCTTTAATAAGAATCAACATGAATTTCGTCCTGTTATAATATTTGGTGTGTGAATTAATTTTGAGGGATTTTTCTTTAAAAATATCGCTTTATTGTAAAAAAAATGGTTACAAATTGATTAATCATAGTATTGTCCATCGCTAGCCACTACTTTCGTCGACCTTTGTGACAGCATATGAATGCCACGTTGAAAGAATGACTCTTCTTTCGAGGCTATCCACGAATCGACCTATTTTTTGGTATCCTCATAGGAATGGAAGCGCTGTTCAGACCGCCCATCCGTCATCGATCGAAACCAGTGATAATCAGAGGAAGCAAAGTCTAGTGAGTATGGTAGGTGAGGTAGGACATCCCACCCAAGCGTTTCTAGCGTTTTCTTGACGGGTTTTGTATCATGTGTCCAAGTGTTGTCATGTTGAAAAATCACTTTGTCGTGTTTTTTGTTGTTGTTGTTTTAATTGGTCAGAACGCACCGACTGCTAATGTCATTTAGCGCCCCACATTAGATGTGTTTAATAATTATATAGTAATTTTTAGTTCTTTTAAGTATTTGTAAATATTTTCTTTGATTGATGTGAATTGCTCAATGTTCTGTTTAATTGAGTGAGGAATGTTATATTTGATTCTCAGATGAAGCGAGTGGTTTGCTTCAAAGATATGTTTGACCGTCAGAGTGGAACTGCATACATCACACTTCGGCAATGGTTCTTTTCTTAGGAGATATGAGTGAGTGTGGTAAATATGAACTATGGCCAATCTTCTCAGCAATTCATTGTCCGATCTTTTGTTATTTGAATTATGTAGAGGAGGGAATACATGAGGTTTTATCGGCCATAGTTTGTTTTCATTATTCTCCAAGTCCCACTCCAGTTGGAATAAATTTAAAATAAATACTACGGTCGTTTTTCCTTCAATGCTCAGGTCAATTGCATCAGTTGTTGTCGGTAGCGTTTTCCAGTAATAGCCTCGTTGGGTTGGAGTAGCTTAATACACTACACCCAGCTAATCTCACCATATACACAGCATAAGTTTGAAGGCATGAATATTCGGCTTTGGCCAGGATGTTGATGGTTCACCGGGCTTCCCCCATGATTTTTTGCGCTTTCGATTATTTTAGCGTATCCATTTTTTATCACCAGTTAAGATATGATGCAAAAAACTTTTCCGATTGTGCCGTTGAAGCAGTTTCCAGTGTATGTAAGCGCTTGAAGATGGTTGTGCGAGCAACTCTTAATGATTCTGCAAGTTATTTTTCTATGTGGCACGAGTCTTCATCGAGTAATGCCTCGAATTTTTAATCTTTAAACTTTTTCGGCTCGCCTGGACGTTTTTTGTCCTCGGTGTCAAAATCACCACCTTTTAAGCGGCCAAACCAATACTTATTTATTTTTATCGATTGAATATAATCACCATATACTTCTGACAGGAATCGATGACTTTCAGCAGCACTTTTCTACGAATTGAACAAAAAAAGTAACGGTTTCCGCAAATGGTGTTTTGTTGGCATATAATTCGACATATTCAATGCTTAGAAAAATATGTTATTTACACTTCGGCAAAATAGCTTACACTAAAAATTAAAATCTAATAATGGTGCTTCACCATGAATATAGCAACAGTATGCTCCGATGCGATATAATACATGTTACGTCCTCTCTCAGAAATTCCTTGAAATTAATTCACACTCTTTATGCAGTGTATCCCAAAAAGTTTGTAAAAATTAAAGAAAACTCCGGTAAACACGTCAGTAATTGTCGGATTATTTATTGAATAAAGAAAAACGAAATGAACTAAAAACTAGTGCACGGATTTTGATTGTATCATATTTTTGTTAAAAATTTGATAATCTTTTTATCTGTTTTGCAACAATTACATCCATAATAAATTTATGCTATCATGTTATTTTGAAATTGCAACATTACTTAATTACTACGTACATAACATAGCAACTAAACATCTGGATTAATTCTAACTTTATTGCACAAGTGCTTCAATGTATCCACCGTCCCTTTCTAAACAGGTTATTGTTCTCTCATCTCTAATTACATCAGGAGTTATACCTTTACACGTTTCCCTAATGACTCTCTCAAGATGATCAACATCTTGAAATAGTCTTTTAAGATAATCCTTTTCTTTTAAGTAGCCCCATAAAAAAAAAATGCTATAGGGTTGATGTCTGGAGACCTTGGGGACCAAGTAAACTGCACATACCTTCCTATTGCTCTACTGTTAAAAATGTGGAGGAGATAATTTCGAATATTTATCGTACTGTGACATGATGCACCATCATGTTGTCTTTCAATTGTTGATAGGCGATTAAGAAACTCAGGGAACTCATTATTTAAAAATTCTAGGTAACGTTCAGCATTTATATTATTTCGAAAAAAGAATGGTCCAACTATTCTATCTTTAAAAATTCCACATCATACAGTGATTTTAAACGAGTATCGATCACGAGTTTGGATATTGAAGTTAGGATTAACATCGCTCCATCAGCGACAGTTTTGAGAACTTACTGTCCCATTAGACATAAATGTAGCTTCGTCAGAGAAAATATTTGTCTTGCCATAAACCTCTTTGAAACCAAGCACAAAATTCAAATCTTCGTTCAAAATCTCCTGCTCTTAAAGTATAGGTAAATTGGGGTTTATATGGTCTAAATTTATTTGATCTTAGAATTCTCGCAACTGTAGTTCTACTCACATTCAACAAAGCTGATCTTTTCCGAAGTGAATCTTTTCTACTGCCAACAGCATTACGTGATTTTGATTATCTTCTTTTGAAATCCATGCCCGATGTTTCTTTTTAAATTTATTTTCAACACTTCCATAAATCTTGAATTTATTTATTAGATATCCTACAGTTGTGAAGTGAACAGTTTTATTAGGGTGTCTATTATTAAAGATTTCTGCTGCTTATCTAAAAGTTTTATAATTATCTCCAACTATGAGAACAATATATAACAAATAGATGCTTATACTGCACTCTGTCGGCGACTTACTAAGGCTATTCAAGCAGAGCAGCACAGCACGGCTGGCACTTATTGCAGAAACGCACCTTTCTCGAGCTTACTGCTCGAAGGCATAGATGGCAGCATTGGTATACAACTAAAGACGAAATGAAAAGAATCGCATTTTCAGAAGTTACCAAAAGTGTTCTTCGTATTTGCTGAACCATCCCAAGATGCGTTTCGCCGTATCACGGCTCATCAGCTGGGCTAGGTTCAGCAAATACGAATCCAGGTAACTAACGACCTGCTTGACTAGACTTAGTAAGTCGCCGACAGAGTGCAGTATAAACATCTATGTTATAGTTTTCCGTTAGTTGCCTGGATAAAGGACTAAAAATGTGTTCTCGTATTTGCTGAACCTAGCCCAGCTGATGAGCAGTGATACGACGAAACGCATCTTGGGATGGTTCAGCAAATACGAAAAATACTTTTGGTAACTTCTAAAAATGCGATTCTTTTCCTTTCGTCTTTTGTTTTATACCAATGCAGCCATCTATGAGAACAATTTTAATTTTATCCTCAATACTCAATTTTACTGGATTTCTAATTATTGCAAATATAGACTGACGTTAGCTTTGAAGTTTATTGACAGTTATTAGGTATTTCCAAAGATATGTTCATTTATTTTCAGCCTAAAATTTGTAGTGATTTCGTTTTCTTTTATTCAATGTAAAATTCAACAATTACTGACATGTTTACTGGAATTTTTTTGAATTTTTAACAAGGAAGGCCACAAATCTAAACGTGAGCATAATTTTTGAGTTCCTATTAATATTTTCAATTAATATTTTGCTCTATATTTAAATTTAAACACACTTTACTCTTCATTATAAATCATTATTTTTTATTTTCCTTGTATACCATAAAATATTTTAAACTTTTGATGCTTGATTACGAAGAATAAACTTTTTTGTAATATGTAAGATGAACTTTTTCTCCATTTGTATAAAACTTTTTGGGACACACTGTATATTTGTTACCACTAGGTAAAAACAAAAAAACATGTTAAAATCCATCTAATATCATAAAAACAGTAACAATGGTTGATATTCTCACATGCTTCTTTGACCTCGTCATCACTCTTTCAAGAATCCAAACGCAGGGTAATCCAAAGAAGCGATATTAAAAATGCAGTTTGTGCTATAAAGATTTGACACTGCGCCATTTTGTTGTGTCATTAATAAGTGTCAGACATGCACGAGTGATAAATTGGAAAAGTGTGTGCATAGTGTTGTGTTGTTGTGTTCAATATGTCGAAATTTATACCGAACAAAGAGCATTCGCGGACAGTATTAATTGTTTGTTTCGATTTGAAGAAAACTGCTGTTGAATCATACCGATTACTTCGAGAAGCTTATGGTGAACATGTTCCATCGTAAGATACGTGTCAACGATGGTTTCGGCGTTTCAAAAGTGGTGACTTTGATGTTGCCGACGAGGAACGTGGAAAACCGCCAAAAAAATACGAAGATGTGGAATTACCAGCATTGTTGGACGAAGATGATTCGCAAATACAAAAACAACTCGCCGAGCAATTGGGCGTTAGTCAACAAGTTGTTTCCAATCGGGTACGAGAGATGGGAAAGATTCAGAAGACCGGTAGATGGGTGCCACATGAGCTGAACGACAGGCAAATGGAAAAGCGCAAAAACACGTGTGACATTTTGCTCGCTCGGTACAAAAGGAAGTCGTTTTTGCATCGTATAGTTACAAGGGATGAAAAGTGGATTTATTTTGAGAATCCCAAGCGCAAGGAATCATGGGTAAAACCCAGGCGCACCATCCACATCCACCGCAAGACCGAATCGCTTTGGCAGAAAGACGATGGTCTGTGTTTGGTGGGACCAGAGGGCGTGGTCTATTATGAGCTGTTAAAACCTGGGGAAACGGTTAATACTAAATGTTACCAACAACAATTGACCGATTTGAACCGTTCGCTGCTTGAAAAAAAAGCTAGAATACCGAAAGAGGCAACACAAAGTGTCATTTTTCTTCACGACAATGTTCCATTACATACGGCAAAACCAGTTCGCGACACGTTGGAAGTTATACTCCATGTGGCTTACTCACCAGACTTGGCTTCTTCCGATTACTACTTGTTTTCATCGATGAGTCACGCACTTGCTGAGCAGCGCTTTGGTTCGTACGAAGATGTGAAAAAATGGCTCGATGAATGGTTCGCAGCAAAAGGGGAAGATTTTTACTAGCGTAGTATTCACAAATTGCCCGAAAGATGGGAAAAATGTATAACAAGCGATGGAGCTTACTTTGAATAAAGCACTTTTTATCATTCTTCCGAATTTAACATGTTTTTTTTTAGAAAAAAAATCCGCATTTCATACTTGTACACCTGGTAACAATGGTATGAACCGATTTGATAGTGATATTCAATATTCTTGCTAAAACTTTGGAAAAAATGCAACGATTTTTAGGAATCATGGCGTCGCTCGTCCTATATCGTCATCAGTAATGACCGTACTGGGATGACCAGAGAGCTGCTCATCAAAGATTGACAATCGCCTTCTTTTAAACGCATGCATGCAGTCGTTCACACTTCTCTCGTTTATGCAGCTCCATCCATACCTTTCAAGCATCCCTCTATCGAGTCCATAAGATTTTACGGCTTCTTATTGGAAGAATTTAATAACTGCTCTTCTACGGTACACATCAGTAATGACGCCGCCATCTTGTTTAAACTGTCCTTTCCAGTCAACACGTCATACTATTTGCTGACATATGTAAATATCTTTCAATTTTGAGCGTATAGGTTACATTCAAAATTCAAGAAACGAACAAAAATCTTAATTTTCCTTAATTAGGCGGCCCTCTTCCTCTACCTCTAAATTCGCCACTGGCTAAAGATATATGTCCATATCATGCACGCTGAAAAACTTTAGTGTATTTAGTAGATCATATAACCGTATTAACATAACATTTATTTTAGCACAGTTGGTCATAACATAAAGTATTATATAGATATAGTAAAAAAATGATGTCATAATAAAGTTAATATCCATTTTTAGTATCACTTTTGCCAGTTTAAGCTCTGCCTAATAATGTTATTAAATTTTATATTGTTTCATGTCATTAAAATGACGCTCTTAAATAAAAATAAATTCTATGTTGGGAATGTGGAATCTTTGGCATAATGACACTAGTCAGTATATATCACCACTACACCAAACACTTTATTTTTGCACTCGACATGCGTTTCGCTAACCATGTTAGCTTCATCAGGAGCGATGACTGACTAAAGCTAAACTACAAATCTACCCTATTTATCCTTAGCATTACACCTGAACTATTCAGGCGGAACTAATGGCGTAGGCGAGGCCATCATTTCCGGTCAAGTAGCTAGTAGAGGGGGACTATAAGGAATAGGCCATCTGTCTTTATTTAAACTACTTTTACATTTAAAGTTGGGTACACACTAGGCGAACGCATACGGCCGCATGAGAGCGAACGCATGCGTTTGCTTTGTGTGTACGTGCTAACGAAGGCGGACGAGCGTATGCGTTTGGCTGCGGTCGGGTTCGCTCGGAGGGCGGTACTTCAAAGAAAAATTCGGACCGCATGGTTTGAACATGTTTATAGTGTGTACGTGTTTTTGTTTTTTGAGTTTTTTCTTGTTAAGAATAATTCATATTGATTATCAATTTATCATTATGGAGTGGTCCAATAGCGATTCTATTAAATTAATAACATTATATCAAACTTATGAATGTTTATGGAATCCAACTAATAATAATTATAAAAATAAAATTAAGAAAAATGATGCCCGGGAAGAAATTGCTAAAGTTATGACATGCAGTTCGGTTGAAGTAAAGAAAAAAATGGATTCCTTATTAGGATCTTTTCGTCGTGAACGACAAAAGCAAGACAATTCTTTTAAAACTGGATCCAGAACAGATTCTATTTACTCATCAACTTGGTTTGCTTTCAAATCTATGCTATTTTTAAAAGATCAATTTGTACCAAGAGAAACAAAAACACTGAGGTAAGTCAAAACAATGTAATTTTTTTATTTGAGATATTTATTTATTTTTATGGGTACATAATATTTTACTTTATTTACTTTTTACTTTATTAATACTTGTGTTGCCAAGCTACACTACCTTCCCCAATAAAATATTCGGCAAATTCATTCCTAATTGCTTCACAACTGGCAGCACTTTTTCGTCCAATCCTAGTTATTGGACGGAAAGTCTGTAGATTATTATCTTCTATTTCATTCCTCCAAGCACCATGAATTAGTTCACCTTCATTATCTTCATCAAATGTACCACGAGGACTATAAATAGTTTGAGATGCTTTACTTTTTCTTAAAAAATTATGCAAACAGACACATGTTAAAACAACTGTAGTAGCCTTTTCTGGTGATAACAACATCACTTTTCTTAAAACTCTAAAAAACTGCCGACATAATTCCAAAAAACATTTTCAATTATCCGCCGGGCACGGCAAAGTCTGTAATTAAAAACTCGTTTTTTAGATCCCTTTTTTTGTTCTACGGAATATGCTTTCGTTATGCTTATATTCTAGTGCAAACGCATCATCACCAACAAACACAAAGGGAACTTCCATATTTCTATTCCCAAGTACTTCTTCAGATGGAAGATTTAGTTCATTGTTTTGCAATTTTTTATAAAAGGAAGTGTTTTTTTTATCACACCACGATCAGAAATTCGACCCTGGCACCCAACATCGGCAAACAGAAAGCAGTAATTTCCATCAGCAATCCCTAGCAAAACAATACTGAAGTCTTTTTGATAGTTAAATTAATCGCTTCCACTTTTCACTGGCGCTTGAAGTACGCAGTGACGGCCGTCAATGGCCCCCAGACAATGTGGAAAATTCCATTTTCTTTCATATACGTCAGCTACTTTCCTCCATTCATTTTCAGTATTAGGCATCTGTAAAAAACATAACTTAATGTTAATTAACACTGATTTGAATTTTGCTCCTCTCCGTCACTCTAATATGCAGTATAAATTTTTATCCGTACTTTTAGGTATAATCTGATATTCATTTTATTTTAGGCTGACGATGAACAAAGTTCTACAAGCACCACGACGGACGTTATAGAATTGATTGAATCCAATGTTACCCAGGACTCTGAGCAGATGCCACATACAGAACAATCAAATTCATCAAGCACACAAAGTAGCAAACGGACCCGTGAAAACATTTCAACCACTAACAACAGATCAGAAGAAGCTTACCAAATACTGGAGGATACTGTTGCCAGTCGTCCTATCAGAGACGACAGTACAATTTTTGGAGAACACATGGGCGCAAAGCACAGAAAATATAGTCGTCACACACAATGCATTGTTGAGCATCATATTTCAAATATCTTATTTAACGCTGATATGGGTAGGTACGAACCACAAGTCCCACGAACATTGCCCCCTGGCCACATAGTACATTACAATGAACAACAAGTGGCCTTATCAGTTTCTCCTATTACCTCACCACAACATTCTTCATCAACCCACAGTCAAGGACAAAATTCATTGTATTCAATGTCCGACAACCCTCCATCAACACCCCAATCGGTATTTCAAGTTCAAGTAGTCTCCCCAGAAAATGAAACTGAAAATGCTTCTGGTATTCAACATCAAGAATCAATTGTCAATTATTTAAACAACTATGAACCATATCAGTAGTTATTAATGTTTTTCAATGTACCTTTTTATTCTAACACCCTTTTGTATTTAATATATTTGCTAAATAATTTGAATGTAGTTTTTACTCACCTTGACATATTGTTTAAGACATTCAATAATTGCAGAACATACTTCAGGGATTATTCTTGAAATAAGCTGTTTTGAAATTTTAAATGTATACATCAAACTTGTGAATGAGTCCCCTGTAGCCAAGTATCGCAAAGTCAATATTAACCTTACTGGTGCCGGAATCGCTTCTCTGAATGTTGTATCTTGTTTTGAGATTTTCGGACCGATTTTCTGTAATATCATCTCGAAATCACTAGATCTCCTTCTGCAGAAATTTTCAAAGAGACCATAGGGTAAATCCGGGATATGTGCCCAACTTTTTTTATTTTACTCATACCTCTTAACATACAAATAATACGCACATGATTTTCATATGTGCACTAACTTTGGTACTTCATTTATTCACCTCGTACTACTTTTTGTAGACTAGTCAATAATAAACCGTATATTTTGAGTTTAAAATAAAACTGCATAACGGGATTGATGCCTCGTATGCGGTATATATGCCCCAGACCTAATTTTTTGGAGGGGATAGATGCCCTTTGCAAGAAAACAAACATTTTGAATATATGTTTGAATCAACATTATTATTTATTAAATATATATATATATATATATATATATATATATATATATATATATATATATATATATATATTATTCTTTTTAGCTATTTTTTTTTCAATTATTTAAGATGATGCTACTAGTTTACTAAACATGGACAAAAATAAACATATTAATTAAAAACACTAGGTATAGAGATCAATCATCTTAGGTACAAAAATATAATCGTCTTAAAAACTGCAAAACTATTTAGCCATTTTGGTGGCAATAATCTGCATTCGCCCACAATAATTGCGATATAATGTGCATGTTTCGTGGAGCCACTTATGGCACATAACACAACGGATCTAATCTACTTTGGATTTGGTGTTACTATAATAGTCAAGACATTCCACGCAATGATCCTCATCTAGATTCTTATCATCTACTCCATCATTTTCATCATTAGAACTATATATTAAAGCAGGCTTTGCCTTTTTGAATGTTTCTTTGGTTTTGGAATAAATTTTGTCGTGTTTTTGTTTCTTTGTCTTTTGTTTTTTTTATTTCTTCAACTTCAAAACTACTGTTCTCATTCTCTTTATTATCGTCTTCACTAGAACTGTAAAATTTCATAGCTGTTCGCTTCCTCAGTTTTCTTTTAATTTTCTCTTTATCTTTTCTTTGTTTTTCAATGCTATTCTTTTTGTTGTTTTCTTTTTAATTTTTATCACTTTCAATACTATCCTCAGTAATATCTGTATCGCTTGACTTATAATCACTTGAATTATTTTTTTTTTTTGCTTCTTAGCTTTAGTTCTTTTCAAATCAACTTTTTCTTTAACTTTGTACTGATCTTTTTTGCTTTTCACTGGTATGCCTTGTTCTAGCTTATGAATATGTGTGACCAGCCGACGTTCATTTTCGAATCCAAGAGTTGGATGTTTTCCTAGAAAAATTGTAGGTATTAGTTAGGCAATATTATTATAAATGCACACGTGCAATCATAAAAGTAGGTACCTACCTAATGGTATTATTTTCTTATTTTGTGTAGCAAACCGCCGACGTAACGTCCTAGATGGTATTCCGTGTCTTTTTGCTATATCATTGACGCTAAGTCGTTTATCTTGCATTTCTGCTATTGCTGCAGCCAATGTGTCCTCGGTCCAAGTAATGACACGCAGTTGGACGCCGGCTTTACGCTTGTATTTACGGGGCATTTCCAATCTGAATCATATAACATACACTTAAGTACGGCAAGGGATAGATGCCCTTAAAGCCAGCATGCATTAAGGTGAAGTAGGGATAGACGCTCTTAGGGGCGACTATCCCAAAACATATCGGGGCATATATCCCTTTTCACAGGAATAGATACCTTCGAAAAAAAATGGTAAATACGTTTATTTTATCCTAAAAATGTAATTAATAATAATCTACATACCCTACTCCTTATTCAGAAGTAAAAATAAAATAAACTTACATGTTAACTCCAAAATTATAAGGGGCTGAAAATCATCCACAAAGTAAAATCTCGACTGTTTGGCTCGTCACTGTCATTAGCGCTCCTACGCACAACCGCACGCACCAACGCTTTGTGGCAGATTGAAGTGAGGGAGGGGCACGTTCGTATTATAAGGCATTCTTTTGTTTACGCGTCTTACATTTCATACAAATGTAATGAGGCGTCTATCCCGCTGGAGCGTATATCCCGGACTTACCCTATCCAATGTCAGATGTAAGATCATGAATCAGGTCTGTCCCACTGTACCGATTTCGACTTTTGAATAAAGCCGTCATCCACCACCGACGTTTTGCTCGTTTACGCCTTCGTGTTTCATTATTATCATTAATAATAATAAAGGGCGCACAAGCAATGATTAGATCATCTTGTGAAGCCATTTCAAGCACCAAACAGCGAACATGAACGAATGATGGAGTATACATGCGTTCGTTTATATGTGGACAGGAAACAAATTTCTACGAACACCGCACAGATACGGCCGCACCCGTTCGCTCTCATGCGGCCGTATGCATTCGCCTAGTGTGTACCCACATTTATAATTTCCATACTTTCGTATGCGTTCAACAATCTCCTATCAGATACATTTTTATTTCATAATGAAATTATACAAAATATCAGAACTAAATACAGCTCTTGGAAAAAATTTAAAAGAACGGGGAATTTATTCGAATTAGAAAAGTTTAAAAAATCTGCGGCGAATCATTAAAAATGACACAAAAGCTTCCTACAAAACATACTCTTTAAATATTGAAAACAACATAAAAACTGATCCTAAAAAATTCTGGCGCTTTATTAATAACAAGAAGAACTCTCATGTTATATCAACCACTATGTCTTATACTAACAACATCCTTAATAATCCTAGACATATAGCCGAAAGTTTTGCATTCTTTTTTCAAGACTCTTATGTAATGTCTTCTCAGAAACAAAGAAACGTGGAGAATAATTTATTCCCATCACAGAATCCAATTAACATGGAGAAAATAACGGAACAACTTGTTTTTAAAGTATTAAAAAAAGTTAAAACCTACAGCTACTGTTGGTCCAGATAAAATTCCTGCCTTCTTGTTAAAAGACTGCGCCTCTGTTTTTGCTCATCCTCTTACAATATTATTCAATTTATCACTTGACACATCTGTGTTTCCAGATACATGGAAAACATCACGTATTACGCCTGTTTTCAAAAAATGTGACAAGAGTTGTGTAACAAACTATAGACCGATAAGCATTATTAATAACTTTTCAAAAGTCTTCGAAATCATATTATATGATTATTTATATAATTCAATTAGCACGCAGATATCACTGCAACAACACGGTTTTGTGAAAGGCCGTTCGATGGTTTCAAATTTATTTTGTCTTACGCAAGACCTTGCATAATCACTTGATGGGGTGAACAGACCGATGTGATTTACACTGATTGCTCTAAGGCCTTTGATCGGCTGGATCATGGGATTCTGTTGGACAAGTTGTTCGCAATTGGCTTTTCGGGTAAGTTATTATCTTTTTTTAAATCATACTTGATAAACCGCTCGCAGTTTGTACAGTGTCCTGGTCAGAATTCTTCTAGCTTTGTTGCTACATCGGGGGTGCCGCAGGGATCACATTTGGGGCCACTTCTTTTCAATATATTTATAAATGATCTTACTCAGAGAGCGGGTGTTGAATACCTACTTTATGCTGATGACGTAAAGCTATATTGCAGAATCGGAGACCTGAACGACTGCATAAGACTACAGGATGGCTTTAATGCGTTTTGCTGGATACTGCCTTGTCTTTTCGTGGCCATATTGCAAAGATTACGGCAGAGAGTTTTAAACTATTGGTACTCTAAAATTGCTTTTTAATAGTTTCGTGAGCTTGAATACTCAGTTGTTGTTTGGTGTCCCTTCTATCAGGCGCCCATTCAAAATATTGAAAAAATTCAAAAGCGTTTTTTAAAGTACGCCAATTTTAAACTCGATGGAGTATATCCCGAAATAGGTTATCCCTATGAAAGTCTCTTGGATAGATTTTCGATGGAAAGTTTAGAGGCACGCCGAAATAAAGCCTAAATTATATTTTTACATAAGATAATATCAAACAAAATAGATGCAAACAAAATCTTGCAGTGTCTGCCTTTTCATGTACCTAGACCTGCGGCACTTAGTCTGCAAACTTTTAATTTACCAATCCCAAGAACAAATGTCCTAAAATTTTCTCCCCTTTTTCAAATTTGCGAGAAATATAATCAAATGCAGAACCAGCTTGATATTTTCAACTGCAGCGTGACAAAAATAAAAAAAATGTAGTTTTAAAATATGTTGTTAATAAGCTATTTAGTTTTAATTAGGTTTAATACATTTCATTATGCTATTTTCCCATTCTGTAATTGGAATACTGTAGAATGTGGTAAATAAATAAATAAATAATCTTAGATTATCTAATGTTACAGTTTGATCAGCTTCAAGGACATGTTCGGCAACGCTAGACTTTTCTGTTCTACTGTATTTTAAATGTGCTAGATGTTTTTTAAATCGTGTTTTAATTGACCTTTTAGTTTGCCCAGTTGCAATCATTACAATTAATTTCATAAATTCCAATTTTCTCACAATTAAGAATCTTGTCTTTAGGATTTCCTAAGATATTCCTCAGAGTGTCTGATGACTTATAGACTAAGGTGAGGCCTACTTTATTTAATACCTTATTGAGTCCCCTGCTACATTTCGGATACATAATTGGTCTTATTTTCTTCGCATGTAAAAAACGTAGAATTCTGAATATTTAACCTGAACTTTTTTTTTATAGGTTTAGCACACATGCTGCAGGGAACCGGTTCACGTTGTTCTTGAATCGCTGTAAATTGTACTCGGTGGGAATGATGTTCTCCATATAAAAGACTGCTTGAAAAGCGTTGCACGAGGAGTAACAAGCTGAACCTCATACGGATGTGAAGTATTAGCGCGACATGCACTTCTAAAATGTACCGCTCTGGCAGGAATTAAGCGGGCCAGATCCTTCGAATACTTTCCATGAAAATACTTGTAGAATAGGCTCAAGTCGCCGGTCAGTTCCGGGTCTCCAATCAGACGAACAGCTCTTCTCTGAATAGAATCCAACAAATGCAGTGTATGTTTGGGAGCGGAACCCCAAATATGGGAGCAGTATTCCATAGTTGGCCGAATCTAAGCTTTGTAAAGAATTAACAGTTGTTGTGAAGTGTAAAGCATTCTGGTTCGATATAATATTCCCAGCTTTTGAGAAGCTCTCCTTGGTATGCCTGCAACATGTTCATGCCAGGACAAATTTTGCTCCCAAATTAACGCCCAACAAATTGAGTGACGATGTTAGAGGAATGGAGTGCCCCGACATAACCATGTCGGCTTCAGCAACGCTAACTTTTTTAGAAAAAACTGCCGCCTGGGTTTTTGTAGCGTTAAATTCCACTTGGTTATTGTCACCCCAAGATAGAATTTCTTCCAGGTCTTTGTTAAGTTGAATGACTTCCTGCTGTCTGCGGATATTCGTCTGAGTAGCAGATGTCCCGAGCGTTCGAAGTGAATGAAGAGATAAGCGTACTGTCAACTGCAAAGCTGTACATTGGATTCTCGGTCTTCTCCAGCAGATCGTTAATGTAAATGAGAAAGAGAGTAGGGGACAGTATAGAGCCGTGAGGTACACCGGCGTTGATAGTGAAGGTGTTAGAAAGAAATCCATTGACTGCTACTCGTAAAGAACGCTCTCTGAGGAAACATGAGAGCCACAAACAGAACTTCTCAGACATACCATAAGAGCGTAGCTTAGCCAACAGCCCATCGTGCTAAACACGGTCGAATGCCTTGGATATGTCAAGAGCAACCGCTCAGATTCTCCAAAGTGTTCAATTGCGTTGTTCCAAACGTGTGTTACATAAGTCAGAAGATCTCCTGTTGATCTACTTTTACAAAAGCCATATTGGTGATCGTTAATAATGTTGAATCCTTCAAGATATTTTAGAAGATGCTGATTGATAGCCTTTTCCATGACTTTCGATATTATTGAAAGCAGTGCGATTGGTCGGTAGTTATTTGACAGGGCTTCTTGCCTTTTTTAGGTATCGGCTGAACTGTGGCACATTTCCAGCAGGAAGAAAATATTCCCTTTCTGTAGGATAGATTGAAATGTCTACAGGAAACTGGTGTTAGTTCCCTCGCACAGTTTTTGAGAACTATGGCAGGTATTCCGTCAGCGCTAGAAGCTTTTTTGGTGTCTAGCTTCATTAAAATACGTTTTAATACACTCTGTCTGAAGACAATATCGGGCATCCTTGACTACACCATGGGAATAGTAAATAGTGTTTTTCTTTGGAAATCGACAGTAGAATGTGAAGCAAAGAGTTCAGCCAACAAGTTCGCTTTCTCTACAGGTGTCGTTGCAATAGAATTGTATATTTATTAACTTGTTTATTAAGTCATCGTCATAACCATTAACTCTAGTTATATTCTTAATACGATTCCTTTCATTATTGAAATTTACTCTATTCAGAGGAAAAGTGACCAAAAATAAAGTAAAAAATGTAATGCTGCTAATTTGTGTTGTTTGCAAATGAATCATTAGGAATATATCTATCTGTTACCGTCTCTTTTCTATAGATAGCAAATTCTAACCTATTATTGTTTTTAATAATTAAAATATCTAGAAATGGAAGTTGTCCTTTGTTCCCAATTCCGTAAATAAATTTAATGGAATCATATCGGCTATTTAAATTGGAAACAAAACCATATATAATCTGGATGATGTTTTAGCGATTTTTGATACAAAGAAAGCAAATGTAGATGATTTTGTTTTGTTTTATTTGTTTCCAAAAAACACTGTTTGGTACCGTCAAACTTCGGACAGTGGAGGTGACTTTGGACAATCGGTAGTTCGCTACTTCTTATTCGTATTTGACGGAATGTATGCATTTTATCGTCACTGTTTTAATGCAAGCTCATACTTGCCAGTATTCTTTCAACCACGGCGGCGGTGGGTCGCGCTGCAAACTAAACTTCGCCACGTGCTACGCTTTTTCGGGAAAACTGAATTTAGTGATTACAAAAATAGTGAAAAAGTAAGTATTCTGCACAGAACTACTTAAAATTTCCGACTATTTTGCTTACTATTACAACTATTAAAAAATCGACGAACAAAATTAATTTTTTTTCTAAAATACAGGCCCGTAATAAAAAAATTATCTTTTAGGGGGTGACTTTGGACAATGCCACGAAAGTATAGAAAAGTGTTAGGCGGCCATAGTTATCAGAACTACAATCAAGATAACCTAAAAAAAGCTATAGAAGAAGTTAAAAACCGAACGAAGTCTTTAAGAAAAGCGTCAGAATTCTATGGTGTTCCAAAATCGACCATAAGCAACGGTGTCAATGAAAAACATACAAAAAAAGCAGGAGGTCAAAGTGTTCTTAATGTTGTCGAAGAAAATCGTCTAGTTTTGTTAATACAAGTGCCAGTGAATGGGGATTTCCACTAACTGAGTATGATATCAGAGAAATAGTAAAACAATACTTGAATAGGAAAGGTGTTCCATGACAATATGCCCGGACGCGATTGGACAAAATCCTTTCTGTCTTGTCATAAAGAATTAACTGTAAGATTAAGCCAAAATATAAAACGGCTTCGTGAGCAAGTTTCTGTCCAAACGATAACTGAATATTTTACGGAACTAGAAAAAGCATTAGAAAATATTGATGCAGCAAACATTGTTAACTATGACGAGACCAACTTTAGCGATGATACTGGTAAAGCCAAGGTCGTTTGTAAACGCGATGTAAAACACTGCGACAGAATTATGGATTCAACAAAGACAAGCATAAGTGTGATGATGTCTGCTTCAGCAAATGGAGAACTTTTACCACCTTTTGTTGTATACAAGACTAAGCATCGATATCAAGAATGGGAGGAAAATGGTCCTCCTGGATGTTAATATAGCATTAGTAAGTCGGGCTGGTTCGAGGCAGCAACGTTTTACGAGTGGTTTAGTAAAATACTATTTTCGAAACAAGGAAGGAACCAAGCTACTGATTGGAGATAACCTTTCCAGCCATTTAACCATAAAAGTTATAGAGGAATGTCATAAAAATGATATAAAATTCATTTTGTGGCCACCAAACTCGACACATCTGTGTCAACCCCTTGATGTGTCCTTTTTTGGGCCTTTAAAGGAAGGTTGGCAAAAAATATTGACGGAATGGAAATACCAGAGGAAAGGTGCTTTTCAGAAATCAGACTTTCCACAGCTATTACAAAGAACACTACAGTTCATTCAAGCTAAGCAAATATTCTTTCTGGATTTCGAGGAAGTGGAATAGTTCCGTTCAATCCTCAAGAAGTCATCAACCGTTTACCAAATCACATGAGAAATGATGAAGAAACAGATACTACTATGCTTGATCAATCTTTATTGGATTTCTTAAAAGAAAACAGAAACCCTCAGGAAAATAACAAAAAAGCAAAACGAAAGCTGATAAATAATGTACCACCTGGACGAGAAATTAGTAAAGAGGATATAAATGCAGCTCTAGCAAGACCTTCAACTTCAGGTTGTCAAAAAACTACAAAATATTCCCAATCTATTGCTTTCGTGATCCTTCATGTGATTCGGATTCCGGAGTCAATGCCATTGAAAATACTCATACAAAATCAAAAGAAGGCGAAGACAACAGAAAGTGCAGAACTACAAGTTAACGAATTTGGGATCAGTGCTATTTCTGTAAATAACTCCACGAAGAAAAAATATTAAGTAGGAAAAATTATTAGTAAACAAGGAAATCATATACATGTGAAGTTTCCAAGAAAGAAGAACACCGGAGAAGGTTATGCTTTTGTATTTCCAATCATGGATGATGAAAGCGACATTGTAGCAGAAGTTATTTTTCAAAAATTAATCATACTCGAGCAACGCAGAGACCGTTATACTTTTGAAAATTTACCTATGAATTAATATTGAATAACTACAGTTCTTATTAAACGCCTTTGTTATGTATATAAAAATATGTCTTATGTGTATAAAAATATGTGTTCGAAGTTATCCCAGCGGTGCGGAAACATCGAAACCTGTACGATTTACATATGTGTCCAAAGTACGAGGTGACTTCGGACACTTTTAAAATAAAAATTTCCAATGGCGTAAAATAAAATCTGTGCTAGTATTTGGATTCTACGATAATTGAACTACACTTGGTAAAAAATATAGTCTGGGTATTATTTTAGTTTGGAAGAAATATGAAGAAAACTCCAAAAACTGTCCGAAGTCGCCCCGTTTGACGGTACTGATAATCCAAGGGAGCTTTTGCATCGGTTTGTAGCAATGGACGAAATATGAATTCACTACTACACGAGTAAGCCCAACAAGCGCTCTGCAGTATGGCTGGAACTGCATAGAAGCCGACTGAAGCGTTTAAAAATACAAACATCAGCTGGAAAAGTACAGTAATACCCCGCTTTACGCGAGGGATACGTTCCGAAAAAAATCGCGTTAACTGAAATTCGCGTATATCGAGGTTTATGATTAAACATAGTCAAAATTTAATACAAAAAAATACAAATCATTTTAATCAATCACTTTAATTCTAAGAACACTTTATGCAATACATACTCTTATTTTTTACGGAAAAATACATCTATTGTCTTTTGGGTAACGTTTTGTTTACGTTCTTGTAAAATACGTTCATAACACCCAACACTGTTTTTAATTGTTTGACACACGGTCAAGACACGGTCATCATTATTGTCTATACTCTGCAATATGTCCAAACCTGAATAAATTTTTGAAAGTGCATTTTGTATTTCCCCTGAAGATAAAACTTTCTCTTCTACTTGTTCTTCCTCATCGTAGATAGGATTATTCTGTAACTCGATCAGATCTTCATTGCTAATAGGATCGTCGTGCGTTGCTACAAGTTCTACGAGATCTTCTACCGTGACATCTTCAAGTTCAGACCCCTCAATCATTGCAGCAATGTCTTCAAGCACTTGTCTCTGCATCTGGACAATTCTTCTAGGTGCTTCCACTACATCTGGCCAAAGATTACGCCACACCCCATTCATACAACTCATTTTAACTTCCTTCCAAGCCTCTTCTATGTTGTGAATAGACTTCATAATGTTGTATGACTTCCACCACTCTCGCATAGACTGTCTTCCTTCCCCGTCAGTTTCATGAATTAGTTGGCTAAAAGTGCGGCGATGGTAATAAGCTTTGAAGTTTGCTATTGCTCCCTGGTCCATAGGTTGTAATATTGACGTAGTGTTTGGTGGAAGGAACTTTACGTACACTTTTAAGTCTCTGGGCGTATCAAGTGAGGTTGGATGTCCTGGGGCATTGTCTAAGAGTAATATAACTTTAGGTTCAAGCCCATTTCTGTCACAATATGATTTGACTGATGGGCAAAAACTATTAGAATACCATTCTTGAAAAATTTCCCGTGTAACCCACGCCTTTCTGTTTGATCGCCACACAACTGGTAGACTTGTCTTGTCTGTGCCTCGCATTGCACGGGGTGTTTCTGAATGGTACACTAGTAAAGGTTTCAGTTTGAAATCACCAGTGGCATTACCACCCAGCAGAAGTGTTAGTCGATCTTTCGCAGCTTTGAAACCACTGGCTTGACGTTCTTCCTTAGAAATGAATGTTCGAGATGGCATTTTTTTCCAGTAAAGTGCGGTCTCATCAACATTGAAGATGAGACAAGCAGGAATTTTCTCTCGTCTAACGAAGTCTTGAAACTTGTCTGGAAACTCAGCTGCAGCTTGAATGTCCGCGCTGGCCGCCTCGCCTGTTATGTGGATATTGTGAAGATTAGAACGCTGCTTGAACCGATGGAACCAGCCTCTGCTGGCAGCAAAAGTCGGAGTGGCACTCCCTTCTCCTTCTTTTGTTTTCAGCATCTCATACAAAGATTTTGCTTTTGTGCATATGAGATCTTGACTTAGTGGTGTGTTCTTCTTATTCAAATCTTCGATCCAGACTGACAGTAATTTCTCCATTCTTTCTAAGATAGATGATCTCGAACGAGAAAGTTTTGTTGCACTTATAGGTGTTGAACCTTCGCTGGAGATTTTAATTTTTTCCCGATTTTTATAAATCGTTCTCACAGTCGATTCTGAGAGTCCAAAATCTCTCCCAACAATTGTTGCTTTGCCTCCATTTTCCATTCTTCTTAACACTTTCATCTTCAATTCCAAAGTGACGCTTTTACGCTCTTTTTTCTTTACAGGCGGCATTTTTAACGTAGGGTTAAATTATGTATGTATGTATCTCCAATAAATATTAAAACAAAACTGCCAGCCGACCGAACTAACATTACGGAACAAATGAACACACGAAACGAACGAGGAAATCCCCATAGAACAAAGTCGAAGGACAGGGAATTCCCAATTCTTCAAAGAGAATATTCAGAGAAAGCGGGGATCCCCCCGCGACCATAGAGAAGTTAATGACTACATGAGCGCGAAATTTGAAATTCGCGTTATAGTGAAACCGCGCGTAACGGGGGTCGCGCTAAGCGGGGTATTACTGTATTGGCAAGTATTTTTTGGGATGCGCATAGATTAATACTGGTCGACTATCTTTAGAAGGCGCGAATAATCACCGGAGACAATCACACGTTGGTTTACTGGATTCTTTGAATGGTGAAGTCAAGAAAAAAGGTGGTATTTACTAAAGAAAAAATGTAAAAAACTAATTTTAAAAAAATTCACAAAATTTAAAGGAAGAAGGGATCACCCACAGTTGCGAGTAACTAGTAGAATAGCATTCAAGCAACCTGTAAAACTAGTACCTTTTTTATCTTTTTAGTTAATCAAACAAGGTATTTTTATTTCCTGAAATAATCATTTATTTATTAATTAATTATTTTAACGATTTCCGACAGTATTTTTTGTTACGTAATTAATTATACGCCAATAAAACATAAAATCGCTGCTACATTACCTATATAACAGGTATATTCCATCGATCGAACACCTGTTGGTTTACATAATCCGGTAGTAACCGATAAATTTACACAAAAGACTCTCATAATTGAATACCTCCACTGTGGATATTCACGAAGCTTTTGTATTTGGCCAAATACAATATTTAAATTTATTCACCGGTACAAGACACCGATCGGTTAATTTATGGAAATAACCTTTAAACTTTGTGGTATTTTCCTAAAGGGGAATGAGGAACATTTCTACGGGTATTTGTAGTTAAAGGTTAACAAGGATTGGAAGTTTTATTTCTGTAAACAATATCCTCTTGTTTATTATCATATAACCAAAATTTTAACCGAAAATTGTATTTTCCTCGGCATCACTCTTACTTATTACTTTAACTTTTCTGGTTGTATAAAATATTTTATTTAACTGTAAAAATAAAACGACTTAAAGATAGAAGAGCAGGAAGAATTCCTAACGAACTTATTAAATAATGGAACTAACAAACTATATAGAATTATAAAAACAATGAATAAGAAATGTATCAATAGAGAAAATCTACCAACTAAATGGAATGATGGGTGGATAACATCAATCCACAAAAGTGCTCATACAAACTCTGCGAAAATTATTGTGGCCTTACTGTAAACTGCTCCTTCTATAGACTTCTTAACATCTTAACATCATTAATCAAAGAAGACTATCTTATGTTTCAAACTGAAGAACAGGCAGGTTTCAGAGCTGGACGTTTAACTACTGATAATGTTTTCTGCATAACACAAATGATAGAAAAGTTGACAGCAACAAGAAGAGAAATGCACGTGATATTTGTATACCCAATGAAAGCTTATAATTCTGTTCCAATTTTTAAACTCTCTGAAGTACTCAATGAATCCCCCATAAATGTCACCCTAGTTAAAGCAGTTAAAAAACTTTATGAGAAAGCAAGAGTTAAAATTGGAAACGAATTCACAAGTTTCAATATTACCAAAAGATTACGACAAGGATAAAGCCTGTCACTAATTCTCTTCAATATCTACTTCGATGTAGTATTATATCAGTGGAGGCGGAAATATAGTGAAATAGTAATAGTGGAAGATCGGACACTGTACACCCTACAGTATGCAGAAGTTATAATGGTACAGGATTTTGAAGATATTGAGTACATGCTACTAAACGAGGAGTATTGCAAATGGGGTCTCACTATAAATTTAAACAAAACGGAATGTCTATGTATTGGTGGTGTGGCATAAGATCTACAACTTGAAGACGGCAATATCATGAAAACTTGTAGTGAGTTTGTATACTTAGGTACCACAATGAACAACACGGGCAGATGTGAGGGGATGATTAACAGGCGAATTAACATCACGAGGAAAATTACCAGAGCACCTAATTCCATACTGTGGTAAAAGAGTATATGAGTAAAAACAAAAACGAAAAAGCGAATTTATGAAATAATTGTTAAAAGTACACTAACATACGGCTTCGAAGTTTGGGAAATTAGCGAAGAAATGGAACGAAAAGTACTTGCCACAGAGATGGCCAGAATATCGAAATTAGAAAAGATAAAAAACGAGGAGATCAGAAAATTAACAAAAAAAGGAAGAATCTGGTATGGGCATGTTAACAGAATGGATGGGGAAAGACTACCGAAAATGGTAAAGCACAGGAGACCTAAAGTCAAAGGCAAATGCTGACGCCCACGAGAAATGTGCATGAAGGGAGTTACAAGGAAATGTCTTCAAGAAATCCACAAGACGGAGAATAAAACAACACGAAACGGTGACAGCAACGAACAGGAAGGTGACCCTGTAAACATGGATATATATATATATATATATATATATATATATATATATATATATATATATATATATATATATATATAGATATATAACCTCGATAATCCGGACTAATTAAAACCGCGGTGATCCGAATTAGTAAATAATTCGAATTATTGAAGCAGGACATTATTTATATTAAAAAACGAATCATTTAATACGAAACAACTAAAAAATATTACATATATAGAATAATATTTAAAATAGAAGCATATCTTATCAAGTTTTATCTTATTTTGTAAAAAAATTTGTAATTTTTGTTTGCTTGACTCTTCTCTGGTTCATCATAAAAGCAATTTCTTTAAATCTTTGAAGTACAAGAACATCACTTATATATATCATTTTCTTCTGCCCATCTCATGCACACACTGAAACTTTTAACTGCCTCATCATTCTTCACAGTGTTCTTAACAGTCTGGTTTGTATTAGTATTTAACTCTGAACCTTCATTATCACTCTCGTGTTGTTCATCTGTATCATCTATGTCTTCTAGTGGTAACAAATCTTCATCATTTTCAGGCCAATTACATGTTTCCACGTTCGTGAGATTCTGCTCAGTGAGAACAGTCAGCATATCTGAAACATCTGTTAAATATTTACGAATTAATCAAAAAAATACTAAAAGAAAAATTTCAGGCTTTACCTTTCATTTCTTCATTCATGGAAAGCAAATTGTGCCGCAATTCACTCAGAAGTATCAGATCTTCACCATCATATTCAGTGTCTGAGTTGGTATCTGCCACATAAGCCATAATTTTGTGCCAGCACTTTTTCAAGACTTCAGGGAGACTTTTTCCTATGAATTGCATAGTAGACATACAGCATCTTTTAGGTTAATGCTTTTTAGTAACCTAACAAGGTTCTCTTCATTATTTGATAAAATATGGGCTAATAAAATAATTTTGTCAGTCTGATTGCATTCTGGCCCATAGGCTGCAAAAGTGCAGTACAATTTGGTGGAAGAAATAATGTTGTAAAGTGTCCATCCTCACTAGTCAGCTCTTCTATAGTTCCATGGCTCAAAGCGTTATCAACGATGAAAAGGGCTCTTTCAGGCTAGTTGAGACTTCTTAAATGACTTTGGACTTGACGAATAAAAGAATGATGAAACCAGTCTAAGAAAATTGCTGTAGTCATCCATGCATTGGCAGATGATTTGTACTCAACAGGTATGTTCACATTTTTAAAAGCCCTCGGATTTTTTGCCTTTCCTATCACTAACAACTTTAATTTTTGTGATCCATCAGCATTGACCTGGTGCGATCTTTTCCTGAGAACGAACCAGCGTTTTTTTTTTTCCGGCAACATTTCCAAATACAGAGCTGATTCATCTGCATTTTATATTTGAGTAGGTCCAAGGTTTAATTCTTTTCTTTTATCTTACCTGCGAATGAAGTTAGGAAAGGATCGACGACACTTTCATCATTGGATAGTTTTGTAAAGCGCGCAGAACATGTCTTTTTCTGAAGTTAGAAATCCAGCCTCTGCTAGCTCTAAAATTATCATTCCCGTAGGTTTCAGTGTAAAACTGTTTTGCTTTGCCTGATAAAATTTCGTAGGAAATTGAGACGTGCCTTGATCGTTGCGTACAAAACCTGTATACAAACGAGTTTCCATTTCTGGATATTCGGCTTTTCGTAAGGTTTTTCTGACACCAGGACCGTAATCGCATATGGAAATAAATCTAAAAGAAGTTACACGTCCATAGTGAGTGTTCAAAATTATCTTTAAAATATATCATATATACATACCTTTTGATTATCCCTTGCTTCTTTTTTATATCCGAAATTGTGGATGTTCCTACTTCGTATTCATTTGCCAACACTTTTCCGCTTTCACCAAGAACTAGTCTTTCTAATATATTGGACTTTTGTTTTATTGCTGGTATAATATGTTTTCTTTTAGAAGGCATTTTAATATGTAGGTACATATACATAAAAAAAAAACGTTTACATACTTATATGAACCCCATAAAGTAAAATAGAACGTAGGTATGTTGCACTTGTGACAATAAAAAAACAACTACAAAGTCCTTAACCTTTAGAGGCGATACGCGATGCGTTGTAGGCAAATCAAAGGCACCTACAGTTTGTGTGAATCCCAGATGTATTAGACTGGAAGTTAGGGGAATCCCCTCACTATCCATTTCAGTTTTCCCATGTAGTTTAAATTAAGTAGATGTCTAAAAACGCAGGTCCGGATTACCTAGTACTATCAAATCCGGATTATAAAGTACACAATGCAATAGAAATGTTTGTCGGGCTTATGGAGATCCGGATTATCGAGGTGGCACTGCATATATATATATATATATATATATATATATATATATATATATATATATATATATATATTAAAAAGAAACATTTTAGAATACATTTTAAAACATACAGGAAGAAACTCGTAAATTATTCTACTAAACTCACGTACAAACTGACTTCAAAGAAAAAGTCTGTCGCCTATATTTATAAAGAGTCATATTTTCTTTGCTTTAAGAGAAGTGCCACTTTGTTTCTTCTTAAGATGTCGTAATACTTTGCCACAGAACGTGCAAAAAAGGAATAAAGCTGCTTATAAATGGATTTCGTTCTCTTGAGGTGGAGAGCGAATAATTCGGATAGAGAGGAGATTTTAGGTAGTCTGTTGCAAGTGGTTTACTACACATTTATAAAAAACAATTAATTACGGAGAGGTTATCTCTTAAATGGCATGACATTTGCTGAAGAGCTTCATCTACTGGAACGTTAAAATACAAGACATGATGGCGAAATTTCCTATTATTGTACAGTGTGGCGGATCTGGGTAAAATGGATTTTTCACGTGTAATTCGGCTTGCTCTACTATAGACTGTAATCTACTAGCTAGATATTCTTCAGGTTTGTTGATTGGTGAGTTGGCAGCGCTTACAATTAGTTGAACATAATTTAATTTGGGCCACTTGGTGAATTTTTCCCCAGGAAATCAGCTGTGGTATAGTTTCAGGTTTTACGGGCGATTCGTTGATTTTTGTATTGGTAATCTTTCCTAATTATATTGTGGGGTTTGGAGAGACTTGTTGGTAAAATGGATCGTTTAAAATACCTTTTATTTTAGGGGTGTAGTCTTCTGTGTCCATCACTACTGTTGCTTTACGTGTCAAGTCAACCTGAACCTAAATAAAAACAAAGGCCTTATTATACTACCAACCGATAAAGGTAAAACAAGAACATCGAAATAAAACATAATATATTTTATATTATGTTATAATAAGTTTGTAAATGTCAGTTGATTTTCGATATTATGTTTTATTAAATATGCTTCTTCGCAGGTTCGTATCTTTACTTTCTTAGCTAAAAAAAAGTATTGTATTTTTGAAAAAATTACACATCGAGATTTTTGCTTTCCTTCACGTTTTAGCGTTTCTAGATTACGAAAACCATAGTTACTCATTTCCGTCGGTCTGTCTGTCTGTCGACGTCGGTGTGTTCGCAAGATAACTCTCGAACGAACTAAGATATCAATTTGAAACTTGGTACATACATAACATCTAACAAGGAGATGAAGCCTCTTGTTCTTGAACGCTATCGCTTCAGGCTAAGAAAGGTGGATAAATTTTAAAAGGTTTGAATTGTAATATGTAAGTTTTTGCTAGTTTCTTGTTGAATAATTAAAAAAAAATTATTCTTAAATATTTTTAGTAAAACATATATAGGCAAAAGGGGTGTGGGGGGAGATTAGAGAGGGTTGCTTCCTATATATCATGTTATATATAGAGACGATACGGAGGTGATTTTCTCGGAGGCGGAGGTGGAGTCGAAATTCTTATAGTGACCTCTGCGGAGTCGAAGGTGAATCGAAGTCGGCGTCGGAGGTCACAAATAAAATGTGAAATTTTCAGATAAGTACAAACTAATAGTAAAATTTTAAAAATTCGATCAATTATATTTTACAAACAGCGCCTTAGCTGCATTGTCGCAATCCAATTTATTGCTTAGTGGGTGCCGATAACAATTGGCGAACGACTGGCTTGAAAACATGGAACTTCGATGTCCACCACACCAAAAAGATCTTTTGTCCACTTGAGACGTTTTTCATTATTATACTCATTCAAAAGGCTCTCCAAATGATGACTTTATTATCTGCAGCAGACTCAGCCGCGAAAGTGTCCTCCTCTTCTTCATCACTGTTCATGAGAATATTGGCCAGACAAGCCTGGACACTAACTGACCTATTTTGAACGTTCCGAGACTGAGAAATAGTAGTGGTTTCATCTTCGTTTATGGCCTTCAATTCTTGATCTTTTATTTGCAGTAGAACCGCAATACTCTCTTGTATATTCCTTGTCGAGTTGTTTAATAGATTTAAATTTGTTAAGCCAGTAAAATAATTGATATTCCATCTACTCTTTCACTATTTCGTTGAAAAACTGCAGTTTATAAAGCGGATCTAAAAATGTTGCAATATCCTTTTTAGGGTTCTTAGAGGCGAGGAATCTGAAAATTAGATTATTCTTTTTATTGCTTTCCAGTTTATTACAGAAAAGGGCTGAAAGGGGAGGGGATAGTTTATTATTATATATTCAATAGCAGATATATTCAGATTTTTTGGTTGTTACACTGGAACAAACAAAAATCAATGAACAATCAAAACTGAAAGTGACATTACAAGAGGATATCAAAGAAGTAAAAATAAAGAGAGGTGTTAGACAGGGTGATATCATATCACCCAAAATATTCACCCTGGTACTAGAAGATATCTTCAGGAGCCTTCACTGGGAAAACAGGGGACTTAACATATCCGAAGAGCGACTCGCCAATTTAAGCTTTGCTGATGACATTGTACTTTTTGCCGAAAATGAAATCGAATTTATTTATTTATTTATTATAAACGATAACACCATTTCTACCAAAAACATCGACAATATGCAAGAGAAAAAAAACAATGTGCATGAACAATATTATTAAAGCTAAATCTAAAACTAATAGGTCAGAATGCAGGCTATTACAATCTAAATTAGTCATTCTAAAGGTAAACAGTACTACACATACGAGGCTGGTTTGAAAAGTCCGTGCAAAGTCCGAGAGATGGCACCACCGGCGCGTATCGAGGTCATGTTTAGTTAGTAGCATCTCTTGAATGAACGCACACCAAGTTTCAGCCATATTGGTCTATTTCTTTGTGTTTGGCATTCGTGTGAATCAAGGAAGTAGAGTGATTTTCAAGAAATGGACGAAAAAGAATTTCGTGTGGTGATTAAACATTACTTTATGAAAGGCAAAACGCCTCAGGAGACTAAAGAGAAGCTTGATAAACATTATGGTGACTCTGCACCTTCGATTAGAATAATTGATAAGTGGTTTCAAAATTTTCGGACTGGCCATATGGGCACAAGTGACGCTGAACGTTCTGGACGGCCTGTGGAGGTTACGACTTCAGAAATCATTGATCAAATCCATGGTATGGTGATGGATGACAGAAGAGTTAAGGTGCGTGAGATTGCTAGTGCTGTGGGCATCTCGACTGAACGGGTACATAATATTTTGCATAAACATTTGGACATGAGAAAGCTATCCGCAAGATGGGTGCCGCGATTGCTCACGCTTGACCAAAAACGGAATCGTGTGAAGTGTTGCAAGGATGGTTTGCAGCTGTTCCAGAAGAATCCGAGGACTTTAAGCGTCGTTTCGTCACTGTTGATGAAACATGGATACATTACTATACTCCTGAGACCAAACAACAATCTAAACAATGGGTTACCAAGGGGAAATCTGCACCAAAAAAGGCGAAGACCGTTCCTTCGGCCGGAAAGGTTATGGCGACTGTCTTTTGGGATTCGCAAGGGATAATCCTCATGGACTATCTGGAAAAGGGTAAAACTATTACAGGTGAATATTATTCATCGTTATTGGACCGTTTGAAAACCGAGCTGCAAGAAAAACGCCCGCGATTGGCCCACAAGAAAGTCCTTTTCCATCACGACAACGCACCAGCACACACCTATTCTCCAGACTTGGCTCCCTCGGACTACTATTTGTTGCCCAATTTGAAGAAATGGCTGGCGGGACAAAAATTTTATTCAAACGAGGAGGTGATTGCAGACACTAATGGATATTTTGCAGACTTTGACAAATCCTATTATTCGGAAGGGATCAACAAACTAGAACATCGTTGGACGAAGTGTATAAGCCTAAAAGGAGACTATGTCGAAAAATAAAAAGGTTTACCCCCAAACACATAAGTAGTTTTTATTTTTGCACGGACTTTTCAAACCAGCCTCGTATAATACCAATGGGAAACTACCCGAAAATTAAAGAAACTCTATAGCGAGGTCAGTTGCTTAACCATATTTTTGAATCGGTGTACTTATATTTATCAAAATTACGCTGCATTCTAAAGACTGGACTATGCAAGCCATAGTTTCTGGTGACATTTGCTGAGTAAAATAAGGACCTGGCGCGGATACGATGTACGGATTGAAAAGATAATTTACTAAGTAAGTACTTACAGTCAATATACCCATTTAGTACCTTAAATAAAAAATGTAGTTCAGCTTGCATTCGTCTGTCCTGAAGACTGCACATATTTAACAATCTTTGTACCAAGTCATAGTTGGTATGTCCCTCAGTTAAAGAAATTTTCAGTTTAAAAGAACAGATAAGTAAGAATTTTTTTGGACACTCTCCAACTGATTAATATGGACATTTTAAAAAGGAGACCACACCAGGCTTGCATACTCCAAAATCGGTCGAACGTACGAGCAATACAATAATTTAAACACATTACATGAAAAATCGGCACTAAACCTATCAATAAAACCCAAACACCTACCGGCTCGCTGCACCACACTCATTTGATGGCCGATGAAAGATAAAGAACAATCAAACATCACACCAAGATCCCTAATCTCATGTACCCGCTTTAAAATGGTTGTATTTATACTATAATCAAACTGCATATGTCTTTTTAATCTGGAAAATGATATACAGGAGCATTTATCAGTATTAAGACTTAAGCCGTTTAAAGTTGCACATTGGAAAAATACGTCAACATCCGCTTGCAAAACAAGACTGTCCACAGGACTAGAAATAATTTTGAATAATTTCAGATCATTGGCAAACACGAGAAAGGAAGTCTTGGTCAGGAAATCCCTCAAGTCATTTACAAATAAGAGAAACAAAAGGGGGCCGCAGTGGGAGCCCTGGGGAACGCCCGAGGGCACTATACTTAGGTTAGAGATATAATTATTTCTTCTCACACTTTGCTGACGGCCCATTAAAAAACTCTCCAGCCAACGAAGAATGTGAATGCCGAACCGAAGCGATCCAAGTTTGCTCAACAATAACCGATGGTTCACTTTGTCGAACGCCTTGGAGAAGTCAGTATATATGGTATCAACCTGACAGCCCTTCTTAAATGCGCCCAACAGGTAATCCTCATATGTTAGAAGATTAGATACACAGGAGCGAGAACGCTGAAAGCCATACTGTTCATCCATGATCACTCGCCTACAGTGCCAAGAAAGACATGCTCCAAGAATCACAAACTGAAGCAAAAAAGGTCAGTTTAGAGATGAACATCACAAAAACCAAATTCATGACGAACAAACAAACAACCATTAATGACGTAATATCCATATACGGACAATAAGTGGAAAGGGTTGCAATATTAACAGAGGTAGAGGGTGAAAGACATGGCAGTTATGTGTGAAATATTGTTTAGTTTTAATATTAAAAAGAATTTTGCCCGGTTGCTGGTTGAGATATTAAAAAAAAATAGCTAAGCATTAAAAGCTTCGGGACTTTTGACGACATGTGTAATAATTGATACACACTGAATTCTTCAACTATGCTCATCACCCATTATTGGAAAATATTAAGCGAGTTCTTACAACGAAAGTCTTTTTTTAGACTGCGCCGCTGGATTGCTATTTTTGGGCCAAGTTCAAGAATAACATTTTCCGCTCCGAAATTACTCCGGTCGCCGTTTTAGTTGTTTCATTGGAAGTGCATTCTTGGCATTACACCAGAAGAAAAGCAGAAAAGTTTTAAAATTTTCTTTTTTTTTTCTTATATTCTCTTTTTTTTAGTTTTGCAACTGCTATTGACCTACATAAGAATACCGTAAACTATGAACAATTTGAACTTGAAATTTGGAGAATCATCGACTAATCTATTTAAGTATTTTTACTGTCTAATGAAAGACAGTAATTTTTTAAAATTAGTTCCCACGCTTCACACAATACTTCAATGCAAGAGATCCATTTTATGTGATATACAGTGCGTCTCATTTTCATAGTGCCAGGATTCCAACTATAGAGATGCAATTTTTTGGAAATTAGGTGCTTAATAGTTCGCAGTCTAGTGAAAAAAATGAAATGAAATAACTACAAAAATATTATTATTTTTCAACTTAATCTTCACCTAGCTTTATGCACTTCTTCCATCTGCTTTCCAAAGCTTCCACACAAAAGATTCCTCAAGGTCTTCAAAATACTGGTTAACTGCAGCTTCGACTTCTTCATTTGATGAAAATTTGTGACCATCGAGATGTTTTTAGTGTTCCGTACGGAACACTTATAAGATCACTTCGGTGTCTGTCCGTCTGTCTGTCCGTCTGTCCGTCTGTCCGTCTGTCCGTCTGTCCGTCTGTCACACCCGATTTTCTCCGAAACTACTTGTCATAGAAAGTTGAAATTTGGTAGCAATATAGGAATTGATGGCCTCATCAGAGCCATGTAGTTTTGAAAATTAAATTTTGACTTAAGGGGTTAGTTTTGGGGGGTGAAATCGGAAATGAAAAAAAAAATTTTTACTAGGTAATCGAGTGTGGCGTCAAATGAAAGCTTGTGAAAACACGAGTAAAAAATATATATATAATGTAATACTTGCGCTCACTTTTCTTTGTATTATTTTTAAAAAATCGCGAAAAAATCGCTGTCCACCCGCCTTATCTCGAAAAGTACTTATAAAAAAATTTGAAAAAATTCTGGAATATTCTCCACGGGGTGTAGATTGAACGAAAATTATCACGAGTGCATTACCTGTAATAATTTATCTGTTATATAAAAAAAAACAGAAATTTCAAGGTCATCAATTTTCAGTAAAGATTGGAATAAACTTTGTTGAAAACTTATTTGGGGTGTGTTTTGTGAAGTCACTGATCATTTTATATCACCGTAACATAAATTTTGACTTAAGGGATTCGTTTTGAGGGGTGAAATCGGAAGAGAAAAAAAATTTTTTTTACTAGGTCATCGAGTGTGGTGTCAAATGAAAGCTTGTGAAAACACGAGTAAAAAATATATATATAATGTAATACTTGCGCACACTTTTCTTCGTATTACTTTTAAAAAATCGTGAAAAAATCGCTGTCCCCTACCTTATCTCGAAAAGTACTGATCAAAAAAATTTGAAAAAATTCTGGAATATTCTCCACGGGGTATAGATTGAACGAAAATTATCATTACCTTTAATAATTTATCTGGTATAGAAAAAAAACAATGTTTCAAGGTCACCAGTTTTCAGTAAAGATTGGAAACAAACTTTGTTGAAAACTCATTTAGGGTGTGTTTTGTGAAGTCACTGATCATTTTATACCACCCTAACAAAACTTTTTATTTCAAAAACAATCAACGTACGGAACACTAATTGTGCAAGTTCAACTTGCACTTGACCGGTTATTTTAGGTTTGGAAACAGGTGAAAGTCCAAAGGTGCCAAATCGGGAAAATAAGCACCAATTCGAAACTACAATCACGAATTTGAGCCATAGACTCAACAGACGTGTGAACACAAGCGTGTCCAAATCTTTCTTTCTCAGTAATCCTGGGCGTTTCTCTTTAATTTCTTGACGTAAACGACGCAAAAGGGTGCAATAGTAAGTCGAGTTTATTGTTTCATCCTTCGGAAGGTAGTCTATCATAATAATACCTTTAGCATCCCAAAAAACTGACGCCATCACTTTTCCTGCCGACAGAATTACCTTCGCTTCCTTTGGGATCGGTTCACCAGATTTTTTTCCACTGCTTGGATTGTTGTTTTGACTCTGAAGTATAGTTGTGAACCCAGGTTTCGACCATTGTCACAAACCTGTCAAGAAAATCTTGCCGATCAGCCTCAAATATCTCCAAATTCGAATTCGTTTTTGTTGAACTGAAAACAATCTGGGGACCTACCTAACGGAAACTTTAGAAAATCCGAGTTCGTTGGCAATGATGTTTTGTGTTCGTTCACACGAGATATCTATAGTGTTTGCAATCTCCCTGACAGTTAATCTACGGTCTTTCAATATGAGATCACACACTTTGCCAATGTTTTCTTGAGTCGTAGACGTCGTGGGCCGGCCGGAGCGAGGGTCATCTTCGATGCCCTCTCGTCCACATTTAAATTCTACAACCCATTTTTTCACAGTGGTATATGACGGAGCAGATTCCCCTAGTGGTGTTTTCATATCATAGTGGATTTCCTTTGGTGTTAATCTTTTTTTTAAACAGGTACTTGATGACCGCACATTGTTCAATTTTTTCCATTTTTTTTCCAAAAACGTTGCACTTAGTCTCACTAAACTCGTTCTAACCTAAAAACCACAAATTTTACAGCAACGAAGTTTTACACTGTGACAACCAAAGAAATTTTGAACTTATTGAGGGTACTATAATAAAATATTATAATTATTTTTTGGTGAGGTTACGAACTTTTCAATCCATCCTCGTATATGTATATATACATACATGTATATATATATATATATATATATATATATATATATATATATATATATATATATATATGCGCGTTTGATGATCGGGAATTGGTCTGGACCGTAAATAATACTCATTTTTTCTTTAATACTCAATATTTCATTATCGTTTATACCTGCTTCAGGAGTAACTACAATATTAATACACAGATTAGATATATTAAAAACTGGGAAAGAATTCATGTGCCGTATCGCAACATCTTTTGAAAACGGGTCATAATTTTGACTACTACAACGTTAAAATTTTAGCTCACAATAACTACCATAAAGGGAGACTTTTTAAGGAAATGTACCACATAAACAGGGACACCATCTCAATCAACTACAAATCAGAGACTAATCAACTTAATATTATCTACAGCAACATAATCAATGTTTATTAATCATTTACAATTACAACATTAATAATTAACAATTTGCCACCACTTGGTATAAAATAAGTAAATAAAATCTTTTTTATATTCACCGAGGCTGTTTACTTTCCATTTGAGTAGTAAAATAGAGATATAGAGTTTTGATTTCGAGGACTAACTAGCATTTGCATACGTTGTTTTATTTATTTATTCCTTTGTACATATTTATTCGTTTTATATTTCAACATTTTAATACCTAGACCAGGGGTGCTTAAACGGTCGATCGCGAGTGCTTTTTGAGTCGATCTCGAGAAAAAAATTCCGATATAGAACTATTCACAGATTTTGTTTTAGGTAACTAAAACAAAATATAATGAATAAACTACTAAAATTTATTCGATCCACAATTAGTCAGAATGTCAGGACATGGCAGATAAACTGAAACATGATATCATGGAATGTACTTACTTTTCTTTACAGTTCCACGAATCCACTGATATGACAGACACTGCCCAGCTGTGTATTTTTATTCGAATGGTATTTAATGACATGTCGGCTAAGGAAGAGTTTTTGACAATGATTCTTCTGAAAGGAAAAACCCGTGGCGAAGATATATATGACGTTTTCTTCAATTTTGTAACAAACTACAAGCTACCAATATATAAGCTAGTGTGCATTACAACCGATGGAGCACCAGCAATGACTGGAAACAAAAATGGTTTTGTGGCATTGTGTCGAGCTAATGATGATTTCCCTTCATTTTTCTCCTTCCATTGCATTATACATCAACAAGTTTTGTGTTCAAAAGTTCTAAACATGGGCATTGCAATAAAAATTGTGAATTCTATCCGTGCACGTAGCTTGCAACGACGGCTCTTTAAATTGCAGTTGGAAGATAGTGAGTCAGCTGAACACACTGATTTAGTTCTTCACACGGACGTCAGGTGGTTGAGTCGCGGAAAAATTCCTAGAAAGAGGTGATGACACTCAGATGCTGAAAAACGGAAAATGGCTGACTGATTTGGCATTTTTGACAGACATCACAATGCATTTAAACACCATTAATTTGGAGCTTCAAGGTAAAGGAAAAACTATTATTGAGATGATTAGCGCAATAAACGCATTCAAAAGTAAATTGCAACTTATGATAGATTAACTGAAAAGAAAGGATCTGAAAAATTTTCCGTCTTTGAAAGCAAGGATTCCTCAGTTGAATTATGATATATATGAGGCAGAATTATCAAATATTTTGGGCCAATTCGAAATACGTTTTTATGATTTCAGTAAACTGGCAAATATCGCATCATTTATGAGTTATCCTTTTTCGTGTAAAAACATTGAGGAATTAGCTACTGAAATAGCAAGTCAGTTTAACATGGGCTCATGTTCTGTTGAAAATGAGTTAGTGCAGATTATATCAGATATACATCTCAAAGCCACAGCATCTGATACAAAATTCTGGTGTTTTATATCTGAAGATAAATATCCGAATCTAAGGCAAATCGCCCTTCAACTGACGGCAATGTTTGGGTCAACTTACTTGTGCAAGTCTGCATTTTCGGAAATGAAGACAATTAAGTCAAAATATCGCAATCGACTAACTGACGAACATATGTCATCATGCTTGCGATTAGCACTCGGTATTTACGTACCATCTCATGAAAAGTATGCTGAGGACATGCAGTGCCACGCTTCAACATCCAAAGTCACTCTTTAGTTAAGTTTAGACACTAGAACTCGTTTGTTTTGTAGGAACCAATAAACTCGCAATTTTGAATAATTATGAGTTTTTCATTGACATTTTAGAGCAGACCTACACTTACCTTGACTAAAAAAATGCATATTGTGCGGAAAACTAATATCTATGCCACGATACACCCTACCTAGACGACAATCCTGCATCACACTTACTTGCAGCCTCTCAGAGTCGATCGATCGTAGTCTAACAATATTGAGGTAGATCGCCAGCAGTTCAAGTTTGAGCACCCCTGACCTAGACGAAATATAACATTGTTTTTAATATATTTAATCCGTTTATTATTGTTGTAGTTACTCCTGAAGAAGTTAACAAAGGATAATGAAATATTAAGTACTAAAGAAAAAAAGAGTTTTATTTACAGTCCAGACCGATTTCCGATAATCAAACAAGCATCTAATTGACATACGGTCGATAACAGATTAGCTAATTATATATATATATATATATATATATATATATATATATATATATATATATATATATATATATATATATATATATATATATATATATATATATATATATATATATATATATATATATATATATAATAAAGAGAGAGAAAGCAAAAGTTGCCGTATCTAACAAAATCCTAAGTTATGAAACTAGTTGGGGGAACTCGGCAAAAAACAGGCATCAACAGATGTTCATACTATATTCATTTAGCCAATATTTCGGTCCTAGGTTGGGACCTTCATCAGGGCAAAAACTGAAAAAGAGATAACGAAGCAGCCAATAAAGAAAATTAGGCATAAAGACTTGGTGTTATAAAGTCAAGTTTTTAATTATCAGTTTTAATTATTAATTTCTGATTTGCAATTTTTTTGATTTCAATCCTACAATTATTAAAATGTAACTATTGTAATTAAACAGTATTATTAATCTAAACAATCACAAATTATTATTATCATTATGAAGAAATGTCAACAAAAATAAAAATTAACTCACTTGTAGTATGAAATTTAATCTAACAAGAATGACCATCAACAACAATCGCCATAGTAAAAAACCAACACTGAAATAAAACTACCACAATTCACTAACATATTAACTTAAAAACATGGCATTTACAGCAGGGATGCCATTGATAACGTTGGATGCTGAAATTCAAAAACTAATTAACCACCTGCCATCTTAAAGAAAAATGAAAAGTGACAACTTTGACAGGGCGCTGACAAAGGACGACCACCTGACAGATGTAAGGGATCACTCAAAAAGAATAAAGGAAAGGTCGAACGACCAGGAAAGGACCGGTTTTAGTACGAAATTAAGTGCTACGTCATATAATAAAATTTTGGTATAAAGGGAAAGGATATCCAATGGGAAGGCAAATTTTCGCTGTTATGACCATTGAGTGACATATAAAGGAAACAAATTTTACTTCATCTGGGGGGGGGGGGGGGGAGTAAAGCAAGGGAAAAAGGGAGGCGGTGATTTGAAAGGATTTTTCATTGATTGGGAACATATTATTCAATTTATTATTATAATTGTTATTGTTATTAATGTTACTTGCATAGGAATGTAATTATAAAGAAATTGAAGGGAAACCAAGAAAAAACATATACCTAAACAAGATGGTACCCAGAGGGCAGTATGCAGGAGGACAGAGCTGTCAAATACAAAATTCTTTTTGAGTGATCCCTTACATCTGTCAGGTGGTCGTCCCTTGTCAGCGCCCTGTCAAAGTTGTCACTTTTCATTTTTTCTTTAAGATGGCAGGTGGTTAATTAGTTTTTGAATTTCAGCATCCAACGTTATCAATGGCATCCCTGCTGTAAATGCCATGTTTTTATGTTAATATGTTAGTGAATTGTGGTAGTTTTATTTCAGTGTTGGTTTTTTACTATGGCGATTGTTGTTGATGGTCATTCTTGTTAGATTAAATTTCATACTACAAGTGAGTTAATTTTTATTTTTGTTGACATTTCTTCATAATGATAATAATAATTTGTGATTGTTTAGATTAATAATACTGTTTAATTACAATAGTTACATTTTAATAATTGTGGGAGTGAAATCAAAAAAATTGCAAATCAGAAATTAATAATTAAAATTGATAATTAAAAACTTGACTTTATAACACCAAGTCTTTATGCCTAATTTTCTTTATTGGTTGCTTCGTTATCTCTTTTTCAGTTTTTGCCCTGATGAAGGTCCCAACCTAGGACCGAAATATTGGCTAAATGAATATAGTATGAACATCTGTTGATGCCTGTTTTTTGCCGAGTTCCCCCAACTAGTTATATATATATATATATATATATATATATATATATATATATATATATATATATACATATATATATATATATATATATATATATATATATATATATATATATATATATATATATATATATATTCCGCTTCTTGAATTCTCTGTAGTTGTGATGCTCTCCGTTTTCGGCAGGTGGCTACTATCATACTTTCTTTGGCCTTCTATGATCTTATACGCTGCAGGTGCCCATGTTGGCGTTCTATTGTTTTCTAGAATACTGCCCTTAACTTCCGTATTTCCCGTATTCTGGCATTCCTAATGTTGTCCATTTTTGAAACACGATCGCGATAAAAAAATTAAAATGCAGTAAATGAAAATTTAAAAGAGTTTTAGACGATCAATTTCTGAAAACACCTCATTTATTTTTTGCGGGACGCTTCGGACGTTCTCTTGGAAAGTTTGAAGATTAGTTTGAAAAGTTGGCAAATAACCACACTGCGAATTTCTAATATAATGTTCTAGATTTTAAATTTCGATTAAAAACTTTTAAGTTTCTCGTCTTTGTTTTCTTTTTCAAATGAAAACGTGGTTTTGACGTTGAAAATGCGATTCTATCGATTGTTTTGAGGTCGTATTGATAAACATGGCAAACGGTTTAAAAAACAGAAGAAATTCTGTCTAAAATTAAAATCAAGTTCAAAATAAACGACCTCGAACCTTAAATATTGTAGCACAAAAACACCCTAAGGCATTCATCATCGATATTTTATACTCTCATGTAAGCTCCTTGCAATGCGGTTTACATGATAAAAGAAAATAATATTTCTCTAAGTTACTTTATTTATATATAGCTAAACGAACTTTAGAAACTGCTACTGGAACAATATCACTCGAATCACATCCAAACCATCTTCTCATGTCCTTCAGCCAAGAATTTTGTCGTCTTTCGAACGATTGTTTGTCCTTTATTTTGTCATACTTTGGTCCCTCATTATATGTCTGAAGTATTGAGTTTTTCTTATTTTTATGGCTGTTAGTAATTCCTTCATTTTATTCATTCTTTCCAGTACTTTGTCTTTTATTTTCTGTGCCCAGAAGATGTGAAGAAGGCGTCCATAAATGTACATTTCATTGTCCAGTCACATTAGGGGTTTCACCTCGGAATGAGAGATAATAAGCTGTAAACTTGTATAACCTTTATTTTGGCATTCGAAAAGTTGTCTCAAAAGTCTCATAAAATTTCGTGTCCGCGTCTTAAGATATTCAAGGTCAAAGATCACAAAAATAGTAAATATCTCGCTTCTTATGGTTTCAAAGATATTTGCATTTATTATAAAAATTTTAGAGCATAAAATTCTCTTCAAATTTTGTTCTAAACATTTTTTTTATACGCTTAAACCGTTTTGGAGATAGAGCGCGTAGAGCGCGCAGCGCTCAGCCATACATAGCATAATGCAAGGTCAACCGTGAGTCCAGGTAAATAATACGTCGTATAAAGTTAATTAATCACAAAAAAATCCATAATTATGAATAATTTGCATTATTTATTAATTAATACATTATATTTAATAATGTTTTTCATTTATCAAATATATTCGTTTAATAATACTTACCTACTTCGTGTAATTACAAAATTGTTAAGGAGAATACTTGATGTATATCTTAATTATATTCTAATACATCTAAATTAGATTTTAAGTAGAAAAGGAATAGAGTAAATACATTTTAATTATATCTTTATTTAGCAATTATGTATTATACATTTACTACAATTGAAGTTCAAATGTGGGGAGGATTTACGTAAATTTTAATAATTAGAAGGACATGAATCTCAATTTTCTTTTTCTTCATCAACGTCTTCCGGTGGCTTGAAAATTTCCAATTTATTATCATCATCTTCGTTGTCGGGTCCAATACACTTTCTTCATCGAGATCGCTTTGATACGATGAAGTATTGAGGCAAGTTTGCCCATTACACTGGCCACAAGCTAAAGCACATTGCAACCCCGATTTCCTGCATCCGCAGCGTGAACCACAACCATTCTTACAGTTGCAAAATATTGTGTTCAGTAGTTCATCTGGAGCTGGTGGTAATATTGTCGTTATCGGTTCCAGGAGTTCATTTTGCAACACACAACCTCATTCCTGGGGTTCTAAATCATTCCCTGACCAAGTTTGAATTTGATAGTATACACGGTTGTTATGATGATGAGTCGCTGCACTTGTTGGTGGAAGATTGGATAACTGCACAAGTTTATTAAGCTTTGTTGACTTGACGAATTGCGTGTAGAAAAGATGGTCGATATTGTCCTCAGATTTTGGAGCATTACGTATTGCCAACAGCAGTACGCTCCATTTTCATACAATGTTTGTACAGGGCAGTTTTCTTATTGAAATACTTGAGCCAGTTGATCGAAACTGGGAAGTTTCTCTAATGTTCTAATGAAAGTTTTTTTCCCTTTTTTAAACAGGGCAGCTACTAAATGCATGCAAAAATAAAATGTGTTTTTTAGAACGGGGATGTTTATCGAAACTTTTGGAGGAGTATATTTGTGTTTTAATATTGCCTTTGCCAACTTTTTTTAGGAAAATTTCTTGTTGATGTGATTGAGTACTTCCAATTAAAATGACGATTAAATCTATATCTTCTCCTATAATCACGGCAGTCCTTTGATGTTTTGATTCTTCAATAGCTGTTTCGATAATAAGAATATCAGCATCATCTCTGGCTTGTTTTGTAGTGATATTAACAGTTTCTACTTTCTCAATAAGCATATCAATAAGCTTTTTTCTTCTTAGCTGTTCCATTGCTTTTATGTTTTTACTATAGTCCGAGTATCCGTCAAATACAACAACAATTCTTGAGCCATAATATGTTTGTAAATATTTTACGTATTTATCTAAAACAATGGAGAAAGTATCGTCTTTACTTCATACGACGCGATGCAGAAGAAATCCACCATCGATAATGTATGTTACAATATTTTCATCAAGATCGATATCGACAGGTGTCATATTGTCATATAATGTCGCTTTCGTGGTTTTTCTCATGCCATCATTATCAAATAAAGATGTCGGATACCGACTTAGTTCATATGGAAGATATCCTTGAAGATTACTTTCAAACTGTTTGCTTGCAGTTATTCTTTAGAAGAGTAGCAATGGATCTACGGAGACTTTACGATCGTTAATCTTGACAGATTTGTTAACAATTGAAAGCGGTAAAACCTTATCGGCGCGTTTTAACTTTATCTCATTAAAGTTCAAGCCAGTTATCTTTACCATAGATTCTAATCCGATTTCATGGGCTTTGTAGCAACTAATTTGGTCATTTCCAACGATTCCAGAAGCTAAGGATACCAACTGTTTTGTATTTGGAAAGGGATTATGAAGCGTAAACCATTCAACTAGTTTACTTACATCAGTATTATCTCTTTTTACTCTTGAATCCCTAGCATCAACGTGTTGTTCTGCAGAGTCTAAAGAAATGTTACAAAACTCCTCAATTTCTCCACAAATTGTATTTCTTGCGTACTTCGATCTCGAGATACTCCCCCTTCTGTCTTCATATATTTTATAAGACTTTGTTTTCTATCTCAAAAACGGTTAAGCGTATAAAAAAAATGTTTAGAATAAAATTTGTAGAGAATTTTATGCTCTAGAATCCTCATAATAAATGCAAATATCATTGATATCATAGGAAGCGAGATATTTGCGAAAAACTGATTTTTGTGACCTTTTACCTTGAATATCTTAAGACGCGGACATGAGATTTTATGAGACTTTTGAGACAACTTTTAGAATACCAAAATAAAGGTTTATATAAGTTTACAGCTTATCTCTCATTCCGAGATTGACCCTCTTTTTTGGCTTAAGTGACTGTACTTCAAAAAAATTCAAAATATTCCAGTCCTTTCTCTGAGCCAGGGTCAAGGCCCAGCACTCACCTTCATACAATAACACGGAGAATACATACGCTCTCATCATTTTCATTCGAAGTTCGAGAGTGAGACTTGTGCGATGAAAAAATTTAATCATATTCATGTATGTTACTAGGGCCTGTTCAATTTGGGAATATATTTCCTTTCTTGGATCCCTCTTGACATTTATTTTGGTTCCCAAAAATTTAAATGTGGAGACCTATTCTACGGTGTTGTCCCTGATTTCGAGGAATTCTGGTTGTAGATTGTTCTTTGTTATTACCATCTACTTGGTTTTTCTTATATTCATAGTTAATTGCAGTCTTTCGCTGGGTGTTTCAACTCGATTGGTCAGTTGCTGGAGATCTTTGATATTATTTGCTAATAGAACAGTATCATCAGCATACCGTATGCTATTCAGTTTATTTCCATTAACTGTTATTCCTTCAATGGGTTCATAGATGGACTCATTAAACACAGCATCAGAACTGAACAAAAGTGGAGAATGCATCCCTGTCTTACACCTTGGGACTTTCGGACTTTTTTTGGCCCAATTTTAATTTCCACTGATTGATCCCAGTACAGATTTTTAAAAATATTTAGATTTCTTTTGTCTATATTTGTCGTTTCTAGTTGAAAGCTTTATTGTAATGTATAAAACATGCATATACACATATATTCATACCTTTACAACTTGGGATCGGTACATTTAATGAGAATAAAGTTTCCCGTGTACCCATGCCTTTTCGGAATCCGAATTGTGTGTTATCTATTTATAGACACCTAAAATATTATATCGAGAAGTTACTACATAGTAAACATCCACAACTCCACTTGATAAAACGAAAATTCCCTATCCGATACAGCAGCAGCTCAATATTATTAATAACCGTATCTCCGAAAAGTATAGTTTCCATTCTGGCAAAAGTCCAAATTTTTGCCAGACTTATAAATCCAAGTCTATGGCCATTCGGGTGGCGCCGAAGATGTCTTTTCAATAAAACGAATGAAAATTTGGAGCCTAAACTTGGCCTAGAGCAAACTAGGGGTTAGAAAGTTAAAATTCTAAGAATTTTCAAAAGACAAGTTCGTAGCATAAAAGAGTATTTTTACAGGGTTTTCGTAAATTCAGAGATTTTTTTCTTCAGTTGAACAAATAAAACAATAGTTTAAGAAAACGTCAACATGTTACAGGAATAACACTACAATATAAAACAAAAATAAAAACAACTTCAAAAAGTGATAAAAAGTAAAAAATAAAAAACCCGGTCAAGTGCAAGTTGGACTTGCGCAATTAGTGTCCCGTACTATAATTTCCTCTAAAATAAAAATTTTTATTACAGAACTATTTTATAATGCACGAAAAAACTTCCATATGACCAAATTTTTATCTGTTATAATGAACCCATTTATGAGGAACTTCCGGATAAAGCGAACCAAATTTGGATGTTTTGGGTCCGTTTATAACGAACTTGCCACTCCTTGTGCTCGATGTCGCGCAAACTGATCTAGGAAATTCACCGAAACTCCCTAGGACTCCCTATTCTACTTGTTTCTGCCGCGTCGCTAGTTCGAGCAGTATTATTTTCAATTCACTTGTGTTATGCGGTTCTAATGCATATTTGATCAAAGCAGCAAAGTGAATGTTTAAGTTTTTATTTTAAAATGAGTACACAAAAATGTAAAGCGTTTATTTTAAAAGACAAACACGATATTATAAGGAAAATGGAAAATGGAGTTATACAAAGTGATGTTTGCAAACAGTTCAATTTAACTAAATCTATGGTTTCTACCATATGGAAGAAGAGGTAAGAAATCTTATCAGTCTATGATAAAAGAAGCTTTAGTTGTAAAAAAGTAAAAAAATCTACACATGACCAAGTCGATAAACGACTCCTTAAATTGTTTACTCAAAAACGACATGAACATGTTCCTATTACTGGCTATACTTTACAAGAGAAAGCTAGTGAATTGGTAAGGAAATAGAGAACACCGAGTTTAACAGTTCTAGAAGTTGGAATGAATGACATAATATTAGTGGGGGTAAGATAGTAGGAGAAACTGCAGGAGTGGATATTACTGTTGTTGATCAATGGTTGGCCATTGTATTGCCGGAAATTCGAGAAAGTTATGAATATGTGGACATATTTAATGCGGATGAAACGGGTTTGTTTTACAACACGACGCCTAATAAGATACTAAAGTTTGTCGGAGAGAATTGTGCTGATGGAAAGTTATCAAAAGTAAGGATTACTGTGTTGGTAACTGCAAATATGTCTGGAACAGAGAAAAGAAAATTGTTGGTGATAGGAAAGTCCGCCAATCCCAGGTGTTTTAAAAACAAACATTTACCAGTAAAGTAAAAATCAAATAGTAAAACCTGGATGACATCAGAAATTTTTAAAAACGATCCGATCGAATGGGACAAAGAATTAAAATTTACAAACAGAAAAATATTACTTGTGATTGAAAAATGTCCAGCGCACCCAGAAGTTGATCTACAGCAAATAAAATTGGTTTTTTATGCCTCCAAACACAAGTGCAAAGCTTCAGCCTATGGATCAAGATGTGATACAGTCACACAAAAGTGAAAATAAATCAAAGGAAAATACAAGAAAATCAAGAAATAACATTAGAGGAAATCATAGGGACGATTAATACACTAAAGAGAGGCAAAGCAGTGGGACATAACAACATAACCGCAGAGATGATGAAGAACATTGCCGATATAGGACGAGAAATCTTAAGGAAACTATTTAATAAAATAATGATAAAAAGAAAGATACCAGAAAAATGGTAAGTGGGAATAATCATACCACTATATAAAAAAGGAGACAACAAGGATTGTTCCAACTACCGAGGAATTTCAATACTTAATACAGTAACCAAAATGTATGTACAAATCTTGGAAGGAAGAGTCCAAAAAATTATAGAATCTCAATTAGAAAAATTCCAAAGTGCATTCAGGAAAGGAAGGGGAGAACAGGATAATATCTTTACGATTAAGAATTTAATAGAAAAAAGTAAGAATAGCAGAATATACGTTGCGTTTCTAGATCTTGAAAAAGCCTTTTATAGTGTCCCACGGCAACTTATATTGAACAGCTTAATAGCAAGAATAATAAACATGTAGTGCCATTCAAGGTCTACACCAGCTAACAAGATGTTATGTAAGAACGGGAAAATATGTGTCCAAGGAGTTTACAACAGAAGAGGGACTTAGACAAGGGGGAGTTTTAAGCCCAACCTTGTTCAATATAATAATGTACGATGTAATAAAAGAAGTAAAAACAAAAGTAAAAAAATACAGGGACGGCTATAAAAATATGATACTGACAGAAATATCTGACAGCGCCTATGCAGATAATCTGGTAATCTACGCCAAGAATGGGAGGGAGTTACAGTACAATATAGAAGTATGGAAGGCAGCACTGCATAAAAGAAATCTAAGAATAAATATAGACAAGACCAAGACAATGATAATAGGTAGAGACAAAAGATTACAATAAAAATTGACGGCAGAGAGATAGAACAAGGAACATAGGAAAGAACGATGCGGAAATAAACGATAGAATAGAAAATATACTAAAAGTATTCTTCAGTCTCAACAATACATACATACGTAAGAAAGAGGTCTCCATAAATACAAAAATGATGATCTATAAAACTGTATTTAGACCTATCCTAATATACGGCAGTGAGAGCTGGGTACTCACAAAAAGAACGTGCACTAAACTTTAAGCAATTGAGATGAAGTAGCTTAAAGTAGTAATAGGCATACAAGAAGAGATAAAATTAGAAACACGGAGGTGAGAGAACAATTGTAGATAACATAGAACCGCTAACGACAACGATAAAAAGGCACCAACTGAGATGGTTTGGCCACTTAGTGAGAATGAAGGAGAGTCAACAAGCAAAAGTAATATGGGAATCCCGAACGATTCAGAAAAGACTAAGGAGTAGACCAGACAAAACTTAGGAAACTGAAGTAGCTGAAAACCTGAAGGAACGAAAAACGACCTGGAAGGAAAGGAAAGGGCAAAAAAAACAAGAAGGAATGGGCAAAATTTGTATACAATTTTTAGATAAAATGTATTTAACATAAAAATGTACACCTTGACACCTAACGGTACATCAAGATATTTGATTAATAAATAAAAATAAATAAATATTAAAGGGAGGAGCTGATAAATATTTAGTTGTTAGTTGTAAATTCACCACCACACTTACTGCACTTGACCTGTGGGTAGGGGTTCCTTAGTTTTCGTCTTACCGACGACTGGATGCAAAACTTCGGCTTCGACCAATTCTTGGGCTCGTTATGGCGGAAGCCGAATGTATGGTCGAAGGTGCTTTTTTTTTTTGCCGAAAGGGGCCGAAGCTTCGATCAGACATTAGTTAACAGTTTACAGTTGACTAGCTACCATATTTGTTCACTGCATCTATCAAAAGAGGTGACTCGTGGGCTAATGTAGAAGCAGAACTGTGTTTTACCAAATTATTTACAAAATCAACCCGCCCATGATAGGCTGACATTGAAAAGAAATAATTCCTTGGAACGCCAGAGTTATTTTCCTAGTCATGACGATGTCCTTAGCAAATGTTAAGCATTAGTTTTTCTTATTATAACATCAAAATATTTGGTAGTTTATGAAAAAAAACTCCTTTTTGAATAAATTTCGGACACCCTGTATATAAACAAATTTATAGAAACGTGTTGTAGAAATCTGTGACATATAGCTTTTAAACCTAAAATAAATAATATGACTAAGCCAAAACTGTCAGTTTGAGTTCAGATATTCCTGTAACCTGTTGGAAATACCCGCTACTTTTGAAATCAAATATTTGTAAGCTAAACAAACAAGGAGCTGACCGCGTGCCTATTTACACAGAGCAATCCCTTGAGTGTTGTTGAGCTAATTAAGTGGACTTTACACCTCTCAAAGGAGGTGCCTTGGCCTATATCGCATGTCAAAGGACAATAATTAACACCATTGTTTGTACAGGGTTTTGTCTTGTATTGGGACTGTTTGGGGAATAGTTTAAATAAACAGTTAAGGAAAAGTTTGACGACGAAATAAAGGATAATGAATGAATTCGTACATGTGTAAGGTTTTTTGTGAATAATCTCATTATTTAAATAGTTTATTCAAGACTATTGACTAAGTAATTTCACAAGGACTTCCATTGCAATCACATAATTGAAGTGAAATTGAGGTAACTGAAATTTTTAGTGTCCAGAAGATGGAGAGAGAACGGCTCCTAATATGATTTTATTTTAGTTTTTAGTGTTCCGTACGGAACACTTATAAGATCACTTCGGTGTCTGTCTGTTCGTCTGTCTGTCTGTCCGTCTGTCACACCCGATTTTCTCCGAATCTATTTGTCATAGAAATTTGAAATTTGGTAATAATATAGGAATTGATGGCCTCATAAGAGCCATGTAGTTTTGAAAGTTAAATTTTGACTTAAGGGGTTAGTTTTGGGGGGTGAAATCGGAAGTGAAAAAAATTTTTTTTACTAGTTAATCGAGTGTGGTGTCAAATGAAAGCTTGTGAAAACACGAGTAAAATATATATATGTAATGTAATACTTGCGCGCACTTTTCTTTGTATTATTTTTAAAAAATCGCGAAAAATCGCTGTCCACCCGCCTTATCTCGAAAAGTACTTATCACAAAATTTTGAAAAAATTCTGGAACATTCTCCACGGGGTGTAGATTGGACGAAAATTATCACGAGTGCATTACCTGTAATAATTTATCTGGTATATAAAAAAAAACAGAAATTTCTAGCTCATCAATTTTCAGTAAAGATTGGAAATAAACTTTGTTGAAAACTCATTTGGGGTGTGTTTTGTGAAGTCACTGATCATTTTATACTTCCATTACAACATTTTTTATTTTAAAAGCAATCAGCGTACGGAACACTAATTGCGCAAGTTCAACTTCCACTTGAAAGGTTATTTTATACTAAACTTGAAAGTGGTAATTTTCTGTTTAACTAAATGTACTACATTACTGATGAGAAATAGTTGAAAGTCAGAAAATTAAATGTGTCAGTTCAAAATGATGGACAATTTTAAATTTTGTACGATCAGTGTAAAAGTTCCGAGAAATTTAACCTTTTAGTTACATTTTTAGTGTTCCGTACGGTATACTCATAGAATCACCTCGGTGTCTGTCGGTCCGTCTGTTACAGTCTATTTTCTCAGAAACTATTTAACATAGAAAGTTTAAATTTGGTACTAATATAGGAATTGATAGCCCAATCAGAGCCGTGTAGTTTTGAAAATTAAAATTTGACTTAAAGGGGTAAAATCGGAAGTGAAAAAAAATTTGTACAAGGCTATCGAGTGGGGTGAATGAATGAAAGTTTGTGAAAACACTAGTTCAAAAATATACCATATATGATGTAATACTTGCGCACACTATTCTTTGTATTATTTTAAAAAAATGACCAGAAACCTTAGTCTCCCCACTCTGTCTTGTATTGGGACTGTTTGGGGAATAGTTTAAATAAACAGTTAAGGAAAAGTCTGACGACGAAATAAACGATAATGAATGAATTTGTACATGTGTAAGATTTTTTGTGAGTAATCTCATTATTTAAATAGTTTATTTAAGGTTATTCACTAAGTAACTTAACCAGGACTTCTATTGCAATCACATAACTGAAGTAAAATTGAGGCAACTGAAATTTTTAGTGTCCAGAAGCTGGAGCAACGGCTCCTAATACGTTTTTATTTTAGTTTTTTATACTAAACTTAAAAGTGGTAATTTTCTGTTTAATTAAATATACTACATTACTGACGAGAAATAGTTGAAAGTCAGAAAATTAAATGTGTCAGTTCTGAATGATGGACGATTTTAAATTTAGTATGATCAGTGTAAAAGTTCCGAGAAATTTAACCTTTTAGTTACATTTTTAGTGTTCCGTACGGTATACTCATAGGATCACTTCGGTGTCTGTCGGTCCGTCTATCACAGTCTAGTTTCTCAGAAACTATTTGACATAGAAAGTTGAAATTTGGTACTAATATAGGAATTGATAGCCCAATCAGAGCCGTGTAGTCTTGAAAATTAAAATTTGACTTAAAGGGGTAAAATCGGAAGTGAAAAAAAATTTGTACAAGGCTATCGAGTGGGGCGAATAAATGAAAGTTTGTGAAAACACTAGTTAAAGAATATACCATATATGATGTAATACTTGCGCACACTATTCTTTGTATTATTTTAAAGAAATGGCCAGAAACCTTTGTCTCCCCACTCTGTCTTATATTGGGACTGTTTGGGGAATAGTTTAAATAAACAGTTAAGGAAAAGTTTGACGACGAAATAAAGGATAAAGAATGAATTTGTACATGTGTAAGATTTTTTGTGAATAATCTCATTACTTAAATGGTTTATTTAAGGCTATTGACTAAGTATACTTCCATTGCAATCACATAACTGAAGTAAAATTCAGGCAACTGAAATTTTTAGTGTCCAAAAGCTGGAGCAACGGCTCCTAACACGTTTTTATTTTAGTTTTTTTTATACTAAACTTAAAAGTGGTAATTTTCTGTTTAATTAAATGTACTACATTACTGACGAGAAATAGTTGAAAGTCAGAAAATTAAATGTGTCAGTTCTAAATGACGGACGATTTTAAATTTTGTACGATCAGTGTAAAAGTTCCGAGAAATTTAACCTTTTAGTTACGTTTTTAGGGTTCCGTACCGTATACTCATAGGATCACTTCGGTGTCTGTCGTCTGTCACAGTCTATTTTCTCAGACACTATTTAACATAGAAAGTTTAAATTTGGTACTAATATAGGAATTGATAGCCCAACCAGAGCCGTGTAGTTTTGAAAATTAAAATTTGACTTAGAGGGGTAAAATCGGAAGTGAAAAAAAATTTGTACAAGACTATCGAGTGGGGTGAATGAATGAAAGTTTGTGAAAACACTAGTTGAAAAATATACCATATATGATGTAATATTTGCGCACACTATTCTTTGTATTATTTTAAAAAAATGGCCAGAAACCTTAGTCTCCCCACTCTGTCTTGTATTGGGACTGTTTGGGGAATAGTTTAAATAAACAGTTAAGGAAAAGTCTGACGACGAAATAAACGATAATGAATGAATTTGTACATGTGTAAGATTTTTTGTGAGTAATCTCATTATTTAAATGGTTTATTTAAGGCTATTGACTAAGTAATTCAACCAGGACTTCCATTGCAATCACATAACTGAAGTAAAATTCAGGCAACTGAAATTTTTAGTGTCCAGAAGCTGGAGCAACGGCTCCTAATACGTTTTTATTTTAGTTTTTTTATACTAAACTTAAAAGTGGTAATTTTCTGTTTAATTAAATGTACTACATTACTGACGAGAAATAGTTGAAAGTCAGAAAATTAAATGTGTCAGTTCTAAATGATAGACAGTTTTAAATTTTGTACGATCAGTGTAAAAGTTCGGAGAAATTTAACCTTTAAGTTGCGTTTCTAGGGTTCCGTACGGTATACTCATAGGATCACTTCGGTGTCTGTCGTCTGTCACAGTCTATTTTCTCAGAAACTATTATACATAGAAAGTTTAAATTTGGTACAAATATAGGATTTGATAGCCCAATCAGAGCCGTGTAATTTTGAAAATTAAAATTTGACTTAAAGGGCTAAAATTGGAAGTGAAAAAAAAATTGTACAAGGCTATCGAGTGGGGTGAATGAATGAAAGATCGTGAAAACACTAGTTCAAGAATATACCATATATGATGTAATACTTGCGCACACTATTCTTTGTATTATTTTAAAGAAACGGCCAGAAACCTTTTTCTCCCCACTCTGTCTTGTATTGGGACTGTTTGGGGAATAGTTTAAATAAACAGTTAAGAAAAAGTTTGACGACGAAATAAAGGATAAAGAATGAATTTGTACATGTGTAAGATTTTTTGTGAATTATCTCATTATTTAAATGGTTTATTTAAGGTTATTGACTAAGTAATTTAACCAGGACTTCCATTGCAATCACATAACTGAAGTAAAATTCAGGCAACTGAAATTTTTAGTGTCCAGAAGCTGGAACAACGGCTCCTAATACGTTTTTATTTTAGTTTTTTTATACTAAACTTAAAAGTGGTAATTTTCTGTTTAATTAAATGTACTATATTACTGACGAGAAATAGTTGAAAGTCAGAAAATTAAATGTGTCAGTTCTAAATGACGGACGATTTTAAATTTTGTACTATCAGTGTAAAAGTTTAGAGAAATTTAACCTTTTAGTTACGTTTTTAGGGTTCCGTACGGAATACTCATAGGATCACTTCGGCGTCTGTCCGTCCGTCTATCACAGTCTATTTTCTCAGAAAACTATTTGACATCGAAAGTTGAAATTTGGTACTAATATAGGAAGTGAAAGCCCAATCAGAGCCGTGTAGTTTTGAAAATTAAAATTTTGACTTAAAGGGGTAAAATCGGAAGTGAAAAAAAATTTGTACAAGGCTATCGAGTGGGGGGAATGAATGAAAGTTTGTGAAAACACTAATTCAAAAATATACCATATATGATGTAATACTTGCGCACACTCTTCTTTGTATTATTTTTAAAAAATGGCCAGAAACCTTTGTCTTCCCACTCTGTCTTGTATTGGGACTGTTTGAGGAATAGTTTAAATAAACAGTTAGGAGAAGTTTGACGACGAAATAAAGGATAATGAATGAATTTGTACATGTGTAAGATTTTTTGTGAGTAATCTCATTATTTAAATGGTTTCTTTAAGGCTATTGAGTAAGTAATTTAACCAGGACTTCCATTATAATCACATAAATGAAGTGAAATTGAGGTAACTGAAATTTTGTTGTAAAATTTTTTGTGAATAATCTCATTATTTAAATGGTTTATTTAAGGCTATTGACTAAGTAATTTAACCAGGACTTCTACTGCAATCACATAATTGAAGTGAAATTGAGGTAACTGAAATTTTTAGTGTCCAGAAGCTGGAGCAACCGCTCCTAATACGTTTTTCTTTTAGTTTTTTATACTAAACTTAAAAGTGGTAATTTTCTGTTTAATTAAATGTACTACATTACTGACGAGAAATAGTTGAAAGTCAGAAAATTAATTGTGTCAGTTCTAAATGATGGACAATTTTAAATTTTGTACGATCAGTGTAAAAGTTCCGAGAAATTCAACCATTTAGTTACGTTTTTAGTGTTCCGTACGGAATACTCATAGGATCACTTCGGTGTCTGTCCGTCCGTCTATCACAGTCTATTTTCTCAGAAACTATTTGACATCGAAAGTTGAAATTTGGTACTAATATAGGAAGTGATAGCCCAATCAGAGCCGTGTAGTTTTGAAAGTTAAAATTTGACTTAAGGGGGTAAAATCGGAAGTGAAAAAAATTTGTACAAGGCTATCGAGTGGGGTGAATGAATGAAAGTTTGTAAAAACACGAGTTCAAAAATATATATGATGTAATACTTGCGCACACTCTTCTTTGTATTATTTTAAAAAAAATGACCAGAAACTTTTGTCTCCCCACTCTATCCCAGAAAATTCTGACCCAGAAATTTTGGAAAAAAACCCTGGAATATTTTTCATAAAGTGTAGATAGAGCTAAAATTATCACGGATGCATTTCGTTGATATTGGGGGTCAAAATCGGAAGTAAAAGAAAAATTACCAAATCATCAAGGACATCTGATAATTTATCTCTTATAAAAAATCTATGTTACAGTCAAAATGGCGAGGGTGGATATAATAGGAACAAATAGCCACTGCTTTAAGCATTTGGTACCCAGACAAAATAATTTTATTTTAATTGTTAATAATTAAACAAATATTTAGGTAGTAAATATTTGTTTTCCACTTTTATTACTAGAGTCTAGATTGAGCTAGGTTGATTTATTGGCTATTAGATAGCTAAGAAACTATAACTATTATACATTACTGACTGAGAAAAAACGCGAAAATACATAATGGGGCTTAAGGTATATACGTGTCAGGAACTTTTTGTCTTGTGGTTGTGTTTTGTGAAGTCATTTTATACTTCCGTAACGAAAATTGTTATTTTAATAGCAATCACAGTACGGAACACGAATTGCTCAAGTCCAACTTGTACTTGATCGTTTTTAGTGTTCCCTACGGAACACTAATAAGATCACTTCGGTGTCTGTCTGTCTGTCACACCCGATTTTCTCCGAAACTATTTGACATAGACAGTTGAAATTTGGTAATAATATAGGAATTGATGGCCTCATCAGAGCCATGTAGTTTTAGTTTTAAGAGTTAAATTTTTTAGTTAAGGGGTTAGTTTTGGAGGGTGAAATCGGAAGTGAAAAAAAATTTTTTTATTAGGTCATCGAGTGTGGTGTCAAATGAAAGCTGGTGAAAACATGAGTAAAATATATATATATATATATATATATATATATATATATATATATATATATATATATATATATATATAATGTAATACTTGCGCGCATTTTTCTTTGTATTATTTTTAAAAAATCGCGAAAAATGAAGATGAAAAGAGAACGGCTCCTAATATGATTTTATTTTAGTTTTTAGTGTTCCGTACGGAACACTTATAAGATCACTTCGGTGTCTGTCTGTCCGTCTGTCTGTCTGCCCGTCTGTCACACCCGATTTTCTCCGAAACTATTTGTCATAGAAATTTTAAAATTTGGTAATAATATAGGAATTGATGGCCTCATCAGAGCCATGTAGTTTTGAAAGTTAAATTTTGACTTAAGGGGTTAGTTTTGGGGGGTGAAATCGGAAGTGAAAAAAAATTTTTTTACTAGGTAATCGAGTGTGGTGTCAAATGAAAGCTTGTGAAAACACGAGTAAAAAATATATATGTAATGTAATACTTGCGCGCACTTTTCTTTGTATTATTTTTAAAAAATCGCGAAAAATTGCTGTCCACCCGCCTTATCTCGAAAAGTACTTATCAAAAAATTTTGAAAAAATTCTGGAATATTCTCCACGGGGTGTAGATTGAACGAAAATTATCACGAGTGCATTACCTTTAATAATTTATCTGGTATATAAAAAAACAAAAATTTCAAGGTCATCAGATTTCAGTAAAGATTGGAAACAAACTTTGTTGAAAACTCATTTGGGGTGTGTTTTATGAAATCGCTGATCATTTTATACCTCTTTAACAATTTTGTTATTATTTTAAAAGCAATCAACGTACGGAACACTAATTGCGCAAGTTCAACTTGCACTTGACCGTTTTTTTTTATAAATTTAAAAACAAATTGTACAAATATTTTTTAAATGATACTGGAAATCGTTTCAGTTATGCTGAGTATTCATTGTATTCAAACGACCTTAAAGTCTTGTAGATTTGGAAGTTATGTCGGATTTTGATAAATTACAGAATGATTTGACATTTACTAATAAACTTTGCTTAAATATCTAAAAATGTCATTTCAAAGTATTTTCAAAAAGATCCCGATGTATGATGATTTATATTTAAATAAGGTGAAATTCTAGATCCTAAATTTTCATTTGAAAAACCTATTGCAACAACCTTAATTTTAACTATTAAGTACGTATAGCATTTTTATTATTATATTTTAAACAAAATCTTGATAAAGCACAAAAATCTTGTGGGATGATTTTTGCACAAAAACAACACGAAGAGCAGCGAAAAGCTTTAAAAGTCAAAAATGGCAAAAATAGTTTATTTCAGTTTCAATAGAATACATTTTTAATACTTCATGCAAACTCTAATTACGGGCTCTGTATTTTGCAGTTATTACGTAGGCTCGTTTAGTCAATTTATATGGAACAATGGTCGATTTTAATTTTCTAATTTATAAAGCGCCCTCTACAAACTGAACAGTAAAATATAAAGTTGGTGTTTATAGTTTAGTGTCGTTTTTAGTTCAACGCTTTTATCATTTATTTCTATTAATGGTGAGCATATTAAAATATTTGCTCTCCAATTATTCCTATATTTGAAAAATCATTCAAAATATTTTTCTTCCCTCTCTGTCTCTATAATATAATATTTTATTTTCTTCATCAGGGCTACAGTTATAGTAGATTATCAGTATTTTTGAGATTCAAAGCAAAGAGCAACCCGAATTTTATTCATAACATTAAAATACTTACTACTAAGTGATGTGTTCAGGAATTACTATTTGTGGGGGCACTATTTTGTAGGGTACGTACTATACTAACAAAAAGGAGTAAAAGCATATTTTATTTCCCAGAGAGGATTATGTCGAGGTTTTTTCATGTTTTTTTTTCTGGTGAATAAGTGCAATAAAGTTCCCCCACAAATAGTAATCCCTGAACACACCATTTAGCAATAAGAACTTTAATGTTATTGATAAAATTCGGGTTGTTCTTTGCTTTGAATCTCGAAAATACTGATAATCTACTATAATTGTAGCCCTGATGAAGAAAATAAAATATTTTCGAAAGCTTGGCGTAGCTAAAAAGGTGTCAAAAACTTTTTATTTCTTTTCCAAAGACCGCTTACCTTAAGAACAAAAAACTAGTATATATATATATATATATATATATATATATATATATATATATATATATATATATATATATACAGTCCCTGGCCAAATTATTAGACGCACTGCATTTTTTTTAGTAATTTTATGTTTCTTAAGAGTTTTTATGCAATAATGGTATATTTAAACTACAATATTATTGATTTTTATTTAAAAGAATTGTTGTAGACTACATATTTGTATTTATTTTGAACATATGGCTGTGTTGACAAAGTGATACATGAACGTAAACAAGTACAAACCTGTATCAGTCGCGATCGGAATCGAGTCAGGTACGGACGTGTTTCTGTGGCTTTATGGACTGTGATTGTTTGTTTAACAGTTTTATACTACTCAGTTATTAGTTTATTTTGTATGCAGTGTTTTAAAAAATTAATTGGACTATTTTCATTATGGGTAGAAAAGGCGATCTTTCACCACGTAAAAAAGCTGAAGTGAAGGCCCTTGTGATTGCGAAAACATTTACAAACCGAGAAATATCACGAAGATTGGAGGTTTCTGAAGCTAGTGTACGACGCATAAAAAAGAAAATTGAGTCAGGGAAGGAATTAAGCCCGAAAAGAAAGAAAAGATGCGGTAGAAAACCAATTTTCACTCCACGGTCAGAGAGATGTTTGAAGAAAATTTGTGTAGAAAACAGATTTGCTACCACAAAGGTAATAAAATCACAACTCCAGGATGCTAGCGTAAATGCTTCTGAGCGCACTGTTCGAAGAAAATTGAAAGAATTAGATTTTAAGGCCTGTCGCCCCGCCAGGAAGCCCAAGTTAACAGCTGCAATGAAAGCAAAGCGCCTGAAGTGGGCCAAACAATGGCAAGACAAAGATGTGGACTTCTGGAGATCGGTAAGATACAGCAATTTAATCAATAATTGATACATTATTATCATTTTCAGTTAAATAAAGCAAATAAACATGGAAGTTTATATATTTTTCCTATTTTTGACAGGTCTGCTTCAGTGACGAAGCACATTCGAAATTTTGCAGAATAAAGCTCAGTATGTGCGTCGTCGTCATGGAGAAAAGTTTCATCCTGATTGTGTCGTCCCGACGGTTAAACATCCCACCAAAGTGATGATTTGGTCAGTCATCAGCGGCAAGGGCACTGGACGTCTGTACGTCGTCAAAGGAATAATGAGGCAAGATCAGTACAAAGAAGTATTACAAAATCGGTTGATTCCGCAGCTCAGAGAATGGTTTCCAAATGTGGAACCATTCACTTTCATGCAAGATGGAGCTCCCTGCCACACTACTCGGTCTGTTAAAGCTTTTTTGGCAGAAAAAAAATATCCCTCTGTTGGATTGGCCGGGTAATAGCCCTGATATGAACCCCATTGAAAATGTGTGGGAGCTGATGAAAAGAGAAGTGGCTAAAGATGTGATTACCAACAAAACCCAGCTCCTAGAAAAGATTATTCATGTGTGGAATCATCATCCTCAAATGCAGGAGACAGTACAATCATCTTGCATTGATAGCATGCCGCGCAGAATTAAAGCTTTGATAGCGGCTAAAGGTGGCTCAACTAAATATTGACTTTTACTAACATTAATTTCACTTTTCTTTAAAACTTAATAAACTTATGCTTTTCTAAATTAATGCTGTTTTATTTATGTCAAATAAATAGGTAATTGATTGGATAATATAAAAATATAAAACAAATCAATTTCAAATAATAAAACGGTACAATATCACTCGGTAATTAATATTTTACATGAAATCTTGCAGTGCGTCTAATAATTTGGCCAGGGACTGTATACATATATATATATATATATATATATATATATATATATATATATATATATATATATATATATTTTTTTTTTTTATTGGTCTAGCACACGTGCTGCAGGGAAGTCCCTAAAGCGCTCCAGGAGCGGCACGAGTGCGGAAAAAGCGATTCACGTTGTTCCTGAATCGCTGTAAATTGTACTCGGTGGGAAACATAGCGCTGGGCAAATTATTCCAAAGGGATGACGTTCTCCATATAAAAGATTGCTTGAAAAGCGTTGTACGCGGAGTAACAAGCTGAACCTCATATATATATATATATATATATATATATATATATATATATATATATATATATATATATATATATATATATATATATACGATGAGAGGCAGAAAATGTCTGATATTTTTATTCTTTATTACTAAATCTAGAAAAAAAAGTGAATTTATAAATGGATTTTGCATGATTTTACACTCAAAAAATGATTTTGCAGTGTCGATTTTATATATATATATATATATATATATATATATATATATATATATATATATATATGAAATATATATATATATATATATATATATATATATATATATATATATAATGTTAGATTACTACCAGCCATGCGAACAGTCTGGTTTTAGATCCGGTGACCACTGATAGACAATGAGAAATGTCCCAGAGAAGAGCAATGAATACGATTTTGAACTTTACATAGTCTTCATAGGCTATGAGAAGGCATTTGAGTCTGCCGAAATATGGGCTTGTTGGGCTATCAACAGCTTGAATAACTGTAGAACTGACTCTAGATGCACTATCCTATTTAAAGATATATATGAAAATGTCAAGATGTATATAAAACCTAGTACAGAACAAATACGTATAGGAAGAGGTGTAAGCCAGGAAGATACAGTCTATCCTAAGCTATTTATTACAGCTCTAGAAGACGTATTTCACCAACTAAATTAGACAAAGAAGGGCCTAAGGATAGATGGTGTGGATCTGAGTTATTTAGGGTTTGCAGACGCTATTTGTAGTATTCAATAGTAATCCACATGAGTTACAAGAAATGATAAATGAGTTAAATTATCACTCAAAGACAACTGGTCTTAAGATAAATAAAAGTAACACAAAAAATTTACCAGCACTAATAACAACATAGTTATAAATTTGGAAGGAAGAGCTCTCGAGATTTTTAAGAATTATGTGTATCTGGGACAAAAAATTTCTTCGACGAGAGACAGTGTCTCGGATGAAATTTCAAAAAAAATCAGCCTTGGATGGTGCACATTCGGGAAATTAAGTTATATATTCAAAGATAAAACCATCCCAAATAAGTTAAAGGGCAAAGTTTACGACCAGTGCATCCTACTCGTAATAACTGAATAAAGATGATACACAAAAACTAGCTTGGGCCCAGAGAGCACACGAAAAACAGATAATCGCGATAAAACCTAAAGATAGAAAAAGAAACAAATGGATTCGTGAACAAACGAAATTAAAGGATATTATAGAGCACGTAGCAGAAAGAAAGTAGCAATGGACTAGACAGGGATCGATGATTGATGTACCAAGCGAACAATAGAATGGAGACCACGAGAACAGAAAAGGAGCATAAGACGTCCAAAAACGAGATAGCGGGATGACATTCAGAGGGTTGCGGGCATTGGTTGGCTGACAACAGCTGCAAATAGATTGAGATGGAAATTCAGGGCGAAGGCCTACATCCAGTATTGGATACAACTAGGCTTATAGTGTTAGTAATATATATCCCATCAAAAACATAAAGTGTAAAAAAATGCCAAGTCTCGCAAGGCAGTCCTTCCACCACAAAAAGTTGTGAAATCTCATGTAAAACCAAGACAGTTTTTTTTAGTTAATATCTATGGAAGCACCTATTCAACAACTTTGTCATAAATTGTTATCTATTTAGTTACCTACCAACATTTATAGTGACCGTATCAATATTAGACATCTTTACTTCTATGATAAATATAATGACGGCAACATAATCACATAAGAATAATCTACTATTTAAAATACTTTATTCTTAAGTGCACTGTTAAAACTTACTTAGCAATCGAAATGGCTTAAGTGACTGTACAATTTAGAAAACGGGAATGAAATTTCGGGATGTTTCAGTTTTTCCTTCAAAATTTGAAGTTTGTGTGTTTGCTGGAAGTACTTTAGAATTTTGATTATCGGTGAGTGTGTCAGTGGCAAAATTAAAGAACTTCGACTGGCGATAGTTCGTAAACTATAAGGTATAAATAGTAGGTAATTTGGGAATATAGCTAGTATAGTATGTCCTCTTAGTTACTGAATTCAGGCTTCTAGCTTTATCCACAACGAAGTTACAGGGGGGTCGAAAGTGCCATGAGTGGCTTCGAGAAAAGGATGGTACGGCTGTGTTTTCTGCTTGACTTGGCGGGGGCACTGCCGTGCCCCAGATATATATATATATATATATATATATATATATATATATATATATATATATATATATATATATGTAGAGAGAGAGAGAGAACATTTCTTTGGAATGATGTGCCCAGGACTATGTTTCTAACAGAATCTTATTTACAGTGATTCAAGACCAAGGTGAATCGCTTTCTCCGCACACGCGTCGCTTTCTATGCTTAACAAGAAAAGAAAAATAAAATCATTGTTGATTATCTCAATTTATTAGACTTGCCACTGTCTTACTCGAACTTTCAGGAAGTACGTTCTTTTAATTTTTAATTCACTATTAAAAAATATTGAATCCCTTGTTCATTCTAATAGAAAGCTAAAACTTATAATTATCAACTTAGTGCATGATGACAGGTTGTTTTCTATTAATTTTCATTTTTTTTCTGCTACAAAGTTTTTGAACTTCATTTAAAAAATTAATACAAATTGATCTATATAAACTCCTGGACAAAATTAACGCAACAATCTGAAAATTAATTTATCTTTTTCTTATGTCAGTTTTAAAGTTTATCGAGTATTTGAATAGTAGGCTATGCACATTTTGTTTCGTTGTTCATGACAGAAATCAAAACAATTCGTTCAGATTTACAGTTTTAAAGAATTTTTTTAGAAGATAAACAATTTTCTGTAATAATGCGATAGGTTTTCTTTAAAAGTAAGCTTATAAATTGTTCCCTTTTTCAAAGTAATACGTTTTTGTGGTAGACTGTTTTATTTTTGACCCCGAAGAATTAGAAAAATGAATCGTACAAGGAATTTAACTGAACACGAGGTAGTACGAGGCTCAGTTTTATTGGACGAGGGATATTGTCAGAGTTATGTTGCCAATTTGTTAGGCAAACATTGATCCACAATAAGTCGTATTGTAAGACGCTTGAATGAAGTAGGAACTTATTCTAGAAGGCTAGGGCAAGGGTGAAAACGATGCACTAGCGACCTAGATGAACGTTTTATAAGACAATATGCTTTAAGAAACAGGACTGTCAGTAGTTCTATAATAAGAAACGAACTCGAAGCTGTTCGCAATGTCACAATTTCTTCTAAAACAGTTAGAAGACGGTTAAATGAAGCTGGATTAAACAGTAGGAGATCAGCCACTGTGCCCTTGCTTACTAGAGAGAACAGAGTTGCCAGGTTACGTTTTGCTCGAAATCACGAAAACTGGTCTGTGAATGATTGGAAACAAGTTTTCTTCACAGATGAAACTAGGGTTAGTCTAAAACATCCAGATGGTCGTGAGCAGGTATGGCGAAGACCAGGAGAGAGGTTTGCTCCTTGCAATATCTCTGCAAGGATTCCATTCGGCGGTGGCTCTGTTATGTTCTGGGGTGGCATCTGCTTTGATGCTCGCACAGAGTTAGTTCCTGTCCGTACGAGATCCATGAATGCTGACTACTATCTTGAGAATATTGTAATAGAACATGTGATGCCGTTCGGTCATTTTGTGACGCCCAATTTCCTGTTTATGCAAGACAACGCTCGACCTCACGTGGCTAGGGAGGTACTCGATTATCTTAATCAAGTTGATATAGCGATTATGCAATGGCCACCAAAAAACCCGGATCTGAATCCGATAGAACATGTAGGGGATCACCTTAAGAAAAATGTGAAACGTCATATACCTGCACCTAGAAACCTGAGGGAATTTGAAAATGCGGTTATCACAGAATGGGAGCAAATTCCTCAAGATTTTATCCAAAATTTAATTAGAAGCATGCCTAGGCGCATAAACGCTGTCATCCGAAGGAGAGGAGGCAACACACTCTACTAGGGTCCCAGTTACACCATTAATTTTGCTACTAGTGTCCCAGTTTATTTTTTTCATTATTACATAATTTCAACGATTTTGTTATTAGGTCTTAAGAATAATTTTAATTCGAATCTTATAGAGAAATTTAGTAACTAATTCACTTTTAAAGTATCCGAATAAGTTTTTTTCTAACTTCTAGTGTAACCAATGTTCATAAAAAATTATTAAAATTAATTCATTTAAGAGATTTGTATGATTTAATATATTGTTGCGTTAATTTTGTCCAGGAGTGTATATATATATATATATATATATATATATATATATATATATATATATATATATATATATATATATATATATATATATATATATATATAATATATATATATATATATATATATATATATATATATATATATATATATATATATATATATATATATATATATATATATATATATATATATATATATATATATATATATATATATATATATATATATATATATAGTGTGTTCCAAAAAGTTGTATACAAATGGAGAAAGAGTTTACCTTATATATTACAAAAAAATGTATTCTTCTTAAAAAGTTCTGCATCACATGGAAATCCATATTCAAGCATCGAAAGTCTGAAACATTTGATGGTATACAGAGAAAATAAAAAATAATGATTTATAATGAGGAGTAAAGTATGTTTAAATTTAAACACAGAGCAAAATATTAATTGAAAATGTTAATAGGAACTAAAAAATTATGCTCACCTTTAAATTTGTGGCCTTCCTAGTCAAAAATTCAAAAAAAACTCCAGTAAGCACGTCAGTAATTGTCGGATTATTTATTGAATAAAGGAAAACGTAATTAATTAAAAACTAGCGCACTGATTTTGATTGTATCATATTTTTGTTAAAAATTGATTACCTTCTTATCTGTTTTGCAACAATTACATCCATAATAATTTTGTGCTAATATCATTTTATTTTGAAATTGCAACATTACTTAATTACTACGTACATAACATAGCAACTAAACATAGCAATTAATTCTAACTTTATTGTACAAGTGCTTCAATGTATCCACCATCCCTTTCTAAATACGTGATTGTTCTTCGAGAAAAATCTTTTATTAGATCCCTAATTACGTCAGGAGTTATAGCTTCACATGTTCCCATAATGACTCTCTCAAGATGTTCACCATCTTGAAATGGCCTTTTAAGAAATACCTTTTCTTTTAAGTAGCCCCTTAAAAAAAAGTCTAGAGGGATGATGTACGTAGACCTTTGGGGCCAAGTAAACTGCACATACCTTCCTATTACTCTAAAAATGTGGAGGAAATAATCTCATATATTTCTCGTACCTACCGTATATGGGACAAACATGATGCACCATCATGTTGGTATCATATACGTTGTCTTTCAATTATTGGCAGGCGATTAAGAAACTCAGAGAACTCATTATTTAATAAATCTAGGTAACGTTAAGCATTCATATTATTTCGAAAAAGAATGGTCCAACTATTCTATCAATAAAAATTTCATACCATATATTGGTTTTAAACGAGTATTCTCTCGAGTCTGGATATTGAAGTTGGGATTAACATTACTGCCCAATTAGACGTAAATGTCGCTTCGTCAGAGAAACGTATTTTTCTTGCCGTAAACCTGTTATCTTCCAACTCTCCTTGAAACCAAGCACATAATTCATATCTTCGTTCAAAATCTCCTGCTTTTAAAATATGGGTAAATTGAGGTTTGTATAGTTTAAATTTATTTGATCTTAAAATTCTGGCAACTGTAGTTTTACTGACATTCAATAAAGCTGATCTTTTCCGAAGTGAATCTTTTGGCTCTTCTACTAGCAATAGCATTACTTGACTTTGATTATCTTCATTTTAAACCCATGCCCGATGTTTCCTTTTAAATTTATTTTCAGCACTTCCATAAGTCTTGAATTTATTTATTAGATATCCTACAGTTGTGAAGTGTACAGTTTTATCAGGGTGTTTTTTATTAAAGATTTCTGCTGCTTCTCTTAAAATTTTATAATTATCTCCAACTCTCACACACAGTAACAGATGGATATACGAGTATTCCTAATGATTCATTCATTTTTTAGTTCATCGTTGCTGCAGACAAATCAGGGAGCTACGTAGGGTTTTGTTTTGAACTGTCTAGACTTTGGCTCAATGTTGAAGAGGGTCTTTGGTACGTGTGTTTTTTTCGAAGATGATGGCTTGAGTCTTTTCTGGATTGACCTTAATACTCCATCGGTCAAACTAATCTGAAAGTGGCTACGTGACCTTTAAATTCGACGTGATATGGTCGATCCTGTTAGAGGTAGTGAAGATGGCCGTATCATCAGCGTAAAGTTGAAAGGTAGTGAATCAATCCGTTAGAATATCAAATACATATATGTCGAATAGGTGTGGAGATAGAGCGGAACCCTGGGGGATTCCGGCTTTTATTCTCTTAATTTCAGAAAGGGATTGCTTTACACGGACTGGCAAGGTCTTTTCAGAGATGAATGTTTGGACTAGAGCAGTTAAGTGATGAGGGTTGCCGAATCTTATAAGTTTGAGGATTGAGCAACAGATTCAATTTTATTTTCAACGCTCAATTTTACTGGAATTTTTAATTATTACAGATACAGACTGACGTTAGCTTTGAAGTTTATTGACAGTTGTTAGGTATTTCCAAAGATATGTTCATTTATTTTCAGCTCAGAATTTGTAGGGATATCGTTTTTTAGTGTTCCGTACGGAACACTTATAAGATCACTTCGGTGTCTGTCTGTCTGTCTGTCTGTCTGTCTGTCTGTCTGTCTGTCTGTCTGTCTGTCTGTCTGTCTGTCTGTCTGTCTGTCTGTCTGTCTGTCTGTCTGTCTGTCACACCCCGATTTTCTCCGAAACTATTTGACATAGAAAGGTGAAATTTGGTAATAATATAGGAATTGATGGCCTCATCAGAGCCATGTAGTTTTGAGAATTAAATTTTGACTTAAGGGGTTAGTTTTGGGGGGTGAAGACGGAAGTGAAAAAAAAACTTTTTTACTAAGTCATCGAGTGTGGTGTCAAATGAAAGCTTGTGAAAACACGAGTAAAAAATATATATATAATATTATACTTGCGCGCACTTTTCTTTGTATTATTTTTAAAAATTCGCGAAAAAAAAATCGCTGTCCCGGGCCTTATCTCGAAAAGTACTTATCAAAAAATTTCGAAAAAACTCTGGAATATTCTCCACGGGGTGTAGATTGAACGAAAATTATCACGAATGCATTACCTTTAATAATTTATATGGTATATAAAAAAAACAAAAATTTCAAGGTCATCAGATTTCAGTAAAGATTGGAAGCAAACTTTGTTGAAAACTCATTTGGGGTGTGTTTTTGTGAAGTCACTGATCATTTTATACCACCGTAACATAAATTTTGACTTAAGGGGTTTGTTATGAGGGGTGAAATCGGAAGTGAAAAAAATTTTTTTCTTACTAGGTCATCGAGTGTGGTGTCAAATGAAAGCTTGTGAAAACACGAGTAAAAAATATATATATAATATAATCCTTGCCCACACTTTTCTTCGTATTACTTTTAAAAAAAATCGCTGTCCCCTACCTTATCTCGAAAAGTACTGATCAAAAAAGTTTGAAAAAATTCTGGAATATTCTCCACGGGGTATAGATTGAACGAAAATTATCACGAGTGCATTACCTTTAATAATTTATTTGATATATAAAAAAAAAAAATTTCAAAGTCACCAGTTTTTAGTAAAGATTGGAAACAAACTTTGTTGAAAACTCATTTGGGGTGTGTTTTGTGAAGTCACTGATCATTTTATACCACCCTAACAAAAATTTTTATTTTAAAAACAATCAACGTACGGAACACTAATTGTGCAAGTTCAACTTGCACTTGACCGGTTTTTTTATTTAAATTTAAACACATTTTATTCTTTATTATAAATTATTATTTTTTATTTTCCCTGTATACCATTAAATATTTTAAACTTTTGGTGCTTGATTATGGATCCATGTGATGCAGAGCTTTTCATCAAGAATAAATTTTTTTGTAATATATAAGATAAATTTTTTCTCCATTTGTATAAAACTTTTTGGGACACTATATATATATATATATATATATATATATATATATATATATATACATATATACGAGGCTGGTTTGAAAAGTCCGTGCAAAGTCCGAGAGATGGCACTACCGGCGCGTATCGAGGTCATATTTAGTTAGTAGCATCTCTTGAATAAACGCACACCAAGTTTCAGCCATATTGGTCTATTTCTTTGTGTTTGGCATTCGTGTGAATCAAAGAAGTCGAGTGATTTTCAAGAAATGGACGAAAAAGAATTTCGTGTGGTGATTAAACATTACTTTATGAAAGGCAAAACGCCTCAGGAGACTAAAGAGAAGCTTGATAAACATTATGGTGACTCTGCACCTTCGATTAGAACAGTTTATAAGTGGTTTTAAAATTTTCGGACTGGCCATATGGGCACAAGTGACGCACAAGTGACGCTGAACGTTCTGGACGGCCTGTGGAGATTACGACTCCAGAAATCATTGATCAAATCCATGATATGGTGATGGATGACAGAAAAGTTAAGGTGCGTGAGATTGCTAGTGCTGTGGGCATCTCGATTGAACGGGTACATAATATTTTGCATAAACATTTGGACATGAGAAAGCTATCCGCAAGATGGGTGCCGCGATTGCCCATGCTTGACCAAAAACGGAATCGTGTGAAGTGTTGCAAGGATGGTTGGCAGCTGTTCCAGAAGAATCCGGAGGACTTTAAGCGTCGTTTCGTCACTGCGGATGAAACATGGATACATTACTATACTCCTGAGACCAAACAACAATCTAAACAATGGGTTACCAAGGGGGAATCTGCACCAAAAAAGGCGAAGACCGTTCCTTCGGCCGGAAAGGTTATGGCGACTGTCTTTTGGGATTCGCAAGGGATAATCCTCATCGACTATCTGGAAAAGGGTAAAACTATTACAGGTGAATATTATTCATCGTTATTGGACCGTTTGAAAACCGAGCTGCAAGAAAAACGCCCGCGATTGGCTCACAAGAAAGTCGTTTTCCATCACGACAACGCACCAGCACACACCTCAGCAGTTGTGGTCACAAAATTAATGGAAATAGGATTCCAACTCGTTTCACATCCCTCTTATTCTCCAGACTTGGCTCCTTCGGACTACTATTTGTTCTCCAATTTGAAGAAATGGCTGGCGGGACAAAGATTTTATTCAAACGAGGAGGTGATTGCAGACACTAATGGATATTTTGCAGACTTGGACAAATCCTATTATTCGGAAGGGATCAACAAACTAGAACATCGTTGGACGAAGTGTATAAGCCTAAAAGGAGACTATATCGAAAAATAAAAAAGGTTTACCCCAAACACATAAGTAGTTTTTATTTTTGCACGGACTTTTCAAACCAGCCTTGTATATATATATATATATATATATATATATATATATATATATATATATATATATATGTGTGTGTGTGTGTGTGTGAGTGTGTGTGTGTGTGTGTGTGTGGGTGTATGTGTATGTGTGTGTGTTTGTATACTCTTGATAACATAACTGACTTTTTGCACTATCTGTATTAGTCGTATTAAAATTTAAAATTTCAAATAAAAGTTTATATTCAATTTTAAAAAGTTTTGAAATAGAAAAAACGTAGTTTCAATTTTAATCGCTGATAAATACCAATATATTTTTAGAAACTACTTTCCTGTATAGTTAATAATGGAAAATATTCCAAATAACACAAAAAACCACAAACATTTTGCCAAACAATCCAAGCTATGCATACCGGAATCTCAATCAAATTTGCAAATTGTTCCCCGTGCAGAACTCATCCAAATCCCGTTACTATTTTGCTGATAAACGTCCAAAATTATTGTCCTCTATTGACCTTGCCGGAGTTGGATATATTTTCACGTGGGACACTGTTGCATGAAACGTTTGCAACAATGGAGCTTAATAGAGAATTTTGCGGTAACAAGAGGAAATAACATTTTATAAAGTTAGGAAAAAATTTGGATATTTGTTCGGAATTTTGTTTATTTGTCTTTGGTCCCGATGGGAATGACCCCCTTAGAAAACTAGTCCTTTTTATTCGGAAACATTTTATGATTCTTGATGAAATAAGACTGAGTATTTTAATTCTGAATAATTAAAATCTTTAAGGCGACTCTAACCGTTTCAGCTTGGCACTTCGTCCGGAAAGGTCCGACTTCTTTCTCAATTCGATTGTCTAAAAGCTATTCCATAGATTCTAACACCTTTTTTTGTTTAAATCATTGCATTTTGAGCTTTGATTTAATTCTGGTTCAATCAAAAAACGTTCACTTTTCAATCCTGTGTTAACCTAAGAAACTTGACTCTAAAAAGGATGTGATAATCATTATCATAATTTTCTTTTCCTACAATTTTACTGCTCCGATTTCCAATTTCTTTTGTTCTAGCTATTTCTTGATTATTATGAAAAAAATCTGAGCTTGGTAGATTTTTAAAATTTTGCTTTGTCAATTACAGTTCCAAAAGAAGGAAAATACCAAAATATATCTCAATTTTTTTCTACCAATAATTTTTTTCGGAACTCTCAAAATGTTCAGTGACATGCCCTAAATTACTAAAAAAAAATTGTAACGATATCCACTACGATAGCTGAAAATAACCGGTCAAGTGCAAGTTGGACTTGCGCAATTAGTGTTCCGTACGTTGATTGCTTTTAAAATAAAAAATTTTGTTATGGAGGTATATAAGGATGAATGTCTTCACAAGACTCATCCCAAATGAGTTATCAACAAAGTTTATTTCGATTTTTACTGAAAATCGATGACCTTGAATTTTTTTTTTTATATACTAGATGAATTATTAAAAGTAATAATTTTCGTTCAATCTACACCCTGTGGAGAATATTCCAGAACTTTTTCAAAATTTTTTGATAAGTACTTTTCGAGATAAGGAGGAGGAAAGCGATTTTTCGCGATTTTTTAAAAATAATAGAAAGAAAAGTGGGCACAAGTATTACATTATATATATTTTTAAACTAGTGTTTTTACAAACTTTCACTTGACACCATACTCGATGACCAGGTAAATTTTGTTCTTTCACTTCCGATCTCACCCCTTAAGTTAAAATTTAACTTTTAAAGGTACATGGTTTTGATGAGGCCATCAATTTCTATATTAGTGCCAAATTTCTACTTTCTTTGTCAAATCGCTTCGGAGAAAATCGGGTGTACTAGATGGACAGATGGACGCCGAAGTGATCTTATAAGTGTTCCATATGGAACATCAAAAAGAACATTGTGTCTCAAAAAACGTGACTTCTCAGGACAAGCGATTTTTCAAAAACTCTCGGTTTCGTTCGCGTTTCTTAGTTCTCTGTTCTCGTATAGAGTTCCGAATAGAATAAAAAATATCTATGTCTTTACAATGACTATACTTGATTATTCCAAGGTATCAGTGTTTATATGACTTGTGTGTACTTGCTACTTATCCACCTATTGCTATCTGAGCCTGACCTCGTTTATTTTCGACTCTTCTCTTTTATATTTGTGATACCACGTCCTAATATACTTAAAGTTTATAAAAAACGGAGGGAATTCCGTCGTAAAGACGAAGAATCCGTATTAAACCCAGAGAACGTCTAGCAACACCCGGTTCCTCTGTTTCCAGTAATTAGATCCATGATTCTCGTTCTGCAACTTCTATCAGTCTCCCTGACTTGACTATTATGATAGTTATCACTAGGGTGGTCCTTATTCCTAAGAAAAAAAATTTTTTTCTTTAATTTCGCGGGGCACCACGTAATTTGATTATATACCATGAGAAACTATTTTAGTAATTTTTTTGAATTTTTTAAATGACATTTAGGGGTCGCTACCAAGGTTTGAATTTTAAATAAAAACTCAAAATCTGTATTTGTTAGATTCTTTTATTCATAAAGCCAGGACATAAAAAATATTACAAAAATTATTGTTGTTGTGAATTAAGATATTATGTAGATATTTGAATCATTTATTTTTAAGATACAAGGGTTGACTTGTTAGTATTTGGGTACTTTTTCCTATACTCTTTCACCAACAAAAGCAAATATTGTTTTTGTTCTTCATTGGTTGTAATCAATTTATTATATTCTTCCATTAAGGCAACACCGCGCTCAGCTATGTCGTGCACTACTCGCAAAGAATGAACGATATTTTTGGCAGCTACATAATTAGTGTTTCCGTTCCAAGTTTCGAAGTCTTTATTCAAAAAATTTGATGAGATACTAGGATCTGGAAAAATCTTAAGGAATTACTACTCACGAAGTTTTCTATATTTTTTTCGTGGATATGTGTGATATCAAGGTTTATTCTTTTTAAGCAATCTTCTGTGCCTTCAATTTTCAGTGCTTCTACCATTTTTTTCTTCTCTTGAACTGAAAGTTCGTCACCGAAAAAGGCAAACGAAACTAGCTCTTCCGACAAATACCACAAATGATTTAGAATTTTTTTCAGCGCAACAGTAGCTATATTTTTGTTAAAGCTTTCAAAGGCTTTAAGGTCTTTCAATAATTGTAAGTCGTTTCTTGGTGCTGACCATCCGGTAGAGGCTTGAAACCAATATTTAACATAAATCATCACCGTGAAAATGCATATTTCTCTCACAGCCTTTTCGTCCTTCTTCGTTAGCTTAAACTGATGTTTAAATAAATAAACTTTCAAACAGTACAAGGCTCTTGCCATCCATCTAGCTCGATGTAGACCAGCAGGTCTCCTAAATAAACGCCTTTTTCAGGAACACCTCCTAAGAAAATGGTTGTGAGAGTCAACAATTCTCTGTAGTCATCTCGAGGTTGATGTACTTGTAGTTGTTTTTCGGCAAAAGAAATCCTGTCTGCGGCCACTTCTGCAAGAATATTTGCCTCAGCGTCATCTGTTATTGTTTTGTAGTCGCTTTGATCAATAGTGTTCCAACTGTTCTTAAATCTTTTAAATAATTGTATATCAGCACCACTAGATGGGGCAAGCGATTGATCCACTACAGCTGACAACATAATTTCCATTATGTGGTGACGACAAGCAAGCCAAAGCATATTTTTATCCATTTTTCGCTCCAAAAGAATGCATACTCCACTTCTTAAGCCGGTATTTACAGCAGTAGTGTCAAAACACAAACATTTTACCTTATCGCTCAAATTCCATGAATTTATAGTTTCGTAGACAGCTGACGCACATGCTTCGCTCGTTCCACGTTCCAACTTTGGAACTGCTAGAAGTTGATCAACTCCATGTCCTGATAGCAAAGTTGGCAGCCGATCTACAGTTTCGTGTCCAGTAATATCTTCTATAAGTTTACCGTCCCAATGGATTGTTAATGACGAATTAGGTTTAAACTCGCTTTTGAGAGACTCTGCAACTGCTTTGCGATTTTTCACACGCTGCCAACGAATAGAAGATCTATTGACATTAAATGCTGATCGATCACATCCTGCACTTTTCAAAGTAGATGTCACGACCATAATTGCTTTTCTGTCACTCAATTTAGAGACATCGAGACTGGAAGCTAATTGGCTGTTAATAATGTCTTTTCGAGCTCGTTTCTGAGGTGGTTGCATTTCGGACAATTCTGATATGCATTCGGAATCAGATGAAGTTGCTTCTTTACTGGTGGTGGCAGACGACGACGAAAGAAACGACAATGAAAAAAGAGCACTTTTCTGTTAAAGCCGAGATATCTTTGTTTTCATGTTCGCGCAATTTTTCAAGGCGTTCTCCTTTCTCTTTTATTTTCTTACATTTGTTTAAACTTTTTCTGTCCACTGAACCAATTAAAAATTGGCGTCGATTTTGCCGCATTGCTAATAAAAACTGCTTGTCTTCTTCTACAGTCATAATATTTAAAGCATCACGATGAGAAATATCAAATAAATCTTCTAATTTTTGTTGCCAGTTTTGTTCTTTTTTCTTTAATGCTTCTGAACGTTTTTTCTTGTTTTCTTTATTTTTTTTTTTAGATTCTGTCAGTCTTTGAATAGTTTTTCAATTTTACTGATGATATGTTTTTTTAATTGAATTGGTACACTAGCTTTTTCCCACAAATTTATAACTTCGCAAGCCGCCAAAGTCGCAGATTCACGAATGCTTTTCTTTTCTTCATTTCTGTAGTAAAAAAACAAACGCAATACTTCACCGATGGATGGCAACGTTGATTGGTTTAATTCGGATAATAATTGACCGATAAGCCAAACCTTACTTTGATTTCTAGTAGCTTTACTGAGTCCGCTACTTGTAGACGCCATTGCAAGTTGAAACACGTTACTATAACTTTTACAAATAAAACGCGTGCGCTCTCATTAATGACTTATTAGAACTAAAGGTACAGAAGAGGGGTCGAGGGGAGGAGGGGATAAGGAGCGATTGTCTATGCGAGTTTCACTTGCACGTAAAATCTAATATAAACACTTAAATGAAACATTAGTGAAACCATCATTTAAGCTGTCCTTCAACGCTTTTTGTAAAAACTTTGACAGCTGGTAGCGACCTCTAAATCTTAACAAGAAAAAAAAAAAAACTTATTTCATATTTAGATGTATATAATCAAATGACAAAGGTGCCCCGGGGATAATTCGAAAGTCGAAAAATAAGGACCACCCTAGTTATCACTGTTCCAATAAAAATGATGTCGTAGATTATTCTCTAATAAACAATATTGTGGGTAAGTGTAAACATCTTTTAGCAAAATTTTTCAAGTCTAGTTCTGTAATAAAAGGACTGGGGTATGTGATGTACTAATCGAACCGAGTGAAACAAACGATCACGGCTAGCCTACTTCAAAAAATTATTTAACCCACTTCTAGTGGTCAGATCAATTTAAAATTTCCACCGTTTGATGCAAAACCGCATGTAGTTTAATAAAAAAAAACAGTGAACAGTTTTTTTTTACCTAGAAACGCTTAGAGTCTCCTTTAAGATCTATATCACCCGTCAGGTTAAAATGTATAATTCACTGTTCAGCGTCTTACTTGAGTATTTAGGTTGCCACCCTGATTTTAGAATTTACATTGTTCGTATGTGCAAACTAATTTGAATAACAATGAATCACACAATCCGTTAATTGGCTATCTTGTTCCCCTGCTTCATGGACCTCGCAATATATGACCCAGAATCCAGGAAACTAACCTAACTGTTAGATTGGTTGTGTGAAATTACGTCGGTATGCGATGTGGTAAAGTTTATTTTTAGACTGACAGATTTAGGACAAAAATAAGATTGTTATGAAAAAATAAAGAATAGTAGTATTCATGATTGTTGCTCTCTCTTAAACCAGAGGGAAAACCTGTCTATAATTTATTTATGCCTGCCTTAAAACCAAAGTTGGAAACATTGTTTAACGAAACTATTTCTACTTTGCATAAAAAATAAATAAAATATTTAAATTTTACTTTAGGGAGTTTAGTTTTCGGAAATTAAATTCGGAAAATTTAAAATAGCAAACTTGGTTTAATTAAAATAATGGAGAAATTTAAACTACTTCAAACTTTTCGGAATATTATAAGGACTTACTAATTTCTTAATTCTTTGATAAAATTATTATTACTATTATAATTTTAAATTTATATTTTTAGTTCTATAGATAAAGTTACGCTCAAGGAAGAGATTAAATAAGTATAAATTCTTATGTTACATATCCTTAATGTTTTAAAATCAAATATTTTATGAAATAAACATGAAAAATGCATTATGTTGATATTTAGGTAGGAATATTGGAGTCATTGGCTGGCAAACTACTTAGAAAAAGAACAACTCTATGCGCTGAACACCTTTTTTAAATAACCGGTCAAGTGCAAGTTAAACTTGCGCAATTAATGTTCCGTACGTTGATTGCTTTTAAAATAAAAAATGTTGTAACGGAAGTATAAAATGATCAGTGACTTCACAAAACACACCCCGAATGAGTTTTCAACAAAGTTTATTACCAATCTTTACTGAAAATCGATGACCTTGAAATTTCTGTTTTTTTTTTTTTATATACCAGATAAATTATTACAGGTAATGCACTCGTGATAATTTTCGTTCAATCTACACCCCGTGGAGAATATTCCAGAATTTTTTCAAAATTTTTTTTTAAGTACTTTTCGAGATAAGGCGGGTGGACAGCGATTTTTCGCGATTTTTTAAAAATAATACAAAGAAAAGTGCGCGCAAGTATTACATTATATATATACCTTTTACTCGTGTTTTCACAAGCTTTCATTTGACACCACCCTCGATTACCTAGTAAAAATTTTTTTTTTTTTCCCTTCCGATTTCACCCCCCAAAACTAACCCCTTAAGTCAAAATTTAACTTTCAAAACTACATGGCTCAAATGAGGCCATCAATTTCTATATTATTACCAAATTTCAACTTTCTATGACAAATAGTTTCGGAGAAAATCGGATGTGACAGACGGACAGACAGACAGACAGACGGACAGACAGACACCGAAGTGATCTTATAAGTATTCCGTTCGGAACACTAAAAAAGACCGAACAAAAAGTGGACCAGATGGTAAAATTAAAAATAATATATACTATGTGCTACCATATCACAAGCACATAATCCGTCGATGTCGATGTCCTTAGTTCCATCGCAACTGGCAGTGATCAGAAACTAGTAAGATGCAAAATCTTTATAAAAACTAGAAAGAGCCAGGAGATTTAGTAACAAACAAAAACCATTAGATGCGAGCTCACTGAAGGAACACAAAGAAGACTATAAGAGACAACTAACAACCAATAACAAAGGGATCATTACAGCTTCATGAGAATATAGATGAAATGAATGGAAGACTGACAAAATTGATAAAAGAAACGGCAGCAAACCACATGACACTAAAGGACTAAAGAAAGGATAAATTGACACAAAAAACAAAACAACTACTGGGACTTACTAATTTCTCAATTCTTTTATAAAATTATTATTACTATTATAATTTTAAATTTATATTTTAGTTCTACAGATAAAGTTAAGCTCAAGGAAGAGATTAAATAAGTATAAATTCTTATGTTACATATCTATAATATTTTCAAATCAAATATTTTATGAAATAAGCATGAAAAATGCATTATGTTGATATTTAGATAGGAATATTGGAGTCACTGGCTGGCTAACTACTTAGAGAAAGAACAACTCTACGCACTGAACACCTTTTTTATAAAATACCAAACAAAAAGTGGACCAGATGGTAAAATTAAGAATAAGATAGACTATCTGCTAACATACCACAAGCACGTAATCCAAGATGTCGATGTCCTTAGTTCCTTCGCAACTGGCAGTGACCAGAGACTAGTAAGGTGCAAAATCCTTATAAATGGGAAACTAGAAAGAGCAGGAGATTTAGTAACAAACAAAAACCATTAGATGCTAGCTCACTGAAGGAACACAAAGAAGACTATAAGAGACAACTAACAACAAATAACAAAGGGATCATCACAGCTTCATGAGAATATAGATGAAATGAATGGAAGACTGACGAAATTGATAAAAGAAACGGCAGCAAACCACATGACACTAAAGGACTAAAGAAAGGATAAATTGACACAAAAAACAAAAACAACTACTGGGACTTACTAATTTCTCAATTCTTTGATAAAATTATTATTACTATTATAATTTTAAATTTATATTTTTAGTTCTACAGATAAAGTTAAGCTCAAGGAAGAGATTAAATAAGTATAAATTTTTATGTTACATATCTTTAATATTTTCAAATCAAATATTTTATGAAATAAGCATGAAAAATGCATTATGTTGATATTTAGATAGGAATATTGGAGTCACTGGCTGGCTAACTACTTAGAGAAAGAACAACTCTACGCACTGAATACCTTTTTTTAAAAAAAGACCGAACAAAAAGTGGACCAGATGGTAAAATTAAGAATAAGATAAACTATGTGCTAACATACCACAAGCACGTAATCCAAGATGTCGATGTCCTTAGTTCCTTTGCAACTGACAGTGATTACAGACTAGTAAGTTCCAAAATCCGTATAAATGGAAAACTACAAAGAGCTAGAAGATTCAGTAACAACAAAAACCATTAAATGCGAGCTCACTGAAGGAACACAAAGAAGACTATAAGAGACAACTAACAATAAATAATAAAGGGATCATCACAGCTTCATGATAATATAGGTGAAATGAATAGAAGACTGACAAAATTGATAAAAGAAACGGCAGCAAACCACATGACACTAAAGGACTAAAGAAAGGATAAATTGACACAAAACACAAAACAACTACTGGGACTTACTAATTTCTCAATTCTTTGATAAAATTATTATTACTATTATAATTTTAAATTTATATTTTTAGTTCTACAGATAAAGTTAAGCTCAAGGAAGATATTAAATAAGTATAAATTCTTATGTTACATATCTTTAATATTTTCAAATCAAATATTTTATGAAATAAGCATGAAAAATGCATTATGTTGATATTTAGATAGGAATATTGGAGTCACTGGCTTGCTAACTACTTAGAAAGGGAACAACTCGACGCACTGACACCTTTTTTTAAAATAAGACCGAACAAAAAGTGGACCAGATGGTAAAATTAAGAATAAGATAAACTATGTGCTAACATACCACAAGCACATAATCCAAGATGTCGATGTCCTTAGTTACTTTGCAACTGGCAGTGATTACAGACTAGTAAGTTCCAAAATCTGTATAAATGGAAAACTAGAAAGAGCTAGAAAATTCAGTAACAACAAAAGCCATTAAATGCGAGCTCACTGAAGGAACACAAAGAAGACTATAAGAGAAAACTAACAATAAATAACAAAGGGACCATCACAGCTTCATGATAATATAGATGAAATGAATAGAAGACTGACAAAATTGATAAAAGAAACGGCAGCAAACCACATGACAGTAAAGGACTAAAGGAAGGATAAATTGACACAAAAGACAAAACAACTACTGGGACTTACTAATTTCTTAATTCTTTGATACAATTATTATTACTATTATAATTTTGAATTTATATTTTTAGTTCTACAGATAAAGTTAAGCTCAAGGAAGAGATTAAATAAGTATAAATTCTTATGTTACATATCTTTAATATTTTCAAATCAAATATTTTATGAAATAAGCATGAAAAATTTATTATGTTGATATTTAGATAGGAATATTGGAGTCATTGGCTGGCTAACTACTTAGAAAAAGAACAACTCTACGCACTGAACACATTTTTTTTTAAAAAAAGACCGAACAAAAAGTGGACCAGATGGTAAAATTAAGATTAAGATAGACTATGTGCTAATATACTACAAGCACATAATCCAAGATGGCGATGTCCTTAGTTTCTTCGCAACTGACAGGGATCAGAGACTAGTAAGGTGCAAAATCCTTATAAATGGGAAACTAGAAAGAGCCAGGGGATTTAGTAACAAACAAAAACCATTGGATGCTAGCTCACTGAAGGAACACAAAGAAGACTATAAGAGACAATTAACAACAAATAACAAAGGGATCATCACAGCTTCATGAAAATATAGATGAAATGAATGGAAGACTGACAAAATTGATAAAAGAAACGGCAGCAAACCACATGACACTAAAGGACTAAAGAAAGGATAAAATGACACAAAAAACAAAACAACTACTGGGACTTACTAATTTCTCAATTCTTTGATAAAATTATTATTACTATTATAATTTTAAATTTTTATTTTTAGTTCTACAGATAAAGTTAAGCTCATGGAAGAGATTAAATAAATATGAATTCTTATGTTACATATCTTTAATATTTTCAAATCAAATATTTTATGAAATAGGCATGAAAAATGCATTATGTTGATATTTAGATAGGAATATTGGAGTCATTGGCTGGCTAACTACTTAGAAAAAGAACAACTCTACGCACTGAACACCTTTTTTAAAAAAAGACTAAACAAAAAGTGGACCAGATGGTAAAATTAACAATAAGATAGACTATGGGCTAACATACCACAAGCACATAATCCAAGATGGCGATGTCCTTAGTTCCTTCGCAACTGGCAGTGATCAGAGACTAGTAAGGTGCAAAATCCTTATAAATGGGAAACTAGAAAGAGTCAGGAGATTTAGTAACAAACAAAAACCATTAGATGCTAGCTCACTGAAGGAACACAAAGAAGACTATAAAAGGCAACTAACAACAAATAACAAAGGGATCATCACAGCTTCATGAGAATATAGATGAAATGAATGGAAGACTGACAAAATTGATAAAAGAAACGGCAGCAAACCACATGACACTAAAGCACTAAAGAAAGGATAAATTGACACAAAAAACAAAACAACTACTGGGACTTACTAATTTCTCAATTCTTTGATAAAATTATTATTACTATTATAATTTTAAATTTATATTTTTAGTTCTACAGATAAAGTTAAGCTCAAGGAAGAGATTAAATAAGTATAAATTCTTATGTTACATATCTTTAATATTTTCAAATCAAATATTTTATGAAATAAGCATGAAAAATGCATTATGTTGATATTTAGATAGGAATATTGGAGTCACTGGCTAGCTAACTACTTAGAGAAAGAACAACTCTACGCACTGAATACCTTTTTTTTAAAAAAAGACCGAACAAAAAGTGGACCAGATGGTAAAATTAAGAATAAGATAAACTATGTGCTAACATACCACAAGCACGTAATCCAAGATGTCGATGTCCTTAGTTCCTTTGCAACTGACAGTGATTACAGACTAGTAAGTTCCAAAATCCGTATAAATGGAAAACTACAAAGAGCTAGAAGATTCAGTAACAACAAAAACCATTAAATCCGAGCTCACTGAAGGAACACAAAGAAGACTATAAGAGACAACTAACAATAAATAACAAAGGGATCATCACAGCTTCATGATAATATAGGTGAAATGAATAGAAGACTGACAAAATTGATAAAAGAAACGGCAGCAAACCACATGACACTAAAGGACTAAAGAAAGGATAAATTGACACAAAACACAAAACAACTACTGGGACTTACTAATTTCTCAATTCTTTGATAAAATTATTATTACTATTATAATTTTAAATTTATATTTTTAGTTCTACAGATAAAGTTAAGCTCAAGGAAGAGATCAAATAAGTATAAATTCTTATGTTACATATCTTTAATATTTTCAAATCAAATATTTTATGAAATAAGCATGAAAAATGCATTATGTTGATATTTAGATAGGAATATTGGAGTCACTGGCTTGCTAACTACTTAGAAAAGGAACAACTCCACGCACTGACACCTTTTTTTAAAATAAGACCGAACAAAAAGTGGACCAGATGGTAAAATTAAGAATAATATAAACTATGTGCTAACATACCACAAGCACATAATCCAAGATGTCGATGTCCTTAGTTACTTTGCAACTGGCAGTGATTACAGACTAGTAAGTTCCAAAATCCGTATAAATAGAAAACTAGAAAGAGCTAGAAGATTCAGTAACAACAAAAGCCATTAAATGCGAGCTCACTGCAGGGACACAAAGAAGACTATAAGAGAAAACTAACAATAGATAACAAAGGGACCATCACAGCTTCATGATAATATAGATGAAATGAATAGAAGACTGACAAAATTGATAAAAGAAACGGCAGCAAACCACATGACACTAAAGGACTAAAGAAAGGATAAATTGACACAAAAGACAAAACAACTACTGGGACTTACTAATTTCTTAATTCTTTGATAAAATTATTATTACTATTATAATTTTGAATTTATATTTTTAGTTCTACAGATAAAGTTAAGCTCAAGGAAGAGATTAAATAAGTATAAATTCTTATGTTACATATCTTTAATATTTTCAAATCAAATATTTTATGAAATAAGCATGAAAAATTTATTATGTTGATATTTAGATAGGAATATTGGAGTCATTGGCTGGCTAACTACTTAGAAAAAGAACAACTCTACGCACTGAACACCTTTTTTTTAAAAAAAGACCGAACAAAAAGTGGACCAGATGGTAAAATTAAGAATAAGATAGACTATATGCTAACATACCACAAGCACATAATCCAAGATGTCGATGTCCTTAGTTCCTTCGCAACTGGCAGTGGCAGACTAGTAAGTTCCAAAATCCTTATAAATGGGAAACTAGAAAGAGCTAGGAGATTTAGTAACAAAAAAAAACCATTAGATGCTAGCTCACTGAAGGAACACAAAGAAGACTATAAGAGACAACTAACAACAAATAACAAAGGGATCATCACAGCTTCATGAGAATATAGATGAAATGAATGGAAGGCTGACAAAATTGATAAAAGAAACGGCAGCAAACCACATGACGCTAAAGGAATAAAGATAGGATAATTTGGCACAAAAAACAAAACAACTACTGGAGAAACGGAGGTAATAATAAGGTCCAATAAAAGAAGTACGGTGGAATATGCTGAAATCAACAGAACTGCAAGAAGAATGGCAAAACAACCGTAAGATACTTAATATTAATTCCGAAGATTCATTCCATCCATCCATCGAAGTAGAAGAAATTGAAAAAGCCATTAACCAAATTAAAAATGGAAAAGCAGCAGAAGAAGACGACATTCTTCCGGAAATGCTAAAAGAGAGAGGAGCGCCATTAATTAAAGAACTTAAAAAACTCTTCAATAAAAGTCGAATCCAAGGCGTGATACGAAAAAATTGGGAAACTGTTATATTGATATATAAAAAGGAGATCCTAGCAATTTGGAGAACTATAGGCCAATAAGTCTTCTATCGCAAATATATAAACTATTTATGAGAATAATCACAAATCGATTAAACAAGAAGTTTAAAAATTACGAACCCAAAGAACAAGCAGGCTTCCGAAAAAGATGTAGCACGATCGAACATCTACACAAGGTCAGACAACTTATAGAAAAGGTAACTGAATAGAATATCACAGCCTGGATGACACTTGTTGACTTCTGAAAAGCTCTTGACACAGTGGAATACTCGTCAATTGAGAAAGCGATGAAAAACGCAAGAGTCGATCAAAGGTACATACTTATAAAAATAAATGGACAATCAAAACTGAAAGTGCGACATTATACGAGGATACCAAAGAAGTAAAAATAAAGAGAGATGTTAGACAGGATGATAACTAAGGAAACCCAAATGTTCAAGTGAAAAACTTTAAAATATGCGCATAAATATGCAAATAATTTTCTCAAAATATGCACATACATGTTGTAAATATGCAGTAAAAAAAATCGAAATAGACTTGAAAAATGTGAATTTATTGTTTCACATTACATGATACGAGTACTATACAAATGTAGCAATAAAAAAACCATTTTAAATTTTCAACATACTGGGCGAATGAACTAAATCTAAATATAATATTATACAAAGTAAAAAATTAATATAAATAATAATCTATTTTATTACTTTACTTAAAGATGAACATGTAATAATAATAATAATGTAGGTACATATTATAAAAATTTATATACGTAGTAAACAGCATAATAAAACATACATTTTAAATTTGATACACACAGGGCGATGCAACTAAGTAAGCGGAAATATGCAAATATTGCAAAAGACAGGGTCGCCGTTAGTTATAAAAACAATAAACTACTAAATGTTTCTCAAAATTCTCCATTAAAAAGTTTTGTCTTCTATCGTTGTATAAAAATTTATAAATTGAGAAACATCAACTGATGTAATAGGGGCGTTTTTAAAATTATTTAATAGCATAGGATCTAAATCAATGGAGTCAGTAAAATCCCCCTTTAAAACATTAGCTACTTGGCTGACAAATTGAAACCCACTAATTTTTTTCCATAACATTCCGAAATTTTTGAATAATTTTGCTCCCAATTTTACCTGCGACATTTTCAAAAGCGATCTCACATTGTTTTATTAGTTGAACACTTTGGGTTACTGGCAAATTAGATTCCTCCATTTGAGTTATGGTTTTAGAAAAAAAGCGATAATTTGTTTCCAGACAGGAAAGTTGTTGTTTTATCTCCTTGTTTTTGAATAATCGTTTAAGTTCTGTAAGGGATTAGGAAGATTCGCCTGATAATTCTGCAATTAGACCATCTAGTTGACAGAAGTTGTCGCAAAAAAAAAATGTTGCTTCCAACCAAGTGACCCATCTTGTAATAACAGGCTGAGGTAGAAGAGCAGTGTTTGGTAGTTTTTCTTTGTAGAACTGAATCCTTAAAGGCGCTTTAAGGAAGATTTTCTTCATGTTATAAATTAAGCTATTCACAAGCGGAAAATGATTCCTAATTTCATCAACAACCCTATTTAAAGCATGAGCGAGACATGTTACATGTATTAAGTTTGGTTAAAAAAAATTTCAAATGTTGTCCGGCCTTTATCATGTACGGTGCTGCATCTGACAAAATAAGCAAAAAATTATCTCCTGGAATAGGCGTAGGAAGAAAAAACTTCGATAGTTCCTCTTGAACAAATCTGGCCACTGTCAATGCATTTGTTTTTTCTAACTGTTTGGAAGCAATCAGATAAGATTTTGGCAAAATATCGTCGCTAAGAACTACAAACAATAAATGCGCAATATACCGTCCTCTTGAATCGGTGGTTTCATCAATATGTAAAAATGTTCGTTGCGAATTTTACCTTTAATTTCCTCAATTACCTGTGAATACAAGGAGCTTACGTCGTTTCTCCGTATTGTTGTTTCACCTATTAAATTTGCAATACTTCTGGAGGAAGGAAGTAAAGTTTTGATTACGTAGCTTCGATAACGGAATGTTTGATGTCATCATTGCACGGCACAAATCTCGGTTAAAGATGTCTTGTTCATTTAGCTCTTTATTTTTGTACGTTGGTTGGAAACCTTGCATTAATGTGTGTTGTGGCTTATCTCCAGGTTTCGTCTTACTCAATTTGGCAATATGGCGAGCAGTTTTCACGTGTTGCTATATTTGAAATTTTTTATTGCATGGTATCTGCAATAAAAAAAAGAAAATTTAATTAAAATCCCAAGGAAAAAATTCGTTAAATAGAAAACTAGGTGCTTAAGGCAGGCAAAAATTAAAATTCTGCTTTGTACCTTTTTTATTAGATTACCTAGAAATACATACGTTTACGTATGTATTTCTGTTTCGTGGTTTCGTTAAATAGAAATTGTTTTCGTTAAATGGAACAAAAATAACTTAAATAACATTGAAAATAGCATCAACGGCAAAATCCTAACAAAAAGTTCGTTATGTATAAATATTAAACGAAAATGAAATACCCTGTATATTCAATAGGTATTCAAAAATTATACTTACAATTTTAACACATGCAGAACAGTAGATTTTTCCCATATTTATTCTTAGTTCTTTCTATGGCCTAATCCACACTGACACACTACTGGCTTTGGGCATTTCACTGTAGTAAAATACGACTCACAAGATAAAAAGCACAAATCGACGTAACCACTTTAAAAGCACAACCAAAAATGAAATCTAATAAATTAATAATACAAGTATGCTCTGATGGCCGTCTGGGGTTTAGTGACTGGTTTTTACTGACCATAAAATAATAAAATTTATTTGGGGAAAACCACCGGCGTGGCGGCGGCGGCCTAAACATTGACCCTTATTCCGGAAAATGAATGAAAACGCCTGCCAGAGACCTACATTATTATAAATTCCTTCAAATATGCACATATATGCTATTTTTAAAGCATTTATGCAAATATTAAAAAAATGCAAAATATGCAATATATGCGCTTTGCATATTTGGGTGTCCTTAGTGATAACATATCACCAAAAATATTCACTCTGGTACTAGAAGATATCTTCGAGAGTCTTCACTGGGAAAACAGGAGACTTAACATATCCGGAAAGAGACTCGACAACTTAAGATTTGCCAATGACATCGCATTTTTTGAAGAAATGCTCCAAGAATTACAAATTGAAGCAAAAAAGGTCGGTTTAGAGATGAATATCACAAAAACCAAATTCATGACGAACGAATAAACAACCATTAATGTATGTGTAAGCGGAAAGGGTAGATTCATATGTGTATTTGGGACAGGAAGTTACAATTGGAAAAGTGAATCCAGAACTGGAAGTCAATCGAAGAAAACTCCTAGAATGGGCGGCTTACGGTAAAATATAGCAAGTCTTTCAGTCCAGTTCAAGCTGCCTTCAAAACTTAAAAGTAAAGTACGTAACGAATGCATTCCACCAGTAACAATATATGGTAGCGAAACTTGGGTTCTGACACGGAAAGTTATAAGAAAATTGCAAGTTCACAAAAGAGCAATTGAATGGAAAATCCACTTAGGGACTGCAAATCAGACGATTGGATCAGGAAAAAAAAAAAAAAACAGGTGTCTACGACATAATTGAAAGGATATCTTCCCTCAAGTGACACTTGGCTGGCCATGTGGCTAAAAATCCTGATAACGGAGCGGAAAAGTGACTAGATGGAGACCATGGGGAGAAAAAAGATATACTAGCAGACCTCAACAACGTTAGTATGACTATATTTAAAAATCAGCGGGGCTCAATTGGTATCAAATTGCTCAAAACAGGGACATATGGAAGCACATGAAAGAGGCCTATATTCAAAGGATAGAGAATGGCTAGAGGAAAAAGAAGAAGAAGCTTGCTAAAATCTATATTATGTAGAATTTACTTTAAACAATAAAGATATCACTATAGTTGCCTATCTTTGTCACATTTCTTATAAAATAGTGAAAAATTTAAAAGTTACTGCAACCGACTTTGTTATACCAAGAAATCAGTGTAATTATTAATATTTTTCCAATCTGCAGCACTTAATATATTCAATTTCCAGAGACGAAAAAGTCACACGGTGGTATTTGTCGAGAATACTGTGCTTGTGGATCGGTCATCACCTAAAAACGACGACTTTCCCAAGGAAATTAAATTGTTATGAAATAAGAGAAGATAATATACTTCTCCGTTCGCTACCTTAGAGTAGAGAAACCTTAATCTTTGATTGAGTCAGTCGTCACCCCTGATGATACGAACATAGACAACTATTGTGTAGTAATATTTTGCCAACCTAGTTTACCTCGAGTCGCTTTTAAGTAAACCCACACTGTCTATTCCGTATTCAATTGTAAATCTGTTATTCGTTTTACCCTATTAAACGTAATCGGTTAATCCTTAGGAATTTTGCCTCCATTTTAAATACGATTTAGGGTAATCTACGTATACAGAGTCGAATATTCTATCTCTATCCCATTCTTGTCAAAAACCACCAATAAATTTTAAATGGCATTAAAATCACGTTAAAACCGCTTCCCTTGTGCTTTGTCGAAAACGATGTCAACCGAAGGAATTAAATTTGTGTTAGATAACACACTTTTTGAGATAATTTCATGCACACCAACGGGTTAAGATAATTTATTTGAAAAGTACTAAAAGGAATTTGTTTAATATTTTAAATATTTTTCTTTCGTACAATTTCTTAATCCCTCCTGCCAATAATCTCTTTTGATTCATTACTAAAAGCTTCCGAGATAACAATAACCTCCCCAAACTAAATCAGTAGAGATGTAATTTTTAGTCAGTCACAAAGAACTTGACATACCTAACTTTTCGTATTTCTTAAGTAAACATTAGAGAAAGACAATTGCATACAATAAATAGATTAATTCTATGCATAAAACTGTTTCTGTGGCACAGTTTTAAAATCATCATCATCGTCAGTCAACCTTCTCTGTCCATTGCCGAACGTAAGCCTCCCCACGGCGTTTCCATCTTTCTCTGCTCGGGGCCATTTCAATCCAGTTTGTAGCGATTCTTTTAAGGTCGTCTGTCAATCAAGTCTTTCCCGGTTACATTTGTCACCGGTCGCCATTCCAAGATTCGCTTCGCCCATCTATTATATTTTAGTCGGGCCACTTGACCAGCCTATCTCCAATTTGACTTTGCGATGCACAATATAATGTCATCTACACCCGTTGTTATTTTCTTACTTCGGATCCTATCTCTGAGAGATAAACCTAACATAGACCTGTCCATTCTGCGTTGCGTTATTTGCAGTTTTGTAGTTTACTTTTTGTAAGTGTCAGCGTGTCAGCCCCGTATGTTAGCACTGGAAGAACACGCCGGTTGAATGCTTTTTGTTTTATACTTAGAAGAATGCCTACTTTAAATATATCTATAAGTTTTCTATAAGCTGCTTAGCCTACGACTCTTCGTCTGGGTAATTTGCATGTCTGGTTGTCCCCAGTGATCCTGATTTCATGGCCGAGGTAGTTGTATTTTTTCACAATCTCGATCTCCTAATTTTCTACTTTTACAGGTTCGCTGGGTACTAAGTCGGTAATCATTTTCGCCTTATTGGAGTTTATTAGTAGACCTGGTTTCCGAGTTGCTTTTTGTAGTTCTTCTAACATTTCTCTGGACTCTTGCAAGTTGTCTGATATTTTAACTATATCATCTGCAAACCTTAAATGCTTTGTTCTTTTCTCATCGACCATAATTCCCTTGCTTTCCTAATCTAGTGTTCTGAATGCATGTTCTAGGACTGCAGTGAACAATTTTGGAGACAGAGAATCTTCCTGTTTAACTTCTCTTTTTATTCTTATTCTTTTAGTTGTATGTTAATTGTTGTTGACGCGTTTTCGTAAATGTGTTCGTAGTACTGGGCCGATTTCTACAGTGTCGAACGCTTTCGGAAATTCGACAAAAATTAGAGACAAGAACGGTTGTATTCTATGCTTATTCGATAAAATTTTCAATGCATTGCAGATGGTCGTTTGTTCCCAAGATCGGAAACCGGCCTTTGCTCTTGGCTAGTAGAAATTGAGCTTAATTTCCAGTCTGTTGGTAATTATACGAATAGAGAGTTTCTATAATCTATAATTCACGAGATTTGTTTCATCGCCTTTTTTACAAATCAGAATAGTTATTGAGTCGGGATAGAGGGACTCTCTAAAAACAAGTTAAAAAGTTTTTTGAGTATTTCGTAAGAGCGGGATTCTCACATTTTATGGACTCGATCACTATTCCGTAGTCTAAACTTACAACTTTTTTCTATTTCAGAGATTTCAGAAGTGTCTTCAGATCACTAGTAATTTTTAACGATGGGTGTTCCTCTGAATCCAGTGTTTTAAAATGAGTGGCAATAAATAAAATATACACCAATATTGACGTTGTATATTGTGTATTTTTTATTATAAAATAAAATTAGTGATGTACTTCCCTTCCATAATGACGGTATGAAACATTTATACGTATTCATAATTCAATAAGGTGTCACGTACACTTCAGCAAACACAATTTAATACTTTCTGATCGCGGATTATAGTTTACCCCCTATACACAACAAAGTAACCTGATAAACTTAAAATATCCATTTGTACGCTATCTCAAATAGACAATTTTGAAAGTGTAATCCACAGAATAATCCACGGAAGCTATAAACTCAGTATAATATAATACCTCGGTAATCTCAGCAACACTCCTAAGTCAGATTTGTAAAGTGGATTTTCCTTGAGTAATTTATTTACAAAAGTAGCGATTAAAGTAAGAAAGTACCTAAAAACCATTTTTTAACGATGAAAGTTTTTTTGTTTGCTCAACAATATAATAACAAGTAATATCGCGGTGAAGCATTTACTGTTTTTGACGGCTACCCTATCCGCACGTCCTTTATTCCGGCCCTGGAAAAAATTACAGGGAAAAATAATATGTTGGGACAACTTATTTAGCAACGTACGTAATCTCCGTTCTAATCATCCGTTCGACATGTTGAAATTAATCACGCAACGAGTTTGCCAAAACCATAGACATGTGATAGTAGTGTAATGTGTCCAACATAGCAGCATGTTTAATCATTTATAGCCCGTCGATATGATTAACAGAGAATTTAATTTGTCTACAGATAATCCAGTTATTACAGGGATTATTCGATTTTCTAACCTACAGATTGACTTTTCAATAGAATAACACTGGTAAATCATATAACTGGAGCAAATATTTATCTACTTTACTGCCAGTAGAGTTTGCCATACAAGTTTGTTTTCAATCGACATTCGATACTGGCTATTCGAGCAAGGCATAAATGGAAATGTTTTCGTTTTTCATTTGTGAATTTTCCCCGCTTGGCAGATATTTAACGGATATTTAGCTAATTTGGAGATAGATGTTTACACTGACTTTGAAACTCACAATGCATTTAATATGATAAATCGTTACTAAATTAGATAGGGTGATTCTAAAGTTTTTGCGACAATAGGTACCAATACGTTCCAGTATTTAGATCACTGTTTACTTATTTGAATATAAATGAACTGAAAAAGCCATAACGGATAATAGACAATAAAATTGACTTTTAATCAATTTAGATTGTGCGACCAATAATTCAACATCCGGCCATTTAGGAGATTGTTGGTGTGTCATTTTTTCAATTGAAAAAAAATAATTCATAGCAATAAAATATAAATTACTTGCTCAAATTTCACTTTTTTTAAATTTTATGGAGTTTTAGGTCAGTTCTAGGTGAAACACTTTAATATTTACACTTTTGAAGTGCTTGACTGAATTTATTCAGATTACTCTGACAGGTGTTTCGGTCTCGTGTTCAAGAGGTTTACAATATAACTTAAGTTCTAAAGATGCATTTGGATGGTTAATTGGTACTAAATTGAAATTAAGAGGTAATAAAGTTGGATTAATTACAGGTAGTCTCTCTTAACACAGCGTCTAACATGGGGGTATTTCCAAATTCTGTTTGGGTGTTCGTTATTTTTATTTTATTTTTAATGGCTTTTTTAATGCTAAGAATTTCTAAATAATCCATATGTGTTCCTTTTTGAGCACTGCATAACAACTTCACCCTCTCGTTATTAAAAAGATGATTATTGTCTGTGCAGTGTTCAGCAAAGCCTGTTATTTTTTGTTTATTTAAAATAGAGTGTCTGTGTTTTTTCAAACTTTGTTGTGTATTACAGTTAAGTTCATATGGGTCATTCCATGCCAAATCGACCACTTTTGACCCCGACCCCTTTCGATTTGGCTGAAAGTTTTTTTACCTTTTTCTACCCTATGAAAAACGGTTCTCATAATTTTTTCAAATTTTTTTACCCACCTTAAAAAAAGTTATGAATTTTTCAAAAAAAAAGGCTTTTTTTTCAAATTGCCATAAATTTGTGAAAAATTGGTCGATCGAGACGTTTTTTTTTTCAAAATTTTCGTAATTAAATGTACTTTTTAAAAAAAATACAAAAAAATTTTCAGATAATAAAATCTATGAAATTTTGAGAAAAACCGTCAATTCAATTATTTTATAATGTGAAACACAATTATAGTGAACAAAATTATTTAAACGCCAAAGAAAAATGAAATAAATTATTTGTTGAATTAGTATTAAAAACAGTGAATGTTAATCGTATGAAACGTAGAATCCTAGTCATTAGTTGTAAGTTTAGACTATAAATTAAGTATAATATATCGTGAAATCATTTACTTGCATTTACTTTATTATATAAACAAAGTTTCAAAAAAAATTTAAAAAATTGTGAAAAATTCAATTTTTTTTTCAATTAAAAAAAAAATAAAAAAAAAATTCGGCCCACTCTGGGACTGGCAGGGATAACTGCAGAATTGAAGTTTTTTTTTAAGAAAAAAAAATAAAAAATGGCGAACTTCAAAAATTGACGGTTTTTCTCAAAAAAGGCAAAAATTTCATAGATTTTATTATCTCCAAATTTTTTTATTATTTTTTTAAAGTAGATTTAATTATGAAAATTTTTTTAAAAAAAACGTCTCGATCGGCCAATTTTTGACGAAGCCAATTTGAAAAAAAAGAGCCATTTTTTTTGAAAAATTCATAACTTTTTTTGAGGTGGTAAAAAAAAATTCTGAGAACCGTTTTTTTATAGGGTAAAAAAAAATAAAAAAAACTTTCAGCCAAATCGAAAGGGGTCGGGGTGAAAAGTTGTCGATTTGGCATTTATTAACTAGATATCGGGCTATAATATTTTTATTAGCACTTTTACAGTTTATTTCTAACTTATTAAGGCTATTGTTGATTTTGTTACTAATACCACCGACATAGTTGATAGCAAACCATTTTCTGCTTTCGTATTTTACGTCTGGTGAGTAAAATTATTTAAGTGTATTTTTATGGTTTTTGTTTTTCCTGCTTATCTATAATAATTGGATTATATTCATTATTTTTGGCTATTCTTTTGATTATATTCAGTTCTTTTAGATAATTGTCCGTACTTAGTGGAATGTTAGTTAATCTGTGTATGAGACAGTGGAAGATTGACAATTTGATCTGCCAAGATTGATTTGATTTAGCATGTATAATTGTGTCTGTTGTAGTTGATGTACGGAAAATATCAAACTCTATTTTTTTCTCTACATTTGAAATTTTCAATTCTAAAAAACTAAGTGATTTGTCTACTTCAATTTCTATTGTGAGTTGGATGTTATGATTGATTTTATTTAAAGTTAATAGGAACTGTGACAATTGTCTATCGGTTTTTTTTCAAATTCAAAGAGTATTCTGAACATATTGCCTACCGACAATGACGTGAAAATCCTAACACCATAAATTGTAACACCTTTATTCGTGCACGGAACAGATGCAAAGAAATTATCGACGAAACCAAGGAGGCACACAATCAACGAATTGGAAACAAACTTCTCGCTTGTCCCAACACTTCCAGGTCCTTTTGGGCAGTCGCGTTAGTTAAAATTTCACCAAATCAACCATACCACCACTCACACGGCCAGATAATTCCATTGCAGCCACACCTGTTGAGAAAGCGAACTTGTTGGCTGAACTCTTTGCTTCACATTCTACTGTCGATTTCCAAGGAAAAACACCACCTACAATTCCCATATTGCAGTCAAAGATGCCCGATGTTGTCCTCACACAGCGTATCATAAAGCGTATTTTAATGAAGCTAGACACCAGAAAGGCCTCTGGCACTGCCATAGTTCTCAAACACTGTGTAAGGGAACTAATACCAGTTTTCTGTAGACTTTTCAACCTATCCTACAGAAAGGGAATATTTCCGTCCTGCTGGAAATGTACCGATACCTAAAAAAGGCAAGAAGACCTTGCTAAATACCTACCGACCAGTCGCACTGCTTTCAATAATATCGAAAGTCATGGAAAAGGTTATCAATCAGCATCTTCTAAAATATCTTGAACGGTTCAATATTATTAGCGATCACCAATATGGCTTTCATAAACTTAGATCAACAGGAGATCTTCTGACTTATGTAACACATGTTTGGAACAACGCAATTGAACACTTTGGAGAATCTCGAGCGGTTACTCTTGACATATCCAAGGTATTCGACCGTGTTTGGCACGATGGACTGTTGGCTAAGCTACGCTCTTGTGGTATGTCTGAAAAGTTCTGTTTGTGGCTCTCATGTCTCCTCAGAGAGCGTTCTTTAAGAGTCGGTGGATTTCTTTCTAACACCTTCACAATAAACGCAGGTGTGCCCCAAGACTCCATACTGTCTCCTACTCTCTTTCTCATTTACATTAACGATCTGCTGGAAAAGCCGGGAATCCAATTTACAGCTTTGCAGACGACAGTACGCTTATCTCTTCATTCACTTTAAACGCTCGGACATCGGCTACTCAGGCGAATATCCGCAGACAGCAGGAGATCGTTCAACTTAACAAAGACCTGGAAGAAATTCTATCTTGTGGTGACAGTAACCAAGTGGAATTTAACGCTACAAAAACCCAGCCAGCAGTTTTTTCTAAAAAAGTTGCTGAACCCGACAGAGTTATGTCGGGGCACTCCATTCCCCTAGCATCGTCGCTCAATTTGTTGGGCGTTGGTTTGGGAGCAAATATTTCCTGGCATGAACATGTTGCAGGCATAGCAAGGAGAGCTTCTCAAAAGTTGGGAATATTATTTCGAACCACAAAACTTTACACTCCACAACAATTGTTAATTCTTTACAAAGCTCCGCTCCCAAACATACACTGCAATTGTTGGATTCTGTTCAGAGAAGAGCTGTTCGTCTGATTGGAGACCATGAACTGACTGGCGGCCTTGATTCGCTGGAACATCGCAGAACGGTTGGCGACTTGAGTCTGTTCTACAAGTATTTTCAAAGAAAGTGTTCGAAGGATGTAGCCCCCTTAATTCCTCCCAAAGCAGTGCATGTTAGAAATACATGTCGCGCTGGTGCTTCGCATCCATATGAGGATCAGTTTGTTACTCCGCGTACAACACTTTTCAAGCAGTCTTTCATAAGGAATAATTTGCCCAGCGCTGTGTTTCCCAGCGAGTACAGTTTACAGCGATTCAAGAACAACGTGAATCGCTTTTTCCGCCCACATGCCGTTCCTGGAGAGCTTTGAGGACTTCCCTGCAACACGTGTGCTAGACCCATAAAAAAAAAAAAATTCGCCCGAAAGTGGACATGTCTGGTTACATTTCTATAGTTTTCATTTGAAAAAAGGTATTTTTTCAAAGTTAGCGATGAACGCTTTCGCTAAAAAGGGACTCAGAGGTCGCCAGACCGAAACACATTTCAGAGTGATCTGAATAAATTTATTGAAACAGTTCTACTGTATTTTATTTCAAAAGTGTAAATATACGATTTTTATTTTCAATGGGATTTTTTATTATATTTTATGAAAGGCTTGTGCTTAAATAAAGCATTATCGCGTTTTAGTATAGGGGCATTTTGTCTTACATTGAAAACAGTAACATTACCCGTAGGCTTGACCTGTACAATTAATTTCTCCATGGTAAATATCTCGAGATGTGTCCAAAAAATTTTAAGATTCGTGTTGATGCTATGCTGCTTAAACGATTAGCTAGAATGATTATTTTTAAAATTGAAATGTTTGTTCGGTGCGCAGTCCAAGGGATCCATAACATTCTCCGCCAACATCACATCTCAAATGCGTCAATACGACGTTCATCGGCGGCTTTTATGGTCCAGGTGTCAGGAGCGTACCCGAAAACAGAGAACACTGTTTTGGGGTACACTGGATATTTGTATGTTCTTCCATGTTTTCGTAAGTTCGGTCATTGCTGAACTGCCCGACTGTATTTGCCGTCGAATCTCCATTTCACAGCTCTCAAAACAGTTGATGACAGCACCTAGACAAAGAAATTGTTAAACTTCTTTGCAATCAGCAATATATCGAGGTCTGCGAGACACCTTTTAGGATTTCTGCTGCAGAGGATAATCTATTGTCGATTTTGATGACTGCTTTGTTATTTTCATAGAGATGTTGTATTAGCCTAACAAGATCCTTTGGTACTCCCATATTTAGAAGGGTTTTCCACAATTTTGACCATTTAACATTATCAAAGGCCTTTTCATAATTTATGAAACACATGTACACATGCTGCATCAATTAGTTAGTATTTATTAAAATCAATGCTTCATAAATTCTAAATGTGTTATGTTTAGAAAGTGGTAGTGTTGTAGTAGGACTCATAAACATGCAACACTATTCTTACGGCGTCGTCCTAAAGTTGTTTACACGTTCTCTAAAATACTACTTTCTAAACGTGGTACTTAATTCCTAAGAAGATAATTCACAAAATTGTACCTTCGTAATAGTACGCTCTATATAAGAGTTTCCCAAAATCTTCAATACTTAATACTTGCTTTGATCCTAAGCTGGTTTGTATTACAAAAATGTTACACTGTAATTCTAATATGCGAAGGGAAATCAATAAAGGAAAGGAAACTATTTTGCTGCTAATAGCAAATAATACTTTAAGTAAAAGGATACAGTTTTATGCTTGCATGCATTCATGTAGGGGAACTGTGTATAATACTGGCCAAAGGATATTTTAATGAATTAAAGAACAAATGGAAATTTTGCCTTATTTTATCCAAAAACTGTTAAGACACGACTATTTGAATCTCATATAAATGTGTTTTATTAGATTCGTATAACACAATTTTTAGTGTACGTACGGAACACATAAGATCACTTCGGTGTCTGTCCGTCTGTCTGTCACACCCGATTTTCACCAAAATTATTTGAAGTGGAAAGTAGAAATTCGGTACTAATATAGGAATTGTTGGCCTCATCAGAGCCGTGTAGTTTTGAAAGTTAAATTTTGACTTAAGGGGCCAATAAAAACAGGAGTTCAAAATATATATGATATAATACTTGCACACACTTTTCTTTGTATTATTTAAAAAAAAAAAAGCAAAAAATTGCTGTCGTCCCTTTTATCTCGAAAAGTATTAATCAAAAAATTTTGAAAAAATTTTAGAATATTCTCCACAGGGTGTAGATCAGAGGTGTCAAACTCAATTTTGCAGAGGGCCATATATTAAATTTAGAATGTATAGGCGGGCCAGATTCAAATAAAAAAAAATGTGCTGAATTATTATAACATTTTATTTATTTAATTATATAGTATATAATATACGGTTGTTAAAAATTATGATTCTTCATTGCGATCGCGGGCCTTATTGATACGTCCCGGGGGCCGGATGCGGCCCGCGGGCCGTATCTTTGACATCCCTGGTATAGATCGAACGAAAATTATTACGAGTGCATGACCTTTAATAATTTATCTGGTAAAAAAAAACAAAAAATAAACGAAAATTTCAAGATCAACAGTTTTCATTAAAGATAAGAAAAAAACTTTGTACAAAACTCATTTGGGGTGTGTTTTGTAAAGTCACTGATCATTTTATACTTCCGTAACAAAAATTTTTATTTTAAAAGTAATCAACGTACGGAACACTAATTGCGTAAGTCCAAGACCAGTTATTTAATTTTTAAGGAACCTCATCAGAAATGTATACTTTGGAAAACTTTTCCACTGGCTGATTTTTTTGTTGAAGGTGGGTTAGGTGAATGTGTCTGCTTGTGCACTGCAGCCTCTGGCTTATTGTGTTTCCCTCTTTGAGTACATGAGTGTCGTCCCTTTAAGAAGATTTATTAGCATCTTTTCAAGCCCTTCATATTGTAGTTTATCGCTAAGATGTAGATTTCCAACAGTTTATGCGTGTTTCGAGTTAAAGCGGTGTGTTTATATAGAATGTGCGTAGAGGTTTGTTCCTCTTCATCACATAGTCCGCATGTCGTGCGAGCATTGTGAATACTCATTTTCTATAAATTTTTCCTCAGGTGACAGTGATTTGTGATAAGTCCCACTACTAGTTTGGTCTGGGCCATTGGCAAACAAAAGACGTCAGGTTTTAGTTTTTTGGGGGGTCATCAATTAAGCCCCTCGCATATTTTTGGCCACATGTTGCATGCCAATGATCTAGATATTGCTTATTGCCCGTCTGTTGATTGTAGTTTTAACCAACCTGTTTTGGTATACCAAACGCTGGTTCTGAACTCCTGTATACTTTTGTAGCTCAGGATTTTGCTAATTCGTCCGGATTTTCATTACCTTTTATATCTGAATATCCTGGAACCTACCCTGTTTAGTTATAACAGATAACGATTCCACTCCATCGTGTTCTTGGAGTTGACCTGACAGACATCTAAAGCCTTTGAAGCAGCTTGACTCTCTGAGAGAATATATATTTCTTGATAGCGATAGTCCCGTTTAAAATTCTCGTGAACATATGCTTGTACTGCCTGGATTATTATTGCACTTATTTCTAGTGAAATGCTAAAGCTTTTCTGAATATATGCCAGCGCTAGTCAGCTAGGAGTTTTTGATTCGTCTGGGTAATAGACCAGACCTGTTGTCTTCGTCGAAGTCTCCACCTCCATCCACAAATTTGGATCGCCCCCATTGCTATATGCTTTTTCGAAATTCTACGACAACTTTATATAGTTATACAACCATATCCAAGAGTTTGTCGTCAATTAGATCCATAACATATGTGCGCCCAAATTATATAGGTTGTTGTTTCCACTCTCCATTTGTCCCCATTTAATAGCCTCACGTTTTATGTCTATTTTTTTCCACTGCTGAGTTTAGCTCGGCTTTAGCCGAAAAAATCACCTTACAATCCATGTTTTCGATAAAAAAAAAAGATGTATCAATTATGAATGTACGAGGCTGGTTCGTGCAAAGTCCGAGAGATGGCACCACCGGCGCGTATCGAGGTCATGTTTAGTTAGTACCATCTCTTGAATGAACGCACACCAAGTTTCAGCCATATTGGTCTATTTCTTTGTGTTTGGCATTCATGTGAATCAAGGAAGTCGAGTGATTTCAAGAAATGGACGAAAAAGAAATTTCGTGTGGTGATTAAACATTACTTTATGAAAGGCAAAAACGCCTCAGGAGACTAAAGAGAAGCTTGATAAACATTATGGTGACTCTGCACCTTCGATTAGAACAGTTTATAAGTGGTTTCAAAATTTTCGGACTGGCCATATGGGCACAAGTGACGCTGAAACGTTCTGGACGGCCTGTGGAGGTTACGACTCCCGAAATCATTGATCAAATCCATGATGTGGTGATGGATGACAGAAGAGTTAAGGTGCGTGAGATTGCTAGTGCTGTGGGCATTTCGACTGAACGGGTACATAATATTTTGCATAAACATTTGGACATGAGAAAGCTATCCGCAAGATGGGTGCCGCGATTGCTCACGCTTGACCAAAAACAGAATTGTGTGAAGTGTTGCAAGGATGGTTTGCAGCTGTTCCAGAAGAATCCGGAGGACTTTAAGCGTCGTTTCGTCACTGTGGATGAAACATGGATACATTACTATACTCCTGAGACCAAACAACAATCTAAACAATGGATTACCAAGGGGGAATCTGCACCAAAAAAGGCGAAGACCGTTCCTTCGGCCGGAAAGGTTATGGCGACTGTCTTTGAGATTCGCAAGGGATAATCCTCATCGACTATCTGGAAAAGGGTTAAAACTATTACAGGTGAATATTATTCATCGTTATTGGACCGTTTGAAAAACCGAGCTGCAAGAAAAAAACGCCCGCGATTGGCCCACAAGAAAGTCCTTTTCCATCACGACAACGCACCAGCACACACCTCAGCAGTTGTGGTCGCAAAATTAATGGAAATAGGATTCCAACTCGTTTCACATCCCCCCTATTCTCCAGACTTGGCTCCCTCGGACTACTATTTGTTCCCCAATTTGAAGAAATGGCTGGCGGGACAAAGATTTTATTGAAACGAGGAGGTGATTGCAGACACTAATGGATATTTTGCAGACTTGGACAAATCCTATTATTCGGAAGGGATTAAACAAACTAGAACATCATTGGACGAAGTTTATAAGCCTAAAAGGAGACTATGTCGAAAAATAAAAAAGGTTTACCCCAAACACATAAGTAGTTTTTATTTTTGCACGGACTTTTCAAACCAGCCTCGTATATCATATTAACCCCGTCTAATGAATACCCGAATCTGATGTCCAGGGTGAATTCAGGATCCCTCAAGCGAAAAAAGGGTTTAGCATCCAATAATGAAAAGCATTGATCGCCATCTATACACATTACTACATACATTTGCATTTCCTGCTGTGGCGCTGCAGTTCACCTTCTAGTAGCTGATTGACTGGTAGCATGTTCCCTCAGGTTTCTTGGCTTTCTTACCACGCTTGCTTACCCCAGAACTCCAAAAGTTCCTCATTTTTTTAAATACTTTAATCTAATACTGAATCTACTGCGCAGGTGGAGTTCGAACTTATAAAAACCGTAAAAATTGTACGTATTAGATTTGGATAAATGTGGTAATTTCCAATTTTTTTACTTAAGTATGCTGCAGAACCCACAATACCCTAAAACCTAAATCATTTGTTACTAATTGCAACCATACTTTGCGGAACAATTTGTTGCTTTCAGGATTTTATTTTTATTTTCCGGGTTTTACGAGAATTTTTCGTTATCAATAATCGTTTGGATTTTTCCACTTTAGTCTGTGTACGGTTGCAATTAATTTTATGTTTTACGTTATGGTTTTCGTAGAAAAATAATGGTTTCCATGCCTTTCATAATATAAAGAAGTGAAGAGTTTCTTAAACCCTTACTGCTGTCGAGATTATGTTACGAGACCTGGAGATTAACATCTTCACCTCAACCTATTACGGAGCTCTAAAAAGAGCGGAATATACCCGGGTGGATTGATCAGTCTGGTAAATTTCTATGAAATCACGGGAAATTTTGTTAAGCAACATGACGGTTGGTAAGGGTGATTCTTGTAACGGTTGGGTTTAAAGTTTCAAACAGATGCAAAGCGTAGTAGTTTCTTGGCAGCTATCGTACATGATCGGCGGTTCACATCTCGTAGAAATGGATAAAATCGAGTATCGTGTAGCGATAAAACATGTTTATTTAAAAAAGTGGACTGCAACCCAGATGGAAACTGAACTAAAGGAAGTTTATGGGGACTCTGCACCAGCATTCAAGACCATTTATTACTGGATAAATGAATTTAAACGTAGCCGTGCGAGCACTACAGATGCTGCCCGTTCAGGATGCCCGATTGAGGTTTTTTCTGAAGAAATGGTCGATAAAAGGCATGGTATCGTAAAGGAAGACAGACGTATTAAGCTTCGTGAGATTGCTGAAATGGTGGGCATCTCACATGAACGGGGACAATATCTTGCATGATGTTCTAAAAATGAAAAAGCGCGACGGGTGCCGAGTTTATTGCACTAGGAAGGACATTTCAAAATCGTGTTTGGAAAAGTTGCAGCATAATCCGAAAGACTTCTGGTGTCGTTTTGTTCTCGTAGACGAAACGTGAATCTGCTCTTGCACCTTAAAGCCAGACGGTAGTCAAAATAGTGGGTTGACGAAGGTGAAATTGCACCGAAAAATGCGTGACTTGCTTTGCTTATTACGCAACGTTACTGGATAATGTGCATAATCAGTTGAAGCAGAAGAAGAGCGCAAAAAAATATTCCTTCACAGGATAATGTGCCTGAGTTAAGTGAACAGTAAAACAACAACTTTTTTTTTTCGTTTACTGGTTAACTCTAGATTTATTTTAATTTTTCAATATGTTTTGCTACCACTGTAGCTTTATCAAGAGTAAATGAACAAGATGGAAAATTTATTTTATATATATATATATATATATATTTATATATATATATATATATATATAATATATATATATATATATATATATATATATATATATATATATATATATATATATATACAGGGTTATAGGGAAAGTCGTCCTAGATAATTAAGGACGTTATAGTTTAGGTCGTTTCTGACCGATTTGACTCTATGACATGATGTCCTAAACTTAACCGTTTTTGAGATATTGAAGTTTAAAGATTTTCTAAAAAAAAAAACATGTTTTTTTTTTTTTTTTTTAGCTTTTATATCGATTTTTTTTATTAGAGGTTCTCGAGTGCGATTTTTTTTGGTTATTTTTAGTTAGTCTGTATGTCAAGTATCAAAAATCATCAAAAAAATTTGAACTACTTACTAACAGTTTCAAATGACAGCTTGTTAATATTTCTAAATTACGAATTTTACCAAGTGTTTCCTACTTTAAATCAATAAAGAGAAAAAAAGATGTATGGAAGTTATTCTGCAAATTATTTTAAAACTTTTACGTCTTTTTAGCTATCTAAAAACGGTATAATATCTACTGGATCTATTGAAAATACTAAGAAAATGAGATTTCATTTAGGCCCAAATGTAGAGTAACATAATAAGAGAATTTAGATACCGGTTTACTACCTGCACCTTCAAACAATAAAAAGGGTTGGGTAAGCATTTTTTCCGGTCGGGGTACTCTCTGTGCCAGTGACATTTTCTGTTCACTAAACATTATTGAATGATTTTTAGTCTGCTTATGCGATTCGTCCGTAGTAGATGTGCTATACCATGCTTTTCAAAAATATCTGTGTTTTATCTTCTGACTTTGTGAATTGGCTCATAACTGGATTTTGATCTCTGCTTGTGAATATGGCAACGTATACCAACGAGGAATATGCTGACATCCTAATATGTTACGGATTTTGCGAAGGAGTGTCGTCGCGTGCACGTGATGAATACATACTGCGATATCCTACTCGTCGTGTACCTGATGTTAGCGTATTTGATGGAACTTATCAAAGACCACGAGAAACTGGTTCCATACAAAGACGGCGGACTGACATGGGACGACCACGTATCTTTGACGAAGACGAAGAAAACAAAATACGGCGTCTCTTTGAGGTGGACCCAACCACATCTACAAATGTTGTCGCACAACAGCTTGGTATTTCGCAGTGGAAGGTATGGTTTGTAATGCATACTGTTGGGCAACACCCTTACCACTATACGCCCGTGCAAGTCATTGAAGAAGGGGATCCGTTGCGACGATTAGAATTCTGCAGATTTTTGCTCAATACCGATGTCGAAGATGCATCTTTTTTAAAGAAAATACTATGGACTGACGAGTCGAAATTCGACAAAGACGCTCTTACAAACTACCACAATGCCCACTATTGGGCTTCTAAAGAGGAAGGCAACCCAAACAAAAAAAAGAACGAAAGGATCACAAACGAGATTCAGCTTAAATGTGTGGATGGGTATAATTTCAAATTATTTGGTTGGGCCATTCTTCCTGCCAGATAATTTGAATGGCGAGGAATACAATTTTTTGCGGAACGATTTATCTAATTTGATGGAAGACCTACCTATTGGTTTGAGACAAAACATGTACTTTCAACACGATGGCTACCCAGCTCACTACAGAGGAAGTGTTTCGTGTATGGCTCAATGACAATTATCCCAACAAATGGATTGGAAGAGGCGGACCCATACCTTGGCCGGCGAGAAGCCCAGACCTAACACCGATGGATTTTTATGTGTGGGGTCACATGAAAAGTCTCGTATACGACCAGATGACTCCTATCGAAAACGTGGATGTCCTAAGACAAAAAATAATTGATGCGGCTGACGAAATGAGGCGGCACCTCACATGCAGCGTTGTGAAAAGTAATTTAAAAAAAAAAAAATGAGAATTTGTGTTAGAAATAGGGGAGCGACCATATAGAACATGAATTATAATTAATAAAAAATATTAAATTGCAAGGTTTTTTGTTTTATTTGTGTATTTTTCGTATTTTCACCTAGAACTAAAAATTTACCTTATGCTCGAGTCCGCTTTAGGTGTCAAACTCCTAGTATTATACCTTTTTTGATAGCTAAAAAGACGTAAAAATTTTTAAAATAATTTGCAGAATAACTTCCATACATTTTTTTTTTCTCTTTATTGATTTAAAGTAGGAAACACTTGGTAAAAATTCGTAATTTCGAAACATTAACAAGCTGCCATTTGAAACTGTTAGTAACTAGTTCAAATTTTTTTGATGACTTTTGATACTTGACATACAGACTAAACTAAAAAATAACCAAAAAATCGCACTCGAGAATCTCTAATAAAAAAAAATCGATATAAAAAACATGTTTTTTTTTAGAAAATCTTTAAACTTCAATATCTCGAAAACGGTTAAGTTTAGGACATCATGTCATAGAATCAAATCGGTCAGAAACGACCTAAACTATAAACACGTCCTTAATTATCTAGGACGACTTTCCCTGTAACCCTGTATATATATATATATATATATATATATATATATATATATATATATATATATATATCTATATATATATATATATATATATATATATATATATATATTATATATATATATATATATATATATATATATAGAGTACCCTACAGGTAAAATACAATAATATTGGAAATTCCTAAAATCCAATCCTGTTATAAAGAATTTATATTACGGAGTATAGGTAACAAATTAATTAGGTATGGTATTATTGAGATATATTTAAAAGGGGTGAATTATTTAATTCTAATTGATCATTTAACAAATAATTAGTATTTTTAAGTTTATTGATATCCAAAGATTCAAGCGAATTTAATTTATACCCTTTATTTCCAACATGTAAAATTTCAAAATTTTTATTAAATTGATGTTCTGATTCTATTAAATGGTTAGCGTAATTTGAGTCTGATTTACTAGTTAGAAAAGAGTTCAAATGTTCTTTTATTCTTTTTTTAAAATTTCTTCCTGTTTGACCAATATATGTACAATCGCAATTTTCACAATTAAGTTTATAAACACCTGATTTTTACTCTTTCTCGGATTAGGGAAGCTTGAGATCTTTGGCGAAAAAAAGGTACTCTTATTTTAACACGATTAAACGCACCAATTCCGAGTTAAAATCGATAAAGAATTTCTATGTCAGAAAAAGAGCCAATTATCTGGCTTCTGCCAGGTGCAATGATAACACAGGGCAACAAAAAAATATTTTTGTTTTGGTGCCTGGGATTTTAGAGCTGATTTTAACTATATTTGGGACGCTAAATCTATACATGCAATCCGTTTTTTCTCTATCAGCTCTACTTTTTTAGATACATCAACTTATCTACCAATGTGGTTTTTATTCAGTATATTCATTTATGAGAGTTCTAAAATTATTATATATTCATTAACGTAGGTACAATGGTTTTATTGTCAGTCTGTAATTGAGTAAATTCCAGGTAAATCTATAAAATAGTGGAACCATTGCCTATCAGGTACCTGAACTGACCCTTTTAATCACCTAACTCGGGTAAGTCTCGTCAGTTTGTGCGTTCTTACTAATGAGAGTAGATCGAATTCGGCGTGTTATTTTATGTTAAGAAAAGGGTTAGAAAAGATTGGCCTCAGAGAGAAAACATGGACGTTGGGGAAAAGAATGTCATTAACGACGCTTTGGTTGAAAGAGAAAAAATCATACTTCCTCCGTTACATATAAAGTTGGGCTTAATGAAGCAATTTGTAAAGGCTCTTGATAAGAATGGGTCTTGTTTTGCATATATAGGGGTAAAAATGCATCAGTTGAGCACAGAAAAACTCAAAGCAGGGATATTTGACGGCCCACAAATAAGACCATTAATTAAGGATCCTGCCTTTAAAAATTCAATGAATCAAGTTGAACGAGAAAGCTTGGAGATCATTTGTTGCAGTTGTAGAAAATTTTCTAGGCAAACATAAAGCTCAAAACTATGTTGAAATGGTTAACAAGATGCTTAATAGTTTCAAATCCTTAGGGTGCAATATGAGTATTAAAATACACTATTTACACAGCCACTTAGACCGTTTTCCCAGAAAATTTAGGAGACATGAGTGAGGAACAAGGTGAAAGATTTCACCAAGATATTAAAGTTATGGAGGACCGCTACCAAGGAAGATGGGACATGCACATGATGGCAGATTACTGCTGGAGTTTAAAAAGGGACTGTTCAAAAAAAAACATTCAAGAATGTCGCGGAAAAGAAGCTTTGCAAGTGTTGAGTGACTATTTCATTTCTTCAATGCTTTTTTTTTGTTTTGTAAGTACGACATAATATTGTATTTTGTATAACTAAAATAAAAATTTCGTATCTACTTTTGTTTACTACACTTACGGATTTGAGTTACAATAATGTAACTTATATTTCTCTAAAATTGGTATATCTTAAAAATTTGAGCTCCTAGGTACAAATGAATACGTTATTTGAATTCAAGACATCAAATTGATATAGAATCAGCTCAAAAAACCTCGACACCAAAACAGCTGTTCCCCTGTGTAATTAATCAAATGTCAACACACAAGTCAAATCTGAAAGTTCAAAAAATTGCGGTCGATTTCATTATGCCAAATTTTACTTTTGTCGAGTAGCCTTTAATGTATGGCTTAGCTTCTGGTAACGCTAGAGAAGCGGCTCGCCTTTACGCAGAACAATTTCCTGATCGATACTTGCCTGATCGCAGAACTATTGAACGAGTTGATCGCAATCTGCGGGAATCAAGTTTATTGTATCTTGCTTTTTCAAATTGTGTGCTTATTATTGGATATCTTTTAAGTAGTCTTATACCAAAACCTGGGGGAGTAGGTCGTCCAAGAACTGCTCGTACCATTGAAATGGAAGAAAATATTTTGGACATAATAACAAACGATCCAATGAATAGTGTAAGGAAATTGGCAGCACCACTACATACTTGTAATTCGTTGGTGCATATGGTAATTCAAGAGCAATTACTCCATCCCTACCATTTCCAAAAAGTTAATTCTATGTCACCCGATGATTATTCTAATTGGTTTCTACAAAAGCAACAAGAAGATAATATATTTGTAAGCAAAGTGCGGGATTTTCGAGGGATGGTGTAATAAACTCCAATAATCTTTACTTATGGGATGAAAATATCCCACATGCGATAATTCAGACTAAAAACTAACATAAATTTTTAATAAATGTCTGAATGGGAATTATCGGGATGACGGGCGGCAAAATGGCCAGAAATATTTGCAATTTCTTCGAGATGATTTAAATAATTTATTAGAAGAAGTTCCGTTACATATTCGCAACAATACATGGTTAATGCACGATGGTGCACCACCATATTTCAGCAACATTGCTAAGGGATATTTAGATATCCAGTTTCCCAATCATCGGATAGGTCGGAGTGGGCCATTCCCGTGATCACCCCGATCACCAGATTTAAACCCCTTAGACTTCTTTCTATGGGGCCACCTCAAATATCTTGTTTATTCGACTCATGTACAAACTAGAGAAGAGCTGTTAGAAAGAATTTTCTTTCACTGTACTGAAATAAGGAATAACCCCGGCATGCTATTTAGAGTTCAAAGGGCTTTCCTCACTAACTTAAGGAAATGCATAACTGTACAAGGTGCCCACATTGAACATATTCCCTAGTTGAAATTACGCATGGATTTTATTTTTCCTTTAAATAAAAATAAGTTTTTTGCTTCCTTTGATGATTATGTTTTCTTTAATAATTATTTAGTTGCATGGTCATTTAAAAATATCTGGATATTTTGAAGTATTGCTAATAACCGTAATAATATTAGGTAATAAGCTCTTTTTCTGACATGGAAATTCTTTATCGATTTTAACTCGGAATTGGTGCGTCTAATCCTGTTAAACTAAGAGTACCTTTTTTGCGCCAAAGATCTCAAGCTTCCCTAATCCGACGTGAAAATGCAATAATTATTGTAAAAAAAAAGGTAAGTCCTTTGTTACCACGCCCTCCCCTATTTTTGAAGCACTGATTGAATTATCGACGATTATAAGGTAAGATTCCAATCCAACACATAAACTTTACTTTAGACCCTGAATTTCATGTTTTTATCTTTATCGGTTTCTGAAATATTCAATGAAAACCTATCTTCAGGCTCCCCATTTGGGTGGCTGTAGCTCCCTAACGGGAGGAGATAGAAGACATTTTTATAGGAACTTCTGACCTTATTTTAGTCCAATCTACTAGATCCTTCATTTTTGATCATACCTTTTGGGAGACCCTATATTACTCGGTATATATCACCACTACACCAAACACTTTATTTTTGCACTTGACGCGCGTTTCGCTAACAATGTTAGCTTCATCAGGAGCGATGATTGACTAAAGCTAAACTACAAATCTACCCTATTTATACTTAGCCTAACCCGCGAATTACTCAGGCGGAACTAATGGCATAGGCAAGGCCATCAGTTCCGGTCAAGTAACTAGTAGAGGGGACTATAAGGAATAGGCCCTCTGTCTTTATTTAAACTACTTTTACATTATATAATTTCCATACTTTCGTATGCGTTCAACAATCTCCTATCAGATACATTTTTTATTAATTTTAGATTATCCAATGCTACAATATGATCAGCTACAAGGGCATGTTCGGCAATGCTAGACTTTTCTGTTCTACTGTTTTTAAGTGTGCTAAATGTTCTTTAAATCGTGTTTTTAATTGACCTTTTGGTTTGCCCAACATACTTTTTTGTCACAATCATTACAACTTCATAAATTCATAAATTCCACTTTTCTCACAATTAGGAATCTTATCTTTGGGATTTCCTAAGATATTGCTCAGATTGCCTGATGACTTATAGACTAAGGTGAGGTCTACCTTATTAAATACCTTATTGAATCCCTGGCAATATTTCGGATTATATGATATGGAGACATACTTGGTGTTATTTTCTTATCGTGTAAAAAAGGTGGAATTCTGAATATTAAACCTAAACTTATGTCATAACCAATTAACTCTAGTTATATTTCTTTCTTTGTTAAAGTTTTACTCTATTCAGAGGGAAAGTGACCAAACGATGAACTAAAAAATGTAATGAGGCTAATTTGTGTTGTTTGCAATGAAATGAATCATTAGGAATATATCTATCTGTAACCGTTTCCTTCCTATAGATATCAAATTCTAATCTATTATTATTTTTAATAATTAAAATATCTAGAAAAGGTAATTGTCCTTTGTTCTCAACTTCGTAAGTGAATTTAATGGACACCCTATATATTTAGCGGCCGCGGAATGTATCATTTTAGGCTCCTTTGGATGGGACCAAAGAAAGACTGCCTCAAGCCGACGCACAAACAAGTGACTCATTTTTGATTTTACTTGATTTCGACGAAAGTTAGAATCGACTTTCTCTTCTAAAATGCGTCGTAAACAAAAGGTTCCCTCTGCCGATTTTGTGTTAGATCTCCCATATTTTTTGATATAATGGCCAAATATGCTGACGGTCGTCATTCATTAAGCCAGTATATATTTTTCGTCGTATTATTTATGGCCGCTAAACTAAATTTCTGAATCCCAATCCCACCTAAATGAAGTACTCATTCCTTTCAAATTATGAATTGTATTTCATTTATTATAGTTTATTTAACCAGGATTTCTAATTGGAAAAATTCCTTTGCTGTACAAAGTTTGACATGTGCTGACAAAATAAATTTTTAATCAGCATAAAAGGAAATTATTTCGGATTATTTTTATAAACCAGAAACAAGTTTTACTACTAGGCTAACTCGAATAGTCATGCAACTCTATTTAGTATGACCTATAATTTTACGGATAATTATTCTACGTCAGCAAAACTCCATCACGCGAATAGGTGTTAGATGCGATAATAATCTATTTTCATAATGCCCTCGAGTATGTTCCAAAACACATATCTATACTCACCTTAAGGTAAAAGCAAGAATAAAACCACTATTAAAGCCAGGAAACCAATCTCTAACAGCTTGCTATACTACATTTATTGAAGCATATTTGGCTTGGCTACGTACATAGGTAGTAGTTGTTTCAGAAATGCATTAACGCCCATGGCAGCAGTACCGCGTTGTCTTAAATGTACCCTGAAATACAAAAATATATGTTTCGGGACTTGGATCACGTTGACAGATATTACATTCTCGTCGATAACCTTGGGATATGAAAAAATTAGTAAAATGATTTAAACCGTATTTTGTTTGCAAGTAGATAGTTTTAAAACAAACACTAAATCAGGCAATCTCGCAATAACGAATAACATAATGCAAACCAACTTATGGTGAAATATTAATAAAAATAACCGGCCAGTTGCAAGCCGGACTTGCGCAATTAGTGTTCTGTACGTTGATTGCTTTTAGAATAAATATTTTTGTTACGGAGGTATAAAATGATCAATGACTTTACAAAAACACCCCAAATGAGTTTTCAACAAAGTTTGTTCCCGATCTTTGTTGAAAACTGATGACCTTGATTAAAAAAAAAAAAAAAAAAAATGAAAACTGTTGATCTTGAAATTTTCGTTTATTTTTTGTTTTTTACCAGATAAATTATTAAAGGTAATGCACTCCTGATAATTTTCGTTCAATCTACACCCTGTGGAGAATATTCCAGAGTTTTTTAAAAATTTTTGATCAGTACTTTTCGGGATAAAGGAGGGGAGATAGTGATTTTTGACAATTTTTTAAATATAATATAAAGAAAAGTTTGCGCAAGTATTACATTATACATATTTTTGAACTTGTGTTTTCAAAAGTTTTCATTTGACACACCACCCGATAACCTGGTAATTTTTTTTTTCACCTCTGATCTCACCCCCCAAAACTAGCCCTTTAAGTCAAAATTGAACTTTCAAAACTACACGGCTCTATATTAGTGCAAAATTTCAACTTTTTCTATGTCAAATAGTTCCGGAGAAAATCGGGTGTGACAGACGGACAGAGAGACGGACGGACAGACACCGTGTTTTTTAGTGTTCCATATGGAATACTAAAAAATAGAAATTTACCCTGTATATATCAAACAAATAATCAAAAAAAAGCATTTAATGATTTAAAAATTACAATCCCTCCTTTTAAAATCACGTCCAACAAAATATGTTCTCGCTACCAACGGAAAGACAGGCGTATGTCAAAAAATAAACTTCAAATGTGGACATACATAGATAAAAAAATTACCAGGTATGCTAAGAAAAACCTCTTGCGTAAATAAAAATAAACCTTTTTTACGATGTGTGGCCAGATTGTTATTTTTGTGATATTTATATATTATTTGTCATGAAGTTGGAAGGTAAAAAAATCTAATTGTCGTAATCTAATAACCCTAGGACCTGAATTATATTAAATAATCAATATTCCAATCAAAAACCAGAGAAACTTCTCATAATATCACTGAAAAAGATACAGAGACCCTAACTCATTTCATGCTCTTCCTACGTTAATAATAAAAAATATTTTAAAAATGTAATGTTTCGATATCTTGAACGAAATACCTTAGAAAAAGACCTATAACAAAACAAATGCAAAGTCACTCTTTCAACTCCGTTCTCCACCACCACTTTATATGTTCTATTATAAATTATTATGTTTAAAATTTCGCCATTTTTCCATAAAATAACCGGTCAAGTGCAAGTGGAACTTGCACAATTAGTGTTCCGTACGTTGATTGTTTTTAAAATAAAAAATTTTGTTAGGGTGGTATAAAATGATCAGTGACTTCATAAAACACACCCCAAATGAGTTTTCAACAAAGTTTGTTTCCAATCTTTACTGAAAACTGGTGACCTTGAAATTTTGGTTTTTTTTTATATACCAGATAAATTATTAAAGGTAATGATAATTTTCGTTCAATCTATACCCCGTGGAGAATATTCCAGAATTTTTTCAAAATTTTTTGATAAGTACTTTTCGAGATAAGGTAGGGGACAGCGATTTTTCACGATTGTTTAAAAGTAATACGAAGAAAAGTGTGCGCAAGTATTACATTATATATATACATATATATATATATATATATATATATATATATATATATAAATATATAATATATATATATATATATAAACTGTATATAATTTTACTCGTGTTTTCACAAGCTTTCATTTGACACCATACTCGATGACCTAGTAAAAAAATTTTTTTTTCACTTCCGATTTCACCCCTCAAAAACGAATCCCTTAAGTCAAAATTTATGTTACGGTGATATAAAATGATCAGTGACTTCACAAAACACACCCCAAATAAGTTTTCAAATCGAAGTTATTTCCAATCTTTACTGAGAATTGATGACCTTGAAATTTCTGTTTTTTTTTTATATACCAGATAAATTTATTACAGGTAATGCACTCGTGATAATTTTCGTTCAATCTACACCCTGTGGAGAATATTCCAGAATTTTTTCAAAATTTTTCGATAAGTACTTTCCGAGATAAGGAGGGTGGACAGCGATTTTTTCGCGATTTTTTAAAAATAAATACAAAGAAAAGTGCGCCCAAGTATTACATTATATATATATTTTTTACTCGTGTTTTTACAAGCTTTCATTTGACAACCACACTCGATTAACCTAATAAAAAAAATTTTTTTTCACTTCCGATTTCACACCGCCAAAACTAACCCCCCTTAAGTCAAAATTTAACTTTCAGAACTACATGGCTCTGATGAGACCATCAATTCCTATATTACTACCAAAATTTCAACTTTCTTTGACAAATAGTTTCGGAGAAAATCGGGTGTAACAGACGGACAGACGGACAGGTAGACAGACAGACAGACACCGAAGTGATCTTATAAGTGTTCCGTACGGAACACTAGAAAAGACTCGAAAATTCTCATAATACTATTGATACTAAACAACCCATCTCTTTCACCGCCTTCCCCTATTAAAATTGTTCGTAATGAAAAAAATAATTTATTTTTTACGTTTCTATAGCCCAAGGACCTTATAAAGGGCATATAGTCGACATATATGAAGCAAAAATCTCGG